>CM076680.1:8186118-8861118 GCA_038501925.1 Xenopus petersii
TGGACGTGTCTTTTTTCAACCTAACTTACAATGTTATTAAAACCATCATTTCCAAACATTCAGCCAATCAAAAAGAAGCTTTAGCAGCCAAATATAATCCAAGAGTTTAAAATGCACCAAGGAATTGTGGGAGTTGGTAAAGCTCAATGTCAGAGGAACCTCAATCCTTATATAGAAAACAACATCCCCTTTGTTTTTTTAATTCAATCCTCCTCAAACATGGACAGGAATTTACAAATAATTTCCCCTATAATACCGAATTATATTTTTTCTGCAGATTCTTTTTCAAAAACATCAGTCGGAAGGATGCAGAGAGGCAGCTGCTGGCTCCGGGTAACAAGCTTGGGACGTTCCTTATCCGTGACAGTGAAACTAGCCAAGGTATGGAGTCAGAAAAACAGTCATGGCCACAGTCTACAACAGAGGCACAACTAGATGTTTCTGGGTCTCTAGAAGACAAGTTGTGTCTCAAAAAATGTTGAAACTCTGCTGCTCCTCATTCTCACATGGGCAGATAGTACAAGGTTATCAGAGATGCTCCTTAGGCATTATATGCCTTTTGTACAATACTGCATGACGATTTCCAAATTATGTGACCATTTTCGAAATTTGTGGGATGTTTTTCTGGCACCCTCTTTTACGCAAGGGATGGGACATCTGGTGTTATACGATCAAACTGTCCACATGGCTGGCCAACTGCATTGATCTGCTCAAACAGTCTTTTGGCCAAAACATGTGGATCTAAAACTTAGGGTGGACATTAGTGATGTGTGGGCCGGTGTGAAGCCCACTGGTCAGCAGGTATGGGCGGGCGTCTGCACAACATCTTCGGCGGCCTTCTTCTGGCCCACTTCTGGCTCTGTGCAGGCAGGGGTGAGCATGGGTATAAAAAGAGGGGAACCCGCTGAGTTAGAGTCGGGTGCGGGTGGAAGAGCAGCGAGTTAGGGTCGGGTGCAGGTGGAGTTTTGCTCAACCCGCACATCACTAGTTGACATATCCCCACTGCAGAAGTGATGCCCAAGCACTTTGGGTCTCTGATGAGTCTGGTATGTGGGTGACAATTCTGTTTTTTGATGGACTAAGAATGGGTGTCCCAAATCATTGTTTTTCACAGGGACTCCCCCCCCCTAAGGCTCCCATCCATTAGCACATTCCATATTTCATTTGGACAACAAGATGATTCAATGGCACTGCCCATTAATAAACTAGCCTATCTCAGTGTATATGCCATGATTACTTCCAAAAAACTCAATAATGGTACCAGCAAGGCCTGTGTGTTGTCTATCCGGAGCAGCACTGTCCATCTTTTTTCATATTCTGGACCAATTATTCAATATACATATTTGCAGGCCTCACAATAATGAAGCAGTTGAGTCATAGTCCACAGTCAGACTGAAGGCCATAAAAGGTCCTTCAGATGACTCCAGCCTTAAGGCCTCAAGTTCTGTAGCAATGGCAGACGTTGGGCAATATCATAGCACACAATGAGTTCATGTTGCTTCTTGAAATGGTGCCTTTTTTTTCTTGGTTTTCAGGCACATTCTCACTTTCCGTCCGCGACAGAGATTCTGCTCAGGGAGATGTCATCAAACACTATAAGATCAGAACGTTGGACAGCGGAGGGTTTTACATTTCTCCTGCACTTACCTTTTGCTCACTACAAGATCTAGTGAAATATTATTCCAGTAAGTACAAGGTTCTACTGTGCTACTGTGCCTTGGGCGGTCTTCCATCCACTGCCTCATTAACCCCACACGGTTGGTTTTTTGTGCTTCCATCTTGTTTTTTTAGGAACCAGACATGATCCAATCAGTGTGTTCCTAGGGATTGCATATGGACTTCAAGGGTTCTTTTCACACTTTACCTACATATATTTTGTATTTGCCCAAGAGGCAAGAGAAGGAGGCCTCTTCTTCTTTTTGAATGGAGCACATGACAATGGAATTTTTATTATAAATCAGTAAATATAATACTTTGTTATATTCACAGAAAAAACAGATGGCTTGTGCCAAAAGCTTGGACAACCATGCCCACACCAGGTTGCCAACAACTGGGAGGCAGATGTATGGGAGATACCCAGGGACTCTTTGAAACTTGTGAAGAGACTAGGGGCTGGGCAGTTTGGAGAGGTCTGGATGGGTAAGAGCAATTCCCAACTGGGCAAATAGATTCCCAGCATCTGGTGCCTATGGGGCTCATGTTGTACAGATGAACATTTTCTTTCTCCATTGCAGGATATTATAAAAATAATAAGAAAGTGGCCATAAAAACATTAAAGGAGGGCAGCATGTCAAGAGAGGCTTTCCTGGAGGAGGCAAATTTGATGAAAACCCTTCAACATGACAAGCTGGTTCAGCTCTTAGCTGTGGTCACTAAGGAACCCATCTACATAGTAACAGAGTATATGGTCAACGGTAAGTATGGCACCATCTGGGGCTCTGACTTCCACAGAACAATTGGGATGTTTTTTTTAATATTTGCTTGCGTGTTCCTCTCTTAGGAAGCCTTTTAGACTTTCTAAAGACACAAGAAGGAACGCAACTTACTTTCTCTAAACTGGTTGACATGTCGGCACAGGTTTGTACATTTCTGAACATTTTCATGGAATATTAACACTGTTGTTATCATGCATAACGCACATTTATAAACATATAAAGATATAAACGTATTTCGAAGTGCTGTACCATAAACAAATGCATAGATATACATACAAATATTGACTCATACGAGAAGTAAAGGGAGCAAATTAAAGAATGAGGAGAGCACCTCTCAATAGCAAAAAAATGCTGTGGTTGTGTTTATTTAGGGCTACTACACGTCAAGTTTTCGGGTCATTACATACCCTTTCTCAAGTGAGAAAGGGTACATAATGACCCGAAACATGTCGTGTAGTAGCCCTAAATAAACACAATCAAAGCATTTTTTTTGCTATTGAGAAGTGCTCTCCTCATTCTTTAATCTGTTGCGGGATGTTGGGATAGAGGTGTACCCAAGTGAGGATTTGATGCATTTTTTGACAAACTGAAAGGGCAGTGCGGAGAACGTCTTTTGCTTATTGAGAAGTAAAGGGAGTCCTGCTCAATAGAGATGATGAATTATGACCACTATGGACGCTATACTTGGATTTTCCCTTTGTATTCATGTGGAATTGCCAACACTCACAGTAGCACTTACGAAAGTGTCAATGGCTCAGCAACTGCTAGACAATTTAAGAACATCCCCTAATAGTCACAAATTGTGGTCACCAAAAGAGGGAAGAGAGGAGTTTAAAGTGGATTGTGGGTGTCTGGTTGTGACTGGGCATTGTCATGACAGGCCTGCAGGGTCTCAACCACAACCAACACCCAAGGGTCCTATAACACCTTCCACTGCTAGATGGGAAGGTTGGAATTATCTAGAATAGATAGCTAGAATCTCAGGCATAAAGCAGGACAGGACTGCTGCTTACAATGGGGATCAGACAGGATCTGTGCAGCCACTGGGACAGAATGCTCTGTTATACAGATAGCTAGAATCTCAGCTGCCATAAAGCAGGACAGGACTGCTGCTTACAAAAAAGAATCTCTTTATCAGAGCCATTTGATACAAGTCTCCAGTTAAAAAGGAAGTATAGAACTGTAGATACGTAACAGACCACTGTGCTGCTCCACAATTAAGTGATGTGACAGAGAGACAGAATTAGACACAGTTTAAGTTTGTGGTCACATCTCAGTGACTGTCATCATGACAGGAAGCAGTCATTAGTGATATTTTCCATTTCCCCAGAATAACAGTCAGTAAGATGCTCTAGTCTGATCCTATTAAAGCCACAGGCTCAGCATGAAAGAGAGAAAGATCTTTGGTTACAGTGGAAATATGCAAAACATTATTATAATGAATTCCCACATTAAAGGTATGGGACCTGTTATCCAGAATGGTCGGGACCTGGGGTTTTCCGGATAATGGATCTTTTTGTAATATGGATCTTCGTTCTTTAAGTCTAATATTATATTATTTAAACCTGAATTAAACCCGGTAGGATTGTAATTTCTTCAATAAGAATTAATTATATCTGATTTTTGGATCAAGTACAAGGCACTTGTTTAGTAATTACAGAGACAAAGGAATTCTTTTCAAAAATTTTAATTATTTGGATAAAATGGAGTCTATGGGGGATGGGAGCTTTCTGGATAACGAGTTTCTGGATAACAGATCCTGTACCTGTATTACCATTCCTTAGGTTATTTTTCTAACGCCTTAAAGTTATGTGTAAATGCAATTGCTATCAACAGCAGTATCTGTCTGGCCGTTTATGTTTTCCGGACTCCTGATTCCAATTCCTGAAACAATTCAACAGAGGCCAACGACTCAAAAGCAGAACTGACTTGCTACATTGTTTCAGTAGTCGGAATCGGAGATCAGAAACGGATAAAAAAATATAGCTTTCAACAGCAATTACATTTGCACATAACTTTAAAGACACTAAAAAATTGTAAATGATGTATATGGGAAAGTTGCTCAGACTTAGAAAAGGAACATTGTTGTTAAGCACATTTTGGTTTTGAGTCCCATGTAGCCAAAATATCTCTGTACAGGTATATCAGCTTTTTTGCTTACATTTTTCTGGGATTAGTCTTTGCAGCTGCACCAATGAGTTCCTTGTTTTCTATATTTGAAGCTTCTGTCACCCTATGACTTGCAATTTTAAAATGCTTTCTTATTACCCTCCTAACTTCTAAATTAAAGAGAAGACATAGCCCCTTTGTAACAGCACCTTCGCTAACAATACAAAAAAGCCCAACCTGCTTATTGTGTACTATTTTTTTGGAATAAATGAATATACTCTTTCCTTTCAGGTGGCCGAGGGCATGGCATATATAGAAAAAAAGAACTACATTCATCGAGACCTTAGAGCCGCCAACGTGCTGGTGTCAGAAATTCTTTGCTGTAAAATAGGAGATTTCGGACTGGCGAGGGTTATTGATACAGAGTATACAGCAAAAGAGGGTGAGAGGGAATTTACTAGATCACATGACATATCTGTGCAAACTATGTGTATGTATGTATATTTATATATGTATAGTGAATAAAGTAAATTATAAGGATATGATAAGTTACCGAGGAGTTTCATGACCTTATACAGGTTATGGAACTCAGAGGTAACTTCTAATATCCTCATATTTTGCAAAAGGGGTACTTTATTTATTATAATACACAAGTTTCAGTGAGTCATGTAACAGAAACGACATCATTACTCACTGTTTATAAATGATGACATCAGAACTCACCGTTTATAAGGATATAATACACAGAAGCCATGAATATCCTGTAAATTATATCCTTATAAACGGTGAGTTCTGATGTCATCAGTTATAAACGGTGAGTTCTGATGTCATTTCTGTCACATGACTCACTGAAACTTGTGTATTATAATAAATAAAGTACCCCCTGTTGCAAAGTATGAGGATATTAGAAGTTACCTTGGAGTTCCATGACCTGTATAAAAACACTCGGCCTTCGGCCTCGTGTTTTTATATGGTCACGAAACTCCTCGGTAACTTATAATATCCTTATATTTTACAAGAGGGGGTACTTTATTCACTATATAATTCACAGGAAATTCATGCATTTGTGTATTATTTATATATATATTATTTTAGGTCACTAGCGAAAAATGTTGCTGTAGTCAAGTGTCTCTTCCAGCTAAGACTCCATTTCCCACAATGCCTTGCATTCTTCTTTATTGGTCTTTAACTGGAGTCTTGGCTGGAGACGAGCTAAATAATGTGGTCAACACCAACCAGCAGTGCTTTTAGCATTAAAGGAGTGGTTCACCTTTAAGTTAATGTTTAATATATTTTAGAATGGCTAATTCTAAGCAACTTTTCAGTTGGTCTTCATTATTTATCTGGAATAGTTTTTGAATTATTTGCATTCTTCTACCGACCGTTACCTGCTTTCAAATGGGGGTCACTGACCCCATCTAAAAACAAATGCTTTGTAAAGCTACAAATGTATTGTTACTGTTACTTTTTATTACTCATCTTTCTATTCAGGCCTCTCCTATTCATATTCCAGTCTCTTATTCAAAGAAATGCATGGTTTCTAGGCTAATTTGGACCCTAGCAACCAAAGTGCTGAAACTTGAGAACTGCTGAATAAAATGCTAAATAACTCAAAAAAACACAAATAAAAGTTTACTCAAAGGTGAACAACCCCTTTGAATCAATGTACATGTAACTTTGAAATCAATGGAAGTTTCTCTTTAATGTTTTTTTTTCTTTCATTATGCAATATTTTCACCTTTAAGTTAACTTTTAGTAAGTTCTAGAATGGCTAATTCTAGGCAACTTTTCAATTGGCCTTCACTTTCTCTTTTTTTTTATAGTTTTATGAATTATTTGCCTTCTGGCTAAAGGTAGTAGTTCAGCAAGAGCTATAGTGTCACAGGTTAGACATCCTAGAAATGAAAATCTTTAAAATTGTGGGTCCCAAACTTTCTGCATTTTTTTGGGACCTCTTTAAAGGGGTGGTTCACCTTTAAAAGGATACTGTCATGGGAATAAATGTTTTTTTCAAAACACATCAGTTAATAGTGCTGCTCCAGCAGAATTATGCACTGAAATCCATTTCCTTAAAAGAGCAAACTGGGTTTTTTACATTTAATTTTGAAGTCTGACATGGGGCTAGACATTTTGTCGGTTTCCCAGCTGCCCCTAGTCACGTGACTTGTTCTCTGATAAACTTTAATCACTCTTTACTGCTGTACTGCAAGTTGGAGTGATATCACCCCCCTCCCTTTCCCCCCAGCAGCCTAACAACAGAACAATGGGAAGGTAACCAGATAGCAGCTCCCTAACACAAGATAACAGCTGCCTGGTAGATCTAAGAACAACACTCAATAGTAAAATCCAGGTCCCACTGAGACGCATTCAGTTACATTGAGTATGAGAAACAACAGCCTGCCAGAAAGCAGTTCCATCCTAAAGTGCTGGCTCCAATATTACAACTAAAAAATGCACTTGCTGGTTTAGGAATTAAATTTTATATTGTAGAGTGTCATTTAGAAATAAAAACGACACCATAAAAATCATGACAGAATCCCTAGAATGGCCAGTTCTAAGAAACTTTTCAATCGGTCATCATTTTTTCTTAATTTTTTCTAGTTTTTGAATTATTTGCCTTCTTTTTTGAATCTTTCCAGCTTTTAAATGGTGGTCACTGACTCCCATCTAAAAAAACAAATGGTCTGTGATGCTTCAAATGTATTGTTATTGTTACTTTTTAATACTCATCTTTCTGTTATGGCCTTTCCTATTCATATCTAACTTATTCAAGTTGATGCATAGTTGCTAGGGTAATTTGGACCCTAGTCACAAGATTGCTGAAATTGCAAACTGGAGAGCTGCCGAATAAAAACCTAAATATCTCAAAAAATCCCAAATAATAAAATATGAAAACCAAATGCAAATTTCACTCTCTATATCATACTAAAAGTTAATTTAAAGGTGAACAACCCCTTTAATGCTACCATTACCTATAGAGAGTTGTGTGAGTGTAAAGGGAAGAGGAAGAGTCATTATTAGCATCTGGAAACTATGGAGTGAAAGCAGAAGTAGAATACTCATATTTTCAGAATGATACCAGCAGAGTAATAATAAGTTCTACTTTCTCATGCAGAAATAAATAGAACAATCACAATATTACGTTTCCTGAACGCCATTTCCTATTTGAGCCCCTGCAGCGTGCGTATGATTTCATGCATCAGTTGCACTGGATCCAGCAGGGGCGTCCTACCAATTTCACAGATATAAACAATGGGGCCCCACAGAGTCTGGGTATTATTACAATGGAGCAAATGTAATAATGCCTTTTTTTTCTCCATTGATTCCCAACTATAGGTTCCAAATTCCCCATAAAGTGGACGGCGCCAGAAGCGATCAATTTTGGGATTTTCACTATTAAATCAGATATCTGGTCCTTTGGGATCCTGCTAACAGAGATAGTGACATATGGGAGCTCGCCATACCTAGGTAAGGAGAAGACAAGTGGACTAATGATGACTAATAATGAAGGAACAGCAATTAAATCACAGCAGAAACCAAAAGTTATAACATCTCTGATTGAGAGGCTGGTGAGGACTGTGCTGTACCCCTCATCCTCCTACTTGCACCCACCCTGCCTCAGGGCCGCCATTAGCAATTACGGGGCCCCGTACAACAAAATTTTTGGGGCCCCCTTGGCCCCGCCCACCCGGGTCCCACCCCAGGTCCCACCCACATCACAGTTAAAAGACCACACAGACATCAGCACTAAAAAAGGTAACCCCACACATACTCAAGTTATAAAAAGCTATTGATGTCAGGGCCCCCTTATAAGTTAAAAAAACTGTGGTGCCAGGGCCCCCCATATAAGTTTTTTTTTTTAAAAAATTGGTGGTCAGGGCCCCCCTACATTTTAAAAAAAAATAATTGGTGACCAGAGCTCCTCTATAAATTAAAAAAAAACAAAAACAAAACATTGGTGCCAGTGGCCCCCATAAAGGTTTTTTTTTTTTAAAAAAAAACATTCGACACCCCATGCAGCCCCTTGCACAGCCCATGCAGCCCCCTGGCAGCCCTGCACACCCCATATAGCCCCTGCACATCGCTCTCATCCTTACACAAATCTGCCTGACAACTTTAGGACCCACCAGCAGGAAGAAGCAGCCATCCACGGGGACCACTCAGGCAGCCGGACAGCCCCCACATCCTACCAATGTAGGGCTGACAAAGAAACCTAACCAACAGCCTTAGCCAAACCCTGGTGCTGGAATTCAAGCCATGCTCTTTTGAAAGTGCAACACCGCCGGGCCCCCCTTCAGGCCTGGGCCCGGTACACTTGTACCTCCTGTACCCCCCTGATGGCGGCCCTGCCCTGCCTCCTAACTGCCATCCACATAGGGGTCAGTGGGTTGTAGGGCTCAAAGGCTATACTGTATGTAACTTTTTGTTACTTTTTGTTGCTTCCAGTGGCCTCAATTTTTGAATTCCAGGCTTGGAGGCAAGTTTTGGTTGTATAAAACCCAGATGTTCTGTCAAACAGAGTCTCCTCTAGGCTGCCAGTCCACATAGGGGCTCCCAAAAAACAATCACAGCCCTTATTTGGTACCACCCAGGGACTTTTTTTATGCTTGTGTTACTCCCAAACTCATTTTAAATCTGAATTTGGCTCACGGTTAATAAAGGTTGGTGACCCCTGCCATAGAGGATCTCAGTACAGTAAGCTGCCAACAGACCGAGTCAGCAGCTTATTGGCCTGTGTGTGGGGCCATATGACGGGCTTCCCCAATCAATATCTGGCCAAAATCGGCCAGATGTCGATTGGGCAGGGTAAAAAATCCCGTTGGATCGCGGCCTCATCTGTTCGTTGATGCAGACCTGCGATTCGACCGCCCGTATTGGCTACATTATGATCAGATCATTGGGCCATAGGGCTCACGATCAGATCAGCCCAATATCACCCACCTCAATGTGGGCATATCGGGGAGAGATCCTTCCATATGCTAATTACAAGTAAACACAGGACTTCAGCCAATGGAAGGATCGATCCTCCCCCAACACAGCGTTACTGAAACAACGCAGAAGATCCATTGGCAGTGTCAGAGGGTCATCTTCACAAAGGTTTGCGGGGCTGGGGTGGCTTTGAGAGGAAAATATTCGGGGTGCAGCACCTCCTTGATATGGACACATTCGTATGATTTTTATAGGAACGTGTCGGTATCGCTTTAAACAGGCCAATGCCGGATCTGACTTTTTTTTCTTTTTCTTTTCAGGTATGACCAACCCAGAGGTGATTTGTAACCTGGACCAAGGATATCGCATGCCCTGCCCCAACAACTGCCCGGCGGAACTTTACGAGGTCATGTTGAGATGCTGGAGGGATAAACCCGAGGAACGACCCACCTTTGATTACTTGCAGTCGGTTCTGGAGGATTTTAGCACAGCGACAGAAAAGCAATACGAAGAGGAACCATGAGTTTACGACAGTTGGACTTTGGACCAGTAGCAGATGATGGTACAGCTATGGGACCTGTTATCCAGAATGCTCGGGACATGGGGTTTTCCGGATAATGGATCTTTCTGTAATTTGGATCTTCATACCTTAAGTCTACTAGAAAATCATATAAACATTAAATAAACCCAATAGGCTGGTTTTGCTTCCAATAAGGATTAATTACATCTTAGTTGGGATCAAGTACAAACTGCTGTTTTATTATTACAGAGAAAAAGGAAATTCGTTTTCAAAAATTTGGATTATTTGCATAAAATGGAGTCTATGGGAGACAGCCTTTCCGTAATTCTACACTTTATGGTTAACGGGTTTCCGGATAACGGATCCCATAGTGTACTGGATATGGGCAACGCTTACCTACTCTTGAGCTTCTGGATTACCCTTGTCAGTGATAAAACAGTTCGGATTTGGTTTCAACAACATTGGCCAATCAGAAAACTTTCTGAGGACAGTTGCAGTTGGTCGTATGGCATCCATCTGCAAACACAGTCTTTTCCTATGCAATAATAGAATTGAGAATGGGTGGGGGAGGAATAAGGGCAGCAATGGGCTTGGATTAAGAAGAGATTATTAGAAATCAAGTAAAAACAGACGGTTGCTCTGATGTTGTAATTTCTTGGGACACGGAGATCAAATATAATATTAGCTAGACATACAGAATATATACAGAACCTACAGATTGAGTAGATATACGCTTATTAATGGGACCCAAGACTCCAAAGTTGGATGGTTTGACCCAAGTACCTTTAAAGAGGTGGTTCACCTTTAAGTTAACTTTTAGTATGTTATAGAAAGGCCAATTCTTAGCAACTTTTACATTTTTTGTAGGTTTTTAATTATTTGCCTTCTTCTTCTGACTCTTTCCAGCTTTCAAACGGGGGTCACTGACCCCATCTAAAAAACAAATGCTCTGTACAAATGTATTGTTATTGCTACTTTTTTATTCCTCATCTTTCTATTATTACAATGTCATAGTCATATTCCTGTCTCTTATTCAAATCAGTAGATGGTTATTCATTATCAGTAGAAGGTAATTTGGAACCTTAGCACATTAGTTGACCTTTAATGCGAAAAAGATGAAATTGGATTGGAACATCCCTGTGGGCCATTGACCTGAAGCATGGAAGCTTAAAGAATGGGTTATTTAGTATTGTGTGGGCAACGTCAGTGCCATATTTTGTATATAGATACCAGATAATAAAGACAATATGGGAGAAGAACTTCTTTGTCTGTGAGTCCGTCACAGTGGCTGTTCCAATGATAAACTCACATCAATATTAAAGAAAATTTATAAGGCTAAACCCACCCCTGCCTCCTAACTGTTGCCCACATAGGGGTTGGTGGATGCAAATATTTGCCCCATGGGTGCAAGAGTTCTGCCTGTACTGTGTCCCATCAGTAGAACTGACTGCTCTCTTGTGCTATGTGACAGTTTTTCTCTCATGTGCTAAGTGTCAGTTTTGATCTTATGTGCTGTATGACAGTTGTGCTCTCATGTGCTGTGTGACAGTTGTGCTCTCATCTGCTGTGTGACAGTTGTGCTCTCATGTGCTGTGTGACAGTTGTGCTCTCATGTGCTGTGTGACAGTTGTGCTCTCATGTGCTGTGTGACAGTTTTGCTCTCATGTGCTGTGTGACAGTTGTGCTCTCATGTGCTGTGTGACAGTTGTGCTCTCATGTGCTGTGTGCCAGTTGTGCTCTCATGTTCTGTGTGACAGTTGTGCTCTCATGTGCTGTGTGACAGTTGTGCTCTCATGTGCTGTGTGACAGTTGTGCTCTCATGTGCTGTGTGACAGTTGTGCTCTCATGTGCTGTGTGACAGTTTTGCTCTCATGTGCTGTGTGACAGTTGTGCTCTCATGTGCTGTGTGACAGTTGTGCTCTCATGTGCTGTGTGACAGTTGTGCTCTCATGTGCTGTGTGACAGTTGTGCTCTCATGTGCTGTGTGACAGTTGTGCTCTCATGTACTGTGTGACAGTTGTGCTCTCATGTGCTGTGTGACAGTTGTGCTCTCATGTGCTGTGTGACAGTTGTGCTCTCATGTGTGACAGTTTCCCTCAATGCAGACATGGCCTATTTTTACAGTTTCGATTGTAGTCGGGTAGGACGGGGTGTTAAAAAAAAAATGTTAATAAAATGTTACTGAATCTGCATTATTTTAGTGAAATGTCAACAGCTTTAAAGGGGTGGTTCACCATTAGGGCAGCTTTTAGTATGTTAATAGACTGCCCAGTGGTGTAAATGAAAATGAATGGGCCCCACAGCAAATAATTGTTGAGGCCCCCAAAATGTCTAGAAGTTGACTTGTTTTACCAATATTTATTTAACTTCTATATGAATTAGGGCTCATTGGATCCCTATACCTCCTGGGCCCCCCTGCAGCTGCAGGGTCTGCTTCCTTTGTAGTTACTCCCCTGAGAATGCCCTATTTCTAGCAACTAGGCCCTAGCAACCAAAACTAAACAAAAAGCTAAATAACGGAAAAAACATAAAAAAAAACAATAAATGAAGACCAACTGCAATTAATGTCTATGTTATGCTAAAAGTTAATTTTAAGGTGAACCCACTCCTTTAACAAAAATAATTGGTCTGTAATTTGCTTCCAGTCTGTTGTTCAGCAAAACTTTAGCAGGTACCTTATACTGTATAAAGTAGAATAGATATATTACTAGTGAGCAGCTAATATTTCTAATAGGATCTATTTATTATTTCCCCATGGGTGAATCACTGTTCTCATTACTATAGAAGGAGGGGACTGCTTGGGGTCCCAAGAGGTATAGGAGATCATTCTATGTTTGTGAAAAATATCTTTTTACAATAGAGGGGTCCTAAAATGAATTTGCTGTGGCCCTAATAAAATCTAGTTATGCCACTGATCCCTGTCACTACGCCTGGTTATGGACCCAGTTTAGAACCCTGATAAAATAATAGGGATGCACCGAAGCCAGGATTCGGTTCGGGATTCGGCCTTTTTCAGCAGGATTCGCCAAATCCTTCTGCCTGGCCAAACCGAATCCGAATCCTAATTTGCATATGCAAATTAAGGGCGAGAGGGAAATCGCGTGACTTTTTGCCACAAAACAAGGAAGTCAAAAATTTAAAAATGTTTTCCCCTTCACATCCCTAATTTGCATATGCAAATTAGGGTTTGGATTCGGTTCGGTATTCGGCCGAATCTTTTGTGAAGGATTCGGGGGTTCGGCAGAATCCAAAATCCTGGATTCGGTGCATCCCTATAAAATAGTAAAAATAAATGCCTGGTTGCTATGGATGACTGCACTGGAGTAACAGTGTACCTGTGCCACTAAGAGCCACTGAATACAGAAGGGAACAAGGGAAAGTTATATTTCATTATCTCTAGGATTTCATATAGTACAGAGCAGCCCCTCAATCACTCTGGCAGGGACAGAACTAGGGGTCGGCAGAAAAGGCACATGCCTAGGGTGCAAAACTTGTAGGTCGCCAGGCACATACCTTCTTGGTTGCCTACCCCTAGTCCAGCAGAGAGTTCCACTCTCCAAAGTGAAAGAGTGCAGATCTGAGTGTGTTTGCGCATGTCCATGTAAAAAGGTGCCCCCAGCCCTGTCCTTACTGCCTGCCTTAGAGCAGTTGGTGAGGATAAGGACCAGGGGGCAAATTCGCCGCACTTCGCCAGGCGTATTTTCGCCAGCGCTCCGCAAATTCACTAAAATCCGAAGTTGCGCACAGGGGTAGCGTAAGTTTGCGAAGATGCGCTAGCGTTAATTTGCCAAGTGAAGCGAAGTTTCGCTAGCAATGGTTCATTTGCATACGGCGCCAAATTCAAATTTCAATGGAGGAATACGTATCAGCACTACAAATGCCTAGAAAACCTTCAAATCAGCAAAGAAAAATTTTATTTTGCCCTACACATGTGCCCACTGTCTAGGTAAGTTGCCATGAGTCAGGAAATGTAGGGGGGAAGGAGGGGAGTCCCAAAAATATTTTCGATCTTTTTCAGCCTATCACCCATCATGTAGAAAACACGCCAGCGTTTTTTGGGACTTAGAAAAAAATTTGACTTTTTTTTTTTGAAACAATCCCTATCTACTCTATTGCGCTTCGCCTGGTCTGAGGTGGCGAAGGAAGTCTAGCGTAAAAGGTAGCGTTCAGTACACTGCGCAAGTTAGTGAATTTGCGTAGTTACGTCCCTAGCGAAAATTCGCCTGGCGTAAGGGTGCGAAGTAACACTAGCGAATTTACGCCAGCGTTCGTTAGTGAATTTGCGAAGTACCGAAAATGCCAAACGCTAGTGAATTGAAGCTAGTGTTCGGCGCTTAGTGAATTTGCGCCCAGGTGAGGACTGAGCCTTTTGCCACTCCGTACCTTACTCATCTGAATGAAGTGCAAGCTTTAGGGCAGGAGGTGGCGCTTACATGCCTCCCCTCATCCACCTCTTTTCAATTGAGTTGAGCCTAATCCAGGCAGCATTCCATTCATGACGCATTCTGTAGGTCTCTGTGCAAGGGCTGTGGATATTTGCACAATAAGCTTCAGCATTTATTTGCACTTTACACACTGCGTGGGGCGTTGTACTTACGTCATTTAGTGACGGAATGAAACAGAGCTGATTAGGCTTTGCCTTTCTTCACTTCCGTGCAGTGACACTGGAGGGCAGACTTGTCTCATTTACAATTCTGAGCAGAAGAGAGGAGTACAGGTTGCACTAGGATTAAAATGAGAAATAGACCTTTAAAGGACCAGCAAGCGGAGTTTCGGTAAGTTATTTCTTAATAAAGATTTAGCGATTTCAAAGTTTCATTTGTTTTTGTGGTTTTTTTTTTTCATTCTATACTAACAAATTTTTTTAAAAAAATTGATGTTACTGGTCCTTTAAGTCTTGGAAGAGGAATTTAGTGAGGTATTTGGCTAAAGCAAGATTAGAGGTCTCTGTGTATGACAGACCCCCCCAGCAGGGGCCGAACATGATTCATTATGGTGGAAGAGACAGGTGCTCTGAGCTCTTTGTGGAAAGATATAGAGAAATTAGGGAAATCTTAGGCTGTGCTGATGTCAGAGTATTATGTACAACGGATTGAAAGGGGTTGTTAACTTGTTCACCTTTAACTTGTAGTATGATGTAGAGAGGGATATTCTGAGACAATTTGCAATTGGTTTTCTTTTTTTTTTTTATTTGTGGTTTTTGACTTATTTAGCTTTTTATTCAGCAGCTCTCCAGTTTGTAATTTCAGCCATCTGGTTGCTGGGGTCCACATTACCCTAGCAACCCTGCGCTGATTTGAATAAGAGACTGGAACGTGGCTAGGCGAGGGCATGAACAGTAAGAAGAGTAATAGAAAGTAGCAGTAACAACTAATTTGTAGCCTTACAGAGTATTTTTTTTGTAGACGGGGTCAGTGACCCTCCATTTGAAAGCTGGAAAGAGTCAGAAGAAGAAGGTAAATAATTCAAAAACTATATTTTGAGATTTCATATTTTTTATTTTCATATTAGCAGTTTATCATGAATATGTAATATGAGTGCCCCCTGCTGTTTTGTCCGGCTGATCAGACAGAATGGCAAATGCTTAAAGGAGAACTAAACCCTAAAACAATATAGGGCAAAAAATAATGTATGTTATGTAGTGAACTTGCAGCACCAGTTTAAGGTTTCATTATCTCTTTGACAGTAATAATTGCAGCCTTTAAAGTTGTATACAGGGAGTCACCATCTTGGATTTTGTTTGGCACATGCTTAGTGTGCTCTGGGCAGCGGTTGAGAAGCTCAGCTTAGGGGATCAGAATTCACAGATCTTCACTGCTAAAGACTTGTGGTTGCCATGGGCTGGAACAGAACCTAGAAACTTAGGGGGATATTTAATAAAGCTAGAGAGTTTTTTTTTTACCTCGAATGAACTCGATTGGTATCTCATTTAAGAAAAAACTCGAATGGCAAAGAACCAGATAATCGTATTATATTTATCATGTACATACACTGAATGTTTCCTACAAACATAGCCCGAGCTAAACAACATGGCAGCTCCCACGCCACCTTTATTTGGAGCCCCAACTTTACAGGATTTGTTTCTATTTCCCTATGTTGTAAGTGTAAATGTTGGTGCAAAAGCCGGAGCACTATGGTTTAATAGTGAAATATGCAGATGCCTCTCCTGTTTGCCCAGGGACCTGTGCAGCTTCCGCTTATGGCAACACTTTATTTCTGCAGCCTGAGAGTCAGATTTAGCCCTCGTGGGGTGGAATTTGTATCCAGCTGCGAGACCTCGAGGCTCCTGGCTGTACCAGCCGAATTGGCCTCATTAGCGGATTTGCCATTGATTTTTGTGCTCGCTATCTGTGCTGCTTAATAGATATGTTACATAAAGGTTATCGTAATGACAATAGACTGACTATACTGATACCTCTCTATCCTCATTATTATCGACCGGCTGAATGGTGGCCAAGCCCAGGGGGTGAATCGAGCACCACTTGTAAGAGAATTGTAGCGACTGAAATAAGAGTTATACCCATAATATTGATGGGAGGGGGGGAGGGTTCTGTGTACAAACTGCAGCACAGCATGCATTGTATCTGCTTCCCATGCAATTTAAAGGGAACAGATGAATACAAAGCATAAGATAAGATGTATTACATTAAGCAGTGCACTTTATATCTGTAGCATATTCTATGGGAGAAATTCAGCGTGTTTGGATCACAGCCCAGTCCTTCCGCTGCTCTAAAATGGCTGCCAGGGAGATCAACAAAGGCAGGAAGTGCATAGGGGCGGGGCTACAGGCAGGTGGGCGGGTGTAGAAGCTTGTCAGTGAGCTACATGAAATGGAAGCTACTTGTAACATGAATGTTTATAGCAGCTGGTCTTCATGGGAAGGGGGGTGTTGTTAGTCTGTCACTGGATCTCTGTGTTGAAGAGAAATTGAACTTGATTGGCTTATGTTTTTAAGAGAACCTAGTAAAGACTAAAGGTGGTCTTACATGTAGATATTCACAAGTTTAGCGACCTCGCTATCGGGCTGATCTGATCATGAGCCCAAGGGCCCAATGATCGCATCACAACGTTGAGCATACGGGTGGTCAGATCAACAACCGTTCAACAAACCGGATGTGGTCCTCGATCCAACAGGATTTTTAACCCTGCCCAATCGACATCTGGCTGACTTTTAGCCAGATATTTATTGGGGAACCCCATTGAAGGGCCCCATACAATGCCCGATAAGCTGCCGACTTAATCCGTTGTCAGCTTATATTTGCTTATGTATGGGGACCTTAAGTGCTCTCTTGAGGTTGAAGACAAAGTATTAACAACCACTTGTTTGTAAGAGCGGCCATACATTGGTCAATCTTCCTATAGTTCCCATTGTTCATACAGAGCAAACAAAGGATCAGAACAAGAGGAAGTGAATTTCCTCTTTACTTCCTCATCTGTTGACATGAACTGCCCAACATGGTGCACCAGCGATGACATTTACATATCTGTCCCACCCCGAACTGAACGCTATGCATAGTATATGGCTATACTGTAGGTCTGTTAGTAGGAAAATAAGATACAAGCTTACCCTAAAGATAAGGGGGATGGGTCCTTGTTGGATTATTTTTGGGCTTTTAGAGAAGCCTCACCATACAACATGCCATATAATGCAATAGGGGTGTTACTGGGCTCCCATAAACACACACCAGACATGATGGACTAAGATGCTCTTATCTATAAATATACACTAGCTTTTTGTATTTCTATTGATCACCCAACTCATATCACTCACTTCCAATAGAGTTTCTCCAATTTGTGTCAATGCTAAAGCTGTGTATTATCCTTCAGGATTCCATACAGACTCAATACAGGTATGGAACCTGTAATCCAGAATGCTCGCAACCTGGGGCTTTGCAGATAATGGATCTTTGCATAATTTGTATCTTCTATACCTACTAGAAAATCATGTAAACATTAAATAAACCCAATAGGCTGATTCTGCTTCCAATAAGGATTAATTATATCTTAGTTGGGATCAAGTACAAGATACTTTTTTATTTTTACTTAGAAAAAGGAAATAATTTTATAAAAATTTGAATTATATGTATAAATTAGAATATATGGCCTCCCCGTAATACCTGTATTAGTATAATACTGTAGCATCTACTGTACTCACCTTTCTCGCAAAATTATCTCTGTTATAAAGAGAAAATATGTGACCTACCAGTAAGTACCGGGCCCTTAGGTTACATCTATTCAGCTGGAAACACAGCTCAGCCATAAAGACTTCCCATGGTTAAAAGAGGGACTACGTGGCATTATTGTTCCTAGAACCAGAATGGGGTACGAATAAATGGGTATTTGTAATACTGCAAATACAGAATTACATCTTTTGAGAAAGGAACATATATACAAATAAACAGAGCCCTCTGTTCTACAGAAAACGTTCCATGAAATATATGCAGATAAATAGAAGGGAAGGGGAAAAAAAAAGGAGAAAAAAGTTGGAACACCAATAATTTGAATTTTATGATGGAATGAGAACAGCACAAATGGGCCGGTAATTGTTGATACATAGAACTCATAGGGGAACAAAACAGTAAAGAATATGGGGCAGGGGGGCAAGACTTGAGTAAGATAGTTTGATCTTTCTCAGGCAGTTAAAGCCAATGATGCCAACGTGTTACTCCCCAAACCCTTGGATGTTGCTCCCAGTGGCCTCAAAACAGGAGCTTATTTTTGAATTCTAGGTTTGGAGGCAAGTTTGGGTTGTATAAAAACCAGGTGTACTGCCAAACAGAACCTCATGTATCCTGGCAATCACCATAGGGGCTACTGATCAAGTCAATCACAGACCGTATTTGATACCTCCAGGAACTTTGCTCATAGGTAAAAAAAGGTTGGTGATCGCTAAGTTAGAGAATGGTCAACCCCAATGGGAAGACTACTATAGAAACATGGGACAGGATCCAACAGGAGGGCTGGATAATTAACAGTCAGTTCTTTATCAGGGAAGAAAGGGAATGGGTAGCCCAAATGGGCTAATAATGGATGAAGCACAGAACTCGTTCGGGAAATAAGTTTGAACATTATCAGTCTGATCTTTTTTTACAGATTATCATTGTCGTGGCAGCTCTAATGGAGGTATTTACTGAAACAAAGAATCCAATAGAAAGCCCTGAGTCTTTCCTATGCTTTTCTGCAACTGGGTTCCATGTTTTTGTGGTTACTGAACAGTCTTTTTTGCTCATTCACAAAGTGCATGAGAAAGAGCAAACTATTAATGCTTAGTCTTATTTTATGCTTAGAGAAACCACATGTTTATAAGGTTACAAGCATGCCTGAGTGGCTGCAGCCGTAGAGTAATTATTAATGAGACATGTGATAATTACTGTCATGAAAGTACCAGACCCTTTTTAAGGTGATCCCCATTAGAATGAATGGAATGCTGCTTTCAAGTGTACAAAACACCAGGGCGACACAATTATCAAAATTGCCCCATGTGCCATGTGAAATATTATCATGGCAGATTCTATACAGCATCAACAGCATAAACTTCTAACAGCTATCTAGTTCTATCATCAAAATGAGCTTTATTGTTAGGAAAATATGTATATTATCAGCGCCTGGCCCCTTAATAGCAAACACAGCTCGGATGTAAGGTCTTCCCATGATAAGAAGAGCCAATGGATGCCAGTCTTTGTTCTTAAAGGAAAAATGCTGAACAGATAAACGGCTGGATAATAGGAACAGAAACCCACAAAGCAGTCGTTTATCAAGGTGCCTGAATAGAGAAACGCAAGCACTGTTTGATCAGGGGAGTAGAAGCCTTTATACTGACTGTTAGCACAAATATAAACTCACACATTTATTCTCTTTCTATCTAGCGCTAAAAAACCTTTATCCTACATAAGAGAAAGTGATAAGTGTTCTATAGGAACTGTGCAAGAACCCGTGCTTACCATTGTGATAAAAGGTAATCTTATAACCCAAGTCTTGCCTTGGAGCAGCAGTTGCCCCAATTGAAGTTCCAACCTTTGGCCAGGGCTCCCCTTGATAAGTCAACCTTTAGTAAGGGCCTGCCTTAGCTCATGCAATAAGTACAGAGTCACACTTTTAGGAAAATATGGGTGTAGTAGTCATTATTCTCAGAATATTTACGGCAGTAAAGGAGAATTCAACCCCCCAAATAATAAAAACCCCTACCCTACATAGTCCCCCCCTCCCTGTTCCCCCCGCACAGGTGTAAACACCTGTACTGTAAATGCCCCTAATCCTGTAATTACCCCTCGTTGCAGAGTCAGTGCAGCGGAGCTCATGGGCAACATCTTCCAGCATTTCAGTAATCTTTGGGTCTTCTTCCCTTCTGCAATTTTCATCACTTTTGGCGCATGAGCACGTTATCATGAAGTAGAAGACTGCTCCAACTGCATATGCGCCAATAGGGTACTTACTTCCCGAAGAAGACCGAAGAGAAAAAGATGGCAACCGGGAGTTGACTTTGCAACTTGGGGTTATTACAGGATTAGGGACATTTACAGTTGTTAACGCCTGTGCAGAGGAGCAGGGAGTGGGGACTATGTAGGCTAGGGTTTTTTATTAATTCTCCTTGAAATACACATTCTCCCCAATCCACACCCTAATTGCCCTTCATGCTGGGTTTGTAGGCATATCTGGGATAGCAAATGCCATTCTGCCCAATTCTCACCCTAACAGTCCTTAAGCCCCATTGCCATTGCTCAAAGTTCCATTGGGGGCAGCCCGTCAGTTTGGAAACCACTGTTTTATGGGTATTATTACAGCACCCTATGCATTAGGGTGCTGTGAAAGCAGTGGCTCTTGAGCAACATTTTGCTCCCCAACTCCTTGGATGTTGCTCCCAGTGGCCTCAAAGCAGGTGCTTATTTTTGAATTCCAGACTTGGAGGCAAGTTTTGGTTGTATAAAAACCAGTTTTACTGTCAAACAGAGTCTCCTGTAGGCTGCCAGTCCACATAGGGGCTACCAAATAACCAATCACAGCCCTTATTTGGCACCCCAGGGACTTTTTCATGCTTGTGTTGCTCCCCAAGTCTTTGTACAATTGCAAGGGGCTCATGGATATAAAAGGTTGGGGACACTGGTGGAGTAATACAGTTAATGGTGATAGCTATACACTTAATGGTAATCAGAATTCTGTATGATACAATTTATAGAGCTGTTACATGTTGTCAATAACCCTCAAACCAAATGCAACTCACTGACCTCTTTCTGTTCTCCTTACATGTTCAACTGCCCAGCCAATATTATTTACATATCTTAGGTCCCGCCATTGACAAGTGGAAGCTGATTTGTGATTTCTGCCTGATTAACCTTCAACATCTCCTTTATATATGAAGTGCTTTTTTTCTGGAGCACATGTGGTTCCACACATCTGATATTTTATTAATAGTAGTCAGAGAAGTCATAGGGCTTACTAGATGAGTGGGTCAAGAAAACCTTGACCTGCACCCGACCCCCGAGAACCCGCACCCGACCCTAACCCTCTGTGACCTCCTACTTATGTAGAAGGTGGTAGTGGGAACACCAGTGTGTGAGTATATAAATTTGGGAAATGGGTCACTAGGAGGTGTATTCAACCCGAACCCTCCAACCCACAGCCTTTTGCAGCACAAAAACTGTGTGAACTAATATTTGAATGTTCTTGTCTCAGGAAGCAAGAATTCTTGATACCCACCCAAGAGATATCAGATGTTAAAACTTGGAGAATTTGTCTTTGTACTCAAGAGCTAAGACTTAGGGCTGCCTTGGAAAGTGAAGGCAGGTGTCATCGTGGGGCTACTGCCCCTCTTTCTTGCTCTGTTTTCAATAATTTAATTGAGTTTTCAATAAACAAAATAGAATATAGTACACAGATTGAGTATGTCAAGATAACCTCTCTTGCTCCACACTTGCTGTAAACACACTTGTAGCATTGGAGCTGGTCACAGGGGGGCTGCATCACTAGTGCAATGAGCGCTATAGAGCTGTTTGTACGAGCGTAGCCGAATTTCCAATTTAAAAACTGGAAATTCGGCTCTTAAAGTTACAGGAGGATTTTTGTCACCTTGTAACTGGCCACTCACTGCCACCTGAGGCAAGATTCTCACCTTGTCTCATGACAGAAGCAGCCCAAATGGAAGGGCACTCTACTCTCCTAAGACTCTACTCTCCTAAGACTCTACTCTCCTAAGAATCTACTCTCCTAAGACTCTACTCTCCTAAGAATCTACTCTCCTAAAACTCTACTCTCCTAAGAATCTACTCTCCTAAAACTCTACTCTCCTAAGACTCTACTCTCCTAAAACTCTACTCTCCTAAGAATCTACTCTCCTAAAACTCTACTCTCCTAAGAATCTACTCTCCTAAAACTCTACTCTCCTAAGAATCTACTCTCCTAAGACTCTACTCTCCTAAGAATCTACTCTCCTAAAACTCTACTCTCCTAAGAATCTACTCTCCTAAAACTCTACTCTCCTAAGACTCTACTCTCCTAAGACTCTACTCTCCTAAGACTCTACTCTCCTAAGACTCAGTGCTCTCTTGGGAATAGAAGGGCATTCCACTGTCCTAAGACTCCAGTTTCTCTTAAGAATCAAAGGGTACTGCACTCTCCTAAGACTCAGGGCTCTCTTGGGAACCAAAGGGCACTCTACTGCTATAGTGAAGGGTACATGGGTTTAAACTAGATAATATAAAAGACAATCTTAATTCTTAGCTCTTACTTCTGTAACTTGTGATAGGCCCTTTGCATCAGACTCACTGGGGGGCCCAATATGTCTCAGTCCAGCACAAATTATCTTATCTATTGCTACTGACATGTAATACAGTATAATCCAATGCTTCACTTAAAGTGCTTTTTAAGGTGAGAATCTCAATTTGCACTCAAATTCAAACAAATTCAAGTCACTTTATGTCATGGAAAAATCCGGAGTGTCTCAGACAGACCCCTGTCAGATGGAAGAAGAGAGTTTACATAGAAATTTCTGTGAATAATAAATCATCTTGAAAGGTTCCCACATTTCATATATGAAGCGTGTGAGGACATTCTAATGTAAAGCCTCTGACATATCCCAGTTGGGTATCAGCAGAGCAGTTAATTCTGTATATAGCAGGACCGGGTAGGAAATGTAGTAAGAATGTTTCATGTGGGGACACAAGAGAATAGAATATAAAATGCTGTCAGAGCCATTAATCACTGCCTGTCTCTTGCCTGAAGTCTTTGTAATGTACACAGCCTGCATTGCAAATTAATATGGATTACACATTATAAAGAGCAAAGCCGTGTGCCCTTTAACAAAGAGAGAAAAAGGAATAATGTAACAATGATGGAAAGTCTTAAACCCACAAAGCTAACACTTAAGATCAATGACCTGGGGCCAAACGGGTGTTGTGAGACCTCATTATTTGTATAAATGGGCTGCAGCTCTGATATAATGTGGAACTATTTCCATGTTACGTTACTATCTCCATATTGTCCCAGTCTTGCCATCTAACCCTGCTTTGTACCTCTGAGGGGGAACCTCTATCTGTATCACATTAAAGGGGTTGTTCATCTTCAAATTAACTTTTAGTTTGATGTAGAGAGTGATATTCAGAGACAATTTGTAATTGCTTTTCATTTTCTATTATTTGTGGTTTTTGAGTTATTTCGCTTGTTATTCAGCAGCTCTCCAGTTTGCAATTTCAGCAATGTGGTGGTTGCTAGGGTCCAAATAACCCTAGTAACCATGAGTTGGCTTGAATAAGAGACTGGAATATGAAGACGCGCACGCAAAAAGACACACATGCATGGAAACATGCGCACATGGGGGCAAATTCACTAAGAATCGTAGTTGCGCCGCGCTTCGCCACACTTCGCCAGGCGTAGTTTCGCCAGCGCTCCGCAAATTCACTAAAATCCGAAGTTGCGCACAGGGGTAACGTAAGGTTGCGAAGTTGTGCTAGCGTTGATTCGCTAAGCGAAGTTACCCTAGCGATGGTTAATTTGCATACGGCGCCAAATTCAAATTTCAATAGAGGAATACGTACAATCACTACAAATGCCTGGGAAACCTTCAAAACATTTTTTTTGCCCTAAACATGTGCCAACTATATAGTTAAGTTGCCATCAGTTAGGAAATGTAGGGGGGAAGGAGGGGAGCCCCAAAAAAATGTTCGATCTTTTTCAGCCTATCACCCATAATATTGAAAAAACGCCAGCGTGCAAAGTAACACTAGCGAATTTATGCCAGTGTTCGTTAGTGAATTTGCGAAGTAACGAAAATGCCCAATGCTAGCGAATTGACGCTAGTGTTAGGCGCTTCGGCGCTTAGTGAATTTGGGTCATGAAGAGAAATTGCACACATTCCCAAAAACATGCGTGCAAAAAAACCCGCCACTAGCACCTGCCGACCACCATTAAACAGGAAGTGCTGTTGCTGCAAACTGAAAGTGACATCATTAAAAGTGGGCGGAGACAGAAAAAGTTTTCTAAAATTTTAAAAGGAGTCAAATATAGACAATATAAAATAAGATAAGAAATATAGATGAAACCCGCAACTGATCCACAACCCACAGACCCGCATCTATACCCGCACGCGAAAATCCTACCCTCATCCAGCAGGGTACCCGATTGCTGCAGGATTCTAACCCAAGATGCCGCCAAAATTCTTATTCACTTTCTCGTCATATCACATCTAGACTAACTCTCTAGGAATTGGCCTTCCCTGCCAGACACTGTCAGCTCTCCAGTCCATAATGAACACTGCCGCCAGGCTTATACACCTCAGCAATCGCTCCTCCTCTGCCATGTCCCTCTGCCAATCCCTGCACTGGCTTCCTTGTATACCTTTCAAAATAAAATTCAAATTAATGAACCTGACATTCAAAGCACTTCATAACTCTGTCCCTCCCTACATCTCAGAACTCCTCTCTATATTCTCTATATACTCACCCAACCGCTTACTACACTCCTCTACTGACCTGCTCCTCAACTCTTCTCTCATTACCTCCTCACACTCTCGCATTCAAGACTTTGCAAGGGCTGCACCTCCTCTGGAATTCTCTCCCACGGTCTGTCCGACTTTCTCCCAACCTTTCTGCTTTCAAGAAATCTCTTAAAACACACTTATTAAGAGAAGCCCACCCTCACTCTGCTTAGCTACAAAATGCAACACCACATACTGCATCTCTAACCTGCTTAATTCTGATCATGCCCACTCCCATACCTTATGTCGTATTCCCTTCCCTTTAGATTGTAAGCCCTTTTGCACAGGGCCTTCCTCAACTTTTGTACCAGTATTGGTCATGTATGTAACTCTTTATGTTCTACATATGTAATTCATGTGATTTAGTTGTATCAACACATTTATTTTACAGTGCTGAGCAATATGTTGGTGCTTTACAAATACATGTTAATAATAATAATAATAATAATAATAATAATAATAATCATATCCTGCCGAGTGAAACTCGTTATTCATTGGCGGTTGGGTAGTTCCTTTGTCTGTGTGAAATTGTTTATTTCCAGCTTGGATCACTCAAAACTGATGCAGATATATGATGCCTTGCACCTAGTCAGTAGGTTGTAGCGTCTCTTACTCTTATCTTTTGTCTAACTGTATGATGGGGAAATATGGAAATAATTAACAACCATATTTCTTTAAATGGTAAAGTAAGGTAAGTAAAGGTTGTGCACTTGAATATCTGGAAATGAGCATCTGATTTTGGGTATCTGTATGAGGATTAGCGCGTGTCTATGGAAAAGCTCAGAGACATGTCATGTTTCTAATCCGCCCACCTTGGCACCGGCACAAGGGAAACAAGGGCACAAACCTGTACAGTTTTATTAGGGATTACAGGGAACATCAAAGGGAGTGTGAACTGCTATAAGGTCGATGCCAGAATATAGCAGGGAAAACTTCAGTTAATGGGGAAGTTCACTTGTAAATAAAAGTCACGCAGTATGTTTGGGAACATGGAATTAAGCAGAAGTAAAGACTTTTTGCACTTTGGGGTGCCAAATGTTAGGCACCTCCAAGTGATTGTATTGACTTACCTGAGACCCCGGGCTGGTGCTCCTATCAGCAGAAAACTGCACCGGCCCGGGGTTATACCAGTGAGCGCCACTGAGTGATCCGTAGTGCTCAGGGGCGATCCTGGCCCCTCCGCCGCCTCCCCTCCCCCGGAAATTTGCTGTTAAAGTACCAGGAGCAGCATTTTTGCCTCCCCTGGTACCTAGTTGGGCGCTGCCTCAACTCGCCTCATTGGCAAAGCACCCCTGGTGGTGCTTACTGGTATAAGTAAATACAATCACTTGGGGTACCTAACATTTGGCACCCCCAAGTGCAGGATGCCTTTCCTTCTCCTTTAAAATAATTCAGATACAATTTGCACATTGCATTCTGTCCCAGTGGCTGCACAGATCCTATCTGATCCCCATTGTAAGCAGCAGTCCTGTCCTGCTTTATGGCAGCTGAGATCCTAGCTATCTGTATAACAGAACATTCTGTCCCAGTGGCTGCACAGATCCTATCTGATCCCAATTGGAAGCAGTTGTGTGTCAGAGAGCTCTGCAATGTCCGGAACAAGCCCAGGCCCTGCTAGGGCTGGTCGGGCTACCAGACAAAGCGAGGCCCAGGCTTTGGGGCCTAGCCTTCCGGCTGAACATACAAGGCCAAAGCTACGCTCCTCTTCTCTGGGAACCCCAAGATCAAGGAGGAGAAACAGCAGTGACAGTGATGAGGACATGGAGAAAAGTCTGGCTGATATAAGGAAACAAAAGCAGAGGAATGTACAAGTGGCTCGGGCCCAGGAAGTTGGAAGCCGGCGTGGGGCTCCCACTGAGAAACCCCCCCAGGAAGAATCCAAGCTGAATCCTGCATTACCCCCAGGGAAACAAGGTAAGAAGAAAGAGCAAAAGCCTGAATGTGACCCTGTGTGTGAGGCAGAGAATAAACAGCAGCAGGTGCAGGTTACAGCAGTGAGTGAGGAAAGTAAATGTACTGACACTGAGAAATGTAAAACATTGCACAAGAAAGGAACATCTGCCAAACCTGGTGATAAAATGCACAAGTTTATTTCACCCCAAACACACAGTGATCCCCCCCTGTCAGACCCTGTGATGCACATGGACTTGGAGTCTGTGGCCCCTGGGGAGGGAGGTGTCTGTGTTGTGGAGCTGGGAGAGTCTGGGAAGCCAAGTGAACTGACAGTTGCAGCAGACCTGCAGTCTCAGCATGGGGAATCCAAGATGGCGCTGGCAAACACTGCACAAGGAGTTGGGGGCGTCGGCAGTGTCATCACAAAGGCTCCTGTCAGTCAAACTGAGCCTCTCACCTGTGCAGGTGCAGCCAATGTTACAGCTCAATCACCAGGGGGAGAGAATGTGCAGGAGGAACAGCTTGTGAGGAAGAAGGGGGAGGAGCCAGCAGTTAAAGCAACAGTGGCAAAGCCAAGCAAAGGAGCCATTCCATGCAAAGGCAAGATTAAAGGCAAAGACGAGCCAATCACTGCAGAGGAGGTTGCAGAAGCCTTAAAAGAGCTGCAGACATTACAAAATGAAAAGAAAAAGCTGCAGATATCAATAAAGTGTCTGAACAACCTCATATCCTTTTCTAATGAGAAGCAAACAGAACTGCACAGGAAAAAGAAAAACAGTTTGTTTGATGAAATGAGCAGCATAGACCAAAGAATAAACCAACTGTATGGCAAAGTCGGGCCATGGAAAGAAATTTATCAGAACAAGCAAAGGTTTGAGTCTATGCGCTCAGGTTATACAACAGCATATCCGCATTCTGCTACTGGGCGGCGCCAGACCCGATCCAGTACCTCCAACAGTCCGGCCACTTCTGAGAGTGAACCAGAGTTTGCAAAACCATTGCCTCCCCGGCGACAGCAGCAACGACGAAATGACAGAGTCAATTGGCAGAACATGACTTTTGATGAGAAGGAGATTCAGGAGCAAGAGAAGAAGAAAAAAGAACAGAAAAGCTTTAAGGTGAATCTGCCCCAAACCAGCACAAGCACAAGACCAAAGCTACAGTATGAGGATTCATCTCAAGCTGCTTATGAGATTTCATCTGATCAGGACTTCCCAGAGTTGCCTAAAGCAGCAGTGAGACCATCAGAAGATCCAAGTGTTCAACGCAAGAACCAAACAGAGGGCAAGAAGGTCTCCCATAAAGCAGCTGAGAGTGGCCCAGAATCTGAAGGCAAAATGGAAGTGGCGGCTCAAAAATCTCCTTTGTGTGTGCGGAATGAAGTGGTTATGAGTGTGGCTGAGAGTGTGGCTGAGAGTGTAGTCACAGATGTGAATGAGTGTGAGCAGATGGAAGTGAGAAAGAGTCAAGCTGAAGAGGCAGAAGTGAGAGAGAGTGCGGCTGAGCAAACAGAAGTGAGAGAGAGTGAGAGTGTGGTTGTGCAGCCTGAACAAGAGAATGCAGCTGAAGAGTCTGTGACTCAGGAGACAGGGGTAGAGGTGGCACAAGTTGGTCATATAGAGAGTCAGCCAGATCAGGAACAGCAGAGAGTGGAGGTAGAATCTATTCAGGTAGGAGGGGTGGATGAAACTGCAAAC
The DNA here is from genome assembly GCA_038501925.1 of Xenopus petersii. NCBI lineage: Eukaryota > Metazoa > Chordata > Amphibia > Anura > Pipidae > Xenopus > Xenopus petersii. Next base: position 8,214,667 of record CM076680.1, read on the forward strand.
AGTTTTTGGGGAAAGCGAAGGCTCTTTGCAACCCCAGATGTGTCCCATGATAATCAACCCTTTAAGAGGAAGCACTGGGTAAAAATTAAATGGGATGGAGAAAAAGAACAAGTTCCATCCAGAAGGTTTCTTGTAAGAACAGTCATACTGGATAGTATGGGTTTCAGGCCTGGGGATTTATCTGCTGTTATAGGACAAACTGACACTGACTTTGATGTCACTTTTAAGCTTCAGGAAGGTCTTGAACACTTTTGGCGTATCTATAATATGCAAAAAAGGGCAGGTAATCAAAATTGGGAAAATTTTGTGGTAATCCCTATGACAAAGCCTGAGACTAAAAACATCACGATTGTAACAAAGAATGACGCCATTCCTCAGGAAGACATTCTCATATGGTTGCGCAGGCAATGTACAGTCCTTACACCTCTAGTTAAGGTTTTTGATGAGGATGGGGTTTGGGCAGGAGTCTGGAAAACACAGGTCAAGTTAAACATCTCAGGTAATGTTCCACAGCACCTGCCCAATTCTTTTTTCATTGGGAAAGAACGAGGTACCTGTTTTTATGTTGGGCAGCCCCGGAGGTGCTATAAATGTGGAGCAAGTAACCATTTGGCCAAGGCATGTGCAGTCCTGAGGTGCGCCCTATGTAATGCAATTGGTCATGTTGCAGATGCATGTGTAAATGTCAGGTGCAATCTCTGTAATCGACTGGGACACGTGCATAGGAGTTGCCCTGAGGCCTACCATAACATAGTCACCCTTTTCCCAGAGATTGACAAGGAGATGAGAAAGGTTTTTGTAACACCAGAAAGAGAGACCAGTGAGGAAAGCGAAACAGAAGCGAGGGACTCACAGTGTAGTATTGTTCCAAAGAGACCTGTGGAGAAAACAGTGACAACAAACAGAAAGGAGAACCCAAAACCAGTCAGAGAGTTAAGTGGAAAAGCAGTGAGAACAAGCAGAAAGGAGAATACAAAACCAGTTAGAGAGGTAAGGGAGAAAGCAGTGAGGAGCAAAACTAAGGAAGGTAAGAAGGATGAGGATGGCTGGCAGACAGCCAACACAAAAAATAAAAAAAAAGTGCAGGCTGACTTGTTAGACCCAGGGGAAGGCTCTGCTACGCCTTTCTTAATTACCACTAAAAACAAATTTGTGGTTTTGGAGGAGTCTGAGACCTGGGGAGACAGAGCTGAAAGAGAGGAGCAGGAAGAACTAGAGAAAATAGAGAAAGGAGTAGAGAGAGAACTAGAACAGGAAAATACAGAAGAAATGGAAATCCAACTCCCTTTAAAGAAAAGAGGAAGGGAAGGGAGTGACCAGACTGTCAGGAAGAAAGGTGTAGGTGCAAAACATTCCAGTGATCAGGACGGAGAGAGTGTTTGTCTTGAGGATGGAATGAGATCTTACTGTGGTCCTCAAGTCAAGAGATATGGGGAAGAAGCTGTAGGCTTGGGTAAGAAAAAACATCCACACAAGCATTCATGATGGGGCGGCCTACAATAAGATTTTTGACCTCTAATGTTTGCAGTGTGAGATTGCCACATACAAGATTCATGGCATTCGAAAGTTTGGCAAATTCAGATGCTGACGTGTTTTTCCTTCAGGAAACCCGAATCACTACCCAGGCAGATCTTAGAAAGGCAAGAGCTGATTGGCGACATGGGCCTTCCTTCTGGTCTATAGCAGAGGAACCATGTGGGGGAGTAGCAATACTGTTTCCGGGTGGCCTCAATATAACAGTACACCGTTTGCTTGAGATCCAGGTGGGCCGTTGTTTGTTACTGGATGTCACAATAAGCGGAAGTAGTTTCCGTCTTATAAACATCTATGGGCCGCAGTCTATGGCAGCCAGGAGGGCCCTGCTAGTTGAAGTGAGACCTTTTCTGCACACTTCCCTTCCGGTCATCCTAGCTGGTGATTTCAACCAGGTCCTTGGACCAGGAGATCGTTCTGGTAAAATGAGAACATCAGAAAGTTATTATTTAAACATGCTTATTCAGCAGGCTGGTCTGGTTGATGTTGCAACCTGGGGTGGCCGGAAGGCATCACATACCTATAGATGTGCAGAAAGAAGCAGCCGTCTAGATATGGCTTTTGTCAGGGCTGGTGAGGAGTTCACTAATGTGAAGGAAGTTGGGGTAGAGTACTCCGATCACTTGACACTCTCTTTTACTGTGGGATCCTCATCTATTCCAGTGAAGGGCAAGGGTCTGTGGCGGCTGAGTGTGGATTCCCTGGAGGGTGAGTCAGTTCAACAGTCTTTTGAGGCTCTTCTTTGTCACCAGCTCGATAGAGTCGATTTTTACAACTCTGTGTCATCATGGTGGGAGGATGCCAAATTCTCATTCCGGACCTTCTTCCGTAAACTATCTGTACGTAGGGAGGGAAATAGGTATAAGAAGTATCTGACTCTTTTAAAGAAGTTGGAGTCCTCTATTTCGGATGGGGTGGAGGGGTCAAAAATTGCCCAGCTGAAAACCCAGATCAGAGAATGTCAGTACAGCTGGTACAAATCTCTTTTGCAGGAAAGGGACTACGGAAGTTTTCACTCGCCGGACCCCTTTTTGAACTGCAAAGAGAATGTTGGGCGAAAACTTGTCACCAGTCTGATCGATCCCAAGGGTGAGTTACAAACATCAAGGGAGGGCATCCTTGGGATAGTGAAAGACTTCTACGGTTCTCTGTTCCGGGCTAAGGCTTTGGATAAGGGGAGGACTTCATCCTTCCTGGAAGCAACCCCAGGGCCTGATGTAACTAATTTGGACTTTGAGACTTTGACAGCTGAGATCACAGAGGACGAGGTCAAAGCTGCCATCGACTGCCTCGCTAAAAAGAAGGCTCCAGGACCGGACGGCCTTACAGCCGACTTTTATAAGAAATTTAAAGATCAGCTGGCTCCGGTTCTTGTAGAGGTCTTTAGAGACTGCCTGGAAGGGGGTATCTTGCCCCCTCTATGAGAGAATCCTCCTTGATCTTGCTGTCAAAGGGTAAGGATCCAAAGCATGTTGAGAATTGGAGGCCAATTGCCCTTCTCAACACTGATAGGAAGCTTCTCGCACGGATACTTTTTACTAGACTGAGTTCATTTTCAGGCACTTTATTATCTCCTGTCCAGTTCTGCACGGTGAAAGGGCGGAGCATCTTTGGGGCGATCCTTACTATTAGGGAAGCCTTGGAGCTATGCAAAGTCCAAAACACTGGGTGTTACTTTCTATCTCTGGACCAGGCTAAGGCCTTTGATCGAGTGGATCATGAGTATCTGTGGGCCGTTTTGACAAAGTATGGCATCCCGGGAACATTCATTAGATGGCTCTCAGCTTTGTACAAAGGGGCAGTAAGCTTTCCACTTATCAATGGATGGCGCGGTGAAAACTTTGAGGTCGGGGCAGGGGTGAGACAGGGGTGTCCCTTAAGCCCTCTGCTGTATGTTTTTGCGATCGATCCTTTTCTAAGGCGTTTGCAGGCGAGTGGAATTGAGGGTCTCTCTGTTCCCCGTTGCCAGCCCCTCAGGTCGGTAGCCTATGCGGATGATGTCACGGTAGCAGTCTCTTGTCCTGAAGATGCGAGAGTGTTGTCTGAGACAGTCAGAAGTTACTCAGAGGCCTCTGGTTCTCTGGTCAACATGGATAAGTCTCAAGCTTTTTGGTCATTAGACGAGGAGCCGGCTTTTCCACTCCAGGAATTTTCAACAGCCCAAGATCAGATTAGAATTTTGGGAATCAAATTTGGGAAGGGAGATGATGGTAGGCAAAACTGGGAGGAAAAGTTGGATGCCGGAAATGCAAAGGTACAGCGTTGGAAGCAGTGGAAGCTGTCTTACAGAGAAAGGGTGAAGCTTGTGAAGACTTACCTGGTCCCTATCTTTTTGTTTGTTTCCTACGTGTATCCTCTGCCTGAAGCTTTCTATGCTCGGATCCAAAGTCTGTTCTTTCAGTTAATCTGGGGGAACAGGCTGAATCCAGTAAAAAGGGGCATTACTTACCTGCAGAGGAAAGAGGGAGGGTTGGGCATGTTATGTCCAGTGGCCTTCTTTGGATCCATTTTCTTGAAGTTTAACTTTGGGAGCCTGGGACAAAGAACTGATTCCCTGTGGGAATGTTGCATCAGGAATTGGGCATTGCCTCTGGTAGGAGATTGGCTGCTCGGCGGTAGTGTGAAGCAGGTCCGAGTGCGCGGGAATAGTCTCCCACTGCATATTTGACTTGGGCTAAAACTTTTGAGAAAGTGGGACATCAGAATTGGGGAACTGAATTCTGTTACAAGGAGACAAATTTATCAGAGGATCCTATTGAGCTATTTTGTTGTCCCTTTGGCCTTGAAGGACTGTGTGGGGGATGTCCTTTCTCAGAGCCTCCGGTGGCTCAATGACAGAAGGGTACCCCCGAAGTATTTTGATCTGAACTGGCTTGCTCTTCAGGGAAGACTTTTTGTCCGAGGGAATGTGAGCTTTGCTGTGCCGGTGTGTCCTGTTCCTACGTTGTTTTTGAGGTTGCCCATTCCCTCTGACATCGAGCACCTGGGAGTCGCTGAAGTCTGGACGGCCAGGGTGTGCGAGTGTAAGTCTTTCTTTTTACAATGTGAGCTTTTTGAACATCACAGAGAGAGAGTGTCCATGGGGCTGTTCCACTAATGAGACCCTAGAACATTTTCTTGTGGATTGTCCTGTGACAAAAGTTGTACGATATCGGCTGGCAGCGGCTCTCAAAGTGCCCCAGATCAAACATCTGTCCTATGCCAATGCGGCCTATGGTTTTCTGTCTGTCCCACATCCCCTGGATAGAGGGACAGTGTATATAATGATATCGGTGATGAGGTACCACCTATGGCAGTTCCGCTGCAGAAGGTCCATTAGCCATGAGGATGTTGCTGTAGACCAAATAGTGAAGTCTGTGGTGGCTGATTTGGGTTTCCTGAGTGAAAGAGAAGTTAAGCAAAACTGTGTGAATGCATCCAAATGGAGAGGTGTGAAACTGTGATTCATACTGATGTATTTATGTTGCTAAAGCCTGTGATGTCTGACCCTTTTCTCCTTTTACCCTCTAAGATATGTCCTGGCAAAAGTGCCCAGAGGGAGGAAAATCCAGACAATGAAACACCACCAGCTCATGCTTTTCAGCAGAAAAGTTCTGCAAGCGCTTTGGCTCAGCGTTATATGTTTCCTGGGTTGGGGGAGTGTATGAGGGAAGGGTGGTGCGATGGCCCACTAATAGAAAGCCGGACTTTGGACTTTGTGGCGGGTTTGTGGTGGTGAAGGTTGTGGGTGGAGAGGGAGGAAACCCTTTTTCATGGACAAAGGAAAAGACTTTGCCAGGGTTGGTTTGGGAATTATGGACAGAGGAAGGACTCCGAGAGGTGGTGGGAGATACTGCTGAGCCAAGCCAAAGATTCATGGACTCTTGCTTATTGGTGGTAAATAGTTTAAAATCAGTTTTGGTTTAGCTGAGCTGATGATTATTGTATATTGATAAGTTTTTACTAAATAAAAAAAATTCCTATCTGATCCCCATTGTAAGCAGCAGTCCTGTCCTGCTTTATGGCAGCTGAGATTCTAGCTATCTGTATAACAGAACATTCTGTCCCAGTGGCTGCACAGATCACAGATCTGATCACCATTGGAAGCAGTTGTGTGTTGAGAGCTCTCTCATGTCTGGAGCAAGCCCAGGCCCTGCTAGGGCTGGTCGGGCTACCCGGAAAACTGAGGCCCAGGCTTTGGGGCCTAGCCATGTGGCTGAACTTTCAAGGCCAAGACTGAGATCCTCATCTGCTGGGACCCAGCGCTGCAAAACCAAACAAACTGTTTCTCCATTGTGTGAGCTGGAATCAGTTGGCCAGGTGGGGGAGGAATCAGGTGCAGAAATGAACTCTCCAGTTTGTGTGTTACCATCACAGCCAGCTTGCCAGGAGAGTGGGGCTACGGGTGCAGCTGCCAGACCTTGCACTCAAGCACCCACATCTTCACCCCATGGAGCAGCCGGCACCACTAAAGTTCCCAGTGGAAAGGAGAGAAGGAGTAAAGTTTCCAGTATTGCACCAGTTCCCCATGGGTCAGAATGCAACAGCCCTGGTGTAAGCCCTGGAACCAGCATTGTTCATAACATCAGTAAAGGAGCTGCATTTAAAGGGGCAGAGCAGAAACATGCAAGTATTAAAGGCAAAGTTAAAGAGACAATTACTGCAGAAAAAGTAGCTGAAGCATTGAAAGAATTAGCTACATTACAAAACAGAAAAAAGTCTTTGGAAATATCAATAAAACATTTAACAAATGCAATGGTGTTTTCAGATGACACATTTAAGGAATCTAACAAATGCAAACGTGATGAACTGGGGAATGAACTTGCTGGTATAGAGCTTCGCATTTCTGAGCTGTATAAAGATGTCGGTCCCTGGAAGGACGTTTTATCAAAATAAACTTTTGATAAAGATTTGCAGCAATGGCATCCAGTGTCCAGCAGCAAAACCAGCTTTGGGAAAGTCATTTCGGACAAGCACATCTAACAGCCCTGCGTCATCTGAGAGTGAAGCGGAATTCATAAAGCCTTTACCCCCCGGGCTGCAGAGGCAACGGGACAAGATAAACTGGCAGAACATGTCGTTTAATCAGCAGGAAGTGGATGCCCAGGAAAAGAAGCAGAAGGAAGAAAAGGCCTTTAAAGCTACTGTTGGGAAGAAGGACCAGGCTTTTGTACTGTCATCTGATCAGGATTTTCCAGAGCTGCCAAAAGTTGAAGGCAAAGTTACAGCAAAGCCGGTACCCCAAAATACCAATGACAGTGGAAAAGAAGAGCAAGGAAGTGCCCAGGATCCAGCTGGAACTGTGTCAGTAGAAGAGGAAGAACTGCATGCAGAAATGATGGACATTACACCTAGGGATGTCGCGGACTGTTCGCCCGCGAACATCGGCTGTTCGCGTCCGGCGAATGTTCGCGAACGTCGTGCGACGTTCGCCAATTTGGGTTCACCTTAGCTGGCGCTTATTTTTGACCTCTCACCCCAGACCAGCAGATACATGGCAGCCAATCAGGAAGCTCTCCCTCCTGGACCACCCCCACACCCCCTGGACCACTCCCCCTTCCATATATAGTGTAGTGTAGATAGTGTAGAGGGAGAGCTGTTACTGATTTGAGGGACAGTTGATAGTAAGTTTGCTGGCTAGTAATCTACTTGATACTGCTCTGTATTGTAGGGACAGAACTCTGCAGGGATTTGAGGGACATTTTAGGTTAGGTAGCTTTGCTGACTAGTAATCTACCTTCTACTGCAGTGCTCTGTATGTAGCTGCTGTGGGCACTGCTTCTGATCTCATCTGCTGACTGCTGTAATAACCCAATAGTCCTTGTAAGGACTGCTTTTATTTTCTTTTTTGTTGTTTTACTTTGCTACTGTAAGAGCCCAGTGCTATTAGTCTAGCTGTGTTGGGGAGTGGGACTGGTGTGCTGCTCCTCCTAGTAGTTCAGCACCAACCAGAGTATTTTTTTTTTAAATATATATATATATATTTTTTTATTTTACTTATTTTACTGTTCTTTAACGTGTCCAGTGCTGTTTGCTGTTCTTCATAGTAGTGCACCAATAGTAGTGCACTTGCAGGCATTGTTTGCCCAGTGTGTTCTTCAAACAACTGCCACCTGTGTGAGCTTTTTCACATTCTGTCTAAATATCAATAATAATACCATCTCCAGAAACACCACCTGAGTGACGTTTTTCAAGCAGCAATAATATATTCCGTATCCACTACTGTATACGTTGCCCTTGCAGGCATTGTTTGCCCAGTCTTTAACCAAGTGCCACCTAGCTGTGTGAGCTTTTTCACATTCCGTGTCCAGAAACATCACCTGAGTGACGTAGTGTGATTTCTGCCCTTTACAGCACAAAACGCAGCGATGTGTCAACAATGTATTTTTCAGATACATTTTTGCCCTTGATCCCCCTCTGGCATGCCACTGTCCAGGTCGTTGCACCCTTTAAACAACTTTAAAATAATTTTTCTGGCCAGAAATGTCTTTTCTAGCTTTTAAAATTCGCCTTCCCATTGAAGTCTATGGGGTTCGCGACGTTCGCGAACCGTTCGCATTTTTGGACGCAAGTTCGCGAATATGTTCGCGAACATTTTTTCTGCCGTTCGCTACATCCCTAATTACACCAACAAAATCTGCTTCTTCCAGTGTGAAAGAGAGTGAGAGGGTGGAGAATGGGGTGATTGAGGAGAATGAAGTGGAAACCTCTGTGGCTGTTGGGAATGACAGTGTGAGTGAGGCTGTGACAGGTGTTGGGGGATGGAGGGTGAATATGGGGGAGTGCAAGATGGAGGGGTGGCTGGGAATGTGGCTTTTTCTGCTGCTAATGTATTGACAGAAGTTATCCAGGGACAGGTAGATCAAGGGCTTCCAGAAGCTGTAGAGGTAGTGTCAGTTTAGGTATGTGGCCAAGAAGAACAGGTCAATCCAGCAAGTTTCTTGGAGAGAAGGCGCCTTTTCCCAGTCCCTGATTTATCTGATAATGACCCCTTTAAGAGAAAGAACTGGGTTAAGCTAAAGTGGGATGGCAATAAAGAAGATGTTCCTTCAAGGCGGTACTACCATGTTGTTAGATGGGATGGGTTTCTCACCAGATGATTTATCAGCTGTAATTGGACAAACAGCAATAGAGTACGACATCACCTTTAAGTTGCCTGAGGCTTTAGACCATTTCTGGCGGATTTATAATTTGCAGAAAAGAGCAGGACACCAAAACTGGGAGAACTTAGTTGTCATTGCAATGACCAAGCCTGAGACTAAACTCATTACTATAGTAATGAAAAATGATGCGGTTCCCCAGGAGGATATCTTGGTTTGGTTGCAGCGCCAGTGTACGGTTTTGTCTCCATTGGTAAAGGTCTATGATGAGGATAATGTCTGGGGAGGTGTTTGGCGCACAAAAGTTAGGCTGGAGGTGACAGGCAATGTACCCAACCATCTGCCCAATGCTTTTTTCATAGGAAAGGAAAAAGGTTCTTGTTTCTATGTAGGCCAGCCATGGAAGTGCTTTAAGTGTGGGGCTAGAGATCATCTGGCAAAAGCCTGCGCTATACTGAAGTGTGCACTTTGCAATGCTGTGGGGCATGAGGCAAATAGCTGTGACCAGGTCAGGTGCAACCTGTGCAATAGAATGGGCCATTCCCACAGGAGGTGTCCTGAAGCATACCATAACTAGGGATGTAGCGAACGTCGGAAAAAAAGTTCGCGAACTTGCGTCAAAAATGTGAACGGTTCGCGAACGTCGCGAACCCCATAGACTTCAATGGGAAGGCGAATTTTAAAAGCTAAAAAAGACATTTCTGGCCAGAAAAATGATTTTAAAGTTGTTTAAAGGGTGCAACGACCTGGACAGTGGCATGCCAGAGGGGGATCAAGGGCAAAAATGTATCTGAAAAATACATTGTTGACACAGCGCTGCGTTTTGTGCTGTAAAGGGCAGAAATCACACTACGTCACTCGGGTGGTGTTTCTAGAGACGGTATTATTATTGATATTTAGACAGAATGTGAACAAGCTCACACAGTTAGATGGGAGTTGTTTGAAAATGAAGAACACACTGGGCAAATAATGCCTACAAGGTTAACGTATACACTACTACAGCAGTGGATACGGAATATATTATTGCTGCCTGAAAAACGTCACTCGGGTGGTGTTTCTAGAGACGGTATTATTATTGATATTTAGACAGAATGTGAACAAGCTCACACAGCTAGATGGTTGTTGTTTGAAGAACACACTGGGCAAATAATGCCTGCAAGTGCACTACTATTGGTGCACTACTATGAAGAACAGCAACAGCACTGTACACGTTAAAGAACAGTAAGATAAGTAAAAGAAAAAAAAAATATATGTATATTAAAAAAAAAAAAATTCTCGGGTTGCTGCTGCTGAACTACTAGGAGCAGCACACCAGTCCCACTCCCCAACACAGCTAGACTAATAGCACTGGGCTGTTATAGTAGCAAAGAAAAACAACAAAAAAGAAAATAAAAGCAGTCCTTACAAGGACTATTGGGTTATTACAGCAGTCAGCAGATGAGATCAGAAGAGATCAGTGCCCACAGCAGGCAGCTACATACAGAGCACTGCAGTAGAAGGTAGATTACTAGCCAGCAAAGCTACCTAACCTAAAATGTCCCTCAAATCCCTGCAGACTTCTGTCCCTCCAATACAGAGCAGTATCAAGTAGATTACTAGCCAGCAAACTTACTATCAACTGTCCCTCAAAGAAATCAGTGAAATCACTAACAGCTCTCTCCCTACACTAGCTCTTCCAAGCACACACAGGCAGAATGAAAAAACGCTGCAGGGCTTCAGTTTATATATGGAAGGGGAGTGGTCCAGGGGGTGTGGGGGTGGTCCAGGAGGGAGAGCTTCCTGATTGGCTGCCATGTATCTGCTGGTCTGGGGTGAGAGGTCAAAAAAAAGCGCCAGGTAAGGCGAACCCAAAATGGCGAACGTCGCGCGACGTTCGCGAACATTCGGCGAGCGCGAACAGTCGATGTTCGCGCGAACAAGTTCGCCGGCGAACAGTCCGCGACATCCCTAACCATAACATGGTCAGACTTTTCCCTGAGATAGACCAGGAGATGAGAAAGGTAATGGAGCCGGCGGAAGGGGAAGGAGAGAAGGAGCAAGAGGAGGAGGTACCAGCAACACAGGAAAAAGTCATTCCTAAGCAGCAGAGGTTTAGGCAGCCAACAAATGATCAGAAAAAAGAAAAGCAACAGCCAACAAATGATCAGAAAAAAGGAAAGCAACAGCCAACAAAGGATCAGAAAAAAGGAAAGCAACAGCCAACAAAGGATCAGAAAAAAGGAAAGCAACCAGAGAAGGCAGCTAGAGGGAGTGAAGTTGAGGTACCAAATGATGGCAATGAAAAAGATGGCTGGGAAAAAGTTAAAAACAAAAAGATCCAGGAGAAGGTCTCTCAGGAACAAATACTTTCTCTCTTAGTACTGGGAATAAATTCTCAGTGCTGGATAATCAGTCTGAGACCTGGGGTGACAGGGCAGAAAGAGAAGAGCAAGAGGAGCTGGAGAGGATAGAGATGGAAGAAGCCGGGGAGAGGAACCCAAGGGAGTTGGAGGATATGGAGGTTCAACTGGCTTCAAACAAAAGAACTAGGGAAGGGGCTGAGCACCCGGTCAGTAAGAAAGGTGTAAGAGAAACTGCAAACAGCCCCCAGACTCCAGCCAGCAACCCAGTGAGTGAAACTGAAGAACAGCAGCTGCAGTCAGGGCCCCAAGTTAAGCGATATGGGGATGCAGTTGGTTTTTCAGCAAAGGGAAAGAAAGGCAAATCTATGACAAATATTCATGATGGCGTCGTCTCCAATTAGGTTTTTAACATCTAATGTGTGTAGTGTCAGAACTCAGCGAGACAGATTTTTGGCTTTTGAAAGCCTAGGAAACTCCGACGCTAAGGTGTTTTTCCTTCAGGAAACCCCTCTTACTACTCAGGCAGAACTGAGAAAGGCAAAGGCTGACTGGTGGCATGGGCCTTCATTCTGGTCCATAGCGGAGGAGCCATGTGGAGGTGTAGCCATATTATTTAGAGGTGCCCTCAATATAAGAGTACATAGTCTCCTCGAGATTCAAGTGGGGCGCTGTTTGATGTTGGACGTGACTGTAAATAGCAGACGTTTTCGTCTTATAAATGTTTATGGGCCGCAGTCTATGTCAGGTAGGAGGGCTTTGCTGGCTGAAATCAGGCCCTATTTACATACATCGCTGTCTGTCATCCTGGCTGGCGATTTCAACCAAGTCCTTAGACCAGAAGATCGGTCAGGAAGATCAGGTAGATCAGAAAGCTTTTTCTTTAAACAACTCATCCAACAAGCCAGATTGGTTGATGTTGCCACGTGGGGAGGCCGGAGAGAGATTCATACTTACAGGTGTGGGGCTAGGAGTAGCCGTCTGGATATGGCTTTTGTCCAGATGGGTGAGGAGTTTGCTGATGTTAAGGAAATCGGGGTTGAGTACTCAGACCATATGACCTTTTCCTTTACATTGGGCACTTTGTCTACTCCAGAGAAGGGCAAGGGTCTGTGGCAGCTCAGTACAGATTCCCTGGAGGGTGAGACAGTACAACAGTCTTTTGAGGCTCTTCTTCAGCACCAGTTTGGGAGAGTTGATTTTTATGACTCTTTGTAATTGTGGTGGGAGAGTGTTAAGCACTCATTCCGGGCTTTCTTCCAAAAACTATCTGTGCGAAGGGAGGGCAATAAGTATAAGAAGTATCTGACTCTTATAAAGAAGTTGGAGTCCTCTATTTCGGATGGGGTGGAGGGGTCAAAAATTGCCCAGCTGAAGGCCCAGATAAGAGAATGTCAGTACAGCCGGTACAAATCTCTTGTGCAGGAAAGGAATTATGGGAGTTTTCACTCGCCGGACCCCTTTTTAAACTGCAAAGAGAATGTTGGGCTAAAACTAGTCACCGGTCTGATCGATCCCAAGGGTGAGTTACAAACATCAAGGGAGGGCATCCTTGGGATAGTGAAAGACTTCTACGGTTCTCTGTTCCGGGCTAAGGCTTTGGATAAGGGGAGGACTTCATCCTTCCTGGAGGCAACCCCAGGGCCTGATGTAACTAATTTGGACTTTGAGCCTATGACAGCTGAGATCACAGAGGAAGAGGTCAAAGCTGCCATCGACTGCCTCGCTAAAAAGAAGGCTCCAGGACCGGACGGCCTTACAGCCAAATTTTATAAGAAATTTAAAGATCAGCTGGCTCCGGTTCTTGTAGAGGTCTTTAGAGACTGCCTGGAAGGGGGTATCTTACCCCCCTCTATGAGAGAATCTTCCTTGATCTTCCTGTCAAAAGGCAAGGATCCAAAGCAGGTTGAGAATTGGAGGCCAATTGCCCTTCTCAACACTGATAGGAAGCTTCTAGCACGGATATTTTTTACTAGACTGAGTTCATTTTCAGGCATTTTATTATTTCCTGTCCAGTTCTGCACGGTGAAAGGGCGGAGCATCTTTGGGGCAATCCTTACTATTAGGGAAGCCTTGGAGCAATGCAAAGTCCAAAACACTGGGTGTTACTTTCTGTCTCTGGACCAGGCTAAGGCCTTTGATCGAGTGGATCATGAATATCTGTGGGCCGTTTTGGCAAAGTATGGCATCCCGGGAACATTCATTAGATGGCTCTCAGCTTTGTACAAAGGGGCAGTAAGCTTTCCACTTATCAATGGATGGCGCGGTGAAAACTTTGAGGTCGGGGCAGGAGTGAGACAGGGGTGTCCCTTAAGCCCTCTGCTGTATGTTTTTGTGATCGATCCTTTTTTAAGGCGTTTGCAGGCGAGTGGAATTGAGGGTCTCTCTGTTCCCTGTTGCCAGCCCCTCAGGTCGGTAGCCTATGCGGATGATGTCACGATAGCAGTCTCTTGTCCTGAAGATGCGAGAGTGTTGTCGGAGACAGTCAGAAGTTACTCAGAGGCCTCTGGGTCTCTGGTCAACATGGATAAGTCTCAAGCTTTTTGGTCATTAGATGAGGAGCCGGCTTTTCCGCTCCAAGAATTTTCAACAGCCCCAACTCAGATTAGAATCTTAGGGATCAAATTTGGGAAGGGAAATGATGGTGGGCAAAACTGGGAGGAAAAGTTGCATGCCGGAAATATAAAAGTACAGCGATGGAAGGGATGGAAGCTGTCCTACAGAGAAAGGTCGAAGCTCGTGAAGACTTACCTGGTCCCTATTTTTTTGTTTGTTTCCTACGTGTATCCACTGCCTGAAGCTCTCTATGCTCGGATCCAAAGCCTGTTCTTCCAGTTAATCTGGGGGAACAGGCTGAATCCAGTAAAAAGGGGCATTACTTACCTGCAGAGGAAAGAGGGAGGGTTGGGCATGTTATGTCCAGTGGCCTTCTTTGGATCCATCTTCCTGAAGTTCAACTTTGGGAGCCTGGGCCAAAGAACTGATTCCCTGTGGGAGAGTTGCATCAGGAATTGGGTATTTCCTCTGGTGGGAGATTGGCTGCTCGGCAGTAGTGTGAAGAAAGTCTGTGTGCGCGGTTGTCATCTCCCTCAACATCTTGAATTGGGGCTGAAACTTTTGAGGAAGTGGGATGTCGGAATTGGGGAACTGGGTTCTGCCCGAGAAAGCAGATCTATTGCAGAATCCTGGGAACCTATTTCGCTGTCCCCTTGGCCTTGAGAGACTGTGTGGGGGATATTCTGACAGAATGTTGCCCCCCAAATACTTTGATCTTAACTGGCTGGCTCTTCAGGGAAAACTTTTTGTTCGGGGCAATGTGAGTTATTTAAACATCGCTGAAAGGCAGTGCCCGAGGGGCTGTTCCACTGACGAGACCCTGGAACATTTTCTAGTTGATTGCCCTGTAACAAAAACTGTGCGGTGTCAGTTGGCAGAGGATCTGAAGGTGCCCCACATTAGGCAACTTTCTTTTGCTGACGCGGCCTATGGTGTTTTGTCTACCAAGCACCCACTTGACAGAGAAACGATGTACCTGATAATATCAGTGATGAGGTCCCATCTGTGGCAGTGCCGCTGTAGGAAATCCTTTGGCCAAGAAGATGTTGCTATTGACCAGATAGTAAAGTCAGTGTTGTGTCATTTGGGTTTCCTGAAGGAGCGTGAGATCAAACTCTGCACCTCAAATGCCTCAAAATGGAGGAATATTAATCTTTAAATGCCCTTGTCCTTCCCTTTGCCTTGAATATTGTAGGTTGGTCCAAGCACCTCAGTTATTACTGCAAACAAGTTCTTTGCTATTTTGGTATGTGTGGAGAACGGAGGGCATGTATGCTTTATCTCGATTACCGTCAAGAAAACTGACTCATATTGGCTAATATGTTAAATATTGTTATGTATTGTTTTGTTTAATTTGAAAGATTTTATATTTTGTTAAGTTTTTACTAATAAAAAAATTCCTATCTGATCCCCATTGTAAGCAGCAGTCCTGTCCTGCTTTATGGCAGCTGAGATTCTAGCTATCTGTATAACAGAACATTCTGTCCCAGTGGATGCACAGTTCCTATCTGATCCCCATTGTAAGCAGCAGTCCTGTCCTGCTTTATGGCAGCTGAGATTCTAGCTATCTGTATAACAGAACATTCTGTCCCAGTGGCTGCACAGATCCTATCTGATCCCCATTGTAAGCAGCAGTCCTGTCCTGCTTTATGGCAGCTGAGATTCTAGCTATCTGTATAACAGAACATTCTGTCCCAGTGGCTGCACAGTTCCTATCTGATCCCCATTGTAAGCAGCAGTCCTGTCCTGCTTTATGGCAGCTGAGATTCTAGCTATCTGTATAACAGAACATTCTGTCCCAGTGGCTGCACAGATCCTATCTGATCCCCATTGTAAGCAGCAGTCCTGTCCTGCTTTATGGCAGCTGAGATTCTAGCTATCTGTATAACAGAACATTCTGTCCCAGTGGCTGCACAGATCCTATCTGATCCCCATTGTAAGCAGCAGTCCTGTCCTGCTTTATGGCAGCTGAGATTCTAGCTATCTGTATAACAGAACATTCTGTCCCAGTGGCTGCACAGATCTGATCCCCAACCAGATGGAGACCACATACACTGACGCACCTCTCACCTGATGATCATTGGCTGGGGGGGGTCAAATCAGGCAAAGGCCCCACCAAAGAAGCTGATCGTTACATGTAGGTTGATTCTTCAGGCCAGACTAAAGGTGCATGCTAGCACCCCCAAGCTTTGCACCCAAGGCATGTTCCTACTCTGCCTACCCCTAGTTACGGCCCTGCATCTAGGAGCCCTGGAGGGAAGAGTCTAACTGAGGGAGCCAGGTGCTATTAGCCTGTCCCTGATAGTACCATGTTATCTTTTCCTATTTCACTGTATAACGTTTGAATTAGTTAACTGGGGGTGCTTCAGGGATTTTCCATAGGTGGATTATTCCGCATTTTCTGCTTGCAGGCTTCCAGTTCAAGACTGTTTGTGTATCTAGTAGCCGTGGCAATGAGAGGAATACATAAGATAAAGGTTACCCTCCCTTTAAATGACAAAACATACATAGTCATTTATAACAATAAATAAACAGAAGAATTTTTATTGTGTGCCGCATGCAGATTTTTGTATCCAAAACCTGATACTTTAGCCCTGAGAGTGCACTTTTCATTAAGTACTTTAATTAATATTGCCCTTGAACTGTTGCAAGTTACTATTCTTAACGCAAGCCATAAATTCAGTAATTATTATCTGAGACGGATAAACACTAAATAAGTAGGTCTTGCCTCATTGTGGACTTTCTATCCTGCTGCCACATGTATAGAACGAGAAAGGTGCAGACCCAGTGGATGCCGTTGGGTTATAGGGAATCTGGTGGGGTTTTGACTCCGATTTCAGAACTAATCATCCAGAATTAGTGCCCCAGCTCTTATGTATGAATAGACGGATTTCCCATCCAACAATGTTCAGCAGGGAATAGTTTTGGCCAGATAATACAGATGGACTGAAGAAGGTAAAAGGTTAGCCAGTCTTAATGTGAATTACCGATTTCAGTGCAGTCCGACCAATCCATCAAATTATCATGAGGTTAGTGGGATTTGAACGATCGTACATCTTACGATTTTTCGGCCGTCATCTGTCAGAAAATTGATCGGGCAGGTTTAAAAATCTTTATCGGCCCCAGTGCAATCTATTTATGTTTGCAGGGCCAAGCAGGCAGCTACTCTTCAGTTTTCCAGGCAATATCGCCTGAAAAGGTATTTTTAGTTGATGGACACATCGTACATTTAAACCATCATTTAGAGATAATCGTGGTCTCACGATAATGATTGGATCTTTTAAAAATCTTTACATTTATGGCCAGCTTTAAAGATAATGGCAGCTGCAGGAAAAATTCAAGTATAAGTTGAATTAGTAAGCATTTAAAACAGCAGTTGCTAAACTTTTTCCGTTTAAGCCCCCTTGGAAGGGCTGCCTTTTATTAGGCCCTACGTATAGGGTTGCCACCTTTTTTAAAAAAAAAATATCGGCCAGTGATGGGGGGCGGAAACGCTGTGACGTAAAAAGGGGCGGGACACGGGTAAATGGGCGGGTTGTGATGTAAAAAGGGGCGGGGCTGTGTGCAGCGTGATGTGAAAGGGGTGAGGCCCTATCACAAGAATGGAATATATTGTGACAGCCATTTAGGCTAGGAATATCTAGGACAATAAATACATTTTTAACCCATATCAAGTTGGTCTTTCAGGTGTCTCCACCAAACCTTACCCTAACTGCCGCTGAGTGTCACCTCCATCACTACTGATCCCCGGCATCCGCACAAGGGCTGCCCCACTTAAAGGGGTAGTTCTCATTTTAATTAACTTTTAGAATGTTATAGAATGTGCTTGTCCTAGCAACTCTGCAATTGGTTTTCATTATTTATTTTATACTGATCCCGCCATCAAGCTATTGCTCTGTGAGCTTAATTTTTTTTTTATCTTTTTATTCAGGCCCTTTACTATTCATATTCCAGTCTCTCATTCAAACCACTGCCTGGTTGCGCAGGTAAATAAGACCCTAGCAACCAGACAGCTGCTAAATAACTGCCTCTAAATAACTGGAAAAAAACACACAAAAAAAAGAACAATGCAAAACCAACTGCAAATGAGTGATGTTTACTTTCATGGTCCCTGGGGTGATCCGATGCCTCCCCCCTCTTGCTTTGCACTTAAAACTTGTGGCCAAGCGGGTCAAAGGGGGGGGCCCCATCGCTAGTGTAATGAGCACTGTAACGCTCCCTGCACTAGCGGAGATGAATTTCCATTTTTCCAAAATTCAGCTTTTAAAGTTAGCAGAAGCTGCTTTTTGCTGCCCCTAATCAGGGCCACCGTCAGGGGGGACAGGGAGTAATGTTGTGCCAGGCCTGGGCCTAAAGGGGGGCCCTGCTGTGTGAAGTCCCGTAGAGCCAAAGTCCTGAATAGTTGAAGTCCTGAAGAGCCGAAGTCCCAAATAACCAAAGTACTGAAGAGCTGAAGTCCTGAATAGTTAAAGTCCCGAAGAGCCAAAGTCCCAAAGAGCCAAAGTCCAGAATAGTCAAAGTCCCGAAGAGTCTAAATCCCAAATAGCCGAAGTCCCAAAGAGCTGAAGTCCCGAAGAGCTGAAGTCCCGAATAGATAAAGTCCCGAAGAGCCGAAGTCCTGAATAGCCAAAGTCCTGAAGACCCGAAGTCCCAAAGATCTGAAGTCCCGAATAGCCAAAGTCCCGAAGAGCTGAAGTCCCAAATAGCCAAAGTCCTGAACAGCCGAAGTCGCAAAGAGCTGAAGTCCTGAAGTGCAGAAGAGCCGAAGTCCCGAAGAGACGAATAGCCAAAGTCCCGAAGAGCCGAAGTCCTGAAGAGCTGAAGTCCCGAATAGCCAAAGTCCTGAAGACCCGAAGTTCCAAAGACCTGAAGTCCTGAATAGCCAAAGTTCCGGAGAGCTAAAGTCCCAAAGAGCCGAAGTCCCTAAGAGCCGAAGTCCTGAAGAGACAAAGTCCTAAAGAGCCAAAGACCCGGAGAGCTGAAGTCCCGACAAACCGAAGTCCGCAAGTCCCAAAAAGCCAAAGACCCGGAGAGCCGAAGTCCCGACAAACAGAGGTCCCCAAGTCCCGAAGAGCCAAAGTCCCGAAGAGCCAAAAAGCTGAAGTCCTTACCAGCCAAAGTCCCAAAGAGCTGAAGTCCTGAAGAGCCAAAGTCCAGAAGAGCTGAAGTCCTGAAGAACCAAAGTCCAGAAGAGCTGAAGTCCTGAAGAACCAAAGTCCAGAAGAGCTGAAGTCCTGAAGAACCAAAGTCCAGAAGAGCTGAAGTCCTGAAGAGCCAAAGTCCAGAAGAGCTGAAGACCTGGACTGCAAATGGAGAGGAAACCACGAAAAGACCCGAAGTGGAAGTCCTGAAGCCATGACACGACCCAAAGCCACAAAAGGTGCCACGAGTTCAGTTCTACTGAACACCAATGTGTTTTTTAATTTGATTAAACCCCTGGCCACCAATGTATTATTTTAATATTCTATAGGACTTGGCCATCAATTTTTAAAAATAAACAAATATTCTCTGGGGCCCCAATGATTATTTTTAACTTATAAGGAGGCCCTGATCATCAATGGGTTTTTATAACTAAATAAATGTCTGTGTGGCTTTTTTACTGTTATGGGTGGGCGGGATCTGGGGTGGGGATTGGGGGCTGGAGTGGGCGGGCCCATAAAGTTTGTTGTATTTTTAATGGTGGCCTCAATGGGTTCTCACTTTGCCTCATGGCAGTAGCCAGCCTGCATGGTCCAGACTTATACACTGAGTATATATATTATATACCTATATTGTGAAGGAAAATAGGCAGGACAACTCTGGGGCATGGGCAGAAGTAGAGATTTCTAATCGGGAGCACATTGATTCTTAAAGGGAAAAAATGAAAGGTACCACTGAAAGCTCTAAAAGTGTCTACTTATTAACTGAACTGAACTGTGAACTGTTGTATCACACACTTAATGATAGGAACGGTGAACAGAATATTATAAAGAGATTAATGAGCTACGAGGATAATTTTGGTTTCCGGAAACACTTCATACAATATCCACTGTGGTTATATGAGTATCACTTGTATTAGACACACGTCTCCCATTAACTGAGATAATGTTTTAGTCATTCATTATATTATAGGGCTCACAAGGTGCTGCACAAAAAGCAAAAAGAGCAGCAGGACAGGATCTGTGGGAACCAAGTAGCTAGGCCTATACACAAGCCCTGTGGATAGATTCTGGGGTGTATTTACTCACTCACGGTTTCAACAGAACCAGTAGTATAGAGGCCTCATTTGTATTTAAAACAGGTCGTCTACCACAAGGTGGAGGGTAATGGGAATGGTGGGTGAATATATTGCAGTAGGGCCCAAATAACTCCTGGGTCACTCAATAATGGCACAACTAGTGGCGTTGGCTGTCCAGAGAAATATTGGTGGTGCACGGTAGGTTCCTCTGCTCTCATTCGTGCCCAGTGTAGTTAAACAGTTAACGGTCAGTGTTTTATGTTTTAGAAATGTTGTGGTCAGATGATCCAGCAAACAGAATAATTACATTGTCTCACTTTTGTGAAACACAGAGAAAGCAACATTGGCCGTGTTGTCCTTAGTCTTCTTCCCAGAGAGAAGTCAAGGCCTCTCAGCTGGTAGTGTCTGACGCAGGTTGTCCCCCTCCTGAAATTCCTGGGGGTTGAGGGCAGAACATTCTCCCTGTCAGAAAAGCTGAAATGAAGCCCAGTTATTCTGCTAGTAACCAGTCACCTTGAGAACATTGGATGAGTTAATGAAGCTGCCAGATTGCTCGGTGCTGGTGGAGAAGGGAAGGCAGAGACAAGAGAACATACTGAGGTTAAAAGTGCAGCTCATTTAACAAGCACTTGCTTCTGGGGTGTGGTTGTGCATGAGGTGCAGGTGTGCACAACGGATCCTGTTCTTACCACCTCTTGCAAGTGGGGTCCACACTCACTGATGCTCCCTAAATGACTGGTGGGTCAACTAATTGCTTTCCCCATCTGCCCTTCATGAATACAGCCTGGACAAATGTTGGCAGCTCTGTATTCATGAAGCAACATGGGTCTCTGCACTAAAGGTGGCCATACACGGGCATATTAAAGCTGTCGATGTCGGTCCCTTAAACTAATTTGGCAGTTTATCTTCCCATGTGTGGAGGCTTCTGACGGGTCTCTCGATCAATGTCAGGCCAAAAATCGACCTGATATCGATCAGGCAGGTTTGATTTTTCCTGAGATCGAAGACCGCATCAGCTAGTTTATACAGTCCTCATCCCGTTAGCGCCCATTTCCTTTGTTATAATCTGATTGTTTGGCCCTAGGGCCCAAAAATCACTATCCCACAATTACAGTCCCTTCCATGTCTTGTTTTATCTATCTATCTATCTATCTATCTATCTATCTATCTATCTATCTATCTATCTATCTATCTATCTATCTCTCTCTCTCTCTCTCTCTCTCTCTCTCTCTCTCTCTCTCTATCTATCTATCTATCTATCTATCTATCTATCTATCTATCTATATATATATTAGGGCTCATTTTCTAATCCCAATGATTGCTACTCTCTTTACCAAGTGCTGGGTCAAAAATCTGGTGCTTGGTGCAGGGAGCAGTATCAAGAGGCACAGCTCCATCCATGATAAGATCTGTTTTTTTGGACGTCAAACGAGCGGATCTTAGATTTTAACCTGATATACCCACCAAAGGCAGGGCGATATCAGTTAATCCGATCATACGGCCCTAGGGCCAAACAATCAGATTACAATGAAGGAAATGGGCCACGACGGGATGGGGCATCAACTAGCCAATGTGGTCCTCAATCACCAAGACAGATCAAACCTGCCCGATCAATATCTGGATGATTTTTGGCCTGATATTGATTGGGAAGACCTGTTGGAAAGCCCCGTACACGGTCAGATAAACTGCCAAATTGGTCTAAGGGACCGTTATCGGAAGCTTTAATCTGCCCATGTATGACCACCTTTACAGTCAGCCAAGGGGCAAGCTGCAGATCTCAGCACTCAAAAACAGAACTCAGACACCTGCGGCAATACCATGTAATATGCAAAGTGCAAACAAATTGCTGATTGAAGCATTTTTTTTGCACTTTCACGCTGAATTGTTGGTGGTAAATGACTGCTACTAGCATGGTCTCAGTCCTGCTTCCAGGACCCAGTGAAGTTACATTATTCTCCCTCTCTCTCTGCACAACTCCCTGCAAAGAGATGCACCCCACCCCCACCCAAAGACACCCTTGTTTCTGAGGCCAATTGATGTGCTCTGGGGGAGGCAGAGTATGAAATGCCGAGTGAAGGTTTTCCCAATTCCACAGATGGCTTCATCCCATGACCTTCACTAGGAAGGGGAACAGTCCCTGGAAAAGAAAGAAAATAGAAATAAAGGAATAAATGTGTTCCGTGTGTAAATAAAACCACGTGAAGGTCAGGGGAAGGAATATTACAGTCGCTAATTGGGCAGATGACTTTTTTTTTTTTTGTAATCACCATAAAATAGTTTGAGGTGGAAAATTAAATAGTCATGGTAACGGTGCATTTATCAGCCAGATAATTATTATATTAGACATTAAAGTTCAGGGGCAGACATGCAGATTTCATTGCTTGGAATACGTTTTTCCCCTTTAATCAGACACTGTAAGTGCAAGTGTGAGTTACACATATATTAGAGTGTTACATACACCTGTGCACTATAGGGGGGCAGACACAGAATGGGGTTAGATATGACCTTTTCTGTGACCCGCGGATTTCGAAAGTGTTTTTGCTGGTGCTGCTGGAATTTTCAGCAATATACTGTACATTTTATCGCTAGATTTCTAATTGTTACCCCTAGTCAGAGGTAGATTAATGAATAGGCTATAGCCTAGGGGCCCTGGGTGATTAGGGGCCCAACTAGCTTTTTTAAATATTAATATTTGTATTTTTTCTTTATTTTTATCTGCACTGCTGGGCCTGGGTCCTGTCAAGTTGCCTAATCTTCTCCCAGCAGGTATTGTTCATCCACCCGACCCAACCAAACCCATGCCGAGTGCAGAAGAAAAATAAATATGAAAAGAAAATACAAATAATAACTGAAAAAGCTGGATCATAGTCCCCTTGTGTCTCCAGGTGGACCTGTGACCGTTATTAATATATTTAATGTATATTATATTTATATTATATTTAATATATTAATGTATATTTCTAAACTTTTGGTAGTGGGAGAAGCCTAGAAGGGGGGACCTGTGGAAAGTGTTTAAAGGGGCCACACATGGCATACACCCCCCGGGTTCTAAGAGAGCTTAGTTCAGTTTTAGACCAGCCCTTATTTCTGATTTTCTCACTGTCATCTGGTATGGTGCCTATGGATTGGAGAAAAGCTGATGTTATTCCAATATTTCAAAAGGGATTACGATCTCAGCCTGGCAATTATAGGCCAGTAAGCTTGACATCTGTGGTGGGCAAATTATTTGAAGGCTTGTTAAGGGATCACATTCAAAATTTTGTCCTAATGAATGACATTATGAGCAGCAATCAGCATGGCTTTATGAAGGATAGGTCATGTCAGACGAATTAATTCCATCCAGGATGTGACACTTGCAAAAGGTCTTGACAAACTGGCAATCTGGGCAGCTAAGTGGCAAATGAGATTCAATGTTGATAAATGTAAAGTCCTGCACCTGGGATGTAACAATATCCACTTATACCCTTAATGGGACTGCACTAGGCAAATCCATAATGGAGACGGAGCTTGGAGTCCTTGTAGATGATAAACTTGTCTGTAGCAAGCAATGCCAGTCAGCAGCATCAAGGGCAAATAAGGTCTTGACTTGTATTAAATGGGGCAGAAATTCACAGGAGGAGGGGGTCATTGTTCCACTGTATAGAGCACTGGTAAGGCCCCATCTAGAATATGCCGTACAGTTTTGGTCTCCATCACTCAAACAGGACATTATTGTATTAGAGAGGGGACAGAGAAGGGCAACTAAGCTGGTAAAGGGAAAATCTTAGCTATGAGGAAAGACTGGCCAAATTGGGGATGTTCACGCTGGAGAAGAGGCGCTTAAGGGGAGATATGATAACTATGTATAAATATATAAGGGGATCATATAATAATCTCTCTAATGATTTATTTACCAGTAGGACTTTCCAGCTGACACAAGGTCACCCATTCCGATTAGAAGAAAAGAGGTTCCAGCTAAATATTGGGAAGGGGTTTGTTACAGTGAGAGCTGTGAAGATGTGGAATTGTCTCCCTGAATCAGTGGTACAGGCTGATACATTAGATAGGTATAAGAAGGGGTTGGATGGTGTTTAGCAAGTGAGGGAATACAGGGATATGGGAGATAGCTCATAGTACAAGTTGATCCAGGGACTGGTCCCATTGCAATTTTGGAGTCAGGAAGGAATTTTTCCCCCTTGGAGAGGCTTCAGATGGTTTTTTTTTTTGCCTTCCTCTGGATCAACTGGCAGATAAGTAGTTAATAAAAAGGAAAAAAAAGGTTGAAGTCGATGGACATGTGTCTTTTTTCAACCTTACTTTCTATGTTACTATGTTACTATGTCATTAATCCACTACTGCCCGTCATCTAATCTTACATCTGATCTCTGTTATCCAGAAACCCGTTATCCAGAACGTTCCAAATTACGGAAAGGCTGTCTCCCATAGGCTCCATTATAACACATTAATCCAAATTTCTGAAAAATATTTCCTTTTTCTCTGTAATAATAAAACAGTCGCTTGTACTTGATCCCAACTGAGATAGAATTAATCCTTATTGGAAGCAAAACCAGCCTATTGGGTTTATTTAATGTTTACATGATTTTCTAGTAGACTTAAGGTATGAAGATTCAAATTACAGGAAGATCCTTTATCCGTAAAACCACAGGTCCCGAGCATTCTGGATAAAAGGTCCCCTCCTTATTGGAGGCAAAATAGACCTACTAGCTTTAAATTGTTTTATTGTAGGCAGATCCAAATTATAGAAAGACCCATTACCTGTAAACCCACAGATCCAGAGCTTTCTGAACAACAGGTCCCATACCTGTATTACGTTAGAAATAAGGGGAACCACAAATGCAGAAGTCTGGGGTATGCACCTGTTATAATGTGCATCACAGCAAACGTCGGCTCTTGAAAACGTGCCCATGACCTGCAGGAGAAATTAATTATTAATGATATACGATAACGTTTAGTTTGGCTTATCTGTGAATCGCTATATGACTTGGACTGGATCAGAGTCGAGAGATTACAGAAGCATAGGAAGAGGCAACGACAGTGATTAATTAGATCATGCCGTAATACGTCCCTTTCTGGACACGGCAATAAATTGGCGGTTTGAGCAGCGCATGGAAAATTTATTGCACTTTCAATGCAAATGCGAGATATGATCAGTGTGATCGGGCATTCAGGAATATGTAGTCGTTGTATGGACTGTTTACTAACTTCCAGAAGTGTCTTTTAAATGGGACTGGCTAAATAGGAAAATCATTCCTCTCTACTAGGCTGATAAAACTGTCCAACAATAGGATAAAGGATTAAAAACAGACATATAAAAGGGTGCATTTTGATAGGTGAAGCAAAGGAACTGACTGTTTCCAGATTCACACTGTCAAGCTCCACCGTATAATGTTAGATAAAGGCCATAGATTCATGTTGAGGTATCGAATATTCAGTTATTTCCATTACATATACTGCAATGATAAAAGGCAGGCAATGCTCCTACTGTGCAGTTGCTTTCCCAAGACCCAGAGGAAAAGTCCTGACTCTGGAGCAATTCTAACATCCACACAAGAGATTATAACTGCAGTCTAATCCACCAGAATAAGTGAGACTGGTTTGGAGCCATGAGATCGGAAGAACAGTCCACTATACCTTTATAGCCAATGACATACTGTATATTTTGTAGGGATGCTCCGAATCCAGGATTCGGTTCGGGATTCAGCCAGGATTCGTCCTTTTGCAGCAGGATTCAGATGAATAATCGCGCCTGGCCAAACCAAATCCTACTCTGCATATGCAAATTAGGGGCAGGAAGGAAAATCACTTAACTTTTTGTCACAAAAAGTAAAAAATGTTTTTCCACTTTTTCTCTTCCCGTCGCAATACTTCATTGGGAAGATCACGTTATCTCTTTGTACAATGTAAATGGTGCTATAATTACTAGTCTTTTCTTTTTATGGACATTTATACAGTGACCTGGTGAGAATCAACTAGATAATGGTCACATGAGCTTCTAGATTTAGCACAAACCAGGCAAAGATCCGACCATTCGGCCCGTTGACCTAACAAGCTGCTATTTATCTTTTATTGACAGACACATTTAATTTTTTTAAATGAACATATTGGGCCAGATTCTATTCTCCGAGATTTATCACGTGAAAAGTCATGGAGGAGATTTCATTTGAGATACTATTCAAAAAAACTTATCTCTATTCAGAGAAAAGTTTTTTTTTCCCTCGATTTGAATCTTGTCCATGAGTTTTCACGTATAAACCATGAGATAACGTTTTCTTACAGAATTGAATCTGGCCCATTACTGCTTTCTACAAAAATGTCTTTGTGCTCAAGCCCAAACTTATGGCTGCAGCAGAGATGGATTCCAGACATTTTCAGGTTAAGTTCCCCTTTAACCGAGATTCCCTTAGTTCATAGAATATTGTAGGGAGCGGCCAGAAGAACTTGTACCCACCTGCGACCCGCAAGAGCGCAGCAAAGTTGGCCCGAACCCACCCAACCTACTGGTAAACACATGGGTCCTGTGGGTATTGGAAAAGCAATACAGGCTGGCACACGAATCGATTCAAACCGGGGTACAACGTGGGTGGTACGTTTATTGCGTCCTGTGGGTATTAGACCAGCCTGCAAATCACTACTCTATGAGTCCCCAATTTATAGGGGATTTTAGGATATCTTATCTTTTGTGTTACTTGAGTTTTTTCCACCAAATTTTAAGGGCATGAGGTCAATATACACCTGTATTTTTTAATATAGAGTCGGCTTTGATTTTGTGTAATTGCTGATGCTTTGCTCTTGTAGTAATGCAATACATGTTACATCTTTAGGGAGATTATTGTAGTAGCTCTGGGTCCAGGTCCTGTGGGTTTGGGTATTTGGTAGTGAATAGAGACCTGAGATATGTGGTCTACTCTGATGGATTTACTGAATTCCTTGTTTATCTCTGATCCTTCGACTTCCCTTCTCTCTCTCTTTTCTTTTTGATATATTGCATTAAAGGGCATGTAAAGGCAAACAAATAAAATCCCATTTTTACTTTCTTTAATGAAAAAGAAACCTATCTCCAATATACTTTAATTAAAAAATATTTACCGTTTTTATAAGAAACCTGACTGTATGCAGTGAAATTCTCCCTTCATTTACTGCTGTGGATAGGAATTGTCAGACGGTCCCTAACTGCTGAGCAGGGAAACAATCATACTTATGAACAGCAGGGGGAGCCCCCGCCTTACTTCCCAGCCTTGCAGAACTCAAGCAGCTTTGTTTATGATGATCCCTAAGCAGCCCAGACCACACTGAGCATGTGCACAGTCTTAGTCTTGCAAAGATGTTTAACAACGTTACAAGATGGTGACCCCCTGTAGCCAATTTCGAAAGCATAAATCATTTGTTTGATTAGGCTTGTGGTGCAGTAAGTTCATGTTTATATTTAGTATACAAAATACAGCATTTCTAGCCTTATTCTGTTTTAAACTTTACATGCCCTTTAAGTCTTCTGTGCACTCTCCTACTGAATTCATCTTCCTGGAGTTCAGACAGGGAACGTTCAATATTATCTTTGATTATTTTAGTTACTCTTTCAGGCCCAACTGCTCTGTGTTGTAATTGTCATCCTGATTTCAGTTGTTTTGCTTCCCCAATATATTTAGAGAAGTCTCTTGCTATGTTGTTATGCTAGTAATCTTGATTTGCTGTTGCAGTGTTGCTGTGCAAACACAAGGGAGCTGGAGCTCTTAGTATCATCTGCACCATCTTGGTTTTCTTCCTCAGTCGGGTAGAGTTGTCCCACACTGAAGAAATTGTGCCATTGGGATATATCTGTTGCTTTTTGCTCATGTTTCCAGGAGTCTCCAAGATGACATTGAGCGGCCAGTGCAATTGTAAAATGTGTCTATAGGCTAAGGCGACTGTTTTGGGGGGGGAGCTGGAATATTTAAAGGAAAACTATAGCTTAACTAAAGAAGTAACTAGAAATGTTATACATGATGTTTTGTGCTTCTGTACCAGCCCAAGGCAACCACATCCCTTTAGCAGTAAAGATCTGTGTCTCCAAAGATGCCCCAGTAGCTCCCCATTTTCTTTTCTGTGCGCCTCAGTGGAGTGCCTGACTTTGGAGCCAAATGTACAGGATTTCCCACCAAGCTTAGAAAGGGAACTGCTGCATTTTGCTCTGCTGGAAAAACTATTTGAGCATCAGCGAGAGCCAGTTTCTATCACCTGCCTGCGGATACTTTTGCCACTGTTTGTTTCCCCAGGGTGAGGACAGGTCTTACTCGTGTACCTGCCACATGGGAACAGCTGCTACTTTCAAAGGGAAAGGTGCTTTGGGGCAGGTAGCGCTACCTGGGGACATAAGAGCTCTTGGGGAAGGGACATTGAACTGACCGGAGAGATTCTGCATTTATTCACCCGGTGTGGGACTGTGGCATTGAGAGACTGTGTCAGGGGTTGATCATCCTCACAGGTTCCCCAGAGTAAAAGCTATATTGTGTGATTTGCATTTACAGTCACTAAATACAGTTTACATAAAGTTTATATTTCTTTTATTGCAAACTGTGTGTATTTTAAATTTCCTAGTGGAAATCCCCTGAGGCGTGCTCCTCAATGTTCCCTAGGTGGAAGCACTGCACTGTTAATCCCAGTTCCCAATACTTTTTATACACAAAAGGGACTCAGGGCCCTGGGGGAAAATTTAATAAGGGGCGAAGTGGCTAACGCCAGGCCAAGTTGAGCTATGGCGAAGGGAAACTAATTCACTAACTTGCGGATTTTACTAAACGTTACCTCTTGCGCCAGACTTGCCTTCCCCACCTCAGACCAGGCGAATTACAATAGAGTAGATAGGGATTGCTTCAAAAAAAGTTGAGATTTTTTCTAAGTCCCAAAAAATGCTGGCGTCTTTTAGTTTTTTAAGGGTGATAGGCTGAAAAAGATTGTAAATTTTTTTAGGGGCACCCTCCTTGCCCCCTACATTTCCTAACATATGGCACCTAAACTATACAGTGGTCACATGTATAGGGCAAAATAACAACTTTATTTTATTTTATGAAGGTTTCCCAGGCTTGTGTAGTGTAATATATTTGCTGCTACATATACGTCCATTGTACTTTAACTTAGCGCCGTATGCAACGTAGACATCGATATTGTAACATCACTTTGGTTGAGGAATTAACGATAGCACAACTTCGCTACCTTTCGCCTCCCTGAGAGCAACTTTGGATTTTAATGAATTAGCGGTGCCCTGGCGAAGTGCGCCGAAGTGTGGTGAAGCCAACGCTAGCGCAACTTCGAAAGGTAAGTAAATTTGCAGCCTGGATTGTCAAAGGTTAATTGCTATTTAAAGAGACAGTAACCAAATTAGGGTTACACATAGAATAGAAATGTCACAATATAAGGCTGATTAGTAATTAATACAGATAATTACTACATGGCAGCACAGAAACCAGTGCAATTAGCATCAGAATTGAATAATCAGCAAACCTGTAGCATCAGCTTATATTACAGCCAGGGAAGCTCATTTTCTGCTGGATAATTAGTGACGAGCCCTAAGCTTAGCTTCTCAACAGCCAATCAGAGCCCACTGAGCATGTGAGTGTCACAGACACTTTCCAAGATGGTGACCCCCTGTGACAAGTTTGAAGTCCTGGATCATTGCTGCTATTAACAAGCTGAAACTTTAGCCTCGTGCAATACTATGCTATAAAATGGCCAATTCTAAGCAACTTTTAAATTGATCTTCATTATTTATTGTGTTTTATTTAATTGCAGCTTTCAAATGGAGGTCACTGACCCCCATCTAAAAACAAATGCTCTGTAATGCTACAAACATTTTTTTATTTTTTTTATTTTTTTTTGGTTTTCACAATAAACCATAAAATTCAATAGTACAAACTTATTGTTATTGCTACTTCTTTCTATTCAGGCCTCTCCTATTCATATACCAGTCTGAAATGCATGGTTGCTAGGGGCCTGAGTGCATGGTTGCTAGGGTAATTTGGACCATAGTAACCAGATGGCTGAAACTGCAAACTGGAGTGTTGCTGAATAAAAAGCTAAATAACTCAAAAACCACAAATAATAAAAAATGAAAACCAATTGCAAATTGTCTCAGAATATCCCTCTCTACATCATACTAACAGTTAACCCAAAAGGGAACATCCCCTTTAAAGAGGTGATTCACCGTTAAGGTAACTTTTATCATGTTATAGAATGGCCAATTCTAAGCAACTTTTCAATTGGTTTTCATTTTTTATTTTTTTATAGTTTTATAGTTATTTGTCTTTTTCTTCGGACTCTTTACAGCTTTCAAATGGGGGTCGCTGACCCCATCTAAAAAACAAATGCTCTGTAAGGTTACACATGTATTGTTATTGCTACTTTTTATTACTGATCCTTCTGTTCACTCCTCTCCTATTCATATTCCAGTCTCTTATTCCCAATCTCTGCTGTATATAATAGTGATCCCTGTTCCATTAGCCTTGTTCACCTGCAGAGCAAACAGGGGCCTCTTAAAAAAAACCTAGGATTCTTAAACCACTTCCGTTCCCCTTTAATTTTTTTTAATTCTTACATAAAAAATTAGGGATGCACAGAATCCAGGATTCGGTTCGTGATTCGGCCAGGATTCAGCCTTTTTCAGCAGGATTTGGATGCCCGCCCGAACTGAATCCAACTCCTAATTTACATATGCAAATTAGAGGCGGGGAGGGAAATTGCGTGGCTTTTTGTCACAATGAAGTAAAAAATGTTTTCCACTTCCCACCCCTATGCAAATGCAAATTAGGGTTCGGTATTCGGCGAATCTTTGCGAAGGATTCGGCCGACTCCAAAATAACGGATTTTGTGCATCCCTATAAAAAATGGAAAATGGATCTGAAGTTACTATTTCTTCATATTTGTCAGTTGTAAAGAAAAATGTAACAAATAGATAAAAACATTTTTTTTTGCCTGATTATCCACCTGACAAAACAGTCTGGAAAACCTAAATGCCCCCAAATATCATTTTGCACCTGTCAGGAATATGAAGCCTGTCTTTAGTGGATAATCCATCGTGAGGCTGGAATTGAATATTAGAGAAAGGATTTGCTGTAACGTGAGATCCCTGCAAAATAAATGTGCTGTGAGCCTGAGGCTAGAAACGAACTTCATCCATTTTCTGATAAGAGCGACGTTTCCTACAGGTTCTCTGCTGGTTTGATACTGAGCAGTCCTGGAGTTGATCGGCTTACAGAGAAACCACAAGCCAAAGCACATTGTGCTGAATTCACTTTCCATAAAACCCACTTATATATTTAAACATTCAAAGGTGGACTAAGCACTTATTTTAACGAATTCAAGTGACCTTGTCGGTTATGGAAACGGGTATTTCCACGCATTTAAAGGTGTGGTTCACCTTTCAGTTAACATTCAGTATGTTGTAGAAAGGCTAATTCTGAGCAGCTTTCAAATTGGCTTTTATTTTTAGTTTTTTAATAGTTTTTTAATTAGTCGCCTTCTTCTGATTTTTACAGCATTCAAATGAGGGGTTACTGACCCCATCTAAAAACAAATGCTCTGTAAAAGTGGCCATAGACAAAGAGATCCACTCGCTTGGAAATGTCGCAAACCAGCGGACCCCTCCCCGATATGTTCACATTGAAGTGGGCGATATCAGGCTGATCCGATTGTGGATCCTAGGGCCCAACTATCGGATCAGAATGGATCCGATACAGGCAGTCGGATCACGGGACCCCATAGACGCACAGATGCAGCCGCGATCCAAGGGGGTTTTGTAACCTGCCAGATCAAGATCTGCCCGACATTCGGCCAAATATCGATCAGGGAAGCCTGTCGGATGGCCCCACACACGGGCCAATAAAGTGCCGACTCTGTCTGTCGGTAGCTTTTATCGGCCAGTGTATGGGGCCTTAATGCTACAAATGTATTGTTATTGCTACTTTTTATTACTCATCTTTCTATACAGGCCTCTCCTATTCATATTCCAGTCTCTTATTCAAATCAGTGCATTGTTGCTAGGGGAATTTGGACCCTAGCAACCAGATGGCTGAAATTGCAAACTGGAGAGCTGCTGAATAAAAAGCTAAATAACCCAAAAACCACAAATAATAAAAAAGGAAAACCAGTTGCAAATTGTCTCAGAATATCCCTCTCTACATCATACTAACAGTTAACTCAAACGTGAACAACCCCTTTAACTTTGAAAAGGCTTTAAACTAGATAGCCAGGTGTTTTGGGCAGGGTTTTTGTATGTATTACCCATTTATTGTATAATAATGTAGAAGATGTTGGTGTTTCAGATATATGGGATAATAATAATAATAATAATAATAGGGATGCACCGAATCCAGGATTAGGTTCGGGATTCGCCCTTTTTCAGCAGGATTCGGCAGAATCCTTCTGCCTGGCCGAACCGAATCCAAATCCTAATTTGCATATGCAAATTAGGGACGGGGAGGGAAATTGCGTGACTTTTTGTCACAAAACAAGGAAGTAAAAAATGTTTTCCCATTCCTACCCCTAATTTGCATTTGCAAATTAGGATTCGGTTCGGTATTCGGCCGAATCTTTCGTGAAGGATTTGGGGTTCCAAAATAGTGGATTTGGTGCATCGCTTAATAATAATAACAACTAGGTGCTTCAAAAACTCCATGTTCCAGGACAGGATCTACTTGGCCTGACCATGATGTTTGAGTTACCCTTGGTGGAATTTTAAAATAATGATTGAAAAGCCATGGCTTTAGTCTGACTACAATGTAAGGACATTGTAAATATTTCTACAAAATCAGTGGCCTTTAAAAACGTATCAAATTGAGCAGAGAAGAATTGATCAAATTGTGGTGAAGGAACCTTAAGCAACTTCCACACAGATTCACACTGTCCTTCAGCCACCAGCTACAAAGTTTTAAATTGTACCTGTTGCCAAAGCATTTAATGGTGGAAGAACCAGAAGACCTTACTGCTGACAATGAAATGTAAGATAGTCCATTGGAGTTTGCCAAGACACATTGGAAAAAGCCAAGACAAATAAAGCCTTCAAAGAAGAGAAAACCATATAACCCTATAGTCAAACATAGGAAGTTTACTAATACCTTGGGGTCCCTGGAACTGAGTCCTTGAGCCTGTGCATGGCAATACGATACCAGGAGAATACCAAAGCATTTTGGAGAATATTATAGAACACAGTGTCGGAAAGCTTTATCCCCATTGCAGATCATGGGTCTTCCAGCAGGATGATGAAAGCACACCAAAAAGAACTCAAGGATGGTTAAAGAGAATAAGCCTGGACTGTTCTGAAGTGGCCAACAATGAGTCTTGAAATAAATCCCATAGATCCCCAAACAGTGGCTCGTAAGTAACATGTTGTTCCCCAACCCCTTCAAGGTTGTTCCCAGTGGTCTCAAAGCAGGGGATTATTTTTGAATTGCTATCTTGGTGGAAAGTTTTTGTTGTATATACTGCTAAACCTCCTTTAGGTTGACAGATCACATAGAGGCTACCATATGGCCAATCACAGCCCTTATTTGGCACCCCAGGAACATTTTTCATGCTTCAATTGCTCCCAGACTCCTTTTACTTTTTAAAGTTGCTCACGTGTAATAAAAAAAAAAAAAAAAAGGTTGGGGACCCCTGACATAGAGAGATGTGAAAACTGAATTGGAGAAGGCATCCTAGACTACAATACCCAGCATGCAATGGGACTGACTTGTGTAGAAGTCGGGAGTTACCAGATTTTGGGCACTGTATTCTCTCATTTTCCGGTGACTTTCCTCAATTTCAGACAATTTTGGGGGAAAAATCTGCTGGCTGCCAAAATGTCTAGAGGTTGACTTGTTTTACCAATATTTATTGAAATTATATCTGTATTAGGGTCTCTATACTGCTTGAGCCCCCCTCTTTAGTTAATCCCCTGGTGACGGCCGAATCTGTCCCACTTTGCTTTACGGAAAAATGTGCAAAAAGGCGTATTTTCACATATATTCATTTCTTTTAAGACTTTTTTTCATTGCACCTATTGTGTTATTTTGGGCTACTTTTGAAGTGCCTCTTGGCTAGTTTGGGGCTGGTTTCATAGCTGACTTTGGCTGGTTTTGAAAATGAGAGCTGGCAACCATGACTGACAGAGGAAAGGAAAGCAGTCTTTGTTAGGGAGAGGTGAGGAGAAAAGGTTGTGCCGCTGTCTACAGGCCCAGACTGGCAATCTGTGGGTTCTGGCAAATGCCAGAGGGGCTGCTATAAGGTAACATAGTAACATAGTAAGTAAGGTTGAAAAAAGACACACGTCCATCAAGTTCAACCTTTTTTTTTTTTATGATCTCTGCCTAACTGCCAGTTGATCCACAGGAAGGCAAAAAGGTGCCATAGAAAATCTGTATATCGTGGGCTGGTGGGGGCTGTTTGGGCCTCGGTGTGGGCTGAAAGGGTTATGTGTTCCTGAAATGCCAGGGCTTATTTTAATTCTCAGTCCAGGCTGTCTACTTGTTATGAAGGGGTCACAGCAATAAACTACAACTGTTTCAGAGCAAGGCTTCCATTCCTTGTGTATTAAGGTTACAATGGGGATTTGCGCATGGGAAATTTAAAAATGATTGTATCTCCTGCGCATCCCCAGTGTTTGTGAACCAATGTGGGTGTAGTTGGACAGCATGCCTCCCCCTAAAATCCTGCCGCCCTAGGCCCGGGCTTTGGTGGCCTTTCCACTAATTTGGGCCTGAGCGAGCCTCACAAGTGTTAAAGCTTGTGCAGATCTGAAGCTCAGGAATCAGCTCAGATACAGTCAGGTACAGGAGGAAAAAGGGGGTCAACAGTCTGTTTGTAAATCAGTTCCTCCCCCCCCAGAGCAAGTAGCAGCCTATGATAATAATAATATCAATCCAGAAGGGAAAACATGTGCTGAAAATCAGCCCAGATAAAAACAAGGCTATTTTGATTACCCAGAACAGCGATCACGTGAAAGCGGCTCTCGCTTCCAAAATTACGGCTGTAAAACATTTCACAACCTGAAAGAACTAATGAAAGAATTGGGAATAATCAGCCCGACGACAATGTTAGATACAACGCCAAAATATGTAGCGCATCCCCGGGGGCATTAAATATGGAAAATTCAAATGGCCAATCAATCTGCAGCAATGAAGCCTATGAATAGAGTTCTCTGGCTTATTTCTCCTGTTAAAGGATATGTGTCATGAGCTTGGGACCCGTCCCAGGCAGAGAATGGATCCCAGACATGTTTTGCCTCTGTTCTCTGTCATTAGGAGCTTGACTTTAACCTTAATATTACAGTAATAGCGCATTTATTAATAATTGTTTCCCAGTATAAATATTGAGCGCTGTCATGCTCGAATTTTGACCATTTGTGGATAAAGCATTTGTGGGTCTCCGCACAGTCGCCTTGCAGGGAACATTGGTGGATTAATATAGAAATAAAAAACATTTAGGGTTATGGATAACAGATCGTTTATAAACCCATTAGTCTATATTCATTGGTTTAATTCCAATAGCCAGTGTAGGTGATGGAGCATGGAATAATGCAGATTATCCATTAAAGTGGTGGTTCAACTTTAAGGTAACTTGTATTATGTTATAGAATGGCCAATTCTAAGCAACTTTTTATTTGGGTTTTCATTATTTTTTTTTATAGTATTATAGTTATCTGCCTTTTTCTTCTGACTCTTTCCAGCTTTCAAATAGGCGTCACTGACCCCATCTAAAAACAAATGCTCTGTAAGGCTACAAATGTATTGTTATTGTTACTTTTTATTACTGAGCCTTCTATTCAGGCCTCTCCTATTCATATTCCAGTCTCTTATTCAAAGCAATGCATGGTTGCTAGGGGAATTTGGACCCTAGCAACCAGATTGGCAAGATGCAAATTGAAGAGCTGCTGAATAAAAAGCTAAATAAGTCAAAAACCACAAATAATAAAAAATGAAAACCAATTGCAAATTGTCTCAGGATATCACTCTCTACATCTAAAAGTTATCTCAAAGGTGAACAGCCCCTTTAAAGCATTCCCAGTTCTCCTGACTATTTAGAATCTCACTCTGATGAGGAACAATGGAGGAAGACTTTGCAGCATGACTAGATGTTTCTGGGCCCCACAGTGAATTACATTTAGGACCCCAAAACACTGGTTGTTTGACATAGTCTGTGAAGAAATTTAAATTTGAAATTGAAATTGTTCACAAATTAGGACCCCAAAGAGATCTCTACACTCCTGCTCCTCCTCCTTGCTCTGCTTTGTCTGTATTTACTCCCCTGCTCTCTCATGGGAAAACATGTTTTTTCAAAACACATCAGTTAATAGTGCTGCTCCAGCAGAATTCTGCACTGAAATATGTTTTTCAAAAGAGCAAACTGATTTTTTTATATTCAATTTTGAAATTTGGCAAGGTGCATATTGTTTCCCAGATGCCCCCAGTCATGTTACTGCATACCTCCCAACTGTCCCTTTTTCGGAGGGACAGTCCCTCTTTTGACAGCTCAACCCGCAGTCCCTCATTTGTACTGGAAAGTCCCTCTTTTCTCTGCACTGAACAGCCAGAAAAAGAAACAAAGTTTCTCACTTAATTGGCTTTTAGCAGAGAGCCCAGAACAGCTAACAGGTGCAAATAAGATACTTTGTAACAATTTTGAGACACAAAAACACAGTTTAGATAAGGAGAAATATTTTCAAACTTTCATAACCTGCCAAATTTTGTAAAACAAACATGGTAATTAGGGGGTGTGGCCACAGAAAGGGGTGTGGCCAAAAATTGCTGCGCTACATGCGGGAAAATTTTTTTGTCCCTCTTTTTACTTCCAAAATGTTGGGAGGTATGTAACTGTGCTCTAATAAACTTCAGTCTCTCTTTACTGCTGTACTGCAAATTTGAGTGATATCACCCCCTCCTAACAACAGAACAATGGGAAGAATCCCTTTAAGCTGAAGTGCCAAAATTCTTCCAATACGGTTACCTCCATTGAAGCAGCAGTTGGTTTTAGTGTCAGGGAGAGGACACTAGTACTGAACCATAATGCATTCACTAAATGAAACTAATGGTGTATAGCAGGTAATGCCATCCCAATTACACTAATTATCTAATTTAAATTGAATTAAATGTTTATTGCTGATGTCCATATATAGCAGTCCATCTGGATTCCTCTGCAGTCTCGGATTTGTGGCAAGGCCAGAAAGGCCCAGTCCTATGGTGGCAAAATATAAGGGGCGGCATGCCGCTCAGCCACTTTCCCGAGAGCACTGGGCAGCGCAGGTCCCCAGCTTTCCAGTCCCTGCACTCATGCACGCTCAGGGAGGTATGCCGGTGGGCGCTAAAACCGCGTGGCTGGGAGCCAAAACCGCGTGGCCTCAGGGTGCCCGCCCGTGAAGCCCGACGCTGTGGAGCTCTGGAACTCGACTCTGGGGACTCTTTAATACAGTGATCCCCAACCAGAGGCTCATGAGTAACATGTTGCTCACCAACCCCTTGGATGTTGCTCCCATTGGCCTCAAAGCAGGTGATTATTTTGAAATTCCAGGCTTGTTGGCAAGTTTTAGTTGTATAAAAGCCACTTATACTGACAAACAGAGTCTCCTGTAGGCTGCCAGTCCACATAGGGTCTACCAATAGCCAATCACAGCCCTTATTTGTCACCCCAGGGACTTTTTGATTGCATATGTTGCTCTCTGAAATCTTACTTGATCTTTAATCATTTATCTTCCTGTTGTGCATATATTTACCCCACTGAGGCGCGTGAGACAGCCCTTTGTGCCAAAAGACCATGAAAATACATATGATACTGGAAAAGGTTTATCCGGGTGCGTGGTCATTCCCAAGCCATTGGCCACCACCAGGAAAGCCTCCTCCTAGTCACTGGCAACCAACAAGAACAAGCTACATAATAAATTAAACTTGAACATGCCTGGTTACTTTTCCACTGCGAGTATTGTATAGTTCATTTAGGTTCTGGTGTCTCTTAACAAAACACTGTATCTATACTGGATATCAAACCTACCTCCATAGCTTGAAATAATGCTCAATAAGCTTGACTTTATTTATCGAATGGATTGGCTGGAAGCTACTCTTAATACGGAGCTCCAAGTCACACCTTTTTATTGCCATCTGGACAAAATATATACAAACACTATCTCCTATTAGACAATGGGAAATCTCCTATGTATTTCAACTCACTACTTGGTATCTGTCTGAGGAACTAGCAGGAACTTAAACACATGAGAACATTTATGCCCTTATAGCCTTACATTTTATACAATCTTGAGTGGGGCTCTCGTGGAGAAAAGTGCAACTTCTTTAATGTTTAGGGCAATGTGATGATTAAAAGAGACATTTTGTGTAAAAAAATAAGAACGTACCAGTGCATTATACTCATTTAGATATAGAAGTATTGTGCTTAAAAAAGTAGTGTTTTAGGCTGATTTATTGAATATTTCTGCAAAAAACCTAATAATCCCTCCCTTCCCTTCCTGCTCCCTGAATTCCCAGGCTGTGCAGGGGAGCCAGCGGCTCTCAGCTTACTGCACTGTAGGACAGGAACCAATCAGCAGCTAGCAGGACCTGATAGGGAACTGAAGCCTGTCTGTGCTTATGTGACTGCAGGGCTGTGATTGGCTGTCCCCCTCCTACTTTGCTTCTGGCAGGGACCCTTAGGACACTCCCACCCCTCATTTTAGACAGGGACCAGAGAACATCTACAGGCAGCTCCAATAAAGGGGCTATTTTTAAAGATAATATTAATTTTTAGCACCATGTAAAAGCAACACCATATATTTCTTATAATTGCCTACAATATTAGTTTTTTTTCCATTTAAACTATATGTCTCCTTTAATGTATGATTTTGATTATGTGGGTGTATCGTAGAATGTGCGTAGACCTACAGTTTAAATTTGTATTTATGATCGGCATGTCTCATTCTGTTCTTTTATATGTATCTTTTTGGTGCTAATATATATATATATATTTTTAAATTGTACAGGCATGGGATCTGTTATGCGGAAACCCATTATCCAGAAATATTCGAATTATGGAAAGTCTCCCTTCATTTCATCCAAATAATCAACATTTTAAAAAAGTATTTCCTTTTCCTCTGTAATAATAAAACTGTTATGACATAAAGAATCCTTATTGGAAGCAAAACCAGCCTATTGGGTTTATTTAATGTTTATATGATTTTCTAGTAGTCTTAAGGTATGAAGATCCAAATTACAGAAAGATCCATTATCTGGAAAACCCCAGGTCCCATACCTGTTATCAGTAAATAGTGATGTGGTTTGATGTTATTCTAAGGATAAGTAGGGCCTTAAGGTGGCCATATATGTAGAGATTAGTTGTTTGTTGGCCTCGCCAAACGAGAGGTTCTCTCTCCAATATGCTCACTGTGAGGTGAGCGATATCGGACTGATCCGATTGTGGGCCCTAGGGCCCAACGATCTGATCACAAAAATGATCATATGGGTGGTTGGATGAAGGACTGATTCGGTCCCCAATCCGACGGGATTTTTAACCCTGCCTGATCGACATCTGGATGACTTTTGGCCAGATATCGATTGGGGAATACTCCATGGCAAGAACAACCTCCTAAGATTTCTAGTAGGCCCTACAGATTGTTGGCATCTAACCTATACAGAGAGAGAGATCCCATATATCACAGAGGCACAGGTATTCCCTTGCCCTAAACACAATTCAGTAGGAACAGCCCCCTAAGTTGTCATACAGCCTGTACAGAGAGTGAACAATATAATGTATCACATAGGCACAGG
Organism: Xenopus petersii; assembly: GCA_038501925.1. Classification (NCBI taxonomy): domain Eukaryota; kingdom Metazoa; phylum Chordata; class Amphibia; order Anura; family Pipidae; genus Xenopus; species Xenopus petersii. The sequence goes on from CM076680.1 coordinate 8,254,139, forward strand.
CATCCCCTTACACTAAACTCAATTATGCTGGAAAATTGAGGGAATTAGGTCCTTTTTAAATAGATGTGACTTAACTGACTAAACAATATACATACCATATAATTATCACTATATTTCATTGCAAGAATATTGAGCTGAAATAAACTCAGATTTTTCAATACAAAGTGGTACTAGACTGTATAATGCAGTTCAAAGGGAAACAAGAGTTTGTAATCTACCTCCCTGATAATACAAAGCATTTCAAGTTCTTACATCACAGAAGAGGCAAAATGATGAATGGCGGAGCGGAGATAACACGCCGCGTGTTTATAAACACATCAGAGCGATCCATAATGGAAGTCCTAGTAAGGCCTTTATCGCATTCCAGGGGAAGAACTAAAAAAATCACAATTCCACATACCAAACATTATGGACAACCCTACTGTACAATGCGTTAAGTTATACGGTATTCATGATGTTTGTGTGGGTGCAAAGTCCTATATAAATGATTCTTGTGTTGGTGTGTGGTCATTCTCTAAGCTTGGGGGTCTCCACAAGAAACCCATTCGGAACGTGTTCAAGTTTCAAATAGTATTTTGGAAAAGGTCATCTTTTAAGACCTTCAAGCCACTGTTCAAGTAGGATACCAAAGTGCCCCCATGACTATTTTCATTAGACATAGGCTACTCCAGATTAATGTAATTAAGTACAATTGTTGTATTTCCAAGATGTGAGGCTTGCACCCCCAATGGATCTTGGAGCCTTGGAAAGGGATGGCTCAACATGGGTAAGATTTAGACAAACTTCCCATTTCCTCTTATCGATACACATGATGAAATTCGAGCTTGAAGGAAGTTACTGTGAGATTTTGGTGGTTTCCTAGATGTTCCTAGGACTGAATAACTGATACAGATATGTTTTTTATATCGGTAATCTTAAGAAGAAAGGACCCTGTTCCAAGGTTGGACCTCCAAGGGGGCTTGAACGGAACAAGTCCAGTAATCACTGCCTTAAGACAGCGAATGAGAGTATGAACGTAGTTCTATTGTTGGGATGATAAGAACATCAGTGAAGAGGACTTGACTTCCTCATCGTCTGATGCACCATGAATTGGCCAACATTGTGCATTAACAGGTAGAATTCCCAAAGCTGTACAATTACAGAACTGATCATTATCCATTGTACATGGCTATTGTTTGGGACTGGCGGGCCACTATACTCTTACTATAATTTTATTGGCACATGTATGGCCAGCTTTAATCATACAAAATCAATGGATTGCCTTTTAACGCTTAAAGCAAAGGAAATAAACATCCTTATCACAACTATCCCAAAAAGTGGTCCTTCCATCAGATGAAAAGCACAAGAAACTCCTTCCGGCCACTTCCTATTGCCTTGATTGCAGCTTTCTGGCCCTAAATACTCTTATATGCCATCAGCTTAAGGCAGAACTTGATATAATGGAGAATAGTTCACTGGATGATAAATAACTACGGGAAGCTAATTAATCATGAAGGAATGTTCAGTGGGTCACCGTTCCAATAAAGGAAGAGATGAAAAGGCTACTTGAACTTGTCATGTTGTTGTCTTTGTAGATCCATTTTCTCTAAATCAACTCAGAGAGGCTTTAGAAAAAGGTCACGTTGGAAGGGTTTGAAACATTTTTCAACCTCACTGACTCAATGTAAACCATTTTTGTTCAAAGTGAAAGAGAAAAGTTATAGAAATAAAATTGGATTGCGATAAAACAATTACCAGTTAATAGAACCAGTACAACGGAATTATATTTATTTCTTATTATGTCTTCTTCATTATTTATTCTTCTTAGTTTGCAACAAGGTTACAGACTAAAGAGGTTCTTCTATTCACTTGAAATGCTGTTATTGTGGATTTACTTGAAACCGTAAACCACTGAATAAGGCCCCAAAGTCAGTCAAGTCTTATGATCCATTTACAAACAGATCTCAGATATCGTGAGGTTAATGCTCTGGCATATATGGTCACATGGTAATTCTGCAATGGTAAAGACCAGTTGAAGTAGAGACAAGGGCCACCATCAGGAATAACTGGGATCCATAATACTAAATTAGTAGGGCCATTTCCCCAGGGGGCCCCACTTATTAACCCACTGTTTATCTTGGCCCCTGGGCAGAGGGCCATGCCAACAAGTAGATTGTGTCCCCAATGAAAAGAAACTTCTTGTATATGCACAACCACAACCCTGATCTACCTCATGCCTTATTCACCCATGAATCACACTTTTACATCTCCTGGGGCCCCCTCTGCCACAGGGCCCCTGATTGCAGTACCCCCAATGGGCAAACAACTTACCAGTTTGCTAACAGCCTTATAAACTAAAAGCAAGCGAGGTCAGTGTCGGACTGGATCCTCTCTGGGCCCCACTACCTCTTTCACCACCAACCTAGAGACTAGGGTTGCCACCTGCCCGGTTTTGACCTGGACATCCCAGTTTATTGAAGGTCCAAATTAGAAAAAAACGGGCAGGATTTCCTATGATTGGCGCAGAAACTGGCCAATCAATGCTAGCTGCCTCATAGCTAGGGTTGCCATCTGGCTGGTATTTTACCGGCCTGGCCATAAATAAATGATGGCTGATCCCAATGTTATTAATACGGAAAAAAATAAATATATAGGAAGGCCGGTATTTTTTTCAGAAAAGTTGGCAACCCTAGTCATAGCCCCGCTCCTGCCGTCAAGGTCCCGACCCCGCTGCGTCACATCACGGCTCTGCCCCCTGCCCGGATTCCACCTGGCGAAAAGGTGACAACCCTATTAGAGGCGGGGACCCAAACCCCACTTCCAGGACCCCACTCTTACCTGTACGGTAGTTGAGGCTTCGATCGGGGCTGGGTGCAATCAGGGGGCACAGGATGTAGGCGGGTGCAGGTCTGGGCAGGCGGAGCCCACAAGGTCTGGGGAGAAATGGATTTTTACCTGGTGTCCCGCTGGGCCAGTCCGACCCTGAGTTTGGTCAGTTGTTGTAATTCTAAGTTCAAACCCAATGGTTTAGCCGGATGTTTCTGGGCCTAACAATAATACATTTTAAGGTCCCCAGAACTTCTGAAAGAACTTACTTGTTTGACCAATATATACTAAAATTGCCCATTAATCCACACTGGCTCTCTCTAATTAACCCTTGCTCAAACCCATAATGACGCGGTTCCGAACCTGCAGAACTTACAGTCTATTTTATATTCCATTAAAGCGATTAAACCAAACACTAGAACCTAGCTGGTCTCCCCCAATATTCTGCCAGCGGCTCCCCCTCACTAGGAAGGGATTATACAGGTATACTTATCTTGTAAAATAAAACCATTTATTATTTTTTGGATACTTGGCAAAAACCTCAGGACTTTGATCTCAGGGTCTGTTTTCCTGAAGGCTGGGATTATGAAAACATTAAAAACTGCTTGAGAATATCTTCTGCAAAGTAGTTTAGTGGGAGAGATAAGAGGCCGAGGCAATGCCAGCGCAGACATTCAACTCAGAGGAGCAGCGCCCCAGGAAACCCAATGTAATTACTGTATTTCTGCTCCTCCGAGGATATTGTTTATATCCAAAAGAGTCAGACGGGGAAATTTGTCACTTCTGGCATCACTATACCTCCCGGGAGATTAAAAGGAACTGTGGCTGACATTTGCCACGTTTGCATGGACTAGCAGTGGAGCATGGTTATTGTCAAGAGCTGAGCACGAGACAGGAATGAAGAGGAGGATATTTTTAGAACAACTCACATTAATTTGCTGTATTAACTGTACAGGCCGATATAGGTCAGCCACAGTTTAGCATATACACCCCATCATGCCGGAGCCTTAACTCTTTGGCTAATGACATACACTCATGTGGAGTCAGGCTATGTGCTCTATATACTCTAGTAGTAACACTAAGGGGGTTAATTATCAAGGTCCGAATTTATCTCAATATCGGCTGCTACAAACTCTGATCTAACCCGCTCGGGGTTTTAACGCTTATTTATTAGTACATTTTCCAGAAAATTTGCTTTGCAGGAAAAGCTCAGATTTTCACGCTTTTTTCGTGAATTTTCCCAGAAATCTCTGAATTTTTCATCGTTTTCAACCGAAAGCTCAGAAAACATCGTGAAATTGCCCGAAACCCCCGACACAAACAAAAATCAATGGGAATGTTCCCATTGACTTTTATGCAACCTCGACAGGTTTGAGATGCCGTGTTTTTATATTCGGGATTTTTAGTCCTCAGGGTTTAATAATTTCCGAAAAATGTGTGATTTTTTTTTTAAAAGTCCAATTTTATAAAAAAAAAAATCACACATTTTTTGGATTTCGGGGAATTTTGGGTATTCGGAGCTTAGTAAATAACCCAAATTTGCGTTTTTAAGGTTCTTTTGAAAAAAATATTTTTTGGAGATTTATTAATCCCGAACCTGGAAATAGCTAGAATTTGAAAATACACCATCAAGGTCATGTCAATAGCAGATGTCCCTTGAACCATTGGAAGATGTAAAAAGCCTTCCAGTTTTCCTCAGAGGGTTTAACTCGAAAACTCGATCAATTCGAGCAATTTTGAGTTTTTTTTCACCAAAAACTCAATCAGTTTGAGTTTTTGGGTTGTTAACCCCAAACTCACTGAGTTTTTTCCATTCACGTTTTTTTCTTAAATTAGAAAACCATTCGAGTTGTGAGTTCATTCGAGTTGAGGTCCAAATAAAACTCTAAAATTTGACGTTTGATAAATAAAGCCCTTACTGCTACTCTATAACATTTTATAACATAGTATGGCTTTCTGTGCCCCCATCTGCAGGTCGGACAATAAGAGCTTGAAGGGTTAATACAACCGTGATTGCTCCTACCTGTCTGCTGTGCTTTTTGACCCAAAAAGTTAAAGGCAATAAAAACCTGTTTGTCAAAAATTTTAAAAACAACTGCAACAATGCAATACTTTATCTAAACTGTGAATAAGCCCCCCACCCTCTTAAAACAAAAGAGACGCATAGTCCTTATTGATAGGTGTCATTTGGGAACTAAACTAAATTTATTTCATTTCAAGTGGAAGGTTTAGTAAAGGCTCATTGGATATAGTAATAGACCCATGGGCCCAGATGCTTAAAGGGGTTGTTCTCCTTTAAATGAACTGTTAGTATGATGTAGAGAGGGATATTCTGAGACAATTTGCAGTTGGTTTTAATTTTTTATTATTTGTGGTTTTTAAATTATTTAGCTTTTTATTCAGCAGCTCTCCAGTTTGTAATTTCAGCCATCTTGGTGCTAGGGTCCAAATTACCCTAGCAACCCTGCATTGGAATATGAACAGGACAGAGGATGAATAGAAAGATGAAGGGCCCATTTACTTAGTTTGAGTGAAGGAATAGTGGAAAAATAGATTGAATTTCTAATGTTTTTTTTGGCTACTTCGACTATCGAATGGGCTACTTCGACCTTCGACTACGACCTTCGACTTCGAATCTAACGATTCGAACTAAAAATCGTTCGACTATTCGACCATTCGATAGTCAAAGTACTGTCTCTTTAAAAAATTCTTTTAAAAAATTCTTAGCCTATGGGGAAGGTCCCCATAGGCTTCCTAACGATTTTCTGATCGAAGGAATATCCTGCGATCGATGGATTAAAATCCTTTGAACGATTATTCCTTAGATCGTAGGAATAGCGCAAAATCCTTCAACTTCGATAGGATTTAATCGTGCAATCGAACGTTCGATCGTACTAAATGCGGTAAATCCTTCAACTTCGATATTAACCCTCGATATTCAACCCTAGGTAAATCTGCCCCGAAAAGTAGCAATAACAATACATTTGTAGCTTTACAGAGCTTTGTTTTTTTTAGATGGGGTCAGTGACCCCCATTTTGAAAGCTGGAAAAAGTCTGAAGAACGTCTGAAGTCTCCTCTTTCTGTTCTGGCCTCTCCTATTCATATTCCAGTCTCTTATTCAAATCAAAGCATGGTTGCTAGGGGAATTTGGATCCTAGCTACCAGATTGCTTAAAATACAAATTGAGTTGTTAAATAAAAAGCTAAATAACTCAAAAACCTTAAACAATAAAAAATGAAAACCAATTGCAAATTGTCTCAGAATATCCCTCTCTACATCATACTGGGAGTTATCTCAAAGGTGGCCAACCTCTTTAAAGTTGAACCATCCTTGTTGTCATTATATCCACAATGACTTTTAGGGGGCCCATTTATTAAACCTCAAATGTATCTGGTCAAGGTTTTAAAGGGGAAAATTTTTGGTTGGAAAAAAAAACACATGAATTTTTAGACAATTATTATACCCCAACACAGCTACAATTCTGAAAATTGATTGATAAATTAGATTAATTTGTGGAAGGGAGTTTGATTTATAATTTAATTCATGCGAGTTTTAGTAAATGACCCCCTTTGTTTCTCAGTTCTACCCAAAAGGTGTCATCCGCTGTAAATATCTTAGACGAGGGGAATATCATTTCTACTCCCCTCTGTACATAATGGCACAGAACTTGTGTGATTCTTTTACATGAATACAGACAAGCAGTATGTATTAATTTACCCCAATTTTATAAAAAAAAATTTAATTTTTTTTTTTGTGATTTTTGCATTCGGAGTTTAGTAAATAACCTAAGTGTGTAGCACAAACGGGAATACTTATTCCTTTCCTGGCCAGTAACGTAACTGGAGGGGGGCGGTCCCTGGTGCGGGACGTGCCGCGTGTCCCCGCCCCCCTCCGTACTAGATTATCTTCCCCAAAATTGGCCAATGTGGCTGGAAATCGGCAGTGCGTGAGCTGCCGGGGGGCCCTGAGGCCCGGTAGTTCCGCCACTGTTCCTGGCCACTACGCCTGGGTAATCCCCTCCCCGCACTCCATACAGAAGGATCCACCCCCAATAAACTTTAAATAGCCCAACAGCCCAGAACCTGGTGTCTTTTTTCCTTCTGTCCACTCCTTTTTCAGAGGAAAAATGTTTTAATTTTTACTGCAGGCAGCAGGGCTTCACAGAGAAGGCAGCCCAGGGACGGGGTTTTTTCCCCGGTGTACATTTCCCTCGCCGAGAAGGCGGGATCTTAGTCCCTCAATCCACCTTGCCTTATCGACCACGTCAAGCTCAGCCCAGCGACCTGAAGGGATGGGATCTAATATTTTTGGGTGGATGGGTCCGCAAGATAAGGGCATAACTGGCAGCGCCATTTTGGAAAAGGGAATATGTGCGACCTGCACATGCGCAATTCCCGGTGGCCATTTTGTTGGTGGGCAGTAACATGAAACAGGCGTCGCTGAGCGTGCCAGATGTTCCATAATAATGGCTGGTGGGCAGGAAGGTGGAAAAAAGCATCATATAAATGCACCAAACGGTACAGGCCTTAATTAAACGCCATCTGAACGGATCAAGGGTTTGCTGCCCAAATGATCTGATTCTGCGGAGCTGCTTGGACACTGCCACGCTGAGTTTTGCTGGTGTCCAGACTTGTGCCCATCCAGATAATTAGTGGCTTCAGTATTAGAAGTTAATTAACCTTTTGGACATCCAATTTAATTTTTAATAAAATATATTTTTTTAGGATGGATTCTGATCCAGAGCCTGCTGCCCCCCTCAGAATGACTGCTTCTAGTAGTAGGTAAAAAATAAAAATTAATTCTAAAAATCAGTACTGAAGGAAAGATTATTAATGTCGTCCCAGTTCGCTTGGGTACTTCCCAGGCGTAGCTGACATGGTGCGTAGTGATGGGCGAATTTATTCACCAGGCGCGAATTTGCACGATTCGCCGCCAGCTAATAAATTTGTGAAACGCCCGCAAAAATTCACCCGAAAAAATTAGCCGGCATAAAAAAAAAATTTTGCCGGTGTTGGAAAAAAACGGACACCGGCATCAAAAACAAGATGCTGGCGCCGTTTCACGAATTTTTCGCCATTTCGCAAAATTCGCGAATTTTCCTGCGAAACTGCGCAAATTCGCCCATCACTAATGGTGTGGCCAGGATTTTCCTTTCCTGGCCACTAACCATGTCAGCAAGTTGCTCAACCCAACCCTTAGAGGTTAATAAATCAGCTTGATACTAGACACAGGTACTGGGCTGTTGGGCTATTTAAAGTTTATTGGGGGTGGATCCTTCTGTATGGAGCGGGGGGAGGGGCTTACCTATGTGTAGCTGACATGGTTAGTGGCCAGGAAAGGAAAATCACGGTAAGTATTCCCTTTTCTGCTACACACTTAGGTTATTTACTAAACTCTGAATGCAAAAATCACGAAAAAAAATGTGATTTTTTTTTTTATAAAATTGTACTTTTAAAAAAATCACACATTTTTCGGAATTTTTTAAACCCCCAGGATGGAAAAGTCTGAATCTGAAAATTCGGCATCTCAGACCTTTCGAGGTTGCAAAGAACTCAATGGGAGAAATCGCTATGATTTTTTCCATGTGCGATGGGTTTCGTGCAATACCCGAAGTTTTTGGTTGAAAATTTAATGTGAAAATCGAAAAACTAATTTTCTGGAAAATGTTATATTAATAAGCGTAAAAAAACCGAGCGGATTTGATCGGAGTTTGTAGCAGAAAATATAGAGATAAATTTGGACTTTGATTAATAACCCCCTAAGAGTCCCCCGTTCAGTAGCAGGAGCAGAGCCATTTCAGTGAGTTTAATCTAAATGAAGTAGAACAGTTTTCAGATGAAATGATCTCACATGACTCAGACTTTACAAAGTTCCCATTATTGGGATATCTCCATGGACATTTCAGCTCTGCAGAGAGAGAGAGATATTTGTAGTGCAAGGGATACGGATCGTCCCCACTATATGGGAGAAATGCCAGTGTCAGACCGAGGAAACACAACAGTTTTCCTTTGCTCCAAAGCAATTAAAAAAGACAAATTAACGGCGTTATCTTTTGTTCTCCTCCCACTGGTGGTGGGTGGGGGGATTCAGCAAGAATGTTTCTTCTGGAAATCCCTGAGCTCTGCTGCAGATTTCAAGGTCTGAGACCATCATGTACTAAAGGTTTTTTTTAATACATTGAATTGGGTTGAAAGATAAAGGAGAAATAAAAAAAGGTTGGAAACAGAAATGTACCGTGCACTGTGGTCTATGAGGATTCATTTCCAAACTGTTACAGTTAGAGCTGCAGTATTTCTGGTCAGGTGATCTCTTCCTGTTACAGTTAGAGCTGCAGTATTTCTGGTCAGGTGATCTCTTCCTGTTACAGTTAGAGCTGCAGTATTTCTGGTCAGGTGATCTCTTCCTGTTACAGTTAGAGCTGCAGTGTTTCTGGTCAGATGATCTCTTCCTGTTACAGTTAGAGCTGCAGTATTTCTGGTCAGGTGATCTCTTCCTGTTACAGTTAGAGCTGCAGTATTTCTGGTCAGGTGATCTCTTCCTGTTACAGTTAGAGCTGCAGTATTTCTGGTCAGGTGATCTCTTCCTGTTACAGTTAGAGTTGCAGTATTTCTGGTCAGGTGATTTCTTCCTGTTACAGTTAGAGCTGCAGTATTTCTGGTCAGGTGATCTCTTCCTGTTACAGTTAGAGCTGCAGTATTTCTGGTCAGATGATCTCTTCCTGTTACAGTTAGAGCTGCAGTATTTCTGGTCAGGTGATCTCTTCCTGTTACAGTTAGAGCTGCAGTATTTCTGGTCAGGTGATCTCTTCCTGTTACAGTTAGAGTTGCAGTATTTCTGGTCAGGTGATCTCTTCCTGTTACAGTTAGAGTTGCAGTATTTCTGGTCAGGTGATCTCTTCCTGTTACAGTTAGAGCTGCAGTATTTCTGGTCAGGTGATCTCTTCCTGTTACAGTTAGAGCTGCAGTATTTCTGGTCAGGTGATCTCTGAGGCAGCACACAAATGGTGGTTCAAGGTCAGAGATGTAAAAGAGAAATGTTTACTTAAATATGTATATATTCCAATTTGAAAAGATTCTTTAATATGCCACTTAATTTGATATGAACTGTCTGTTGCTCAAGTAATCATTTTGGGGGTTTAGTTTTTCTTTAATAAGGGGTTTGTTTTATTCTTTAAAAGGGCACCTGTAACCCAAAACTTGTTTCCATGTCTCCGATGTTCTGCTGACGTGTTACTGGACCCAGTGGAACTTGTTTTAAGGCCCTTAATAGTTGGGAAAGATATTGAGTTTCATATACACATTTTCAAAATGTGCATCAGTTAAGATCCCAAATCTGTCTTTATTCTCCTGCTGTGCCTCCTTTAACCAGACAAATACACCTTTTTATTTATAATCAGGGGTGCACATTCTGCACTGGGGATAAGCAACATGGCTGTTCCAGGTGGAAATGTTCTGCACAAAATATGGCTATACCCTGATAGTCTATTCTCTAGGGATGCACCAAATCCAGGATTTGTTTTTGGATTCAGCCTTTTTCAGCAGGATTTGGATTCGGCCAAATCCTTGTGCTTGGCCAAACCAAATCCGAATCCTAATCTGAATATGAAAATAAGGGGCAGGAAGGGAAATCATAAACCTTTTTGTCACAAAACAAGGAAGGAAAAAAAATGTTTTTTCTACTTCCTTGTTTTGTGACAAAAAGTTTTATGATTTCCCTTTTGTGCAGGTGGTACTATACACCGATTAAGTTGAACCACATTTACCCCACTGTCAGGAACATGTGTTGGAGATGTAAAGCTAATGTAGGTTCTCTTCTACATATCTTCTGGGAATGCCACGGCCTAGCTGAATATTGGGCCACGATTCTACGGCTTTGCTCTATTATCTTAGGGAGGAAATTCCCCAATTCCCCCGCTCGAATACTATTATTTTGGGAACTGGAAAATGAAGAGGGATCCCCAGATATTTCTTTAGAGCGACACCTACTTAATGCCGCCAAGGTACTCATCCCTAGACTTTGGAAGTCTACCGTCCCTCCATCTGTTAAGGAATGGGTTATGAAAGTCAATGAAATTGCCAAATTCGAGGAGTTATCCACCTTCTCTAGCAAGCAACACTCAAAATATAGAGACGTATGGTTGAGATGGTTACTATTTAGAGATACAGATGATTATATACAGCTCTTGACGCCCTGAGCAGGCCCGGATTTACGGCAAGGCCGCATAGGCCCGGGCCTAGGGCGGCAAAAAAATAGGGGCGGCATGCCGCCCAGCCGCATTATGGGGACGCGTGTGTCCCCATTCAATTACAGCAGCTGCGCCGGGTTTTTTTCACCGGCGCGCTGGGAAGGGGAGGTGAGGTGGGTGCTAGGACCGCGTGGCCGCCTGGTCGGACCACTCGGCCTAGGGGCGCCCCTTATTGAAATCCGGCGCTGGCCCTGAGAAGGATGTTTTCGATACATCTCTAGGCTTGATAGATACCCTAAGAATTAGGCTATCCTGGGAACTCTGATACCCCGAGTACTAAGACACAAGGGGGAGAAAAAAAAATAATTTTTTTTTAGGATGTGGTGAATTGTTTTGTATTTCCAGTTGTATGTTTCTGGCGACATACCCTGCTGGAGAACGCCATTGTACTATCTTAACATGATGTAATGCATTAACATATAAATGTACTGTGTGATTTGGATACTTTGTACTTTGACTTAGACCTTCCCCCCTCCCTCCTCCCCGTTTCTCATTCCGTACCCCCCTCTCTTTTTCTTTACTTTTGAAACCAATAAAAATATATTTTTTTAAAAAAATGTTTTTTCCACTTTTTCCCTTCCTATCCCTAATTTGCATATGCAAATAAGGCTTTGGTTCCGTATTTGGCCAAATCTTTCATTAAGGATTTTGCCAAACCCCAAATAGTGGATTTGCTGCCTCCCTAGTATTCTCTAAAGGAAACAGTAGGGCAGTTCAATGTGTGGACTCAGGTCCAAAATACGTCCTGACAAGTACAGGCATGGGGTCTGTTATCCAGAATATTCGGCACCTGGAGTTTTTTCAGATATGGGATCTTTATGTAATTTGGATCTCCATACCTTCAGTCTACTAAAAAATAATTGAAACATAGGATTGTTTTGCCTTAGTTGGCATAAAGTAAGAGATACTTTGTGATTAATACAGAGAAAAAGAAAAACAAGTTTAAAGATTTTAATGATATTATTAAAATGGAGTCTACGGGAGACAGTTTTCCAGTAATCCAGAGCTTTCTGGATAAAGGGTTTATGGATAACGGAACCCCAAAAATGCCTACTGTAATGGACATGTCAACTCACCTGCATTTATTTGTTGTCACCCTGATTTAATGCCCCCTCACCCAAGCACCCACAATAACAGCCTAGTAACACGCAGTCAGTATTTTGCACCTCAATGTCAACTTACATAGAAATATGCAAGTAGTAAATATGCAAGAAGTCGTCTGAATCCTCTGAAACATTCGAGGGTATGGCCTGGATGGAGCAAGGGTGCAGGAGGTGGAAAAGAGTGACTGGGGGTGTAGCAGGCGTGGCCAAGATACACCTGGATCTTAAAGGGGTTGTTCATGTTTAAAGGATAAGTAAACTTTTAAAATAAGTGAATGTAAAATTGATGAGGGTGCTATTCTAAGCACGTTCCTAATTTACATTCATTATTTATTTTCTTTTTATTCCGAGATATTGATGTGAGAAAGGTTTCTAATTTTATTCCTAAACAGAAGAACATCAGCCTCTTTCTTTCTCCTGACAACTTCCTTGACTACTTGCTGATCAGACTGGTGGGAAACTGACCAGCAGGTGACGCTGTTGTAACAAAATTCATTCATATTAATAGTACATGTATCCCTTAATATCTTGGAATAAAAAGAAAATAAATAATGAATGTCGATTGCAAAAGTTATAAGCATGACACTCTCATCAATTTTACATTTACTTCTTTTTTTTAAAGGCTTATTTATGCTTTAAATTAACTTTTAGTATGATGTAACATTTGATATTCTAAGAAAATTTGCAATCAGTTTTCATTTATTAGAATTTGTGGTTTTTAAGTTATTAAGCTTTAAATTGAGCAGCTCTCCAGTTTGCAGTTATAGCAATCTGGTATCTAGGGTCCAAATGACTGAATAGAAAGATGAGTAATAAAAAGTACCAATAACAATACATGTGTAGCCTTACAGAGCATTTGTTTCTTAGATGGGGTCAGCGACCCTCATTTTAAATCTTGAACGAGTCAGAAGAAGAAAGAAAATAATTCAAAAACTGTAAATAAAAAATAATGAAGGCAAATTGAAAAGTTGCTTAGAATTGGCCGTTCTATAACATACTAAATGTTAACTTAAAGGTGAACCACCCTTTTAAGGAATGTAGGCATCTGTGCTACAATACTTGGGGGCCGATTCACTAAATTCGAGTGAAGGGTTCGAATTAAAAAAACTTTGAATTTCGAAGTTTTTTTGGGCTACTTCGACCATCGAATGGGCTACTTCGACCTTCGACTACGAAAATCGAACGATTCGAACTAAAAATCGTTCGACTATTCGACCATTCGATAGTCGAAGTACTGTCTCTTTAAGAAAAACTTCAACCCCCTACTTCGGCAGCTAAAAGCTACCGAAGTCAATGTTAGCCTATGGGGAAGGTCCCCATAGGCTTGCCTGGGATTTTTTGATCAAAGGATTTTCCTTGGATTAAAATCCTTCGAATCGTTCGATTCGAAGGATTTAATCGTTCGATCGAATGAAAAATCCTTCGATCGATCGATCGCAGGATTTGCGCTAAATCATTCGACTTCGATATTTGAAGTCGAACGATTTTAGTTCCTAGTCGAATATCGAGGGTTAATTAACCCTCGATATTCGACCCATAGTGAATCGGCCCCTTGATGTAACAGAAACCCCTCTGGCATTTGTCATTCTCAGCCTCGTTCCCACCCAGGTGTAGATACAATGCTGCTATACCTCCCAATTGTACTATTTGAATGTTCAGATTAACATATCCCGAAAGGGGTGGGGCTTGCCTAAAAGTGGGTAGAGTTCCTGCTGGATTGGGGACATGACTGGGATTGGTCAGGACAGTTATATGATCCCGCCCATTGAAATGAAGCAAAGTTCTATATGCCCTTCCTTAATGCTCGGACAGCTTATTTTTAAAAGGGAAAACATTGGAAAAAAACACCAAGCTCATTCTTCCTTTAAATATTACTATTGAGCCATTTATTTACCAATTTTCTATGGCACCGAATGCGCAACATTAGATCCGCCGCGGGAATAATAGAAGCTTCAAGTCCCATGCCCTTGAAAATAAAGTGTTTCAGAAAAAAGTTTAGTCTGAAATTCCTCCCCTGAGAGTCGGTTGCCTGGCCTTGTACGCCGAGCGCTTTCGGCCGAAACGAAACAGTGGGAGCGAACTGAAGAGGAAGGAAAAGTTATAAAGAAGAAGTAAAACCAGTAAATAGTTGAATGAAGTGATAAACAAGCGTCAAGGTCAGCGGCCCTATCTGTGGTTAGATGAAAAGAAACGCGCAGTCCCTTTCTACTCGCTTCATGTAAACAGGAAAATATTTCACGGGTCTCAAATGTAAATATTCCTCAAACCTCGATTCATTTGGAATTATTCAGCGCCCAGCCATATTCACGAAAAAAAGAAGTCACACAACCCCGCTAAAGTCATAGCCTGACGCTAAACTGTGTCTCAGGTAATCCAAGACCAAAGTTAGATTATTTTTCTGGCTAATATATATCATTCATGTGACTTTAGTGGGACAGTAAAATGTTGCTCTTAATTGTTACTATTATGGAAGATACCAAGACTATAAGAAATCACTCATTTACTTTAATGAACATGTGATCAATTACCTTTAATACAGTGATCCCCAACCTCTTGGATGTTGCTCCCAGTGGCCTCAAAGCAGGTTATTGTTTTTGAATTCCAGGTTTGGAGACAAGTTTTGGTTGTATAAATACCAGCTATACTGTCAAACAGAGTCTCCTGTAGGCTGCCAGTCCACATAGGGGCTACCAATAGCCAATCACAGCCATTATTTGGCTCCCCCAGGAACAATTTTGTTCCAAGCTTGTGTTGCTCCCCAACTCTTTTTATATTTGAATGTGGCTCACGGGTAAAATATAGCAGCCATCTCTTCTGTATGTAAATGTTATTCCATATCGAGAAACGAAGCAGAAAAATTAAGGAATTCACTGGAATGTTCTAATTTGTGATTCCCGGTGATATAATCACAATCTTAGGCCAACATAGTAAGGACTGTGACATGAGGAGACCATAGACGTAACTATTATGATCTTTCTTGGAAATGATGTTTCCAGGAAATATTGTTCGTTTCAATACACACGTGTAGAGCTGAATGGTCAGATATACACATACAAACAATAGAATTCTACCTGTATCTGACTATTCAGCACTAACAATGGCCAATGTTTGGGTGTCTTCAAAGGCACACGATCAAAATTTTTCCGTCCAGCCCGATCGACGATATCCAAGTCTTCTGCCAATATCGGTCGGCTCTTTTCCCACCATACACACACCGACAGGCCCGGATTTGCGGCAAGGCCGCATAGGCCCGGGCCTAGGGCGGCAAAAAAATAGGGGCGGCATGCCGCCCAGCCGCATAATGGGGACGTGTGCGTCCCCATGCAATTACAGCAGCTGCGTCGGCGTTTTTTCGCCGGCGCCCTGGGAAGGGGAGGTGAGGTGGGCGCTAGGACCGCGTGGCCGCCTGGTCGGACTGCGCGGCCTAGGGGCGCCCGACATTGAAATCCGGCGCTGCACACCGAATATCTTCCGAAAATTCGTTTCATACGATATTATCTGTGCGTCTATAGCCACCTTTATGCCATTGGTGTTGCAGACTGTCCAAACAGTAGGTAATGGAATTTTCCATTACTTACTGGTTTGGACAGTCTGCAACACCAATGGCATACCAGCATCCTCCCGGCCTAGCTTTGCTCATGGAAAATCCCATAAAATTATATCAGCTTAGATATAGGACGGTTCAGCTCTTATAGAGTATAGTGGCCCACTGGACCTATTGAAAAAGCTTACAATGTTGTATGATGAGCCATGTCATCACAACAAAAATATTGCCCATGTACCCAGATGCAAAGGTAATAAACACAAACTTAAAGGAGAACTAAAGCTTAATTAAAGAATTAGGCTAGAAATGTTGTACATGATGTTTTGTGCTTCTGTACCAGCCCAAGGCAACCCCAGCCCTTTAGCAGTAAAGATCTGTGTCTCCAAAGATGCCCCAGTAGCTCCCCATCTTATTTTCTGCTGATTCACTGCACATGCTCTGTGCTGCTGTCACTTACTGAGCTTAGGGAGCCACTCACAATATACAGTACACATAGAATAGAAATGTCACAATATAAGGCTGATTAGTAATTAATACAGATAATTACTACATGGCAGCACAGAAACCAGTGCAATTAGCATCAGAATTTAATAATCAGCAAACCTGTAGCATCAGCTTATATTACAGCCAGGGAAGCTCATTTTCTGCTGGATAATTAGTGACGAGCCCTAAGCTTAGCTTCTCAACAGCCAATCAGAGCCCACTGAGCATGTGAGTGTCACAGACACTTTCCAAGATGGTGACCCCCTGAGACAAGTTTGAAGTCCTGGATCATTGCTGCTATTGACAAGCTCAAACTTTAGCCTTGTGCAATAAATTCACTATATAAAAGATGGCATTTTTAGTCATATTCATTTTTAGGAGAACTAAAGTGATTTAACTAGAGGGATTTAAAGCCATAGGGGCCCATTAACCCTATGAGTCCCTACAGAAGTCAGAAAAAGATGGCCGTGCATTCCATCTTTAATTTTTCTTTTCCAGGGTTGTCAGTCACCTTCTTAAAGGGGAACTATCTCGAAAAAGAAAATGTAATATAAGCTTTCTCATACTGAAATATTCTAAATCAATCAATTAAATATTCTGCATTGTTTCTGAAATAATCACACTTATCTTCACTATTCCTCATTCGTGGATCATTCATCTGACACCCAACTCCTGCATGAAGACAGAATGTAGAGAAACAGATAGAATAGTGAAGATAAACTTAATTTTTTCAGAAACGGTACAGAGTTTTTAATAATCAATGGATTCTTCATATCTGCCCAGATTCCCAACATACTACATGTCTGTTTGTTTATATGACCCCCACAGTGATGAGCTCATGTGTTTTCTGTGGCACAGACGGAACAATAACAGAACTAGGACAAACAATGGGCGACACAGACAGGAAATTTTCATTTTCAATACTTGCTAGGGGTTAGCTAGCTCTAATAGATTTTGTCATCTTTGTGGCACGGAGGAGAAGAAACACTGGTATTTATATCAGGCCATTTACTGTTTTAATCAGTAGGAAGTACGTTTTTGATTATTATTTGATATATGTGTATTATTTTTTAAGAAAAATAATAAATAATAAAGTTCTGTGATCCTCTAACACAAAAATATAACACAATAAGGCAAAGTTTAGATACTGGTGTCCCAATAAAAATGATTCAAGTATTCCCAGAAAAGCTGTTTAATGGTAGAATGGTTTATTTGGGGGGGACGCTATACTTAAAGGGCATGAAAAAATAAAATACCATTTTTACCTTTTTTTAATGAAAAAGATACCTTTCTCCAATATACTTTAGTTAAAAAATGTGTACAGTTTTTATAAGAAACCTGACTGTATGCAGTGAAATTCCCCCTTCATTTATTGCTGTGGATAGGAATTGTCAGACGGTCCCTAACTGCTCTGCAGGGAAACAATCATACTTATGAACAGCAGGGGGAGCCCCCGCCTTACTTCCCAGCCATGCAGAACTCAAGCAGCTTTGTTTGTTTCCCTGTAGAGCAGTCGGCGACTGTGTAGAGATTTGTATTGGATTTTATTTTTGCCTTTACATCCCCTTTACTGTTTCCAACTCCAGCTGCAGGGACAAAGATCATGGAGCCAGATTTAAACAGGGATTCTATTTGGAGGATTATTTTGCTGCAGCCACTGGTTCTGCAGAGTTGGAGAAAGTTTGTATTAAACAATACAAAAACTATAAAATCCACATTAGATCACATGACAACACAGGACCCAGTGCAGTCGGTATATTCTGATTATTAATTAGTCTTGTTGTATCAGCTTCTGGCAGATATTATTTGACTTGTGCTGTTTTGATCATATATGATGATCCCTAAGCAGCCCAGACCACACTGAGCATGTGCACAGTCTTGGTCTTGCAAAGATGTATAACAAAGTTACAAGATGGTGACCCCCTGTGGCCAACTTTGAAAGCAGAAATCATTTGTTTGATTAGGCTTGTGGTGCAGTAAGTTCATCAGCATTTCTAGCTTTATTTAATTTTAGACTCTACTTCCCCTTGAACTCATGTTATAGACCTTTTTCTGCTGTAGGCAAGCATATTTAATGCTGCCCAGATTAATGTCTCTAAATCAGGATTTGTTTATAGTAACATATACACTCATTGACTGATACAGGACCTCGACAGGTCTGAGATGGAGGATTTTCAGATTCTGGCTTTTTTTAAGGGGTATAATAAATCTCAAAAAAAATATTTCAAGTAAATAATCCCCTTAATAACATTTTAGAAGAGTTCTGGAGGGCAAAGAATGCATGTTGTCCTTGATGAAGAATCCAATGACTAAGTGCAACTAGAATCCTTATTGGTCATGATTTAGACTCTCTAGATGACTTCAAGTTTGACTTTAGGGAGAAATAGGATTTAAGCCGGCCATAGACATGCAGATTTTACCTTTGTATCTGATGAACGTTCAGACGTTCCAATCTTCTGACCTACCACTAACCAATCAGATTGAATAAAATAGTAAAAGAATAAATCAGACCATATTCTGCATATTCTTCAGAAATCGTACGAAAGTTATGTCCGACAAATGCTACTACCAACAGCGCCACCTGCTGCTCATTTTCCCACAAGTCTGACCACCAAGTAGTCAAGGAAGTTGAAAGAAAGAGGCTGCTCTGATGTTCTTCTGTTTAGGAAAGACACGAGAAAAGTTTCTTATTATTTTCCTAAGCAGAAGAACATCAGCCTCTTTCTTTCTCCTGACAACTTCCTTGACTACTTGCTGGTCAGACTGGTGGGAAACTTACCAGCAGGTGGCGCTGTTATAACAAAATTCGTTCATAGCAACAGTATGCGTATCCTTTAATATCTTAGGAATTAAAAATAAATAAATACTGAATGTACATTGCAAAAGTGCTTAGAATAGCCCCCTCATCAATTTTACATTCACTTATTTTAAAGGTTTACTTATCTTTTAAGTACAGACTGTAGGGCTGTTATGTGGTGGTGTTACTTGGGAAGCACTATTTCCTACACCTCTAGTGGTATTAATTTGTGTTGTAGCAAGCTGGTGGCACATTGACTTCAGATCAGGCCTAGATTTGGGACAAGGCCACAAAGGCCCGGCCGTAGGGCGTCAAAACTTTAGGGACGCCGTGCCATCCAGCCGCTTCCCTAAGGAGCACTGGGGACTCGAAGCTCTCCAGTGCTCGGATGCTTGAGAGCTCTCTCGCTTGCACTCGGGGGGGGGGTTCCGTGCAATGCCAGCGCTAGGACCTTGCGGCGGACGGGCTCACAAGAAACGGCCAGCACTTTGGCCTTGGGGCGCAGGCTCCCAAAATCCAGCCCTGCTTCAGACTAGTGTTTCCAGAAAGTTGTTTGTGATATTTAGATATAAGATAATGTATCCCCTGTGGTCCCAGCCTAAAAGCATCCTTATCTATAGAATATCATGTTACAAATGTGTCCGCCATAAAGCAAGATGTGACAGTTGCTTTATGATGGACATACATTTCATGTTGTGACATGTCTTGTAAAACACAAGGGTAGCCTGTGTCCATACAACTCGATAAGGAGCAGATAAGCCACCTCAGTACAATAAATTCTGGACTTCATGGGAATTCCACATGGATCATGTAATTTTAGCTGTTTCTGGTCATCTAACAAGGCTTTGATTTAGTAATGGCCAACGGCCTTAGGAGTTTGGAAGAAGAAAACGAAGAAGAAGAAGGCTTGCTAATGGTTAATAATCATTACTCTCATCGCAGGTCCCTATCAGCACCCCACCCCCAAATATTTCTTGTGAGAAGACAGATAAGCGGTCTCCCAGCATTCCCTCCCAGCAGCGCCCAAACATGAGTGAAATGTGCAAGTTAGTGGGATACACGAGCCCTTCCAAAGCCAGGCATTACATCAACATTTGTGCTGATAAGAAGATGCACAATGGAGTGTTGGGCTAATAGAAAAACATCGTTTGGATAAGGCAGGCTCCTGATAGCAGAGCTTGATGTAAAATCCCATTGTCTCTCATTCTCTCAGTCCAGTCATGAGGTGATAGGGAATTCCAGAAACAACAGCCAAGCCAGGGGTCAGCAATCCCCCCCCATGCCAAAATTTCCCCTGATTAAAAACAAAGTCTCCATGTGAGCACTGAGTGCATGAGAAACTAAAGGCGACCAACTGATTTGTGTCCAAGTGGAATTTATTTGCAACTAGTTGTGCTCACGTGGGTCCCATAAAGATCTCCCAACTCCTGCACTGACCCACCACAGCTAATAGAAACATGAAAAACCAAATGCAGCCAAAATGATGGGTTGGTGCATGTATGGGGTCATCAGCCATGCTGGAAATGCACAGTGACATGAGCTGATGACCAACCCACAACTAGGGTTGCCACCTGGCCGGCATCTTACTGACCTGGCCGATAAAAATGATGGTTGATCCCAATGTTATTAATAAGGAAAAAAAGATAAACATAAGGAAGGTCGGTATTTTTTTTCCAAAAAAGGTGTCAACCCTACCCCCAGATGATCAACTTTATCAGGGTATCAGAATATTCAACTGCCATGAGCATGGGAAGATTTTAGGTCAGGGCAGGCTACAATAAACAGAATTAAGATATTATACATGAAGTCGCTTTTTCTGGGTTTATTATACAGGTATAAGATCCCTTATCCGGAAACCTGATATCCAGAAAGCTCCGAATTACGGAATGGCTGTCTCTCATATAGGGTTGCCACCTTTTCCCAAAAAAAAATTCCGGCTGGTGGGGGCGGGTACAAAAAGGGGGCGTGATGTGATGTCAAAGGGGGCAGGGTTATGCCGAAGAGGGGCGTGGCCATGGAGCGGCCAGGACAAGAACCAAAGGACAAGGTACGTTTTACAAGGGATTGGGGGCTGGCCAAAGGGGTCTTTTTAAGGGTATTACAAATTTACCGGCAGCTACATTGGCGGTAAATTTGTAATACCGGCCCCGGCCTTGGCAGGTGTTTTACCGGCTAGGCCGGTAAAATACCGGCCGGGTGGCAACCCTACTCCCATAGACTCCATTTTATCCAAATAATCCAAATTTTTAAAAATGATTTCCTTTTTCTCTGTAATAATAAAACTGTAGCTTGTACCTGAGCATTCTGGATAACAGATCCCATACTGTACAGGAAATTGACATTGTATTCGTACTACCGTATGTTTTAGGGACATTCCCAAATGCTACCTGCTGATTGGTTGCTATGGGTTACTGCTCCTGGGCAAACTTAGTGCCTTTGAATTGGCACTGTATTTATCCTGCCATGTATTCTGTTATACATTTACATGGTATGGCGGAATCTGTGTAGAACTCTCAACCTATGGTGATAATAAAATAACTGTAGTGATGGGCGTTTGTCCCGAAACGCATTGAAGTCAATAGGTGTCAAAATTATTTTGACGCCTGAGACAATATTTATACGTGCGCCTATTTTGTCAAAATGCAATTTTTTTGATGCAGTGGATTTTTTGCCAGTGAATTTTCACCACAGTTTCGCAAATTTATTCGCCAGCAGCAAAATGTGGAAATTCACCACAAATTTGTTCCTGGCAAATTTATTCGCCCATCACTACTGCTGAGCACTAAAGACACCAATCCATTGATACTAAAGGTAAGTGGTCACCAACCAGTGGCTAGTGATCAACATGTTGCTCTCCAACCCCTTGGATGTTGCTCCCGGTGGCCTCAAAGCAGGAGTATTTTGTTTGAATTCCTACTTGGAAGCAAGTTTTGGTTGTATAAAAACCAGATGAACTGCCAAACAGAGTCTCCTGTAGAGTTTATTTGGGGTTTCAAAAAGTTTGAATACCATTAAAATTCGACCTTAATCTGTATATAAATGACTAATGATTGGCAAATCTGTCCCATTTTGCTTCGCCGAAAAATTTGCGAAACTGCAAAAAAATTTGTGAAATGCATTGAAGTCAGTGGGCATAAAACAGCTAAACCCACTTTCTCTAAACCACAAATGCCATGGGATTTATTAAAAGGTCCGAATGAAAAAAGTACGAATGGAAAATTATGCTGAACGATGTGGGGAAAAACTACAAACACCTCTAAAACCTCTAAAAAGTTTAGTTTTTTTTTTTAATAATTCCTAGATGAAAAAAAAAAAATCAGAAAACCTCTTAAAGTCGAAATTGACTTCTATAGGACCCCAATAACTTTTTCTGACAAAGTTTTGTATTAGTGTTTTTTGTGGTTTTTACACTTATGGGCACATTTACCTAGGGTCGAATATCGAGGGTTAATTAACCCTCGATATTCGATTGCTGAATTGAAATCCTTCGACTTCGAATATCGATGTCAAAGGATTTAGCACAATTCGATTGAACGATTAAATCCTTCGAACCGAACGATTCGAAGGATTTTAATCCATCGATCGAAGGATTATCCTTCGATCAGAAAAACCTTGGAAAGCCTATGGGGACCTTCCCCATAGGCTAACATTGGCCTCGGTAGGTTTTAGGTGGCAAACTAAGGGGTCAACGGTTTTTTTTAAAGAGACAGTACTTCGATTATCGAATGGTCGAATATTCAAACGATTTTTAGTTCGAATCGTTCGATTCGAAGGTCGTAGTTGAAGGTCGAAGTAGCCAATTCAATGGTAGAAGAAGCCAAAAAAAACATTCGAAAATCGAAGTTTTTTTCCTCTATTTTCCTCTATTCCTTTACTCGAGCTTAGTGAATGGGCCCCTTAATAAATCTCGAAGTTTTAGAGCTTTTAAAAAAAATGTAGATTTGTGGAAAAATTTTGATTGTTAGTAAATGGGTCCCCAAGAGTTCCTCTGGGGATGTATTTCCACCAGTGGAGAAACACGCCAATATCGTTCATGAAGACTCCCATTACCTTAAATGCTAACCTATTCTCATACAGGCAGTTTTGCTACCCATGTGTCATTAAAGGGTAATACAAATAACATAATCCAGTCATTATGGGGCTATAAAATCTATTGAGGCAGGTGTTAAAATACCTATAGATAAGAATGGTTGTAAAACCACCATAATCCAATTGTGCTGGTGCCATGAAAAATTTATTGAAAGAGATGTTAATTGTTTCAGTTACATTAATGGTGATTGGAGTTCTTGTAAAATCATCACATTAAAGGTGTAATAATGATATTTTACGTGGTTAAGATGTGGCGCTACAGCTCCACCCTCAGTTTAGGGATGGTTTTTCCAGCTTGTTCTAAATCATTCCTTAAAGGAGAAGCAAACCTTTAAATTAAGTGAATGTAAAATTGATGAGGGTGCTGTTCTAAGAACTTTTGCAATTTACATTCATTATTTATCTTCTTTTTTCCCAAGATATTAAGGTAAATATATACTGTTAATATGAATGAGTTTTGTTACAACAGCGCCACCTGCTGGTCATTTTCCCACCAGTCTGACCACCAAGTAGTCAAGGAAGTTGTCAGGAGAAAGAAAGAGGCTGCTCTGATGTTCTTCTGCTTAGGAAAGATGTGAGAAAGGTTTCTAATTGTTTTCCTAAGCAGAAGAACATCAGCCTCTTTCTTTCTCCAGACAGACTACTTGGTGGTCAGAATAGTTGTAACAAAATTCATTCATATTAATAGTTGGCGAGGTCGCCAAATGAGCGGATCTTTCCCATATCTGGCTACCAATGGCAGGGCGATATCGGGTTAATACAAACGTTTGGCCCTAGAGCCAAGCTATCGGATTATAACTATGACAATGGGCGCCAACGGGTTGTAGGACCTCATCAACCAGCCGATGAGGTCCTCAATAGCAGGAAAATTCAAACCTGCCCAATTGATATCTGGCCAGTTTTTGGCTAGATATCGATTGGGGAGACCCTTCAGAAGCCCCCATACACGGGCAGATAAGCTGCTGAATCGGTCTAAAGCCGATATAGGCAGCTTTAATCTGCCCATGTATGACCACCTTAAGCCCAGTAGACGTAGACCTATTGCTATTTCATGTATCATGACTTGGATGGATGAAAATCTTTGGAGAAGTCTAGGGAGCAGATGAAAGATGACTCACAACACAGGGATAAACAAAAACTGCACTTATGCTTCATAAAAAAAATATTTAATGAGGAGCCAACCAGGAAAAATGCTATTCTGGATCTAGTGATCTCTAATGGCCCAGAACGTAAACGTAAAGTCATTGAACTCTTGGGTAACAGTGACCATAATGTTATATCATGTCAATGTCTGGTGGAAAAAGTTTATACAAATATATACAAATATACACTGGAGCAATAAAAAAACATGAATTTCAGAATAGCTAATTTCAGTGCATTGAGGGCTGCCCTTCAGAGCATTGATTGGGGCATTATGTTATCTGCTAAAAACACAGAACTGAAATGGTTGTCCTTTAAAATGATATTAAATCATTACTATTTTCAATTTATTCCCTTAAGGAGTAAATTTAGAAGCTCTAAGAATCATCCTGTGTGGCTTAATACAGAAGTAAAGTTAATAGGAAGGAAGAGCAAGGCATTTAAAAAGTCTATTGGGACAGAAGCATTTAATGAATATAAAACTTTAATATATGTTATAAATCAGCAATCCGGAAGGCAAAGAAAGAAAATTAAGAATTAATTGCGGCTGAGGCTAAGACTAACCCCAAAAAGTTTTTTAAGTATATTAATAGTAAAAAGATGTGGTTTTAGAGTGGTGCTCCCTTAAATAATGGTACCAGTATGGTCGTAATAGATACAGAAAAGGCAAATGTGCTAAATCAGTTCTTTTCTTCAGTCTATACAATAGAGGAGTCTGAGTTCCCAGGCTCACTAAATAGCTGCACTAATGGCTCAGCTCAATGTGGTCAGTGGCTGACTCAGCATCTGATTCAGAAAGCTTTAACAAAAATGAATGTAAACAAGGCTCCAGGGCCAGATGGCATACACCCCGGTTCTAAGAGAGCTTAGTTCAGTTTTAGACCAGCCCCTATTTCTGATTTTCTCAGATTCGCTTTCATCTAGTATGGTGCCTATGGATTGGAGAAAAGCTGATGTAATTTCAATATTTATTGGACGACATCTGTTGTGAGCAAATTATTTGAAGGCTTGTTAAGGGATCACATTCAAAATGTTGTCCTAGTGAATGTCACTATGAGCAGCAATCAGCATGGCTTTATGAAGGATAGGTCATGTCAGACAAATTTGATTGCATTTTATGATGTAAGATGCTGGACAGTGGGGGGGGCAGTAGATGTGATCTATTTGGATTTTGCCAAAGCATTTGACACAGTGCCCCACAAACGACTGCTTTCTAAACTAAGGTCTGTTGGGCTTAATTAAGTTACATAGTTAGTAAAATAGTTAAATTGGGTTGAAAAAAGACAAAGTCCATCAAGTTCAACCCCTCCAAATGAAAACCCAGCCCCATACACATACCCCTCCCTACTTTTAATTAAATTCTATATACCCATATCTATACTAACTATAGAGCTTAGTATCACAATAGCCTTTGATATTATGTCTGTCCAAGAAATCATCCAAGTCCCTCTTATAGTCATTAACTGAATCAGCATCACAACATCACCCGGCAGTGCATTCCCCAACCTCACTGTCCTGACTGTGATGAACCCCCTACTCTGTTCCTTTAAATGAAACTTATTTTCCTCTAGTCTGAAGGGGAGGCCTCTGGTACGTGATTCTCTTTATGGGTAAAAAGGTCCCCTGCTATTTGTCTATAATGTCCTCTAATGTACTTGTAAAGTCTAATCATGTCCCCTCACAAGCGCCTTTTTTCCAGAGAAAACAACCACAACCTTGTCAGTCTCCCCTCATAATTTAACTCTTCCCTCCCTCTAACCAGTTTAGTTGCACTTAGTCTCTGCACTCTCTCCAGCTCATTTATATCCCTCTTAAGGACTGGAGTCCAAAACTGCCCTCATACTCCAGATGAGGCCTCACCAGGGACCTATAAAGAGACAGAATTATGTTTCATCCCTTGAGTTAATGCCCTTTTTTTATACAAGACAGAACTTTATTTGCTTTAGTAGCCACAGAATGACACTGCCCAGAATTAGACAACGTGTTATCTACAAAGACCCCTAGATCCTTCTCATTTAAGGAAACTCCCAACACACTGCCATTTAGTGTATAACTTGCATTTATATTATTTTTGTCAAAGTGCATAACCTGCATTTATCAACATTGAACCTCATTTTCCAGTTTGCTGCCCAGTTTTCCAGTTTAGACAAATCACTCTGCAAAGTGGCAGCATCCTGCATGGAACCTATAGTTCTGCACAATTTAGTCTCATCTGCACAAATAGAAACAGTACTTTCAATGGCCACCTCCAGGTCATTAATAAACAAGTTGAAAAGCAAGGGACCTAGTACAGAGCCCTGCGGTACTCCACTAACAACACTAGTCCAATTAGAAAATGTTCCATTTACCACCACTCTTTGTAGTCTATCTTTTAGCCAGTTCTCTATCCAGGTACAAATACTATGTTCCAGGCCAACATCCCTTAATTTAACCAGTAACCTTTTGTGTGACTCTGTATCAAATGCTTTAGCAAAGTCTAAGTAAATCACATCCACTGCCATCCCAGAATCGAGGTCTCTACTTACATTCTCATAAAAAGAAATTAAGTTAGTCTGGCAAGATCTATTACGCATAAAACCATGCTGGCACAAACTCATAGTATTATGATTTGCTATGAAGTCCAGTACCTTATCCTTTATTAACCCTTTGAAAAGCTTTCCTACCACTGACGTCAGACTAACTGGCCTATAGTTTTGAGGCTGAGAACGGGATCCTTTTTTGAATAGAGGCACCACATTAGCAATTCGCCAGTCTCTCGGCACTATGCCAGATCTCAATGAATCCTGAAAAATTAAGTAAAGAGGTTTGGCAATCACAGAGCTAAGCTCTCTAATTACCCTGGGATGAATACCATCTGGCCCTGGACCTTTGTTAATCTTTTAGTCTCTTTTGAATTTCTTCATGTGTGAACCATGCATCATTAGTTGTATTACTAGAATTGGGACTGTTAAGAAGGAAACCTTCACTTACAGGTTCCTCATTTGTGTAGACAGATGAAAAATATGAGTTCAGAATCTGCACTTTTTTTTTT
The DNA here is from genome assembly GCA_038501925.1 of Xenopus petersii. Classification (NCBI taxonomy): domain Eukaryota; kingdom Metazoa; phylum Chordata; class Amphibia; order Anura; family Pipidae; genus Xenopus; species Xenopus petersii. The sequence continues at coordinate 8,281,377 of CM076680.1, forward strand.
TAAAAGGTTTTTATTTTTCGTTTTCAAACAAACAACACACTTAACAACAGACAATGTAGGCATTGGTGATAAAAAGTGCAGTTGGTCACGCAGGACCACAACATATCAGTTTAAGGCATCAAGGTACATAATCTGAGCATAAAGTCTGCCACATGTTAGGTTAAAGTGAGTATTATATGTTACTTCCAAGTCTCACAGGAGTGGAGCGCGCTTATAGAAGACTCAATTTGCTGAAAAAGAAGTAGTTATACTACATATATGTTCTCTCATATACACGCATTTATTGAGACTCTGGGTCTACTTCGGGACAGAGCTCCAACCAGGGTTCCCAGATTTTCCCAAATTTTTCTGGGCACTGTCTGGCTATGTATGTTAGTTTTATCATTGGGAGCCTCGTATTGATCAGCTTTACCCATTGCTTTATTGAAGGGGGTTGTGGGCTCATCCATGTCATGGCAATTTGCTTTTTGGCGTAAAATAAAAGGGTCTTTAGTAAATACCGCGTTTTATTTAGAGGTGCCAATTCGTCCACCAGTCCCAGTAGGCACACCTCTGGTGTTAGTGCTCCAGGGAGCAGAATTTCATTAGTCAAGTAGGCTATTACCTTGGCCCAGAATCTCTGTACCAGGGGACATGACCAAAGCAAATGAAAGAAATCAGCGTCCAGGTGCTGGCATTTGGGACAGTTTCCATTGGGACTTTTGCCCATGGCTCTGAGCCTGATCGGAGTAATATACGTACAATGTATGATACGGAATTGCACCATCCTATCTTTTGTAGAGATTAGAAAGCTGTATAGTTCCCACATATCATCATCTAGAGCAGGGATAAGGCCATTCCACTTGTTTTTAGCTTTGTTAAGTGGACTATGGATGGTGGATATTAGTATCTTGTATAGCCCAGAGACCAGCTTTTGTGGATTCGGGTCCCAAAGTCTGTCTTCATGTGGTTGTGTGTTTGTACAGATTACCAGGCTACCAAATTGGGCCGCAAATGCATGTCTGAGTTGGAAATATCGGTGCCAAGCTATGTTTGGGTGGTTCCGTTTAGTCGCTAGCTGGGTAAGGGTCGGGAAGGTGCTGTTAACTAAGAGATCCGATAGGTGTCTGACCCCTAATTTTGGCCAGTATGTAAAGTCCGGTAGATGAACTAGGTGCTGCAGATTGGAGTTTCTCCATAGTGGGGTATAGGGGGATGGAAGGCTTGCAGCTTTTGCAAGAACTTTAGTGGCAAGCATCCAGGCTCTTTGTGGGCAGCTTAGCGTGGGTGGCAGTTCCGGGGTGTCTTTGGCATTCCTGTAGGGCGCATTTCTAATTGCTTCGAGAGAGCCCGCCAGCGTGGCGTGTAAAGCTGTGAGAGTGTTTTCGGGGTCGGGGTTAAACCAGTTATGTACGAATGCTAATTGACTAGCGTAGTAGTACATTTGCAGATGTGGAAGGGCTAATCCCCCCTTATTCAATGGGGCCTGGAGCGTTAGCCTGTTGACTCTAGGGGGTTTGTTTGCCCAAATAAAGGGGAAGAGAATAGCGTCAATGCGTTTAAAGACCTGCTGGGGTATCCATACTGGGGCATTCTGCAAGAAGTACAGGAATTTGGGTAGGTATACCATTTTGAATAGGTTGACCCTGCCCCAGACCGTTAGAGGTAAGCCGGCCCATTGGCTGACTGTGGTTTTGAAACCTTGTATCACTGGTTCAATGTTGTTGGCAACATAGTCTTGCGTGTTTGGCGAGATAGTCACCCCAAGGTATTTAAAGCTGGATACCCACCGCAGCCCCTGAATTGCATTTGTTCTCTGTGCAGCTTCTAGATTAAATAAGATTAAATAAGATTAAATAAGATTGACTTCCCTTTATTTATAACCAGACCGCTGTATGTGCCAAACTTGTCAGCTAGGCAGAGTGCCAGCGTGAGTGAGTCATGTGGGTCAGCTAGGAGCAGTAAAAGATCATCTGCATATAGTGCAATTTTTGCCTCCAATTTCCCACATATGAGTCCCTTAATTTCAGGGGTTTGTCGGACCATAATGGCATAAGGCTCTATCGCTAAGGCGAAAAGGAGGGGAGAGAGGGGGCAGCCCTGCCTGGTGCCACGGGTAAGAGGGAAAACTCTGGAGAGAGTGTTATTGACTCTGACCTGTGCAACTGGGTTAAGGTAGAGGAGTTTAAGCCAAGCTATGAAGGTAGGGCCTACACCAAACTTCTCCAGGGTTTTCCATAGGTAAGGCCATTCAACCGAGTCGAAGGCTTTAGTGGCGTATAGTGCCGCTATGAGTCTGGTACCTCTGTTCGTATGGGTGGCCTGCATATGGGTATGTAATCTACGTAAGTTTATAGCCGTACTTTTATTGGGCATGAAGCCTGTTTGGTCCAGAATCTGCACTTTTATTTTGTTTTCATCAACCAGCTGACCCCCTTCTGATAATAAGTGTCCCACCCCTTCCTGCTTCATTTTTTTTACTATTAACATATTTAAAAAATAATTTGGGATTTTTTTTACTGCTTGCTGCAATATCCTTTTCTATAGCAATTTTAGCTTGCCTTATAGCTTCTTTGCATGATTTATTGGCCTCCTTGTACCTTATAAATGATTTGGCTGTACCAGCTAACTTGAAAGCCTTAAAAGCAGGTCTTTTCTTACCCACCTCAACACCAAATTGGAGAGGCTTCAGATGGGGTTTTTTTTGCCTTCCTCTGGATCAACTGGCAGTTAGGCAGGGTAAAAAAGTTAAAACATTGAACCTGATGGAGGTTTTTTCAACCTTACTTACTATGTTACTATGTATATTTATTTAATAGTCTATTAACAAACACAAAAGAAACCAAAAAAAAGTTGAATTTACAAACTAGGGGCTTTAAGCTGACTTTGATTGTAATAGGGGCATTCTCTAGCATGGTGTTCGTTGCTTCAGATATGAATGAAGGAACATTCAGATCGGAGAATACAAGTTTATAATGATAATATAAAAATGGGCTGCCCCCCATTAACACTAGATGCAAGATAACCACTTACATGCGCACACTTCATTTCACCCTCCATAAATAAAACTCTTAGAGAAGCACAAAGGCTACACAAAGTCAACATGACAAAGTACAGTGCATTATGACTTTATGGTGGGTCGAGGGACTTTACTGCAGTGATGTATTGATTATGTGCTATCACATTACATGCTGCTTTAAAGAAATAAAAAAAGATCAATAATACATGGGGTCACTTCTCTTATGGCCCAGTTCCTGAGAAAAGTGTACGACAGTTGTCATGGTTATGGCACCCACATAAACAATTGCAGAAAAAAATTCTTGCCATTTTGTCTTTGTTACACTTCCTTAGAAAATTTGCAGAGATAAAACAACAAAGAAGGATCATCACCATTAAGGTGGCCATACACCATAAATCCACTTGTTTGAAAAGATCATCATATAAGCGGATTTTTGCCCAATATGGTCACCTATGTGCTGGGCCTTATCATACTGATCTGATTGTTTAGTCCTTGGGTCAATAGTTGGAACAGAATGAGGCCAACGCAGGCCATTGGGAGAGGTCCATCAAGAAGCTGATGAGGCCACCGTTGGTAGCCGATGATGAGTAGAGTATAACAGTGCTTTATTAGCAGACTCATGCAGCCTTTACAGTAACTTGCACATAGAGTGAATTATTTGCAGTGTAAACAGTGTCATTTAGAAATAAAAATGACATCATAAAAATCATGACAGAATCCCTTTAAATATGAGTTCATAGATTACTGGCTGCACAAAACCTTCTTTCCCTATAAGTTGTCCAAATTCTTAAATTGGCCTTTAGGAGTCCCACCTTAGGTAAAATCGTCATCATGGCCCAAGTAGCACAAAGTCAGGTTGCAGATAGGGGACTGCCATAGTCATTTCCAAACAGCGATAGAGAAACTTATATGATTCAGCAGCTGGTCCATACTGAATGTTTCATCTAAGGGCTGTCATATTGACAGACTGTCCTTCAAGCCAATCAGTACACATAGGGGTCATGTGCCCACGAGAAAGTGACAGAGGCCACCCCACCCCTTCTGTTTCCATTGGGAGCCTTTCATTCAGCAGATATATGATATTATGTATACACTTGTGTTTATAAACCTGATAAACACATGGAGCTTTAAACATTCGTTATTTAATATTTAGATGACCTCTGGTTGGGTTCTTGTAAGTCTCAGCAGACCTCCGAGTCTATTGATCGCTGTGTGAAAGGCCACCGAGTGGAGCAGACACGCTGACAATCCACATGACCTAGTGTAATAACTGAAATATCAGCTCCATCCTGATCTTGTTTGCTCTCCTTGCCCAAATCCAGAGAGGACTTTGCTCTGAGCTTATCGACAAATGAGTGTGGAAAAAAAAAAAAGCCCAAAGAATTCTGCTGTGGGTCAAACACCATCCAGATCCACCCTAGTTGACTTCAAACACTTGGGCAGCACGTCAAATACAGATAATCTCAACCCTCTTGACAATAAATAGGAGGTGTTACAAAGTCGGCAAATGCTGAAATACCAACGATTATCCTTATTCGGATGCAAGACCCCCCCCCATTATTCCCAATTCATATTTCTAATGCTGTTTCACTACTTGAGAAAACAAAACGTTTTTCCGGTTTTCTGTGCTGTTTCCATTAAACACTCATTTATAGTATAATTCATATATATGATCGGTTCAATACCCAGAGGTGTATAACGTCTACTCTATAACAGCACATACAATACCATACTTAAGGGGTTATTTACTAAACTCCAAACGCAAAAATAAGGAAAAATTCTTGATTTTTTTTTTATATAAAATCAGACTTTTTCAAAATTCCGAATTTTAAGGAATTTATTAAACCCAGAGGATGGAGAAGTGAGAATCAGAAAATCCGACATGTCGAGGTTGCATATAAGTCAATGGGAGAAGTCCCAATGATTTTTTGATGTGCGCTGGGTTTCGTGCAATACCCTGAAGTTCTTGGGCAACAAACATGAGAAATCTGAGTTTTCGGGTGAAAAATCAGAAAATTGTGATAATCAGATGAAAAATCCCCAAAAAATTTTGAAAATCAGATTTTTCACAGTTTTTTCAGATTTTTTTCCCGCAAACGAATTTTTCGGGAAAGTGTATATATATCTATATATATCTATATCTATATATATAGATAGATAGATAGATAGATAGATAGATAGATAGATAGATAGATAGATAGATAGATAGATAGATAGATAGATAGATAGAAATAAATAAGCTGAAAAAAACAGTGTGGATTTGGCCATAGTTTTTTCAGAAAAATATTGAGATAAATATTGAGATAACCCCCTTACAGTGATACTGACACTAAAAAACTACTCTTCAAAATATGAATATAACATTAATTTAATTTATTATTAATTTATTTATTAAAGTCTGAATGTCAAAAACTCGAGAAAAAAAAATTGTTTTTTACGTTAAAAACTGAATTTTTAGCAGAAAAAAAATCTTGAATTTTTCGAAATTTATCAAGCGCAGAGGAGGTCTGAATCCGAAAATCCAGCATCTCAGACCTGCCTAGGTTGTATATAAGTCCCTATCCTATTTGGAGCAACGAAGAAATTGAAGAAGCGATGCTGTTTCGATTTACTTGTTGTTACAATTGGTATATCACGTGGGTTACGCAATCTGAAGCATGCAGGGCTGTAAGCTGACGAGTTTTGTAACGTATCGTGAGTGTATTTGAATCCTTTCGTATTGCAATTATTGACCCTATCCCATTTGGAACTTTCTGTGGTCTGCACCGGAATTAGAGCAAAAATCCGACTTTTTCGAGCTTGTCGGACAAAAAATAAATTCTGGCTTTTCAGGAAAAAATATGAAAAATTCTATTTTTTCATTTTTTTCCCGATCTGAAAAAATCTTAATTTTTTAATAAAATATGGATTCTAGTTTAGTTGGACTTTTTTCATTAACATAGGATAAATTCAGACTTTGATAAATAAGGCCCTAAAAGTTACCTATAGGTCACGTTTTTGGCTGATATTTCTGCTTTTGTAAGTAATTGTTACTTGAAGTTCCTAAACCTGACAGTTTTGCCAACCTAACTGTCCCTTGTATGTATGGATGTATGTATAACTTTATTTGTAAAGTGCATAAAAGTGCAATATATATACGTAGAGATCCGCTCATTTGGCGATGTTGCAAAACGAACGGATTTCTCCCCGATATGCCTGCCTTGAGGTGGGCGATATCGGCCTGATCCGATCGTGGGCCCTAAGGCTCAATGATCGGATCATAATGAAGGGTAACTGGTCGGTCGGATCGTAGATCAATGAACAGATGCGGTCCTCAATCCGATGGGATTTTTTAATCCCGTCCAAACGACATCTGGCTGATTTTTGGCCAAATATCGATCGGGGAAGTCGGTCGAAGGGCCCCATCCATGGGCCAATAGGCTGTCAACTTGCTCTGTCAGCAGCTTTTATCGGCCCGCATATGGCCACCTTTAGTAATTCAAAATTACTGGAGCTAGTGATGAGCGAATCTGCCCGTTTCACTTTACCGAAAATATTGTAAAATTGCTAAAAAAATGTGTCTTTTTCACGGCTACAAAACAGGTAATAGCAAAAGCCTGGTTGACTCCGAAATTGGTCTTCCCTGATGTAAAAAACAGGATAGATGGAGTGTTTATTATGGGAAAGTCGACATGTATAGCGTTAGACAAACAGGAACAATTCACAAAGGTTTGGGAACCTTTGATAACTTGGTAAATGAATTTAACCGGTCAGCATTAGAGTATTGAGGAGTGGTCACCACTGTTGCTGATTCAAGGGAGAAAGACAGAGGAGTGCTGGGTCACAGATTAATAAGGCAGTGGAGTTTTATTTTATTTTAATTTAATTTTATTTCTTCTTTTTGTCTCCTTTCCTTTTCTTCTAATATGTAATTTCCAGTTCTCCTTTCTCTTATTGAATTATATGTATAAAAGGAAAACGTGCAACGACTATCCTCCGCACCGTAGGTTTGATACATGCTCAACTGTAATGACATTTAATATGAATACTGTTACGTTTGGACTTAGCAACTGCATTGTTGGATAAAGAGATGCTCGGACTACTGTATCTGCAAGATAGTGGCGATAATAATTATCGATATGTTGTAATGCACGATTTCTTTAATAACAAATTTGGGGGGGAAAAGGGTCTTTTTTGTTGCAGCGACTTTTTTGTAGCAAAGTCTTTGGGCAACTTTATTTCTTATTCCAAATGCATTAAAGTCAACAAGTGTTTTTTCTCAAGTATTTTTCCCACTTAAATTGGCGTTTCTCTTACATTTTTTTCTCAGAAAATTTTTCTGGTGGCAAATTTCTGTTGCAGTTTCGCAAAAAAACTTTGCCGAAGGCGAAATGCGGAATCCATGCATGGCAAAAAAAATTCTCTCATCACTAATCATTTCAAGCTTTCAAATGGGGGTCACTGACCCTATCTAAAAACAAATGTTCTGTAAGGCTACAATTGTATTGTTTAGGGATGCACCGAATCCAGGAATCGGTTCGGGATTCGGCCAGGATTCGGCCTTTTTCAGCAGGATTCGGCCGAATCCTTCTGCCCAGCCGAACCGAATCCTAATTTGCATATGCAAATTAGGGGCAGGAGGGAAATTGCATGACTTTTTGTCAGAAAACACGGAAGTAAAAAATGTTTTCCCCTTCCCACCCCTAATTTGCATATGCAAATTAGAGTTTGGATTCGGTTCGGTATTCGGCCGAATCTTTCACGAAGGATTCGGGGGTTCGGCCGAATCCAAAAAAGTGGATTCGGTGCATCCCTAGTATTATTATTGTTACTTTTTATTACTCATCTTTCTATTCAGGCCTCTCCTATTCATATTCCAGTCTCATGTTCAAATCAATGCATGGTTGCTAGGGGAATTTGGACTCTAGCAACAGATGGCTGAAATTGCAAACTGGAGAGCTGCTGAATAAAAAGCTAAATAATTCAAAAACCACAAATAATAAAAATTGGAAACCAATTGCAAATTGTCTCAGAATATCCCTCTCTACATCATACTAAAAGTCCATTTAAAGGTGAACAACCCTATAAGCAAGCTACAACACTCTAGGGGGCAGATTTATCAAGGGTCGAAGTGAATTCGAGGTAATTCTCAAAGTAAAAAAATTTGAAGTAATTTTTTGGATTCTTGGACCATCGAATAGGATAGTGCGACTTTGACTTCAATCGTTCGAATATTCGACCATTCGATAATCGAAGTACTGTCTCTTTCAAAAAACTTCGACTTCAATACTTCGCCAAATTAAAACTGCCAAAGTGCTATGTTAGCCTATGGGGACCTTCCAGAGCATTTTTCTAAGTTTTTGGAAGTCGAAGTAAAATCGTTCTTTCGATCACTGAAATTCTTTGAATCGCTCGATGGACTTAATCTTTTGATCGAACGATTTTACCTCGGCTGCAGGATACCCAAATTCGATATTTGAAGTCGAAGTATTTCAATTAGATGGTCGAATTTCGAAGTATTTTTAAAGTCAAAATTCGACCCTTGATAAATCTGCCCCTAAATGATATTATAGTAATATTTATAGTTGTTTATTTTGCTTCTTGGTGCTTGCATGATTTCTGTTTTTTTAAAAGTAATTTTTCAAATAATTGCTAATTATTTATAATACACATATATATATATATTAAATAATATATAAATAAATAATAAATAATATATAAGTATTTTTAGAAACTACAAAAAACAAATTGAAAATATTTCAAGACACCAAGGGGCCAATTCACTAAATTCGAGTGAAGGATTCGAAGTAAAAAAACTTCGAATTTCGAAGTGTTTTTTGGGCTACTTCGACCATCGAATGGGCTACTTCGACCTTCGACTACGACTTCGAATTGAAGGATTCAAACTAAAAATCGTTCGACTATTCGACCATTCGATAGTCGAAGTACTGTCTCTTTAAAAAAAACTTCGACCCCCCTAGTTCGGCAGATAAAAGCTACCGAAGTCAATGTTAGCCTATGGGGAAGGTCCCCATAGGCTTGCCTAAGTTTTTTTGATCGAAGGATTATTCCTTTGATCGTTGGATTAAAATCCTTCGAATCGTTTGATTCGAAGGATTTAATCGTTTGATCGAAGGAATAATCCTTCGATCGTTCGATCTAATTTTCTGCGCTAAATCCTTCGACTTCGATATTCGAAGCCGAAGGATTTCAATTCCTAGTCGAATATCGAGGGTTAATTAACCCTCGATATTCGACCCTTGATACATCTGCCCCTAAAACTGTGATTCACATTGAAGTCATTATTAATAATTATTAATAGGGGTAATTACAATAACTGTCACATGGGCTATTAGAAGCCCACACACAGGATACAGTGTTAATTTGCTAATAAAATGTCCATATGATTAATCACAGGATACCAAGCTAAGACATTACAAAAGACTTCTTTGTTTAGAAGCATTTTGCAGTTGCAGATAAGCGCAAAGTGTACATGCAAAAAAAACATGACGACTAATGAGGTTGCATCACTGTGTCAACATTTGCCTTTAGCACTTACTTGTAATATTCTGCAGCTATTAGAAATTAGGAAGCCAAGTCTTTGGAGCCAACAAGATCTGGGGAGGTGATAGTTAAGGAAATATGTGTGTCTGTCAGTGTTTATTTGCTAATATGATGGAGTGAAGCCAAGGCACAAGAAATCATTCTCCGTCGTGTAGCACATGATAAGGCAGCCCCCTATATTATAGTCTAATACTGCACGGAAGTCTGATATATGAAAGATATCACACACACAAAATTACTGTTGAGTTAAAATATGCATTTTGAAAAACAAAAAGAAGTCGAAATTTTCGTATGAAAAAAATGAATAATGAGTAGAGTATTTGACTTTTTATAGGGGGCAGATTTATTAAAAATTGTTATTTGCTCGCAGAGGAAAAATTGCTTTTCTAACACAGAACGAGATCCGTGTCTTTTCATTATGGCAACCGGCCTCGAACTAGAGACGCACCGAATCCCGAATACTTTGTAAATGATTCAGCCGAATACCTAATTCGAACCCTACTTTGCATATGTAAATTAGGGAAACGAGGGGGAAAGAGAATCACGCGCACAGTATGTGGTTACACAGTCACACTAAATCGGGTTGAAAAAAGACAAAGTCCATCAAGTCCAACCCCTCCAAATGAAAACCCAGCCCCATACACACACCCCTCCCTACTCTCACACAAATGATATATACCCGTATCTATACTAACTATAGAAATGGTTAAAAAATGTTGGATGCCGGCGCAATTTCGCTAAAAACTGGCCGCCGGCTTCCAAAAAAACGGCCCCGGCGCCGTTTTGCAAATTTTGCTGGAGATTCACGAATTTTTCGGCAAAGTGAAACGCCCCAAATTCACCCATCACTACACGTTTGGATTCTAAATCAGTTCGGTCAGGCACTTGGATCCGGCCCAATCTGAATTCTGCTGAAAAAGGTTGAATATTGTCAGAATCCAAAATCGAATCCTGGATTCAGTGAACCTCTAATCTAAACCAATGGGTACATTAGTACTTTTTTCCACTGGAAATATTTCAATCATTTCATGTTCTTGACAAATGATTGACTGCTATTGAGTGTCCCGGGCTTGAAGGGGGGCCCGGCAGTGCTGCAGTTTTGAAAGAGCCGGGCCCCCCTTTGCGAGCGCCAAAGCCTGCAGCCATTTTCTAAGCCCTGAACAGCCGAAAAGTATTTTTTGGGGCCCCAATTTTTTTTAACTTGTAAAGGGGGCCCTGGCGCCAATGTTTTTTTAACAAATATTTTTTGGGGCCCCAATTCTTTTAACTTGTAAGGGAAGCCCTGGCACCAATATTTTTTTTTTAACTTATAAGGGGGCCCTGACCATCAATAGCTTTTTATAACTTGTGTGTTGGGGGGGTTATTTTTTAGCGCTGATGTCTGTGATGTGGAGTGGGCGGGATCTGGGATGGGGCTTGGGCTGCAGTGTGGGCGGGGCCCCAAAAACTTTGTTGTACAGGGACCCGCGATTTCTAATGGCGGCCCTGGATACAGGTATGGGATCCGGAAACCCATTATTCAGAATGCTCCGAAAGGCTGTCTCCCATAGACTCCATTGTATCCAAATAATCAAAATGTTTTAAAAAAAAAGGTTTCCTTTTTCTGTGTAATAATAAAACAGTAGCTTGTACTTTGTCCCAACTAAGATATAATTAATCCTTATCAGGACTGTCATCAGAAATCACAGGGCCCCATACGACAAAATTTCCTGGGCCCCCTGAGCTGCGCCCACCGCAAGCCCCATCTACAGGTTCGCCCTCCCCACCCCACAGGTCCGCCCCCCACCACACAGTAAAAAAACTAAAAAAAATATTGGTGGCTAGGGTTCCCACATGTTAAAAAAAAATAAAAAGATATCGGTGGTCAGGGCCCCCCATAAAAAACATTTGTGGCCAGGGCCCCCCCATTAAAAAATATTGGTGGCTAGGACCCCACATGAGAAAAAAAAATTGGTGGCCAAAATTGGGGGCCAGCCCCCCCCCCACATTATAAGAAAATTGGTGGCCAGACCCCTTAAACGTCCATGCCTTCCCGAAGTCAGCAGCTCTCAGAAAGATGGGGGGCCCGGCTAATCAAGTAAGTGTGGCGTGGCCGGGCCCCCCTTACCCTCGTGGCCCCCTAAAACTCTCCCCCCTGTCCCCCCCTGATGGCTGCCCTGATCCTTATTAGAAGCAAAACCAGCCTATTGGGATAATTTAATGTTTACATGATTTTCTAGTAGACTTAAGGTATGAAGATCCAAATTACGGAAAGATCCCTTATCCAGAAACCCCCAGGTCCCGAGCATTCTGGGTAACAGGTCTCATACCTGTACTGCAAGATTCTGCAAGATAAAACAAGAAGACTGATAAAGCTGCCCCCAAGTATAGCATTGAGAGGGGGAACTAATGGGAAAACAACTATACATAGGGGCCGATTCACTAACTTTGAGAGAAGGATTCGAAGTTAAAAAACTTCGAATTTCAAAGTTTTCTTTGGGCTACTTCAACCATCGAATGGGCTACTTCGACCTTCCACTACGATTATCGAGGGATTCGAAGGAAAAATCGTTTGACTATTCGACCTAGTCGAATATCGAGGGATAATTAACCCTCGATATTCGACCCTTAGTGAATCAGCCCCATATTGTTTCATACAGGAGTCATATACAGGTATGTGATTATCCAAAAAATATCAAATGATGGGAATTCCATCTCAAACGGAGTCCATTTTAAGCAAATATGTCGTAAAAAGAATTCCCTTTTTCTGTGTAATAATAAAACAGTAGCTTGTACTTGATCCCAACTGAGATATAATTAATCCTTATTGGAAGCAAAACCAGCCTATTGGCTTTATTTAATGTTTATATGATTTTCTAGTAGACTTATGGTATGAAGATCCAAATTACGGATCCAGAAAAGCCCAGGTCCCGAGCATTCTGGATAACAGGTCCCATACCTATATAGCAAAAAATCGAATGTAATTCTTAAAATAGTAGGCAGGCCTGTTCAGCTGGAGGGCTGCATGTTGTATGTCACCTTCCATTATGGGCCCCCAGTCCAGTGTTGGACTTGTTGTCCAGGGCCCACTGATGCCATTGAGGGGCAACCCCCACCCCCAGGGCTGGATTTACATAGTGGGCGCCTATTGTATCTTTAGCGCAACCCTAGTGTTTTTGAACCAATGTGGGTGTGGTTGGGCAGCATGCCACCCCTAAAATCCTGCCGCCCTAGGCCTTTCCACAAATCCCCGTCCCAGTAATGAGCTCTACCACCCGCCCCTCCACCCCTCGCATACCTCCTTGTGACTGCGATGGTGGGGAGGGAGGAGCAGCCAGAGTTTTCTTGCAGGGAGTGGGGCCACCAGGTATTTTCCGACGTTTTCCCAGTCTGATCGGTGGTTCCATAGACTTCTGTATATGACATGATTTTAATATAATGTTTGTGCAATAGAGGAACATGTAAAAAGTTGAATACCACTGATATAGCTTTTATATAATACATTTAAATTGTTAAAGGGGTTGTTTGCCTTTAAATTAACTGTTAGTATGATGTAGAGAGGGATATTCTGAGACAATTTGCAATTGGTTTTCATTTTTTATTATTTGTGGTTTTTGACTTATTTAGCTTTTTATTCAGCAGCTCTCCACATTACAATTTCAGCCATCTTGTTGCTAGGGTCCAAATTCCCCTAGCAACCATGGGTTGATTTGAACGAGAGACTGGAATATGAATTGGAGAGGCCTGAATAGAAAGATGAGTAATAAAAAGTAGTAATAACAATACATTTGTAGCCGTACAGAGTATTTGTTTTTTAGATGGGGTCAGTGACCCCCATTTGAAAGCTGGAAAGAGTCAGTAGAAGAAGGCAAATAATACAAAAACTTTAAAAAATAAAAAATGAAGGCCAATTGAAAAGTTGCTCAGAATTAGCCATTCTATCACATACCAAAATTTGACTTAAAGGTAAGTAAATGTAAGAAATTGGGATATGTTCTGAATGAAGTAGAAATCTATATTGGCCCCAAGCAAAAAATAGCTGTTGGGGTGTTGGCCCTGCACCCTTGTTCTTTCCTTACTGGCTTATTCCGTGGCCTGATTGAAGGAAAGCAGAACATGGCAAATAAAGATAGAGAAGGATTCCCAGTGTGACACCAATGGAACCAATACAAAAAGTAATAGCAAACCAGTTTACACTGAGGTGAGCAAATAATTATTAATCACAAAGCTGAAGATAATCCTGTCTATAGAGCTATTGAGCGTTGGAGATAAAGGAGCTACTGGCTGCAGCCTGAGAGCACAATATGACTTGTTTTATTAGCAAGGACCACATTGTTGGGAAGAAGTTAATGGCATACCGGGCCTTTAATTAACCAGAAATAATAGACCCACGTCGGTGTATCGCCCGAGTGAAATTGATTTTTCTTTTTTTCGTTCCTAAGTTTTATTTAAGGAGTGCTCTGCCCTCATCCCAGAGTTCCTTCTTATGCAAAGGTCAACAGAGCAGATAAACAGCAGAAGGGTCAATCTGTATTTGCATCAGTAGAAGAAACATAGTCCGATTAGAAATGTGCTTTAATTACAAATAGGTTTGCTGTGTCTTTGATTTTTATTTTAAAAAAAATGTCCATTTAGCGCAATGTACCCCATATTATACAGGTATGGGACCTGTTATCCAGAATACTGGGGATTTTCCGGATTACGCATCTTTCTGTCATTTGGATCTGCATACCTTAAGTCTGCTAGAAAATCATGTAAACATCAAGGGGCAGATTTATCAAGGGTCAAATTGAAAATTCGAATTTTTAAATTCGTATTTTGAGTTTATTTTAGGGTAATTCGACTACAGAATAGTCCAAATTCGATTTGAAATTATAAAAAATTTCCAAATTCTAATTTTAAATTTATCATGTATTGTCCCTTTAAGAAATAAAATTCGACTATTCGCCCTCTAAAACCTGCCAAATTTTTGTTTTAGCCTATGGGGGACCTCCTACAATCAATTTGGAGTCATTTGGTGGACTTTTGAAAAAAAAAAGCTTGATATTATTCACCCTTTTTAAAAAAATTATATTTGTTTAATAAATTTCGATTGCTAATTTTTTTTCAAATTTCAGAGTTTACAGACTCCCATAAACTCGAAATTTGACCCTTGATAAATCTGCCCCCTAGGGTCTGATTTATTAAGGGTTGAAATGAAAATTCGAATTATCCAAACTCGATTTTTGAGATTTATCATTATCTGGCCCTTTAAGAACTCAAATTCGACTTTTCGCCACCTAAAACCTGAATTACTGTATAAGTTAATGGGAGAGGTCCAGGGATCAATTTGGTGATGTTTGTAGCCTTCCTGACATTCAAGTTTTTTTTAGGAGAAAAAACTCTTATCGAGTTTTTCTAATTTGAATGGAATTCGATTCGAGTTTTCGGTTAGATTCAATTTGTCTCAGCTGAGAAAATTCTATTTTATTAATAAATTTTGATTGGTTGAATTTCGAGTTTTTGGTGGTTTTAAAAAACCTCACATGAATTCGAAAATTAGACCCTTGATAAATGTGCCTCTAAATAAATCCAATAGGCTGGTTAATTATATGTTAGTTGGGATCAAGTACAAACTACTATTTTATTATTACACAGAAAAAGGAAATTATTTTTAAAAATTTGGATTATTTGATTATAATGGAGTCTATGGGAGATGGTCTTCCCGTAATTCTGAGTAATCTGGATATTGGGTTTCCGGATAATAGAACTTTCCATTATTTGGATCTTCACACCTTAATTGTACTAGAAAATCATGTAAACATTAAGGTGCATATTTATCGCAGGGAAAATCTGAATTAAATTTTTTTAATTTCAAGATAAGTTTTGTGTACTTTGACTAGGGGAATAGTCCAAAGTTATCATGTACTTTCTCTTTAAAAATTGGACTTCGACCATTCGCCATCTAAAACCTGCCAAATTACTGTTTTAGCCTGTGGGGGACCTCCTAGAACCTATTTGGAGTCAATTGGTGGACTTTGAAAAATCGAAGGTTTTTTTTTTTGGAAAAAAACGAAAACGGCCTATTCACCCGGAAAAAAAAAACTTTGATTTTTTTGATAAATTTCGGTTCTCTTGTTTTATTCGAATTTCAAAGTTATGGGAGTTCTCATTACTTCGAAATTTGGCAATTGATAAATCTGCCCTTAAAGGGGAAGGAAACCTAGTCGGCGCAAACCCCCCACTCCCCCTCCCGTTTGTTGCCCACCTTCCCTCCTCCCCCCTGGCCTACCCATCCCACTGGGCAAATGCCCCTAACTTGTTACTTACCCTTCTGCGCAGGTCCAGTCCAGGGAGTTCACAGACGACATCTTCTTCCACGCAATCTTCTTCCTGCTGTGAACGGAGTTTTGGCGCTTGCGCAGTAGGATCATTTCGCCGGTCCGGATCTACTGCGCATGCGCCAAAAGTCCCGCGCATGCGCAGTAGATCATACCGGCGAAATGATCCTACTGCGCATGTGCCGTTCAAAGCAGGAAGAAGATCGCGTGGAAGAAGATGTCGTCAGTGAACTCCCTGGACTGGACCTGCGCAGAAGGGTAAGTAACAAGTTAGGGGCATTTGCCCAGCGGGACGGGTAGGCCAGGGGGGAGGAGGGAGGGTGGGCAACAAACGGGAGGGGGGGTGGCGGGTTTGTGCCGACTAGGTTTCCTTCCCCTTTAAATAAACCCAATAGGTTGGTTTTGACTTCCAATAAGGATTAATTATATCTTAGTTGGGATCAAGTACAGGTATGGGATCTGTTATCCAGAATGGTTTCTGGATAATGAATCTTTCCGTAATTTGGATCTTCGTACCTTAAGTCTACTAGAAAATCATATAAACATTAAATAAACCCAATAGGCTGGTTTTGCTTCCAATAAGGATTAATTATATCTTAGTTGGGATCAAGTACAAGCTACTGTTTTATTATTACACAGAAAAAGGAAATCATTTCCTTTCATTATAATGGAGGCCATTCTGGATAATGGGTTTCCGGATAACGGATCCTATACCTGTACTCAGATTTGTGTTTATTCCCAACGGAGGATGCAGCCAAGATTTGATTGCTCTGGTGAGGAACCCTTTAAATACAGCTGAAAGCAATAGGACCCTCCGCTGGTCATATTATTATAAAAATGTGTATATTCCCTTCTCCAAGCCCATGCACAAAAGTCACGGCTTTATAAATCCATCAGTCGTCAGTATAACGACCCTTTATCATCAGACAGTCCATCCAATCAGCCCAATGGGAACCCTGGCAATTACTTGCTAATAAGCCCTGAGCTGTACCTGCCTGGGGATAGATCTATATGGGGGATGTTTGGAAGAAGTTAAATACAATGAAATGATTTACCATCTCACACAGAGAGAGCTCTCAGCTGGCTACTCTCACTATTTAAATATGGCTGATAAGAATCCGCACATTAACGTGTGTTTGCACACATGCTGTCATGACCCGGGCAGGGGGTCAGGGAACAGTCAAGGTTGCCCCATTGGCCAGTCCATGTGCTTTGCTTCCCTACAAAACATTTTAGAATATACAGACCATGTTCTCTACCATCAGATGCAAGTAAAGCTGGCCATAGATGTTGAGATTTTTAAAAGATCAGATCCTCATCGTGAGACCACGATCTTCTCGGAACGATCGTACGAATTGTCCATCAACTAAAAAGACCAATATGCCAGGAAAACAAAGGGGAGCTGCCTGCTTGGCCCTGCAAACATAGATACATTGCACTGGGGCCGACAAAGATTTTTTAACCTGGCCAATCAATTTCCTGACAGATGTCGGCCGAAAAATCGCAAGATGTACGATCGTTCGAATCCCACTAACCGCACGATAATTTCGAAGGATTGGTCGGGCTTCCCTAAAATCGGTCGTTCGGCAAGAAGAATCGTCGCGTCTATGGGGAGCTTAAGAGACAGAAAGACATATTTGTAACTTTAAAACCAGTGAGAATGTGGAATAAATGGATTACATTTTATTTTATTATGCAATATTCCCTTTAACCTTTTGCAGGTTACATATATATGTCCAAAGCGAATGTATTTATTGTAAGAGCCCTAGGGACGTACTTTACCCCCTCAATCTTTGGATTTCAGGAAACGCACATTTACGGTTTCTAGTAAAATGTCCCGGTATTCTCAAAGGTTTAAAGTACATTCCAGAGAAAGTTTTAAATGTAGAAATATAGTTTCTGAGCTGCTTTTTCCAGGTGCCAAATACAGCAGACAAATCATAGGGACCACGGCTTTACCCCCTTTGTAGTTTATAAGGTTTCTGGGCTAATGGAAATATTCATGAGTCGTTTCTTCTCAGTGGTGCCGTTCTACAGTAATTATTTTCATATAATATTCTACAGTAATTATTTTCATATTATATTCTACAGTAATTATGGCACATTTGGTATCAATTATGGATGCACCGAATCCAGGATTCGGTTCGGGATTCGGCCAGGATTCAGCCTTTTTCAGCAGGATTTGGATTCGGCCGAATCCTTCTGCCCGGCCGAACCGAATCCGAATCCTAATTTGCATATGCAAATTAGGGGCAGGGAGGGAAATTGCGTGACTTTTTGTCAGAAAACAAGGAAGTAAAAAATGTTTTCCCCTTCCCACCCCTAATTTGCATATGCAAATTAGGGTTCGGATTCGGTTCGGTATTCGGCCGAATCCTGCGTGAAGGATTCGGGGGTTCGGCCGAATCCAAAAAAGTGGATTCGGTGCATCCCTAGTATCAATGGTGCAGGTATTGGAGGAGCAGCCCCAACAGGGTCCCTTGGAGAGATGTCCCAGTAATGATTAACTTTCCCCCTTTTGGTCAATATTTTGATTTTGAAAGTGATTGCAAAATGTATATTACCTGTAATCTGAAAACGTAATAAAAACTTCAAATATAAAAAAAAACTAAAAAACTTTCCCCCTTGCCCTGTCTGATTGCAACCAATGCAATGGGGTTTGCTGGCTGCCTGTGTGTTGATTTTTTTCTAGTTGGGGTTTTTGGGGAAAAAACTTGAATTTTTTAGTGGAAGAGAAAAAAACATTTCAAGATTTATTATTCCCCGATGCTCCAAAAAGGACAGATCCAAAAACCCTACATCTCAAACCTGTCGAGGTCATGGATAAGTCAATGGCAGATTTGAAGGTATCATGAGCTGTGCTGGGTGTAGTCCAATAAACCAAAAAATTCAGGGTGTTGATTTTTTATAATTGGGGTTTTTGGGGCAAATTTTTTTAGTGGAAGAAAAAAAAACGTGGATTTTTCGAGATTTATTATACCCCGATGGTGCAAAAAGCCCAGATCCAAAAACCCAACATCTCGAACCTGGCGAGGTCATGTATAAGTCAATGGCAGATGTCCCTATGCCAATTTGAAGGTATCATGGTCTGTGCTGGAAACTGAAAAAATCAGAGTTTTCTAGTGATAACCCAGAAAAAACGGAGCGATTTAGAGTAAAGTCCAGAAAATTTGTCCAATTTTAGTTTTCACTCGATTTTATTGTGTTTTTTCCCCAACCCATATATTTCTAGTTATTTTATTGATAAATAAAATAATATCATGGATGGGAGTTTGGTCCAGCTTGGTTTAATAAAAACATAAGATAAATTTGAGTTTTAGTAAATAACCTAGTTCACTGGACTTGGTCCAGTTCCAAACTGCCTCCAGAAGCACAAGAACTCTTCACAGAGAACCTTTGGTCTTTATAGGTGACCAGAACAACAAACAAACCTAACATCCCAATGCAGAATGACGAGCATCAGGCATTTGGCCAAAAAAGTCACCACAAGAAAAAACTCCCATTGACTTTGATGCTTTTAGAGCGAGAAAAATTGTAAAAAAACATTTTAACATCTATTGACTTCAATGGGTTTTGCACATTTTTTGCCGTTTGCAAAATTTTCAGCAAAGCAAAATGGGACAAATTCACTCATCACTAGTCGGTAGAACATAACCTAGCTGAATGCTCAATGCTGTTAAAGTTTGGTTGAGAAGGAATACCAGTCTGGGGTTATTTTTGATAGTTTGGTCTAGAGTCCCTGGTTCCATTGAAAGCAAACCTTAAAGGGATTCTGTAGCAGGAAACCATGGTTTTTTTTTCCAAAAAGCATCAATTAATAGCGCTGCTCTAGCAGACTTCTGCACTGATACCCAACGAGAAAACTGATTTGTTAATACTTGAATTTGAAATGTAGACATATTGTCAGTTTCCTGGATGCCCCGAGTCATGTTACTTGTGCTGATAAAATTCAGTCACTCTTTACTGCTGTACTGGAAGTAACACCCTCCCCAGCAGCCCATCAGCAGAACAATGGGAAGGTAACAGGATATGAGAATAGCACTAAATCGTAAAAATCCAGGTCCCACTGCGACTCAACAACAGCCTGTCAGAAAGCAGTTCCATAGTGCAGAACTGGCTCTTCCTGAAAGCACAGCAATGCAGAATAACCTGAGATGCACCTACACACCAATATTAATACTAAATAAATACACTTGTTCGTTCAAGAATAACATTTTATATGGTAGGGTGAATTATTTGCAGAGAAAACAGTGTAATTTAGAAATAAAAATGACACCATAAAAATCATGACAGAATCCCTTTACGGTTCGAGGATACAATGTCATTCTAGACCAGGGGTCCCAAACGTTTTTTAACCATGAGTCACATTCAAAAAGTTGGGGAGCAACACAAGAATGAAAAAAAGTCCCTGGGGTTCCAAATAAGGACTGTGATTTGATAGCCCTTATGTGGACTTGCAGCCAATAGGAGGCTCTGTTTGGCAGTACACCTGATTTTCATGCAACCAAAAGTTGCCTGTAAACATGAAATTTAAAGCCAAGCACCTGTTTTGAGGTTATTGGGAGCAACATCCAAGGGGTTGGGGAGCAACATATTGTTGCAAGCCAATGGTTGGGGATTATAACTACAGACTTGGCCCCTCCAGACTAAATCAGCAGGTTTTGGGGTATGTATAGGGTTTTTGGAAGGTCATGTCTGATCAATATCTGACCTAAAATTGTGAGTATAGAGTCCTCTTCAGACTGTAAGTCCCTCACAATGATCCAATCATGAGTCTAGGGATCAAGCAATTGGATCAGCACACTGTGTTGGTGGCCAAATAAAGTAAAGATCTGAAACTCATCAAACAAGTTGGTCCTACCATGTACAGTATGCTCATCAGACCCATGCTGATGTCATACATTAAGCTTAAAGGGATACTGTCATGGGAAAATCAATGTCATGTGACTTGTGCTCTGATAAACTTCAATCACTCTTTACTGCTGTACTGCAAATTGGATTGATATCACCTCCTCCCTTTCCCCCCCAGCAGCCAAACAAAAGAACAATGGGAAGGTAACTAGATAACAGCTCCCTAACACAAGATAACAGCTGCCTGGTAGATCTAAGAACAACACTCAATAGTAAAATCCAGGTCCCACTGCAACATATTCAGTTACATTGAGAAGGAAAAACAGCAGCCTGCCAGAAAGCATTTCTCTCCTAAAGTGCAGGCACAAGTCACATGACCAGGGGCAGCTGGGAAATTGACAAAATGTCTAGCCCCATGTCAGATTTCAAAATTGAATATAAAAAAATCTGTTTGCTCTTTTGAGAAATGGATTTCAGTGCAGAATTCTGCTGGAGCCTCACTATTAACTGATGTGTTTTGGGGAAAAAACATGTTTTCTGATGACAGGATCCCTTTAAGGACAGGCACTAGCTTGTATTGAAAATATTAATACAATTATTTACTATAGTTTTATCTATTAGTATTTTATTAGTGTGTGGAAACTGACACACCAAACAATACACAAAAAAATTGATCATATAATAAGAAAATGGACCAGCAATTATTTAGTGAATAAAGTACCCCCTCTTGTAAATTATAAGGATATTATAAGTTACCGAGGAGTTTCATGACCATATAAAAACACGAGGCCGAAGGCCGAGTGTTTTTATACAGGTCATGGAACTCCGAGGTAACTTCTAATATCCTCATATTTTACAACTGGGGGTACTTTATTTATTATAATACACAAGTTTCAGTGAGTCATGTGACAGAAATGACATCAGAACTCACCGTTTATAACTGATGACATCAGAACTCACCGTTTATAAGGATATAATTTACAGGATATTCATGGCTTTTGTGTATTATATTTAAAATAACTTCATTAGTTAATATGGAAATGCTACTAAGGAGGTTTTGTTTCTGTTTCTAAGTGGAGAGTTCTTTAAGAACTATATGAGTATATAGATGATTGGCTGATGATGGAGATGGAAATCTAGTAAGTGATTTGCATTCCAGACCTTATGATGTTACGATGCTGATTGGAGAGAACATGCAAATTGCTTGACGTTATCCTGGTGCTCATGAAACGACCTTTGAAGCCATTTAGAAGAGATTAGGGGATCATTATAGGTCTGGAGTATAGGAACATCTTTGTTGGTTTTGCACACACTCGCTCCTCTGGTCTGCACCAAGTATGGGTTCTGTATGTGATTATACGACAAGTTACAGAATATATCCAGGCAACTCACACCATTTAGTTTATCACCTAAGTATAAGTATTACAGCAGCATATTTTCAGGCACAACAGATAAGACGTAAGCAATGCAACGGAACATTGTTCATTGCTGTAAGACATTTACACATGCAATAAGTAAACTGTATCCCATTTCACCTGCTATTGCTGTATGTTGCTTGGATATAGATATATTCAGAAATATCACAAGGAATTATTTGTGGCACTAAGTGATTGAGTGGTTAGCAAAGCTGCCTTGCCTCAGTGGATTCAGTCCGGGTCCTGGCATGGGGTTGTATATTCTCTCTGTATCTGTGTGGGTTTATCCAGGGAGGTTTATTGTCCCCTGGTTAAATTGTATGTAGTCTGTGAAAACTCGATTGGACTAGGGACTGAAATGAATGATGATATTTAAATAAAAATTATTAACCACTTCCCATGCTTAACAGTTTCACCATCATATACATATTTTGCTCTGTGTCAGGCTCTGCTGGGATTTGAGCCAGTGACCTTAGGGATTCTGGCTGGTGCCTTAACCATTGGGCCAGATGAGCATCGTGTAAGGTTGTTCACTGTCTATTACTTGGCCTTTGCAGCCAGTGTCGGACTAGGACACCAGAGGCCCACCAAAAAACCTTAAAGGGATACTGTCGTGGAAAAACATGTTTTTTACAAAATGTATCAGTTAATAGTGCTACTACAGCAGAATCCTGCATTGAAATCCTTTTTTCAAAACAAGAAATGGATTTTTTTATATCTAATTTTAAAATTTGCTATGGGGCTAGACATTTTGACATTTCCCAGCTGCCCTCAGGTCATGTGACTTGTGCTCTGATAAACTTCAGTCACACTTTACTGCTGCACTGCAAGTTGGAGTGATGTCATTACCCCTCCCTCCTACAAGCTGCTGTAATGTAAATAGAGCCTTGTCTGCTGAGCCTGTCAATTGAACAATAGGCAGGAATCAAGATAAGCTCCCACTGACACCACTTCAGAAGGACTGAAATAAGATAGTCCTGTGATCACTGCCCCCACTTACGTTTAAAAATATATATATATATATATATATATATATATATATATATATATATATATATATATACACAATTCATTTTGGACACTGGAAAAAATATTTTATATAGATAGTTTATTATATTTGTTTACACAAAAATGAATGGTAGAAACACAGGAGTACACTCCCAGGACTGATGACAGGGAATAGAAAAAAAGTATAAAATAAGGACATACTTGAAAACCAGGAAAACTTAGGAGGAAGTCTAGGAAGGGTTAAAATAGGTCAGGAGAAAGGAGCCAGTAAGTAGTTAATGAAAAAAGTATTGCAGGCAGGAAAGGAGCGCAGTGTGTGTGAGGTGGATAGCAGAGGGAACTCACAGCTCCTTTACCTCATCTAGTAACCAGTAAAACTAACTAGGAAGGCAACAAGGAGAGAAAGTTCCCCCCTCACCAAAGGAAAGCAGAGAACAAACTTACAGAAGGGGAGGAGCTTTGATAGTGTCTGTGGGAGGAGGGGCTGCTAGTGCAGCTGTAGAGCAGGATGTAGGAAAGTGAAAGTAATTGCTTCCCTGCAAACCATGTGACCTCTCTCCTCCAAACATCACACGCATGGGCAGAGAGGGGAGGGGGAGGGTACAGCTAGATTCTCATGTCGTAGTTCATTACAGAGTGGCTGCCTCCAAGCACACAGGTAATGCTGTGCCTGCTGTTAGAGCAGCACAGGATGAATGTGTAATGAGCAGAAATGGAAGCCCCCATGACAAAATACAAACTAAAATAACTTATGCATGGATTTGTGGATTAACATTTTATTTGCCAGACAGTGTTTATGGATGTGTGTTTTTTATAAAAATGCAAAAAAAATTTTTTTTTAAAATGACGACAGATTCCCTTTAAAGTAGTATTTTCTTACTTTCCTCGCTCAATCTCGATTCTCCAGTCTCTTTTCTTTACATACTATAATCTATTATTGCACCTGTTTAGCCACTTTGTTCTCATAGAAATTGGGAATGGTAATGAAATAGGTCAAACATTTAGCAGAATGAGGCCCACTGACATCTGGGGCCACCGGGAGTTATCCTGGTATCCCAGTGGGCCAGTCCAACACTGTTTGCAGCCCTAGCCCAGCAGCAGCCTGATTGGTTTGCAGTCAGCCAATTAGGGCTGACGCTGCCCTATTTAAGGCCAGTCCTCATTGCCTGAGCATTAGTTCCCAGACGAGCAGTGTGGCATGGTCCCTAGCTAAGGGTTCCAGCTCCAGCCCTTTTCCCTTGATTCTACCTTGTCTTGATCTGCCTTGTCTTTCCCTGCCTTGTCTTGCCTTGCTTACCCTACCTAGTACCTTTCACTGCCTTGACTTTGACCTGACCCTGCCTTGCCTGTTCTTGATTCCTGCTTCTTGTTCTACCTGGTACCTTTCCCTGGCCTGACCTTGAACTGACCTTGCCATGCCTGTTCCTGTTTCCTGTTCTGTTCTGACTTGTACTCTGTCTATATCTCTCTCCTCATCTCGCTGTGCATGTTGCTCTGCCTTGTCCTACCTCTTCGACTATCCTGTCCTCTCCTGCTATCTGCTTCAGTCTCCTTCTGCTCCAGTGTTCTTCTGCAGTCTATCCCCAGTCTGATCTGATCTGCGCCCGCATTGTTCTGTACTATCCTTTCACTCTGTTCCTGATCTATGCCCGAACCGTCCCGTTCCATTCTTTCAGTCTGCTCCTGATCTACGCCCGCATTATCCTGTCCCATCCAGGCTGTTCCTGTTCCACTCCTGTTCCTATCCAGTCTGTTCCTGTTCCACTCCTGTTCCTATCCAGTCTGTTCCTGTCCTGACAGCCAGCTCTTGCCTAAGGACTCACCTTCTTCATCAGCCTCCACAATGTCCCCTACCTAATCCTTGACACTTTGAAGCAGAGGTTCTGTTTCTATTTTGAGTTACCATACACTATATGCTCTGCTGTGGTTCTGCCATATTTTATCTGTTGTCTAAGACAGTGGTTATTGGACTTTTTCAGTTCAAGTACAATTTCGAGGTCCAGCATTTGGTCGTGGTCCCTCTTAGGACATGCCAAGATTACAGATATAGGAAAACATTAGTGTATGAGCCATTCAGCCGTAATCCCAAAGAGAATACACCAAATGAGCAGATTATTAAATATATGGCCAGTTTAACATTTGCTTCTGATGAAGAAGTGTGATGCCATGAGAAGAGTATGGTCCCTCTAGCGTGCAGTGTCATGCTTTTAAATGGACAATAAAATATAAAACTTTAAAATATATTTGGGTGTTTTCACTTGTGCTCTATATGATGGTGACATACAGCTTAACCTTCAATCTAGTTCCTCCTGACACTGCACTAGGCTCTCCAAGGGGATAAGCCCACGGTTTGGAAACCGCTAATTAACAAAATTCACTTGATCTGTTGGAACCTTAGACGATAAAAATTGATGACCCACAAGTATTTTTATAATAAGAAAAACCATGGTATGCAGAGTTTGCTAATGTTTGGTTCCTTTGCCTGCCCAGAACTCTCTCCCTGGTCCTCTCACTATAAGACCTGGCCACATCCGAGTAGTGGACGGCTCCTCCCGAAGCGAAAGGCAGTTGTTATAGGCAGAAACGTGAGCTGAGGCCAGGACCAAGGGGTTTGTTCTGGGTTGGGACACCATTTGTAACAGTTGGAAAGTGAAAACTACATTAATATTATATGTTAAAGTATTCAGGGCACTGCCAGTGTCACTAGCACTTTAATAATTTGGGAATAGGCATTTGTGCCAAGATACAGCAAAAGATTTCTCATCAGCAGAGCCTATGATTAAAACGGCTTCTGTTTGCTGGTACCAAATAAATCCACATGTATTTTAATTCTCTGCCTCTGATGGACAGCTCATTGAGTGTCAACTCCAACATACGTGTTTGATTCCGTTCCCCCAGCCGAAAGCTCAGGGCAGAGTACCTGGGCCTCCTTGTGAGTTTTAGTGAATTATGGATGCAATTTTTTTTAAATTTTAAACACTTTTATTGGACTCCGGTTACTTTTCAATCACTTTGAGAAATGAAAGAAATTTTAGCATTAATCTGGTTAATTGGACTATGAGAAATTATAATTTGACATGTCAACTTGGTTTAGAAGTTTTGTGGACACTAATGAATGATCTCTAAAGTGACATTTAGGGGATTATTTATCAATGGTCGAATTTTAAATTTTTTTAATACCTCGAATGAACCCACAACTCAAATGGTTTCTAATTTAAGGAAAAATCAAATGGAAAAAACTCCAATTAGTGAGTTTGGGGCTAACAATCAGAAAACTCAAATTAATCGAGTTTCAGTGGAAAAAAACTCACAAATGATTGTGTGTTTAGGTAAAAAACTTCGAAAAAAAACTCTTGAGCACTATTGGATTGTGATGCCAGGGCCCCCCAGAAAACCTTAGGCTGAGAGCCCACTTTCCAAACTATTATACCTCCTCTACTCACTCAACCTCTTTATTCTCCTAGTCTATTTTCTCTACATACTATACTCTATTCTTCCATTAAGCCTTTGTTCCCATAATGAAATAGGGAATGACCATGAAATAGGCTAAATGGATGGAAGCAAGAGGCCCACTGATGCCTGAGGCCCCGTACAACAAATTTTTTTTAAAAAAAAAAAAACATTGGCACCAGGGCCCCTCTTACAAGTTAAAAAAATTGGGGCCCCAAAGAATAGTTTTTTTAAAAAAAAACATTGTTGAAAGGGGCCTATAGAATATTAAAATAATACATTGGTGGCCAGGGGATTAAAAAGAATAAAAAAAAACACAAATTGGTGTTCAGTAGAATTGAACTCGTGGCTTCAGGACTTCAACTTCACCTGACTTTGGGTCTTTTCGCCGCCTCAGGACTTCTATTTTGGCTGTTTTCGTGGCTTCGGGTCTTTTCGCTGCTTTGGGACTTCGACTTTTCGGCACCACTGCAATTCAGCTGCTCGGGACTTTGGAAATGGCCGCACGGCTTTGGCGCCATCAAGGGGCCTGGGTCTTTCAAAAGTGCAGCACTGCCAGGCCCCCCTTCAGGCCTGGGCCTGGGACACTTGTACCCCTTGTCGTCGTCCCCTGATAGCGGCCCTGCCATTAGGAGTTTTCCTGGTATCGCAGTGGGCCATTCCGACACTGCTCTCGAACATCATGAAGGCTGTAAATATCCTCTGCTATTGACTCCTACACAACCTCAACAAGTTTTAGATGTGGTGTGTTATCTCGAAATATTAGAGTTTTCATGGAAAACACAACTCTATTCATAAAGGGATACTGTCATGGGGGAAAAAAAAATTTCAAAATGAATCAGTTAATAGTGCTGCTCCAGCAGAATTCTGCACTGAAATCCATTTCTCAAAAGAGTAAACAGATTTTTTTATATTCAATTTTAAAATCTGACATGAGGCTAGACATATTGTCAATTTCCCAGCTGCCCCCAGTCATGTGACTTGTGCCTACACTTTAGGAGAGAAATGCTTTCTGGCAGGCTGCTGTTTTTCCTTCTCAATGTAACTGAATGTGTCTCAGTGGGACATGGGTTTTTACTATTGAGTGTTGTTCTTAGATCTACCAGGCAGCTGTTATCTTGTGTTAGGGAGCTGCTATCTGGTTACCTTCCCATTGTTCTGTTGTTAGGTTGCTGGGGGGAAAAAGGGAGGGGGTGATATCACTCCAACTTGCAGTACAGCAGTAAAGAGTGATTGAAGTTTATCAGAGCACAAGTCACACGATTTGGGGCAGCTGGGAAACTGACAATATGTCTAGCCCCATGTCAGATTTCAAAATTGAATATAAAAAAAATCTGTTTGCTCTTTTGAGAAATGGATTTCAGTGCAGAATTCTGCTGGAGCAGCACTATTAACTGATTCATTTTGATTTTTTTTTCCCATTACAGTATCCCTTTAATAAATAACCCTCTAATACTTAAGCATGAGTTGCATCCAATAACTGCAAATAAAATCGCATGGCGTATGGCAGCTAATGAAATGGCACCCGCTTGTCTGCATTGAGGAGGAACCACACCAAAGCCTTTTTTTTTAATGGCAAACACACAGTGTACCTGGCTGGATCAATACGTGTATTCAAACAAGCTGATTGAAATGCAATGTAACAAGGGGAAATAACACAGACAAACAATAAGTCACTTGTAATACACATAGATTATTATCCCTGCCATATATTTCCTAATGTCGCGGCTCTCGGGAGACCGAAATATACACCATTTATATGCATAAGCAGGGAATAGTGATAAGGCATGAGCTGAACAAACATGAAACAGAAATAGGAGAATAATGCATTACACAATGTCAATATGTCTAAATATTCCAATATCCTATGTTTTTCTGTCTCTTGCCCTATGTAAAGACACAAATACAAACAACCTATTTAATAGAACACAGATTACACATTGTTCCGACTGGTTCCACTGGTTAAATATGCCTGTAATAATTATGTTGGTGAAAACATCTCTCTTTTATTTAGCTACACTTCCCTTAAAGGAACAGTAACATCAAAAATGAACATTTTTATAGTAATGAAAATATAAAGCAGTGTTGCCCTGCACTGGTAAAACTGGTGTGTTTGCTTCAGAAACACTACTATAGTTTATATTAATAAGCTGCTGTGTAGCCATGGGGGCAGCCATTCAAAGGAGAAAAGACTCAGGTTACACAGCAGATAAGCTCTGTAGAACATAATGGTGTTATCTGTTATACACTATTTAACCTGTGCCATATAGTCTTTTTTCAGTTTCCACCATTGCTACACAGCAGTTTGTTTATTTGTACTCTGGTAGAGTTTCTGAAGGAAACGCACCAGTTTAACCAGTACATGATATTTTCATTACTTTAAAACATTTTAATTTTTTGGTGTTACAGTCCCTTTAAGTTTATTGCACATGGGGGCTGCTCCCATTGGTCAGAATAGGAAACACCTGACAGCCGTCAGTACAGAGAAGTTCAGGCAAATTGGGAGATACTGGAGGAGAGAAGATTTAAATGACTTATTATGTAATAAAAGGCACTAAGTTTGCCCAGGAGCAGTGACTCAGAGCAGCAACCAATCAGCATTTACTGGTCACCTGTTTTAAACATTCATCTTATTGGTTGCTGCCCCTGAGGAAATTTAGGGGGTTATTTACTAAGCTCTAAATTTTTCTGATTGAACTTTTTGGGGCAAATTTTTCAAGATTTCTTATACCCCCTATGCTGCAAAAAGCCCAAATCCAAAAGTCCGCCATCTCGGACCTGTCAAGGACCTGTATAAGTTAATAGGAGAGGCACCTATCCCAAAATGAAGTTATCGTGGTCTGTGCTGGGTTTACCTGAAAATCTGACTTTTTGGGATTTTCGGGCAAAAACTAGAAAAAATCGACCTTTCAGGGAGAAAAGCCAGAAAAAAATCATACGATTCGGGGTTTTGGCTCGATTTTTTTGAGTTTTTTACCAATCCAATTAAATATAGTTCATTCATAAATAAATAAGGCAAAATTGGGCATGGGAGTTTGGTCAAGTTTTTTTTATTGGGGCAATGAGATAAATCCAGATTTTAATAAATAACCTCCTTAGTGTCTTTTAATACATATGGGGTTAGACTGTAAAGTTTGGCAGATGTTAATTATTTATTGGTCAGAGGTGGCCTGTGGGCTCAGCTTTATGGCATGGGACCCTCGGTGACCAAAGTCTATGGTACATGACACAATTGCAGCTGTTTTTTCTAGGGATGCACCAAGCCCAGTATTTGGTTCAGGATACGGCCAGGATTGTGCCTTTTTCACCAAGATTCGGTTGAATCCTTGCGCTTGCCTGAACTGAACCCTAATTTGCATATGTAAATTAGGGGTGAGAAGGGAAATCAAGTGACTTTTCATCACAAAACAAGGAAGTGAAAAAATGTTTTTTCTTCTTTTATCTGACCCTAATTTGCACATGCAAATTATGATTTGGGTTCAGCTCAGTATTCGACCAAATCTTTTAAAAAGGATTCTGGGATTCAGTCGAATCCCAAATTGTTGGTTCTGTGCATCCCTAGTTTTTTTTTCCATTGGCTCAGCAGAATCACTATTGATTCATACAGCAATACCCTGGACCTGTGTGTGCACTGACAGGTTAAAAGATGTGGTTCAGAAATATTGATTTCAATCGACAGTCACACCTGCAGGTCCAGGCAATAGCCATTGAAATCAATACAATAAACAGCGTAATTTCCCTCTTCTGTGTTCCCACTGATTATCCTTGTTCATCTGGTAGCAATGAGGAGTGCGCCTCAAAAAATTGGGGGTCAATGAATAGAATCTGCAAGGCAGAGCACGGAGAACGAGTAGCGTTGCAACAGGGCGGCAATCAATCGTGCAGCACTCGATTACTCCTCCCTGGCAGGGAAGAGAAATAGCCCTGTTGCCTTTTCTGAAGAGGAGCGCAAGCGGAGTTTCGGTAGGTTATTTTTTAATAAAGACTTTGCGATTTTAAAGTTAAATATAAAATTGGTGTTTTTTTTCGTTATATACAGACTAATATTTTTTAAAAACATTTGGACATTACTGATCCTTTAAGCTGTTAATCTACCTTTTCCCAAGGGACCTGCTATCTTAGAATGTTACAATTACTTATTTGCTTATCTCAAAATTGTTACAAAAGTATCTTATCGGCAGCCAATTAAGTTGGAAACTTTGTTTCTTTTTCTGGTTGTTCACAGCAGAGACTTTCCAGTACAAACGAGGGACTGCGGGTTGAGCAGTCAAAAGAGGGACTATCCCTCTAAAAACGGGACAGTTGGGAGGTGTGGAGATCTGATTGTGAAATCGATAGAGATGAGTCTAAGCATTCCAGCATTTTGGTTGATCAACCAAAATCTGAAACATTGCCATATAGAGGTATAAAGTGACTCAGTCTGCACCAAAAATGCAAACTCTCGAGTTGGGGCACCAAAATCCGCAGCTTGGGCCTGCATCTGGGCAAATGCAATGGTTATGGGTGCAGGTAAGAAAGGAAGCAGATGGCAGTGTAGGGGCTGTTTCTCGGCCTGCGATTTTCTGCACTCTGAATTTCAACCTGTGTGGCATAAGCCTAAAGAGTGGCACAACTGAAGGACTTGTATCTGAAATTGCTGGCGGCAGGGGCGTAACTACAGAGGAAGCAGACCCTGCAGCTGCAGGGGGGCCCCAAGAGGTATAGGGGCCCCATGAGTCCTTCATTTATATACAATTTCAATAAATATTGGTAAAACAGGACATTTTGGGGGCCTAAAAAATAATTTGCTGTGGGGCCCAGTGATATGTAGTTACTCCACTGGCTGGCGATATGCCTGACTTATCATGAAATCACCCAAACTTTGGACGATTTAGCGATATGTTAGGTATACCGCCAGCAATTTCAATCATTTGCAATGGAGATGCATTTTTGGGAGATTTGTCGCTCATAAGAAATCACGGGAGACAAATCTCCCCATCAGCCACTGCCCTTAGGGCTAAACTACATGGGCGTCGAATTGACAAAATGCATCTTACAAATCTGATTTAGTCACATTGGTTATAATATCTGATGTGTAAATTACACTAAACATTTGCCATCCGACACGACAACATGCTGCGTCTTCATCCGACAAAATAAAAACTGATAGTGTCGGAAAGACTTTTTTTTAAAAAAAAGACTTTAGCTAATCCAACCAGTGTCGGCCCTCATGCTGCTAAACGTTTGGCCTATTTCATGGCCATTCCCTATTATATGAGAACAAAGAGGCTAAATAGATGGAATAATAGATTATAGTATGCAAAGAATAGAGGTTGATTGAGGAGATGAAGAATATTAGTACTGAGAGTGGCCCCTGGCCTAATGTTTTAGGGTTGGCCCCTGGTGTCCCAGTCCGACACTGAATCCAACATTACATTACAGCTGTGGGGGATCAGATTTCGTAGCATCCTACAAATGTTGCATGGAGGCACATTTATCAAGGGTTGAATTCATGTTAGGTTTTTAAAACTCCCATAAACTCCCATGAACTGGAAAATTTGTTGTAAAAATCTAATTTTTTAAACTCAGGTGAATTAAATCGATCTTATATGTCAGGAAGGCTGCAAACAACTCCAAATTGATCCCTGGACATCTCCCATTGACTTAAACAGCAATTTGGTTTTAAGTGGCGAATAGTCGAATTCGAGTTCTTGAAGGGGACCCGTCACCCAATAAAATTATTCAAAACCCTATTTTATCACATTATTCGAGCAAAATGAACTTTAATTACACTGTATAAATTATTTGAATCTTGTTTCCATCAGTCTGGGAATTCATAATTATAACAAGCAGGCAGGAGCCATTTTGTGGACACTGTTATTAAGACAAGTTTTGTATCATCTCAGAATCTTGTTTGTGCACCAGAATGGGGGACCTGATGTCCATCCCCATGTCCTGGTTACACAATTAAATGGTGAAGAGAACAGGGGAATGTGGGGAGAACAGTGACATGTAGGAAGTGCTGAATGGAAAGTGAAAGTAATTGCCTAAGACATAGAGGAGGGGCAGGCAATGTTTGATTGACAGCTGAGATTTTTAAATGAGTTTACAACAGCTATGAATGCTTTAATAAAAAATAGAAATTGGATTTAATGTTTAATTTGAAAAGGACTTTTATTATACAGATTTTCATGTCTGGGTGACAGGTCCACTTTAAAGGACCAGAGTATGATAAATCTCGAAAATCTAATTATAGTTTGAATAACTCCCTGATCGAATTTGACAGTTTTGACCATAAAAAAATCAAAAATTTCAAATTTTCAATTTGTCCCTTGATAAATCTGCCCCTTAGTGTTGCGCAGTGTTGCATGGCAAGATCAGATAAAATCTGACTCACAAAATCTGATCAAAATCTTCCGTGGAGTTTAGACCTATTACAAGAAGACAACAATAGGCATGACCTAGCGATTCAGAGCCCAGCTTATGTTGCACCCTAGGCAGCCCTCCCACCCTCGATTGCCACCCCCCTCCAGAGTGAAGTGGTGGGTGCCAACCCCTAGTTCAGGCCCTGAGAGGGAATGGCCTAATAGTCTTGGAGGTATCGCCAATCTGAGGTGGTCTATATTGAAAGACACCAGATATAACATTGGAATCAAATTTGTTCAAAACTAGAATAAATATCAAAAATAAAGTATTGATTCACTGGCAGTATATACCGTATATACTCGCGTATAAGCCGAGTTTTTCAGCACCCAAAATGTGCTGAAAAACTCTACCTCGGCTTATACGCGGGTCAGCTAAATCCCTGCACATACCGTAGCCAGTCCCTCACCGGCCGCAGATATGACGCTCCTTCCGCGGCCCCAACACACCTCCCTCTCCAATAGCGCATCAGGAGAAGACGTAGCGCAGCTCCTCCTGTCTGGTGATGTAGGAGGTTGTCGCTAGAGGTGTCATGGCTGCTCAGAAGATCAATGAGGCGCTGCACCTAGCAAAAGCAGAAAAAAGGTACCGGTACCATAATATTAAGGGAAGGAAATTAAGAGATCAGTTTGTATATTCTCAAAACCATCATTGCCTTTTATCGTCGTTGGGGTTCAGTGTGACTTTTCCAGACGAGGGAAGGGCTGCTGTGTTCTAAATAATGTCCATACGATTGCCATGGGTTATAGTCTACTGAGCAGGCCTACCTTTCATTGTTATTCAGTGGGTGCAGGTACAGATTGTTTATCTGAGAGGACAACATCACAGCTCATTAGTGCAGCAAATACCTGCCCTTTCATCTCTGCAAATAAGGAACACACTGCCCTCTCTATTATACACTAGAACTCACATTTTACATTCCCTGACTTTAAAGGGATACTGTCATGGGAATTTTTTTTTTTTTTTTCAAAATGAATCAGTTAATAGTGCTGCACTGAAATCCATGTCTCAAAAGAGCAAACAGATTTTTTTATATTCAATTTTGAAATCTGACATGGGGCCCCTAGGCTTATACACGAGTCAATACATTTTTCCAGTTTTCTTAGGTAAATTAGGTACCTCGGCTTATACACGGGTCGGCTTATACACGAGTATATACGGTATATAAACTTTAATATTGTAAAACTGAATATACAACGCTGTAGCACAAGTTTAAAGGAATAAGCACTAGGAAGCCGCTATTGAATCAATTCTTTCTTCTGATAAACCAATACATGTGTCCCATATCAAACTCCTGGCAGAAGTGGAATTCTTCCAAGTGATAGATAGGAGCTAAATTCAGTATTAAACAGGCGGTTATTTCTAAGGGCTATCATACACATAGAATACATCTCATTATCACTTGAATAGGGGAGAACCATGGCACTTTTCATTGAAGTTTGGATCTGGGAGTTGGATAAATGACTCAAATGGCACCACAATTAGGCAGGTGTCTCAACCTTTGCACCATGGGACTAGGCAAAAAAACAGGGAAGATTCTTGGTGCCAAATGAATGATGCTATACATAGGGAGAGCAGATAAATAGAAGTATTTCTTTATTAAGTAGCAATATTAGCTACTAGACTGCTAGGTGATAGTAAATTCCAAACTTGAGGTCATCATCATAGTTTAAGATAAAAGTTTAGCTTTTTGCCAAATGAAAGATAATGTAAGACTAATGTCACCTTAGGTAGTTTCTCTCCTGTGTATAAATGTAGGCAGGGTAAAAGCTTGGGAAGAGCAGAGGACAAGGGTCTCATTTACTCTATTGAGGTAGAACAGTAGAGAAGGTCTCCTGTCGTTGTCATTACATAAGGTTATTTGGAGCATTTCACAATCTGCTCTGTGTTATTATTTGTTTCTGGTGTTCATTGTATTAATTTTAATTGAATGAAAGGCTAATAAGATTGCGACAGAGAAGGCACAAAGTAGGTGCAGGTAGACCTATCTCTGACTAGGGAAAGAAAAAGCATGGGGTCTGACTCCTTATTAATATTTATAAAGCATTTTGTGGTACAGAGAGAGGGCCCATGAGCACCATGATGGTACCCTACCATGATGACACCTTAGAGAGGGCCAGGGCCGCCATCAGAAATCGAAGGGCCCCATACGAAAAAAATTTCCTGGGCCCCCTGGGCTGCGCTCCTCACCACAAGCCCCACCTACAGGTCCACCCTCCCCACCCCACAGGTCCACCACACACTAAAAAAAAAAAAAAAACATTGGTGGCTATGGTTCCCACATGTTAATAAAAAAATATTGGTGGTCAGGGCCCCCCATTGAAAAAAACATTTGTGGTTAGGGCCCCCCATTAGAAAAAACATTTGTGGTCAGGGCCCCCCATTAAAAAATATTGGTGGCTAGGACCCCACATGGGGAAAAATGGTGATTGGATGAGCCGGAGGAGAAGTTCAAACCTCAGCGATCCAATCCCTGAGCAGCTCAACCGGGACTTAAACTCAGTGACCAATAAGGGGAAGTAATGGACAGAAGATACCTCCCCTTGTGCTCCCGCCCTGCCTTCCCGAAGTCAGCAGCTCTCAGAAAGCAGGGGGGCCCAGCTAATCAAGAAAGTGTGGCGTGGCCGGCCCCCCCTTACCCTCGGGGGCCCCCTACAACTCTCCCCCCTGTCCCCCCCCTGATGGCTTCCCTGGAGAGGGCCCATGAGCACCATGTATCTTATGACTGGGGGCAGCTGGGAAACAGACAATATGTCTAGCCTCATGTCAGATTTTCAATAAAAAATCTGTTTGCTCTTTTGAGAAATGGATTTCAGTGCAGAATTCTGCTGGAGCAGCACTATTAACTGATGTGTTTTGAAAAAAACATGTTTTCCCATGACAATATCCCATTAAGGACATTGAAACATCTTGGGGCAAATTCACTAAGAGCCGAAGCGCCTAATGCTAGCGTGAATTTGCTAGTGTTGGGCATTTTCGTTACTTCGCAAATTCAGTAACGGACGCTGGCGTAACATCGCTACTGTAACTTCGCACCCTTACGCCTGGCGAATTTGCGCAACGGACGTAACTACGCAAATTCACTAACGCGCGCATTGTACTGAACGCTACCTTTTATGCTAGACTTCCTTCGCCACCTCAGACCAGGTGAAGTGCAATAGAGTAGATAGGAATTGCTTCAAAAAAAGTAAAAAAAATGTCTAAGTCCCAAAAAACGCTGGCGTTTTTTCTTTATTATGGGTGATAGGCTGAAAAAGATCGAAAATATTTTTTGGGGCTCCCTTCCTTCCCCCCTACATTTCCTAACTCATGGCAACTTAACTATACAGTGGGCACATGTGTAGGGCAAAATAAACATTTTATTTGATGTTTTGAAGGTTTCCCAGGCTTGTGTAGTGCTGCTACGAATACTTCCATTGAAATTTGAATTTGGCGCCGTATGCAAATTAACCATCGCTAGCGTAACTTCGCTTTGCTTGGTGAATCATCGCTAGCGTAACTTCGCTTTGCTTAGTGAATCAACGCTAGCGCAACTTCGCAACCTTACGCTACCCCTGAGCGCAACTTCGGATTTTAGTGAATTTGCGGAGCGCTGGCGAAAATACGCCTGGTGAAGCGCGGCGAAGCGGACGCCAACGCAACTACGATTCTTAGTGAATGTCCCACCTTGTGTCTTAAGCTACTAAAAT
The DNA here is from genome assembly GCA_038501925.1 of Xenopus petersii. Taxonomy (NCBI): domain Eukaryota; kingdom Metazoa; phylum Chordata; class Amphibia; order Anura; family Pipidae; genus Xenopus; species Xenopus petersii. The sequence goes on from CM076680.1 coordinate 8,318,032, forward strand.
GCCTTACCCTTTAAACAAAACAGAGATTGTTTGTCCATATATTGCAATGTATTTAAGCTGAACAACTACGTCAAAGTCATCCCCGGTATGGCCAGTCCTACACTCCACTTTCATCTGATTCATTAATAATTCTATTGCTTCATTATACATTTTTTAAAGGGACTAAGTTTTACCTGCAACTTACTTGCTGTTTTCAAAGTAAAACTCCCAAACTTGGTTGCCATTTAAATGACCACCAGTGGGATCACCTGACTTTAGCTGGAAAGGGTGGGAGCTAAAACATAGATCTGGCCACTGCTCCTGTATAAATTATAACAAACAAGGGAAAGTTGTGCTCACCACTCATTTTTAAAAACATTAAGCGGGGGTAGCTCCCACCCTTTCCAGCTAAAGTCAGGTGATCCCAACTTTCCCTTGTTTGTTACTAAGCCTCAGTTATTCAAGAGAGCATTGTTTTGGGGTCCATATAATGCCAAACAAAGCTCCTATAAATGGCTGCAGCAATTTCTGAAAATATTTTTTATTTGGATTAGTAACATCCCATGACCACTATGGCTGCATTTTGCAAGGCCTGCTGGATTTACTATTACTGTTGTGCCTTTTTTGAGCCTATACTGACCTTGAGTAAGTTTCCAATACATTGTTTGGACAAGTCATATCACCTGCTGCATTTGAGAAGCCATTTCCCATGTCATGAGCTCTACGCATGAAGTACTATTTATAAATAGTCTAATCTTTTGTCTCCTGCTGGAGAAGGTCTGGCAACCCCCAAAGGAGCCGCCGATAACAAACTTTACATTACCTAAAACTGTGCAACCTGTAATAACTACAGTAAATGCCTCTACATAACACTATACGTAAAAAAACCCAAACATACAATTTAGTGAGGGTGATGGGTTTTTTTCAGAATTATATCCCTCTACTTTTTTAGATGAGAATTGTGGAGCGACTTCTCAATGTTTAATTTATGCTGCTTTTATGGATGAGCCCTAATTTTTCCAATATCAGGGAACATTGAAAGAGCAATGTTGTGACTATGATGAGCCTGAGCAGAGAGATTTCTGGATTTCTGGATCTGTCTGTGCCATTTGCACTGAAAACCAATGTGAATTGTTGCAATCAAGCCCAGGTACATCTCAACAGTATGAATCTATTAACCAGAATTTTAGAGTCAATTTAGTTAAAATATAATTTTTAAATGCTTTCTATGATAGAGATGTTCTTGGAGGAAGGGTGCAGCTCTTGCAAAGTCTTGAATGTGAATATGTGAAGAGGTAATGAGTTAGGGATTAAGGAGAGCGTCAGTAGAGGAGCATAACAAATGGTTTGGTGAGTACCTGGAGATAAGATCAACAAGGGTGGAGCAGAGCGGTATTTTGCTTACAATGGTGGGGTCATTAGTTTGAATTTTATTCTGAAAGGTAGCAGCAGCCAGTGCAGGGACTGGAAGAAAACCCTCCAAGAACATCTCTATCATAGAAAGCATTTAAAAATGATATTTCAACTCATTTAACTCATTACCTCTTCACATATTCACATTCAAGACTTTGCAAGAGCTGCACCCTTCCTCTTGGATTCTCTCCCACATGTTGTCCGAATTTCTCAGAATTTCCCCACCTTTAAATGATCTCTTTAAACTCTTAAGAGTTTCCCCTCAGCTAGCCTAGCATAGCTTCAGTGACAGTGTACACTATTTACTGCTAAAGGCCCAACTTAATGGCACATCTTTCACCTTGATGATTCCAGAGCTTGCCTAATGCCTATACCTTCACAATGTGTCTTATACACTGTCTCCCTATAGATTGCAAGCTCTTTTGAGCCTGTAAGTTGCACATCTGAACAATGGCATAACTATTATACAGCATACCCCTCAATCTCGCTGGATCCCGGGGGACAAAGGACCCAGAGCACGGGGTCTGCTATAGTTGTAATCCCCCTGCCCATTGCAGGAAAGTTTGCCGCCAACTGCAAGTAAGTAGTGAAAAGAGTGGGAACCTTCCAAACAGGGGCTGGGGAGGAAGTAGAGGGCGTTGTGTGGCTAAAACTGGACATAAAATTGAATATTTTGTTCCCACAAATGATAGACAATCGTTCGTTCCAATGGACTGACTTACTACTAACCATTCAGATTAAATAAAGTAGTAAAAATAACAAATCAGATGATGTTCCAGCCATTAATTGACTGACAGCAATCGTATGAAAGTTATGTCTGACAAATAGTAGTGAAAGTCATTGATATCATCAGACAGGCAATACATAGAGAGATATTATCACGAGCGGATAGAAATCTTCTAACCTGTCCGATCCTTCATGGAGAAGGACATTGGAGTATTAAAAGGAGTATACACTCCAGAATTCACGCCCTTTATAAGGCACTGGTAAGGCTCCATTTCATACAAGACATAGCTTCATATGGTATTGCTACTTGTTATATAAGAACATATCTCCATATGTTCAGAGAAGGTTTTAGAAAGAATACATACCCTATGTTATTGGTTATTTAAAACAGAAAGAAGATAAACATTGCTAATGATGAGTAAAGGTGGCCATAGACGCAGAGATCCACTCGTTTAGCGATGTGGCCAAATGAGCGGATCTCTCCCCGATATGCCTACATTGAAGTGGACCCAACGATCGGATCACAATGCATCCGAAATGGGCGGTCGGATCACCGAACCGCATACACGCACAGATGCGGCCGATATCCAACGGGGTTTTTATCCTGCCCGATCGAGATCTGCCCGACTTTCGGGCAGATATCGATCGGGCAAGCCCGTCAGACGGCCCCGCACGTGGGCCAATAAGCTGACGACTCTGTCTGTTGGCAACTTTTATCGGCCCGTCTATGGGGGCCTTTATACTTTGCCTTGAAGTGAAAACTGAGGAAGGTTTGGAGGCTGCTGGTAGGAACAGTGTTCAGTAACTCTGTATACTCTGTATAACTAATAGACCTCTCCAGTGGCCACAGCACAGAATGGCAAATGGAACTGCTTCTCATCACAGCTGCGGGCTGGAGATGGACACTCTGTGCATTTATTTGCTGTTTGCTTTTGGGAAAACATTAAAAAAACATTAAAAACATTAAAAAAATAGCATTACAATAATATTATCAGCTGGGAACTCCAGAGTTTGCACAGAACCTCCACAGCTCTATTGTTTCCACAGTCAGCTATACAAGGGAAATAAATATCAGTGGAAACAGGTCCGGACTGAGAATTAAATTAGGCCCTGGTATTTCAGGTACACAGAGGCCCACTCAGCCCACAGAGAGGCCCAAACAGCCCCAGCAGCCCACTAAATACTGACTTTCAATGGGACCTTATAGCAGCCCCTCTGGCATTTGCCAGAACCCACAGATTGCCAGTCCGGGCCTGAGTGGAAACAATGCCTTGTGACCTGCAAGCTTTAAAGGAACAGTAACACCAAAAATATAAAGATTTTTAAAGTAATGAAAATATCATGGACTGGTAAAACTGGTGTGTTTGCTTTAGAAACACTACTATAGTTCACATAAACAAGCTGCTGTGTAGCAATGGTGGAAACTGAAAAAAGTCTAAATGGCACAGGTTAAATAGTGGATAACAGATAACACCATTATGTTCTACAGAGTTTATAGCCACAGACTGAATTGGCTTTCTGGTTGACAGATATCTTTAACCCCAAAGACAATACAACTAATAATCACATTTCCAATAAATGAAAGGAAAAATAAAAAGACATATAATTTGAAACAAAAACAAAAAAACTGCAAGTGGCATGATAATACCCGAGTCTCCATCAAATTTATTGTTCATTTTAGGCTAAGGCCACACTAGGCGATAGCGCCGCGATTTGACTCGCGGCGACTTTTCGCCGCGACTTTTAATCCGCAATCGCTGGGGAAACTTTTGCGCTGGCGTCTATGGGGAATCGCCAGCGTCAAAACACACGCGGCGATCTTTTTTCTATTGTCGCTCGAAATCGCCTAGCGAGGCAATTTCAAGCGACAGTAGAAAAAAGATCGCCGCGTGTGTTTTGACGCTGGCAATTTTTCGCGATTCCCCATAGACGCCAGCGCAAAAGTTTCCCCAGCGATTGCGGATTAAAAGTCGCTGCGAAAAGTCGCCGCGAGTCAAATCGCGGCGCTATCGCTTAGTGTGGCCTTAGCCTTACAATTAAGTTTCCTTTTTAACACATGGCTCCACTCAACTGGTAGAATAAGAGTTTAGCCAGAAGAACGCTTCCAGAAGACTGAGCTGATAGACCAAACTCTGCACCAAACCTGCACCAAAATTGGGAGAACCCAAAAATGGTGCTTTGAGGCATAAAGGGGCAAATTCACTAAGATTCGTAGTTGCGCCAGGCGTAACTTCGCCGCACTTCACCACACTTCGCCAGGTGTAGTTTCGCCAGCGCTTCGCAAATTCACTAAAATCCAAAGTTGCGCTCAGGGGTAGCGTAAGGTTGCGAAGTTGCGCTAGCGATGGTTAATTTGCATACGGCGCCAAATTCAAATTTCAATGGAGGAACACGTATCAGCACTACAAATGCCTAGAAAACCTTCAAAACATCAAATAAAAATTTTATTTTGCCCTACACATGTGCCCACTGTCTAGGTAAGTTGCCATGAGTCAGGAAATGTAGGGGGGAAGGTGGGGATCCCTAAAAAAAATTTCGATCTTTTTCAGCCTATCACCCATAATGCCAGCATTTTTTGGGACTTAGAAAAAATTTTGACTTTTTTTGAAGCAATCCCTATCTACTCTATTGCGCTTCGCCTGGTCTGAGGTGACGAAGGAAGTCTAGCGTAAAAGGTAGCGTTCAGTACACTGCGCGCGTTAGTGAATTTGCGTAGTTACGTCCGTAGCGATAATTCGCCAGGCGTAAGGGTGCGAAGTAACACTAGCGAATCTACACCAGCGTTCGTTAGTGAATTTGCGCAGTAACGAAAATGCCAAACGCTAGCGAAGTAACGCTAGCGTTCGGCGCTTAGTGAATTTGCCCCAAAGAATCAAGTTTCCTACTGAACAGAACCTCCTACAGGCTGGCATTCTACATGGGGCTACCAAATAGCCAATCCTGTCCGTTACTTTCCTTTTTTCATGCTTTTGTGGCTCCTTCATGGGTTTCTTCAGTGACTCCTTCATGGGCTTATCAAAGCCAGGCCCAGATATGTGGTGAGGCCACAAAGGCCCGGGCCTAGGGCAGCAAAATTTCAGGGGTGTCATGCCGCCCAGTAGCATTCTAAGGAACATTGGGGACCCACAGCTGCCCAGAGCTCTGGCAAATGTTCGCTTGCGCTGGAGGGCACTAGGACCATGCGGCATAGGGGTGCTGAAAAAGGGAAATCCGGAGCTGATCAAAGCAAACCAAGAAACTTTATATTTTAGGAAACTTTTGTTTTTAATAAGTGGTGAATATAAATGATAAAATAATTATAAAATAATAAATGATTCCTGTGTTTTCTGTAAAGGCCTGCTGGCCCAGACCCGCTTTTGCCGCTGCCCTTAACCTCCCTCCCAGGCCCGGTTGCCGCCATGAACAGGAAAAAGATATGAGCAGGGAGGCCGGAAAGGGGAGGGAACCTGGGGTGTCTTTGCGGCTGGGGGGCCCTGAAGCAGCAGCCCCAGTGGGCCCCAGGCAGTGTGAAGGTGTTACTTAAGGTGGCCACAGATGTAACAATTACAATCTTTCCAGTGACCATTTGTTTCAATGCAGACATTTAGAGCTGAATGGTCAGATATAAAGGCAAAAACAAAAGAATTCTACGTGTATCTGACGATTCAGCAATAAACACTGCTAAGCAAAATTGCTGGCAGATTTGGACTGCAGGTGCCCCTAGGTCCTAGCGCCCCCACCGCTTGCACACACCCCCCACGAGTGTATTATCAGAGCACTGGGGAGCTGCACGTTTCTAGTGCTCCTAAGCAAGTGGCTGGGTAAGATACTGCCCCTAATATTTTACTGCCTTAGTCCTGGGTCTTTGTGGCCTTGTCACAAATCTGGGCCTGTCAACGAGCCTACTGGCATCCAAGTCTTTTGCCGATATCGGTCGCCCATAGGGATCTGTTTATGAGATGCTTCCGGTAATTTAAGTGTGGCCGCTGGAAACGAATATAAACATTGGATAGCTTTAAGAAAGGGGCCCCCCATGCCCATGTGCTCTAGTAAGTTAAACATAAAATCCCAATTGAGGCGATCAAAAGCCTTTTCGGCATCTAGGCTAAGCAATAATGTTGGTGTTTTGGTTTTGTTCACAGCATCTATTAAATCAATTGCTCTACGAGTATTATCGCCTGCTTGCCTACCATGCACAAAACCAACTTGATCTGAGTTTATGAGTCTGGGCATGAGGGGTCCCAACCTGTTAGCCAAGAGTTTAGTAAAGATCTTAAGGTCTGAATTCAAAAGGGCTATAGGCCTGTAGCTACCACAGAGGCCAGGGTCCTTACCCTCCTTATGTAGTAGGGTGATGTAAGAAGACAGCATGGACTGAGGAATGGGTTGGTCTGTCATAAAAGAGTTAAAAAGCTTAGTCAAATGAGGGATCAATAGTTCGCAAAATTTTTTATAATAGGCATATGAGTAGCCATCGGGGCCAGGCGCCTTTGAAGGAGGGAGAGACTTAATTGTGCTCTTAACTTCCTCCTCAGTGATTGGCTTGTTAAGAGTTCCAAGCTCTATTGGCGTGAGAACTGAGTGAACGTTGTCTGTCAAAAAGGATTGTCTGAGAACTGGAACGCTAGTGCCTAATGGAAGTTGAGCAGAAGGAAGATTATAAAGTGAGGTGTAATATTCCTCAAATGCCAAGGCAATCCCTTTTGGGGAGAACGTTCTTTCTCCATTTGATTTGCCTATGGAGACTATGGCGGAGTGTGCAATCTGTTCTCTCAATTTCTTAGCCAATAAAGAGTGTGGTTTATCCCCTCGTTTTCCTGATATACACTTACCGAATATTGTATCATAGTATATTGTATCACATCTATGGCCACCTTAAAGAAATACTGTCATGGGAAAACAAAAAATTTCACAACACATCAGTTAATAGTACTGCTCCAGCAGGATTCTGTGCTGAAATCCATTTCTCAAAAGAGCAAAAAGATTTTTTTATATTTAATTTCGAAAATGAACTAAGATGGCTGCCTACACACCAATATTACAACTAAAAAAAAATATACTATGAACTTTTATGTTCGGCAGAGCTCCCTCCTCTCCATACGATTTCACAAATCTATAGAATGTTGGGCCTTCCACGCACTTCGAACAATCCTTCATTTGTTACCTCTTGGGCCGCGGATTTAGATGTCCACTTTTCAGAGGACCAGTTTACGGACGCTATGACCAAACTCCTTAAGAGTACTAGATGCTGTAGAATTCAGGAGACAAACTATAAAATCATCTCACGGTGGTATTTTACCCCCACTAGACTAAGACATATTTTTAAGAACACCAGTGATAGGTGTTGGAGATGCGGCACTGATGCGGGCTCCCTACTGCATATTTTTTGGTCCTGTCCGCTTATTAAACCTTACTGGAAAGGGGTGAGACAAGCTATGCAAGAAATCTTACATTATGATATTCCAGATGACCCGGCATATATTTTATTATTTCATATGGATCAGCCGTTTGGTACCTTCACCTCGACAACAGAACCCCACCTGTTAAATGCAGCTAAAATGCTCATTCCATTACGATGGAAACAAACCCTAGCTCCGACGATACAGGATTGGTACTTGAAAGTTGACGAACTCCATAAATTTGAGGAACTCTCCCTTTTCATGTCTGACTCGTATGATACCTATAGTGTGAGATGGCTTTGCTGGCTTTCAAGAATCGGCGTATTTCAAGCGAACCTCCTGAATGCTAGTTGGTTGCAGGGGAACCTGCTGTTCTGACACCCCCCACTTTCCTGTTATGTTGGAGCTTATGTAACCTCCTTTTTTTTTTTTGATTGTTTATTGGATTATAACCATGATTATTTGTATTGTCTTCTCCCCTCTCCCTTCTTTGTTTTCTGTACCCCTGATTTTTCCTTGAAAACTTAATAAACATTTAATTAAGAAAAAAAAAAATATACTTGTTGGTTCAGGAATTAAATTATATATTGTAGAGTGAAAAATTTGCAGTGTAAATTTAGAAAGAAAAACTACATCATAAAAATCATTACAGAATCCCTTTAACTGGCTGCCTGGAACCTAAACAAGAGGAAAGTGATATTCGACCGGCAAAGTAAAAAAATCGAATATCTAAGTCGAAGGATTTACCGCATTTAGTATGACCAAACGTTCGATTTCACGATTACATCCTTCAAATCGAACGATTCGAAGGATTTTAATCCATCGATCGAACGATTTTCCTTCAATCCCAAATTGGCTAGAAAACCTATGGGGACCTTCCCCATAGGCTAACATTGATGTTCGGTAAGTTTTAGGTGGCAAAGTAGGTGGTCGAAGTTTTTTTTTAAAGAGACAGTACTTCGACTATCGAATGGTCGAATAGTCGAACGATTTTTCGTTCGAATCATTCTATTCGAAGTCAAAGTCGTAGTCGAAGGTCGAAGTAGCCAATTCGATGGTCGAAGTAGCCAAAAAATACTTTGAAATTCAAAGTATTTTTTATTCTAATCCTTCACTTGAGCAGTAAGGTAAATGTGCCCCATAGTGATTTCAGTGTAATGTAATTCATACTTCTATCCAGAATAGCTCGAATGACCCTAAAACACACACAGCAATGCTTACGAGTGTCACTGAAGATACAGTCAGTCCAAAACAGCAGCCCATACGCAGGTGTCAGCTGTCCATACCCCGGGGACCATCATCTGCTTTCTCTCTGTGAATGACGACAAGGTGAGCCAAAGTTTACTGCACACACAATAAAGCAATTTCTATTACCATTTACATTTCTTGCTTTACAAATTGGGAGAACCCAAAAATAGTCTCCATGATTGGATGGGGGACTGTTAAAAGGTCCCTGGGTGGGTGTTGGAGGCCTCCGGTGGAGATAAGAGATTAGCTGCAATATGCTTAATGCGCAGAAAGGCAACTGCTTTGCCTCACGTTATATCCCCACGACAATGTGAAGGATATTTGAAGTGAAGAACAACAGCAGACAAGCCAGGAGATAAAGTGGTTTAGTAAAGAAAGGATTAACTTGCATGAACAGGCAAGAAACGGGAATTAATGGGATCAAGTTGAATGTGATTACTGGACAATTCTGTAGGATTCTCAGAGAACACACACATTATACAAACATATATATATATGTAAAACATATACAGTATATGGAGATTTGAACTGGCAGTCAGTGGACTCTGGAATATGGCAGACAGAATATGGGGAAGGTCCCCATAGGCTTGGCTACGTTTTTTTGGTCGAAGGATAATCCTTCGATCGTTGGATTAAAATCCTTCGTATCGTTCGATTCGAAGGATTTAATCGTTTGATCGAACGATTATACCTTCGATCGTTCGATCAAACTATTTGAGCAAAAGTCCTTCGACTTCGATATTCGAAGTCGAAGGATTTTAATTCCCAGTCGAATATCGAGGGTTAATTAACCCTCGATATTCGACCCTTGATGAATTTGCCCCTAAGTGTGTATGAGGTGTGAAAGCCAATTACCTACACAAGGTCTGATTCAGTAAGTGTCAGTTGTAGTTAAGTCGGGTGTATGTAACTGAGGACTCCCTGTATATTCATTTCTCTGCACTATTTTCCTAATGGAAACATTAACACCTGAAAAAAAAAGCAATTCTTTGCCACTTAACTGATTTTTCCTTTGTCCTCGCACGGAAACTTCAAAAAACCAAAGTGACTTGCAGGGAGACTCATCTCTTTATGTCAGGGCCCTTAAAGGGCATCAATCATAACTAAAATAATTTCTTAAGTAAATACACTATGTGAAAATTCAAGAAATCCGATTTTTAAAACAGTTAGAATTGTTTGTATAATGTAAATGATCAGCTCACTATTCCTTCTGCAAGATCTCCCCTATCTCCACTGCAGTTCTAGCTGAGGCAGCCATCTTGGATTTCACTGGCTCCTCCTACCTATATCTTCCCAGCCAACTGCAGCTCTGAAATCTCGCAAATGCTCAGTTGAAATTCCTTGTTGCTTATCGACCCTTCTGAGCTATTTTCAAATCAGCCAAACCTGTGTGTTAGCTGCTGTACAGTAGTGCTGCCCCCTGCTGGAAGTTAGTGTGTGCCCTTCATTTGCATAATGACATCACCAGCAGGGGACAAGATAGGGAAATCTCCTGATACTTCTAGTGGAGGAGTTTACTAAAACAAGGCATTCTGGGTAGAATACTCAAAGCAGTGCTACAATCTGAGCATGCTCCTGAAATTTGCATATTAGAGTCTCTGTTATAGTCTCAGTATGGCCTCCCTCAGTGAAAGAACCCATTTGACAAAGTAAGGGATTTTTTAAAACCTGCAGTTTTTTCAAAAAACTATATATGTAGTTTGATTAAACGTGTTTATGTTGTACTGGTCAGATTGTTAATATGTGTTTGATTTTGGCTGTGATAGGTGCCCTTTAAATGGCTTGTTCAACTTCCAAACACTTTTTTCAGTTTATTTTTTTTTTCAGATTGTTCACCAGAAATAAAGACTTTTTTAATTAACTTTTACATTTTAGTTGATACGTTTCTTATCTTTGTCCCTGCTGAGCAGAACCCCTGAGTTTCATTAAAGGGGTTGTTCACCTTTAAATTAACTTTTAGTACATTATAGAATGGCAGTCATTATTTATTTATTTAAGTTTTTTTTAATTATTTGCCTTCTTCTTCTGATTCTTTCCAGTTTTCAAATGGGGTTCACTGACCCCATCTAAAAATATAATGTATTTATCTAACTAATAAATCACAAAACATTGTTTTAAGGTGTCTTTTTTTTTCACGTGTTAGTATAGCTTAAAGGGGTTGTAAACCTAAAAATTAACTGTTAGTATGATGTAGAGAGGGATACTCTGAGACAATTTGCAATTGGGTTTCATTTTGTATAATTTGTGGTTTTTGAGTTATTTAGCTTTTTATTCAGTGACTCTCCAGTCTGTAATTTCAGCAATCTGGCTGCTAGGGTCCAAATTCCCCTAGCAACCATGCACTTATGTGAATAAGGGACTGGAATATGAATAGGAGAGGCCTGAATAGAAAGTAGCAATAACAATGTGTAGCCTTACAGAGCATTTGTTTTTTAAAGAGGGTCAGTTAAAGCCAGAAAGAGTCAGAAGAAGAAGGCAAATAATTAAAAAACTATACAAAATAAACAATTAAGACCAATTGAAAAGTTGCTTAGAATTAGCCAGTCTATAACATACTAAAAGTTAACTAAAAGTTAAGTAACAGGGCAAATAACTATGGTTATAAGAAAGGGCAGTGGTCATTTAAGTTTCCTCTAAAAATTAACAATGGGGTATTTTGTGTAGAAAACTATGACTGTGTATTTACATGTTAATGTGGGAGCTGCTTTGCTGCTGGTATTCGTTAAAAGAAATTTCCATCACAACAGTGCCCCCAGTGGACAGGTTATGATAAATAATATGATTTGAATAAAGCCTTGTGCATCATGGGAGTATTCAGGGTCAGACTGGCCTGCCAGAGAACTGGAGGATCTCCCAGTGGGTCGCAGCCAAGACCAATCCCATTAACCAGTTCTTTTTCCACCATAGAACCATATTAACAGACATTACATTTAGGATTGTCTAATAGTTGTGAGAGTGGTTTAATGTCAGGTTCTCTAATGGGCCCTATGAGGCTTAGTCCTATATGGGGGGTATGTATTGTTTAATCACAAATGCCTCTTTATGAAGTCAGTCCAATGTTAAATTTAAAACCTGCGACTCCACGTGTGAGCAAGATTAATGTCACCATAAGTGAATACTGCAGTGACCCTAAAACACACAATAAAGAAAAGATACACTAATATTTGTCGCAATCCGTGTCCTTCTACTACTAAAATACTTTATTCCTCTTTGTATATTAGGGAATTAGCAGCAGCCAGAGCAGAGCAGTTTTGTGAACCTTCCTAGAGGTTAATAAACCACTTTCTTATCTAGTTTCATGTTATCAAATTCCAAAGGAAACATCTCAGGGCTGGAGGTTCTGCTTCTTTTACTCTCCATGCACTCCATGCTTCTGCACAACAGCTCTGGGGATTCCATGGGCCTCTATAAGTCTGGATCCAGGAGCCCAGACATAAGCAGAGAGAGGGCATAAGGTAATGTACTTTATCCTTTCTGCTGGGTGATTCCTATGAGCTATGAAATGATCAGGCAAACAGAAAGTCCTGAAAAAACTTGGCAACTTGGAGCTATAAAATAGCAAATTGGTATTGCCTGAAATGTATGAGGCCACCTTAAAAAGCCTGTAGATCATTTATTTTGTAATTGAGACTACTGGGTGCCTGGATTCTCTAATAAGAAAAAAAATTAGAGCGTAAAAAAAAAAAAAAAAGGAAAAATTTGTGCTATTATTTAAAAAACTAGAAAAGAAGTAGAAAAAAGGAAAAATTTATAAAATAGTTTTCCAAAATATTCTACTATTAATTCCACTTAGTTCATGTTTCCTAGAGGAAACTCAAATACAGGGCAATAAAGAATTTGAATGTTAGGATAAAATAACAAAAGATGTTGCTTAGGGGTGACTCCATAATATTTGACTACATTGGGATCCCTTATCCGGAAACCTGTTATCCAGAAAACTATGAATTATGGGAAGACATCTCCCATAGACTCCATTTTATCCAAATAATCCACCTTTTTCTGTGTAATAATAAAACAGTAGCTTGTACTTGATCCCAACTAAGATATAATTAATCCTTATTGGAGGCAAAACCAGCCTATTGGGTTTATTTAATGTTGATATGATTTTCTACTAGACTTAAGGTATGAAAATCCAAATTACGGAAAGATAACAACAATCTGGATAACGGGTCCCATTTAGAGATAATGCTGTGACATTAGCCTATATGGGTTAAAAGTACATAAATAATGTCCAAAAAAAAAAACAATTATTTCTACTGGATACTGTATATCACGACCTGGAGGATTGAAAATACAAAATGGGATAAACTGTATAATGCAGATTGTACTGTATCTCCTAGTATTAGTACATATATCTTATATTGTACAAATGGTTCCACATTTCACTACAACTATAAATGCGAATGGGATGTTTTATGAGTTATAATTACAAATATTGATATATATAGTACTATAACCCAAATTATAATTATAATATAAATATGGTTTTATTATTGAAAACAAAAAGAATTCATTTTTAAAAGTTCTAAATTTTAAAAATAAAGTGGACACTATGGGAAATGGCCTTCCTATTATTCAGAGATTTATGGATAAAGGATTTCTAGATAAGGGATCCCATACCTATATAATACAGTTATCCAGAAACCTGTTATCCAGAAAGCTCCAAATTATGTGAAGGCCATCTCCCATAGAATCAGTACCTTGTACATGCCCTAGAATAAGATATAATTAATCCTTATTGGAGGCAAACTCAGAAATTCCCCAAAAATTCTATTGATTTTTTATTTATTATACCTTGAAGGTGCAAATAGCTCGAATCTGAAAATATACCATCTAAAACCAGTCGAGGTCATGTAGAAGTCAATGGCATTCAACCATATTAAGTTGTTTGTCGCCTTCATGATGTTCAAGTTTTTTTCAGTGGGTTTCACTCCAAAAAATCTATGAATTTCAGTGATTTGACTTTTTTTACATTTAAGTTTTTTCTTTAATCAGCTTATAAAATTAGAGTTTATTCAAGGTATAAAAAAAAAAAACCTCACAGGCCTCTAAAACTCAACCTTTGATAAATATTTTTAAGTAGAGTAAAAGCATGGAGATCCAAATTACAGAAAGACCTGTTATCCAGAAAACCCCTTGTCCAAAGCATTCTGGATAATAGACCTGTATTGTTTAACTTCCGTTATACGTATATATTTCTTTTGTAAATACCTAAATTATAACATATCCTATACTGTAATTATATATGTGATTATTTCACTTGAACTGTAATGATATGCCTCCTGCTATACTTATATTTAAGGGAGTCTACCAGCTTTTGTAAAATATTGGGGGTACTTTTGGCTATAACTTCATCTTTGTGATAGTACATGAAAATGACCAAATTTAGAAGTAATGACCAGAGCTCAGCTTGTAAATAAATAATAAGCTTAGTGTGTATCAAACATCCTTACGCAGCCAACATTCCGAGGAGGAGCGTGAATATTTTGTTTGAGGGGCTGCTTTACATAGACGCGCGCGTGTGTGTACAAATTGATATTTATATTATTACATAACTTATATATATATTATTACACACAAAGTTACTTAACAGAAACATTGTGAAGATCCCACTTAGCCAAATGGGAGGTCCAGTTGAAGCAATCAATTAAGATGACAGTTGGGATCAGGCAGTGAGAATCCCACTGAATGTCTGGGTGATAATAAGACCATGAGCACTATCTGATCCCTTGTTCCTTTCACTGCCGCGCTGGAATTATATTTATAAAATGTTCCGACTTCTGTTAGTTAAAATGATCTGTTTAGATCAGAGTCTGAGAAGGTTTATGGTACGAGTCATGTGAAGGGGAGATATTGAGGCTTTATAGAGCCGACCACCAATGCTTTGGAAGCCATTCTGCCTTTAAAATGAATGTGAAAGCTTCTCATATTTGTGGGTCTGTACTGAAACACACTCCACACTCCAGTATATCAGTAATCAAGAAATTAAATCAAATTGTCCTGCTGGAGGCAACCCATACTGAGTCAGAGCTGCAAAATAATTAAAAGATAGCTTAAAGGAAAACTATTCCCTCAAACAATGTAGGTCTCTATAAAAAGATATTGCATAAAACAGCTTATATGTAAAACCCTGCTTCATGTAAATAAACCATTTTCATAATAATATACTTTTTAAGTTGTATGTGCTATTGGGTAATCATAAATAGAAAACTGACATTTTAAAAAAAATCAGGGCCGCCCCCTGGGATCATAGGATTCACAGTGCACACAAACATACCAACAAACCATACATGTTAGGTCACATGAGCCAATTAACAGACAGAGTTAAAGTCACCCAAGGTGGGCATATCGGGGAGAGATCCGTTCGTTTGGCGACATGGCCACCTTTAGAGTTGTAGTATTTCTGGTCAGGTGATCTCTTAATGTTACAGTTAGAGCTGCAGTATTTCTGGTCAGGTGATCTCTTCCTGTTACAGTTAGAGCTGCAGTATTTATGGTCAGGTGATCTCTGATGCAGCACACAGACCATCACAAAATGGTGGTTCAAGCCAAGGCAAGAGATGCAAAAGGGCAATATTTACTTAAATATATATTCCAGTTTGGTAAGCAGTGTTGGACTGGGATGCCAGTGGACTACCAGAAAACCTTAGACCGTGGGCCCACTTTCCAAACTCCAATCCTATCTTTGGTCAACCTTTTTATTCTCCAGTCTTTTATATCTACTTACTATACTTTATCCTTCCATTATTAAGCCTCTTTTTTACCATAAAGTAGTCGGGAATGTTCTGTGAATTAGGCCAAAGGGGCAAGAGGGCCCACTAGGAGTTTTTCCGGTATCCCGGTTGGCCAGTCCGACACTGTTGGTAAGATTCTTTAATATGCCACTTTATTTGATATAAACTCTGTTGCTTAAATATTCATTTGGGGGGGTATAGTTTTCTTTTAATAATGTAACCAATAATCGTTTCCTCCACTACTCTCCTATTTCTTTCCCTGTGAAACAGTAAAATCACAATGAAAAATAGTGAAACAAGAAGGTAAATAATTAATAAAGTCAAGGAAATTAGGACAATTGGCTATATTTTCTTTAATTGCTACTTAAATTAACTTTTAGTATGACGTAGAGAGTGATAGTCTGAGACAATTTGCAATTGGTTTTAATTTTTTATTATTTGTGGTGTTTGAGTTATTTAGCCTTTTATTCAGCAGCTCTCCAGTTTGTAATTTTAGCAATCTGGTTGCTATGGTCATGCTTTGATTTGAATAAGAGACTGGAATAGGAATAGGAGAGGCCCGAATAGAAAGATGAGTAATAAAAAGTAGCAATAACAATACATTTGTAGCCTTTGAGGGCATTTGTTTTTTAGATGGGGTCAGTGACCCCCATTTGAAAACTGGAAAGCCAGAAGAGTAAGGCAAATAATTAAAAAACTATAAAATAATTAGTAATTTAGTCCACTTGAAAAGTTGCTCAGAAATGACCATTCTATAACTTACAGGTATAGGATCTGTTATCCAGAAAGCCGTTATCGAGAAAGCTCTGAATTACGGAAAGGCCATCTTCCACAGACTCCATTTTATCCAAATAATCCAAGTTTTTAAAAGTGATTTCCTTTTTCTGTGTAATAATAAAACAGTAGCTACCCTAGCAACCAAGACACAGAAATATGAATAGAAGAGGGTCTGAATAGAAAGAGGAGTAGCAGAAAGTGGCAATTACAATAAATGAGTAGCCTTACGGAGCATTTGATTTTTAAACTGGGTCAGTGAAATTTGGAAAGGGTCATAAGAAGAAGATAAATAATTTGAATACTATAACAAATAAAAAATGAAGACCGATTGGAAATTTGCTTAGAATTAGTCATTCGATAACATACTAAAAGTTACCTTAAAGGTGAACCACTCCTGTAAGAGAAGTTATAAAAAGTTTCCCATTAAAACTGAGTGTCCTAAGAAAGCCAGGTTTAAACTACATTGTAAATTAAATACAATTTAAATTCCTGTGTATAAATATCCCCTATTGTATAGTACAGTCATTATTATTATTATTATTATTGTATGCAACACAACTATGGAGGGAAAGCAGATTTGGAAGTGATCAGTTGTGTCCTTCACTTTATTCATATCTGTGTATTCTTGTTTCAATATTTGCACCGTGTGATGTGAGGAGTTGGTTGGCACACACATTATAGAGACATGTGAGAAACTCTGGGGCAAATTCACTAAGATGCGAAGTTGCGCCAGGCGCAACTTTGCCGCACTTCGCCAGGCATATTTTCTCCAGCGCTCCGCAAATTCACTAAAATCCGAAGTTGCGCACAGGGGTAGCGTAAGTTTTCGAAGTTGCGCTAGCGTTAATTCGCCAAGCGAAGTTTCGCTAGCGATGGTTCATTTGCATATGGCGCGAAATTCAAATTTCAATGGAGGAACACGTAACACCACTTCAAATGCCTAGAAAACCTTCAAATCAGCAAATAAAATTTTTATTTTGCCCTACACATGTGCCCACTGTCTAGGTAAGTTGCCATGAGTCAGGAAATGTAGGGGGAAGGAGGGGAGCCCCAAAAAATTTTTCGATCTTTTTCAGCCTATCACCCATCATGTAGAAAACACGCCAGCGTTTTTTGAGACTTAGAAAAAAAATTGACTTTTTTGGAAACAATCCC
Source organism: Xenopus petersii (assembly GCA_038501925.1). Lineage (NCBI taxonomy): Eukaryota > Metazoa > Chordata > Amphibia > Anura > Pipidae > Xenopus > Xenopus petersii. The sequence continues at coordinate 8,335,442 of CM076680.1, forward strand.
TATCTACTCTATTGCGCTTCGCCAGGTCTGAGGTGGCGAAGGAAGTCTAGCGTAAAAGGTAGCGTTCAGTACACTGCGCAAGTTAGTGAATTTGCGTAGTTACATCGCTAGCGAAAATTCGCCTGGCGTAAGTGTGCGAAGTAACACTAGGGAATTTACGCCAGCGTTCGTTAGTGAATTTGCGAAGTACCGAAAATGCCAAACGCTAGCGAATTGACGCTAGCGTTCGGCGCTTAGTGAATTTGCCCCTCTGTGTCTGTATTTGGTTCTTACAGATTTTGGCCAGCTCTGCAGCGTCTTGGTTTGTGGGCGGCACTTTACTGAGTAGATGATGAGCTGACACTTTAAACCACAGCCGGGCACATTGTAGCAAGTGATCAGTCTGTGGATTAATCACTTCCTATACTTTTGTCGTGTATAATTCGTATGATCATTCATTGGCTGGTGTGAATGGGGCAGCTGAAATAAAAAATAAGATTGTGGGAGTTGCAGGTCTGGTTATTCTATTTATTCTTTCTATGACAGTTGCAAGAGTTCATTACTAGCAAATGCTTCCAAAAGGCTTCAGTCCGACCCTGAACACAAGCGGGAAGAAAAGTTCCTAGGGAGTGACCAGTATGGGCTGTAACTGGTTATTTGCTAATACAGGAGGCTCTTTTTGGCAGTACATACGGTCTTTATAGGGGAACTATTGTTAAGAAACTTTCTAAATACAATCAATTAAATATTCTGTATCATTTCTAAAATAATCAAGTTTATCTTCACTATCCCTCTCTCAGCATCTGTTTCTCTTCCTTCTCTCTTCATGCAGCAGTTGGGTGTCAGATATTCACTGACAGTTAGATCCAATATATTATATATATAATATATCTTATAGGGAGGCTCCTTTCCTACGTAGCAGATGAATTAGAGCTCACTCAAATAACTGATTCCAGTACAAACAAAATGTAACAAAATAACTGCCTTTTGCACAAATCCTGCATGTAGAGAGACATGATGTCTGGTGATTTTTAAAGTGAGCTCTAATACATCTTCTAGGCCACAAGTGCCCATACTTTCTTAACGCAAGGTCTACTTTTAGTGATATTGTCCCGTTATGATCGACAGCTGTAAAATATCATTCTGTTCCATGGAAAATATTACTTAAATATTAATTTATGAGAAAATGCATCAACAATTTCTTAACCTTAACATAATAAATATCTGAATGAAAAGCATGAAACAGGAGAATGATTTAGACAAGCTGTTTGTTGACTGAGTGTATTGAGATCTACTGATCACCAACTAAAGGTCTACTGCAGGGGTGTCCAAACTTTTGGCTCGCCGGGCCACATTGGAAAAATAAAAATTGTCTGGGGCCACACGTGAAATACACAAACACGTTTGATTTGTAAAAGTAAAGGAAATACACAGAAAAGAACTACAATGCCAGTTGGATAACCAGATGGAGCTATACACTTGAATATGGGATACCTGGATATTAAATAGATGTATTATTATATTATTATTACTAACTGTGCAATGGGCAGAGTCCCCCCTCCTCCTATTTCCTTGGGAACCAAGCGTTTCAAGCTGGGCTGCATTCATATGCATCCTGGGCCGTATGTGGCCCTTGGGCCGCAGTTTGGACACCCCTGGTCTACTGGTACATCCCGATCCACCTATTGGGCACCCCTGTTCTAGGCAAAAGGAAGCCCCCCTATAAGATATATTGGATCTAACTGTCAATGAATATCTGACACCCAACTGCTGCATGAAGACAGAATGAAGAGAAACAGATGCTGAGAGGAATAGTGAAGATAAACTTGATTATTTCAGAAACGGTACAGAATAATTAATAAACTGTATTTACAAAGTTTCTTATTGAAGCTTATATTAAATTTCCATTTTCATGATAGTTCCCCTGCAAACAAAATTTGTCTCCACATCAGAAACCAAAAAAAGAGCATCTGCTTTGAGGCCACTGGGAGCAACACCAGAAGACTTGGTGAGTAGTGATTAGGGATGCACCGAATCCACTATTTTGGATTCGGCCGAACCCCCGAATCCTTCGTGAAAGATTCGGCCGAATACCGAACCGAATCCGAACCCTAATTTGCATATGTTAATTAGGGGTGGGAAGGGGAAAACATTTTTTACTTCCTTGTTTTCTGACAAAAAGTCGCTTGTTTTCCCTCCCGCCCCTAATTTGCATATGCAAATTAGGATTCGGTTCGGCTGGGCAGAAGGATTCGGCAGAATCCTAATCCTGCTGAAAAAGGCCGAATCCTGGCCGAATCCTGGATTCGGTGCATCCCTAGTAGTGATGGGCGGATTTATTCGCCAGGCATGGATTCGCGGCGAATTTCCACATTTTGCCACCTGCGAATTGTTTTGAGAAAATTTGCCGGTGAAAAATTTTGCTGCAACAAAAAAAGTCACTCGTGTAAAAAATTCAAGTGTCAAAATAATTTTGACACCCGTTGACTTTATATGCATTTGGACAAAAAAGTCGCACGTGTAAAAATTGTCGCCCGTGTAAAAATTGTCATGTGTCCAGATAATTTTGACGCCCATTGACTTCAATGCATTTTGCAAATTTTTCGGAGTTTCACCAATTTTTTGGTGGAACGGGACAAATTCGCCCATGCGTTGCGGTTTTATGCGTTCAGCCGCAGGGGAGCGCAGGAGTAGACCCAATGAATTCTTTTTAATGCGGCTGTTCTCACACAGACACATGTAAGCGCTGAACGTAGGTTGGGATACAGCATGTTGCATTTTTTCTGCGTTCGGTGCTTACATGCGTCTGTGTGAGTACAGCCGCATTAAAAAGAATTCATTGGGTCTACTCTAATGCGGCTGAACGCATAAAACCGGAACGCAGGGGAGCGCAGCTTCAAACGCCCGTGAGTAAGGGGGCCCTTAGGCTGCATTGAAATAAAATATTTCTGGCACAAGCCAAATATTATTACATACTTTAGCTGAAAGACTCAGCCAGCAAGCGATATAAATGACACAAAACATTTTGCAAACCTGTCTAATGCGTTTCTAAACAGTTAATGATGCAGCTTCTACTGTCAAATCATTTATTATAGGCTTTATGTGTAAATAAACCAGTTTAGGCCATTATGGCGTTAGTGCAATTATCTTCTGGATGTTTTATTTGTGCTTAAAATGTCTCGACAGGCTTAGCTGGAATTAACAAGCAATAAGTCATCGTTTTACAGCACCAAATCCTTTAACCTACAATTCACCTAAACAGAGACTGGATCATTAATCACAGGCCATTCTGTTGCAGAACCAAAGCAATTTTGAGGATTAAAGCCCATAAGAAACAGATATATCAAGAGATAAATGACTTCACAGCAGCAGTAGGCACTGAATACCAGCATATAAAACAGGTTCCCCCTTTCCTCTTTATCCAGGGCAAATAGTATCTTGAATCCAAGGGGCAGATTTACTAAGGGTCGAATTTCGAAGTACAAAAAAACTTCAAAATTCGACCATCGAATTAAAAATCTTCGAATTCGGATATCGAATTTAACGTTTTTTCAACAAATTTGGCAATCCTGCGATCAGATAAAAATTGTTCGCTCGAACGATTAAATCCTTCGAATCAAACGATTCGAAGGATTTCAGCTATCGATCAAACGATTTTTACACGATGTGTCAAGACGAAGTGCTCAAGGGGCACATTTACTAAGCTCGAGTGAAGGATTCAAAGTAAAAAAACTTCGAATTTCGAAGGTTTTTTTTGGCTACTTTGACCATCGAATAGGGACCTTCGACTACGACTTCAACTTCAATTCGAACTAAAAATCGTTCGACTATTCCACCATTCGATAGTCGAAGTACTGTCTCTTTAAAAAAAACTTCGACTACATACTTCGCCACTTTAAACCTACCGAGCTACAAGGATTTCATTATTCGATCAAACGATTTTTCCTTCAATCGATCAATCGTAAGATTTGCTGTAAATCCTTCGACTTCGATATTCGAAGTCGAAGGATTTTACCTCAAGGGTCGAATTTGAGGGTTAATTAACCCTTGATATTCAACCCTTAGTAAATGTGCCCCTTAGAAAATGGTTGTAGAAGGTCCCCATAGGCTAACATAGCACTTCGGCAGCTTTAACTTGGCGAAGTATTGTAGTTGAAGTTTTTTTACAGAGACAATACTTCGATAATGGAATGGTGGAATATTCTAACGATTTTTACTTCAAATCGAAGTCAAAGTAAATTCGAAGTCGTAGTATCCTATTCGATGGTCGAAGTATCCAAAAAATTACTTTGAATCTCGAATTTTTTTACTTCGAAAATTCCCTCTAATTCACTTCGACCCTTAGTAAATCTGTGTATTTTGATGCTTTTGAGAGTTAGCACATGGTAGACACAAAGCCTACTAAATACTAGTTGGGTAACAACAGGGGGACAGATATTTGAAGGGACTAAGTGGGGCATCACAGGCATATGTAGTAGACCTTGAAGTAGACCTTGTTTTGCTGTTTTTTGTAAAAATGTAATTGCACTGTGGGATCTGACTTATGAAACAATGTATCAAGCTGGCTGATTATCAGACCTGTAGGAGAACTGATGTTTCAAGAGTCAAAAGCAAGATCAAGAGATCAGAAAGGGACAGGCCTGCACATTTCTAATAGCAAATACAATTACAAATCATTTTAAAACCATTGAAAAATCTTAATTGACTTATTTTGAAAAGCTAGAATTGTGGGGGGGGAAGGACCTTTAAAGTGCTAGAATTTATACTGTAGCCATAATAAAAAGTATGAGTATGTTGAAACTACAGTTTGCATATTCACTACAGGTATGGCATCCGATATCCGGAAACCCGTTATCCAGAAAGCTCTGAATTACAGAATGCCCTTCTCCCATAGACTCCATTTTATGCAAATAATTCAGATTTTTAAAAATGATTTCTTTTTTTCTCTGTAATAATAAAACAGTAGCTTGTACTTGATCCCAACTAAGATATAATTAATCCTTATTGGAAGCAAAACCAGCCTATTGGGTTTATTTAATATTTACATGATTTTCTAATAAATTTAAGGTATGAAGATACAAATTACAGAAAGACCCATTATCCAGAAACCATTCTGGATAACAGATCCCATACCTGTACTTGATCCCAACTAAGATATAATTAATCCTTATTGGAAGCAAAAAACGGCCTAATGGGTTTATTTAAGGGCAGATTTATCAATGGCCAGATTTCGAAGCAATGGGAACTCCTATAACTTTGAAATTCGAATAAAACAAGACCAACCGAAATTTATCAAAAAAAAACAGTTTTTTTGTTTACATGATTTTCTAGTAGACTTAAGGTATGAGGATCCAAATTACGGAAAGATCCATTATCCGGAAAACCCCAGGTCCCGAGCATTTTGGGTAACAGATCTTATACCTGTATTTAAATATTAATTAAAGGTATTTAAGACAATTTGCAGCTGGTCTTAAATTACATACTGTAAATATTTTTTTTTTAATTTTGAATTGGTTTAGATCTGGTTGCTAGAACTTAACTATCCTAGGAAGCAGGCAGCAGTCTGTAAGTCAGAATGGAATTTGAATAAGGGAGGGCTTGAAATGAAAGATAAGCATAAAAATAACTAAAATAAATGTATCACACTCTATGCATGTTTCTAGTACTGGAAATCACACCACTTGTTCACCACTTGCACACACCCCCACCAGGGCCGCCATTAAAAAGCACGGGGCCCCGTACAACAACATTTTTGGATCCCCCTGGGCCCCGCCCACCCAATTTTTGTATCCCGCCCACCCAGGCCCCACCACAGATCCCGCCAACTCCACACCACAGTTAAAAGACCACACAGACATCAATGCTAAAAAAGGTAACCCCCCCCCACACACACAGGTTATAAAAATCTATTGATGGTCAGGGCCCCCTTATAAGTAAAAAAAGAAAAACTGTGGTGCCAGGGCCCTCCATAAAAGTTTTTTTTAAAAAAAAAATTAGTGGTCAGGGCCCCCCTACAAGTTAAAAAAACATTTGATGACCAGGGCCCCTCTATAAGTTAAAAAAAAAAACATTGGCGCCAGGTCCCCCATAAAAGTCTTTTTACAAAAACATTGGTGACAGGGCCCCCTTACAAGTTAAAAAAATTTTGTGCCCCAAAGAATTTTTTTTTTAAAATAAACCTTGGTGCCAGGGTCCCCTTACAAGCTAAAAAAATTGGGACCCCAAAGAATATTTTTTTAAAAAAACCTTGGAGCCAGGGCGGCAGGGCCCCCATACAAGTTTAAAAAATTGGGGCCCGAAGAATATTTTTTAAAAAAACCTTGGTGCCAGGGCCCCCTTACAAATTAAAAAAATTCGAGCCCCAAAGAATATTTTTTTAAAAAAACCGTGGTGCCAGGGCCCCGTTACAAGTTAAAAATATTGGGCCCCAAGAATATTTTTTTAAAAAAACCTTGGCGCCAGGGCCCGCTTACAAGCTAAAAAAATTGGGACCCCAAAGAATATTTTTTTAAAAAAACCTTGGAGCCAGGGCCCCCATACAAGTTTAAAAAATTGGGGCCCGAAGAATATTTTTTAAAAAAAACCTTGGTGCCAGGGCCCCCTTACAAATTAAAAAAATTCGAGCCCCAAAGAATATTTTTTTAAAAAAACCGTGGTGCCAGGGCCCCGTTACAAGTTAAAAATATTGGGCCCCAAGAATATTTTTTTAAAAAAACCTTGGCGCCAGGGCCCGCTTACAAGTTAAAAGATATTGGGGCCCCAAAGAATATTTTTTTTAAAAAAAACCTTGGCGCCACGCCCCCCTTACAAGTTGAAAAAAATTGGGGCCACTGAAAATATGTTTTTTAAAAAACGTTGGCACCAAGGCCCCCCTTACAAGTTTAAAAAAAATTGGGGCCCCATAAAATATTTTTTATAAGAAATTGGTAGGGGCCTATAGAGTGTTAAAATAAAACATTGGTGGCCAGGGGATTTAAAAAAAACAAAAAAAACCCACATTGGTGTCAGTAGAATTGAACTCGTGGCTTCAGGACTCCAATTATAGCTGTTTTCGTGACATCGGGTCTTTTCGCCGCTTCAGGAATTCAGTGTCGGCTCGTTTCGTGACTTTGGCTCTTTCCGCGGCTTTAGGACTTCGTCTGTTCGGCACTTCCGCATTCGGCTGTTTGGGACCCTGAAGGTGGCCCTGCCCCCCACCCATAATAGAGTAAGCCCAGCCAGAGTAGGATCTGAAGTGGGAAGGCCAAGATCTGATAACAGTCAGCTCTCACTCTCCAACAAGTATAAACCTCTAGGCGTCAGTCTGTGACTTGGATGTGCAACTCAACTTGTCACGTTAATGAAAAGAAACAGACTAACGATGGTTTAATTACTGGGAACGCCTAGAAGTGAACTTTCCACCACAAGTCACTCTCTGACACCCATTACTTCCACCTGCACTTGGCTGGCCTGTCCCTGGCGTGTTCTACTACTAATACTCATGTACTTACTCTAGGGCTGCTGATACTGTACCTCCAATGGATCCCAAAATGTGTGGCTGGTCCCCAATAGGGTCGCCCAAACCAGTGGAAGGGGAGCCAACATGAAAGCCATGCTTCATCCTTTTACACACGTGTGTATTTGAGCTGATACACTTGTGAGACGGCCTTTCTGTAATTCAGAGCTTTCTGGATAACGGGTTTCTGGACAACAGATCCTATACCTGTATGCTATAGAATGGTCATTTCAAGTGGACTTTGTTACTTATTTTTTTTATAGTTTTTTAATTATTTGCCTTACTCTTCTGACTCTTTCCAGTTTTCAAATAAGGGTCACTGACCCCATCTAAAAAACAAATGCCGCCTGATTGTTACTGCTACTTTTTATTCTCATCTTTCTACTCAGGCCTCTCCTATTCATATTCCAGTCTCTTTTTCAAATCAGTGGATGGTTGCTAGGGGAATGTGGACCCTAGCGACTTGCAAACTGGAGAGCTGCTAAATAAAAAGCTAAACAACTCCCTAATAATAATAAATAATAAAAAATGAAAACCAATTGCAAATTGTCTCAGAATGTCCCTCTCTACACCATACTAAAAAAAACAACACCTTTAAGCTCAAGCACACAATATATAGGGCTCACTTGGGAATGCAAAGATGGTATTTTCCCTTGTCCCTAAAGATAGGACTTTTTAGGCCTCCATAGCAAGAGACTGCTGTCCCTGAAATAAGCACTGGCAGAATGAACTTCACATATACTGACAGTAAAAGCAAACAGTTCATGTTGAACAAGGGGACAGCGGTGCAGCTTGATTTGGTTGGGCTCCCCTGCAAAAGATATTTAAGGGGGCCAAGCGCACACACAGATACCAGCAGCAAACAAGCAAATAGTTGTCAAAGTTTATTCTTTATAGAAGCCAATGAAAGGGGAAATACCGTACAGCAAACCCCACTGTTCGGGTCCATTTGGCCACCGCTGGGTCTACTGTATGACAGTTACACCACTGCAAGGAGATATACTGCCACTTTAATCAAATCTTTAGTCCAACAATTTTGCCACTCACTGGTGACCTGCCTTGTTTGTATCCCAATAGTTAGGGATATATTATACACATGGTATCTGGCCCTCTCCACACCACAGTTAAAAGACCACACAGACATCAGCACTAAGAAAAGGTAACCCCTCCCCCCACAGACACATACAAGTTATAAAAGGCTATTGCTGGTCAGGGCCTCCCTACAAGTAAAAAAAAACATTGGTGGAAAGGGCCTATAGAGTATTAAAATAATACATCGGTGGCCAGGGGATTAAAAAATTTTAAAAAACCCACATTGGTGTTCAGTAGAATTGAACTCATGACTTCAGGACTTCAACTCCTTTCATGACTGGGGTCTTTTCACACCTTCAGGACTTCAATTTCAGCTGTTTTCGTGACTTTGGGTCTTTTCGCTACTTTAGGACTTTGGCTTTTTGGCACTTCCGCATTTCAGCTATTAGGGACTTCAGAAGGGCGGCACGGCTTTGTTGCTGTCATGGGGCCCCGGCTCTTTCGAAAAGTTCAGCACTGCCGGGCCCCCCTTCAGGCCTGGGCCCTGTATACTTGTACCCCCTGTGCCCCCCTGAAGGCGGCCCTACCGCCTGTATTGCCTTCAGGAAAGCAACTAAATCAGGACATTTAAATGCATTTTTCATGGTTGTGGGATTATAAATAAAGGTTTAACGAGAAAAGGGCTGCACCAAATCCAGGATTCAGTTTGGGATTTTGCCAGGCATTTTTCAGCAGGATTTGGCAGTATCCAAATGCTGAATCCGAAATGTTAAAATCATGTGACTTTTTGTCACACAAACAACAAGTAAAAAATTGTTTCTTTTTGGCCCCTCCTGGAACTCATTTGAATATGCAAATTATGGTTCAAATTCAGTTCAGCTTCATTTTTGCATCCCTAACATTGTGTATCTGAATCCAGAGATAAATGCAGAGTGATATATATGTGCAGCTAATGCTCCTTCTGTAACAGCAGCTCATCTGCTATTAACTCCCAATCAATAGGCTAATAAAGCAGTAACATTGCACTGTATGTGGAATAATATGAGCCAGGGTTAAAGTGCAGAATGAGACACAAGTCTCTTGTGCTTACTGTGAAGTGTTTAGCACCGGGGCAGTGTGGGGAGCTGGGGAGAGACATGTTTCTGCATGTAACTAGCTCTAGTGTTTGTAAAACAAATGTGCCTCGTTGCAGTAACCAATAGAATGCAATCACAGATTCACAATCTGCCATGGATTTATGTAAGCTAATTGCTGATTGGTTGCCATGGTTCATGGTTCTCCCTTGGTTTATTGAAGTTTCCTCCCGCGCTCTTACAGACGAGCGTTTTTACCTGGGCTCCCCTGCGGCTGAACGCAGAAAAACGGAACGCAGGGGAGCCCAGGTAAAAACGCTGTACTCACACAGGCGCGTGTAGGCGCCGAACGCAGGAAAAATGCAGCATGTTGCGTCTCAACCTGCGTTCGGCGCCTACACGCGCCTGTGTGAGTACAGCCCCATTGGAAAAAATGTAATGCGTCTATTCCTGCGCTCCCCTGCGGCTGAACGCAGAAAAACAGAACGCAGGGGAGCGCAGGTAAAAACGCTCGTCTGTAAGAGCCCTAATTGAGTGAATAAAGCGCGGCTTCTGAAGTGTACCAATGGCCAGATTTATTCATTTGGTGATGGGATGGATGACCTGTCGGATGAGGACCACATCAACTTGCCAATGCACTCCTTGTCCAAGATATCTGATTAATATTTAGATTAAAAAAAATGTCATCAGATTATAATGTTAGTACCTCCCAACTGTCCCGTTTTTCAACCCGCAATCCCAGGTTTGTTTTTGAAATGTCCCGACTTTCTCTTTGATCTCCTGCACCGAACACCCAGAAAAAGATACAAAGTTTCTAAAACTTAATTGGCTTTTGGCAGAGAGCCCAGAACAGCCACCAGGTGCACTTTTGTACTTTTGTAACAATTTAAGATAAGCAAAGAAACTATTGTAACAATTTAAGATAAGCAGGTCTCTTGGGGAAACTGTGACTTGCAGCTTAAAGGGCAATTCGCTTTCATTAGCAAAACTGTAATAACACATAAAAACCACAAAAACGTGTTCAAACTTTCATAACCTGCCGCATTTTGCAAAATGAACATGGTAATTAGGGGGTGTGGCCACAAAAAAAAATCTTTTTGGCCCTCTTTCTATTTCCAACATGTTGGGAGGTATGTGTTATTGGCGGAAAACTTGTGAAGGTTTTCTTGCCAACAAGAACTTTCCTATACACAATAAGTAAATGCGCCACAAAGTTGTATTAGCTGACGTATGGCCACTTTAATATAATACTGACATGGAGCCAGCCAGCTGGACAGCTAGTTATTTCCTATTGGTTCCTGCACTGGTAGTGTGGACAGGGGCTGCATGTGATCCCCACATTATCACAGTTGAAAACCTGAATAGGTTCTGTTTGATAGATGTGGACTAGCAATATGTCCCAGATGGATTACATGCATTTGGATTATTTTGAGCAACTTTCTTGCTGCAATTAAAGGAGAACTAAACCCTAAAAATAAATATGGCTAAAAATGCCATATTTTATATACTGAACTTATTGCACCAGGTTTCTGTGCTGCCATGTAGTAATTATATGTATTAATTACTAATCAGCCTTATATTGTGACATTTCTATTCTATGTGTACTGTATATTGTGAGTGGGTCCCTAAGCTCAGTAAGTGACAGCAGCACAGAGCATGTGCAGTGAATCAGCAGGAAAGAAGACGGGGAGCTACTGGGGCATCTTTGGAGACACAGATCTCTACTGCTAAAGGGCTGTGGTTGCCTTGGGCTGGTACAGAAGCCCAAAACATCATGTACAACATTTCTACCTACTTCTTTAGTTAGGCTTTAGTTCTCCTATAAATGTCTTTAAATGCCCCAGCCATGGTACCCACCAGTCTGCTAGTAGGCATTTCTGTTCTAGTAAAAATACTTCCAAAATGCAGTCATTATACAGATTAGGGAGCTTTTTCAGCAAGAGCTCTTGCAATAAGCTTGATAGAGTGCAGCAATAGCCCTGCCAGTTAGCACGTTCTCCTCGGGGAGGCATTTACACCGATGGACTGCCGTCCTTTTCAGCAAGGAAAAACCAACAATATTTGGAGAGCTTAAAAAAAAGCCCAATCATTTGTCATTCTGTCTCCCAAATACCGCCAAACTCTCCCAGGAGATATACTGGAAGCATTGAGAGTGCAAAACTCCCGACTCATTTGGAGTGCTTACCAGTTGGACCATTGTAAAGACTTTTGTTGTGTAAAATACATTAAAGGTAGAGAGGTGCGTCCAGGTCCGGACTGAGAATTAAAATAGACCCGGCATTTCAGGAACACAGAGGCCCAAACAGTCCCCACCAGCCCACTAAATACTGACTTTCTATGGGACCTTATAGCAGCCCTTCTGGCATTTGCCAGAAACCACAGATTGCCAGTCCGGGCCTTGGTGCGTCCCATAGTTTTGGGTACAGAAATGGTTCAAAAGTCTCCAAAACCCTACATATGTATTCAACCCCTTGAGGAGCACTGCATTAGCCAGTATGATGGTATACTATGCTGTAAGCAGGGCCAAAACTAAGGGTGGGCAGAAGATGAACGTCCGTAGGGTGCAATAATGGTAGGGTGCTAGGCACATAACTTTTCTTTATATCTACCCCTAGTTCATGCCCTTCCCTGCTGGTAAAGGGAAACTTCAGTTCCAACACAAGCGCAGGTGTGGGTCCTTTCCAGTGTCTAGTTGTCATCTTTCACAAGGCTGCAGGCAGGAGGGGGCCAATCATTAACAATTGCCTTGGGTGCACATGGAGCTTGGCCCGGCACTGACTGTAAGCACAGAACTTCCTTGACTGTCTATTTATATATTGGAGTTGCTGTATAGTTTCCCTTAAAGGGATACTGTCATGGGAAAAAAAATTTTTCAAAATGAATCAGTTAATAGTGCTGCTCCAGCAGAATTCTGCACTGAAATACATTTCTCAAAAGAGCAAACAGATTTTTTTATATTCAATTTTGAAATCTGACATGGGGCTAGACATTTTGTCAATTTCCCAGCTGCCCCTGGTCATGTGACTTGTGCCTGCACTTTAGGAGAGAAATGCTTTCTGGCAGGCTGCTGTTTTTCCTTCTCAATGTAACTGAATGTGTCTCAGTGAGACATGGGTTTTTACTATTGAGTGTTGTTCTTAGATCTACCAGACAGCTGTTATCTTGTGTTAGGGAGCTGTTATCTGGTTACCATCCCATTGTTCTTTTGTTTGGCTGCTGGGGGTGAAAAGGGAGGGGGTGATATCACTCCAACTTGCAGTACAGCAGTAAAGAGTTATTGAAGTTTATCAGAGCACAAGTCACATGACTTGGGGCAGCTGGGAAATTGACAATATGTAGCCCCATGTCAGATTTCAAAATTGAATATAAAAAAAATCTGTTTGCTCTTTTGAGAAATGGATTTCAGTGCAGAATTCTGCTGGAGCAGCACTATTAACTGATTCATTTTGAAAAAACTATTTTTTCCCATGACAGTATCCCTTTAAAGGACAAGAAGGCTAAAATTATCAGAAAGGTCTATATAAATACACCAGTAAACCCTCAAAGTAATGTTACTCTGAGTCCTCTGTCAAAAGAAACTAGGGAACTAGGACTAGAACTAGGAAACTAGAGAAATTTATGTTAGCATATATAAATCCAAATGTAAAAAAAAAATTAGGTATGCTTGCTAAGCTTTATGTAATGTTTATTTCCCCTTTTTATTTTTTTATTTTTTTTCTCTTTTCTGTATGTGTTTATTTGTATTTTCTTTTTTTGCTTTATAAAAGCTCGAAAATGTGTTTGGTAATGGATATAAGATTACATTTTGTAATTTGTAAAATGAACCAAAGCAATAAAAAAAAAAAAGCAAAACGAAAAACCCGAAAGAAAGAAAACTAGGGATGCGACCAAAACCAGGATTCAGCCTTTCTCAGCAGTATTCACATTCGACCGAATCCTTCTGCCCGGATGAACCGAATCCAAATTTGCATATGCAAATCAGGGGCGGGGAGGGAAATTGCGTGACTTTTTGTCACAAAACAAGGAAGTAAAAAATGTTTTGCCCCTTCCTACCCCTAATTTGCATGTGCAAATTAGGATTTGGATTCGGTTTGGTAATCGACCAAATCGTTCACAAAGGATTCAGGGGTTCGGCTGAATCTAAAATAGTGAATTAAATCGCATCGTTATGTTTTAGTAGCCGAGGATGAGTAGAGTATAACAGATCTTTATTAGCAGGTTCATGCAGCCATTACATACCTCCCAACATTTTGGGAGGTATGTAATAAAAAGAGGGACAATAAAGTAAAAAAAAATTTGACCACGATTATGTTTGTGGCCACACCCCCCAATTTCGCAGGTTATAAAGGTTTGAACATATCTGTGTTTCAGTTTCAGTTATTACAGTTTTGCTAATGAAGGTGAATTGCCCTTTAAGCTGTGAGTCTAACTTCTCCCAAGGGACCTGTTATCTTATATTGTTACAATGACTTATTTGCTTATCTTGATACATTTGAATTGTAACAAATGTATCTAATGTTCTGTTGTGGCTGTTCTGGGCTCTCTGCCAAAAGCCAATCAAGTTAGAAACGTTGTTTCTTTTTCTGACCATTCACTGCAGAGAAAAACTGACTTTCCAGTACAAATGAGGGACTGCAGGTCGAGCTGTCAAAAGAGGGACTGTCCCCAGGCCTGGATTTGTGGAAAGGCCACCTAGGCCCGGGCCTATGGCGGCAGGATTTTAGGGGGGCGGCATGCTGCCCAACCACACCCACATTGGTTCAAAAACACTGGGGATGCGCTGGAGATACAACCATTTTTTAAATTTCCCATGCGCCAATCCGAACCGAACCGCAGTGGGCCTAGGGGCGCCCACTATGTAAATCCGGCCCTGACTGTCCCTCTAAAAACGGGACAGTTGGGAGGTATGTACATTCCACTTCAACAGTAGCTTACTCTAATGCCTCAAGCTGTATAGAAAGTACTGTGTATTCACAGTATAACTATTGTGTACAGTGACACCTACAGGCCATTTGTATAAACACCGCACATCTCAAACTGAACCTCGTCCATGAGTTTTCAAGTGATAAACGTTTTTTCACTGAACTGAATCTGGCCCCAAGTTGCCTATTCCTTCTCCTCATTCTTCAAGCCTTGGAGAGCCTTCTGTCTAGCCAGGGTTACGTCTAGGGATGCAACGAATCCACTTTTTTGGATTCGGCCGAACCCCCGAATCCTTCACAAAGGATTTGGCCGAATACCGAACCGAATCCGAACCCTAATTTGCATATGCAAATTAGGGGTGGGAAGGGGAAAACATTTTTTACTTCCTTGTTTTCTGACAAAAAGTCACACAATTTCCCTCCCTGTCCCTAATTTGCATATGCAAATTAGGATTCGGATTCGGTTCGGTCGGGCATAAGGATTCGGCTGAATCTGAATCCTGCAGAAAAAGGCTGAATCCTGGCCGAATCCTGAACCGAATCCTGGATTCGGTGCATCCCTAGTTACGTCTCCACTACCCCATCCCAATTCCAACCCTCATCCCCAGTTATTTTTTCCTTTGTTATTGCCCTTGGTTGTGAATGTGCTAAATATCTGCAATAATTCTGGGTTAAGGGCCCAGCACAAATACCCTCACTACCATTCCCATACTAGTAGCCTTGATAACTTGCTTGGTTATCTAGTTGCAGGACTACCAGTGGTTCTTGGAGCATGTGTCAGATGCATGAGACCAAAACCATACATTATTGCATTCCTTACAGTTTCCAGCTCCTGCTGAACTTTTCCCCCATCACCTACAGTGGCTGAGCCCCGTGGGTATAATACAACATGTTGTGTTAAGCAAATTACATTTTGACATCCAATATGACTCACTGTGTGTCACATCTGCCTAGTGTCTCACAGACTGATCTCTGTGCTGCTCAATTTCACATCTTGTCATTGTCACAACTCAGGAATGTGCGCTCTTGTTCCGCTCACTCACGGAAGGATGGGTCCTGGGAGGAATCAAATCACCCCGTGCCTCCTGGAAACACAAACACATCATTTAGTCTTTGCTTGTCTAATTCACTGCTGAGCAGGTAGAAAATATCAACTTGTATGGGAAATGCATTCTGATTATCTTTTCTTCAATGCATGGAAATATGTATAACCCACATTAGAAAAAGGGCCCAATAAACAATCAACCAAGGCAAATAGAAAAAATGTATGTGTGCATATATATATATATATATATAGCTTTCTAACTGTATAAACATTGGAGATTGAACATTTCAAGACATTTTCAAGTTCTGTTTTGCAGTTAAGGTCACCTTAAAATGAACTTTTAGGGGCCGATTCACTAACTTCAAGTGAAGGATTCGAAGTAAAAAAACTTCGAATTCCGAAGTGTTTATTGGGCTACTTCGACCATCGAGTGGGCTACTACGGCCTTCGAATCGAACTATTCGAACTAAAAATCGTTCGACCATTCGATAGTCGAAGTACTGTCTCTTTAAGAAAAAACTTTGACCCCCTAGTTCGCCATCTAAAAGCTACCGAACTCAATGTTAGCCTGTGGGGAAGGTCCCCATAGGCTTGGCTAACTTTTTTTGATCGAAGGATATTCCTTCGATCGTTGGATTAAAATCCTTCGAATCGTTCGATTCGAAGGATTTTATTGTTCGATCGGAGGAATAATCCTCGATCGCACTATTTGCGCTAAATTCCTTCGACTTCGATATTCCAAGTCGAAGGATTTTAATTCCCAGTCGAATATCGAGGGTTAATAAACCCTCGATATTCGACCCTTTGTGAATCGGCCCCTTAGTATGATGTGTGCTTTTCAGGGAAAATTGCAAGTAACCTTTTTTTATTTTTTGTGATTTTATAATGTATTCATGTTTTTTTGCTGTGCAGCTCTCAAGTTTGGAATTGCAACTGGTTTCTGGTCGCTAGTGCTTTATTATCCTAGTGTCCAGGCAGTCGTTTAGAAAGCACAATGGAACGTGGATAAAAGCAAGGAAAGAATGATAAAATAATAGTAAAAATCAAACTGAACTTTTTTAAATTGTTACGTTTGGTTGCTGGGGTCAGTGACCCTGACAACCAGCTAGTATTTTCAGCTGCAGGTTGGTTACAAGCAAATTCACACAATTTTACTGAGGTTCTGCGAAATTTGGGGGAATGATAAATGTGGAAGGTATAGATGCATTGCTGTTAATCATACTTTAAAGCTACAAGTGCTATCAGGTACCTCCCAATATAGTCGAATAAGTAAAAATAATCAATGTTATGTAAGGAAAATTGCCTTATGTATGTTGTGCTCCTATGGTGTGCTTAATCACAGGATTAAAAGCAGCGAGAGGGAAGGACAAATGTAACTGCATACAATAGGTCACTTAAGCTGGCCATAGACTCAAAGATCCGCTCTTTTGGCGACATGGCCAAACGAGCGGATCTTTCCCTGATATGCCACTAACGGCATGGCTATATCGGGGGTAATCGAACGTTCGGCCATATGGTTAAACAATCGAAGCTCCCCATAGACGCAACGATTCTTCTTGACGAACGACTGATTTTAGAGAAGTCCGATCAATCCTTCGAAATTATTGTGCGGTTAGTGGGATTCGAACGATCGAACATTTTACGATTTTTCGGCCGACATCTGTCAGGAAATTGATCGGCCAGGTCAAAAAATCTTTGTCAGTCCCAGTGCAATGTATCTATGTTTGCAGGGCCAAGCAGGCAGCTCCCCTTTGTTTTCCTGACAAATTGGTCTTTTTAGTTGATGGTCAATTCGTCCGATCGTTCTGAGAAGATCGTGGTCTCACGATGAGGATCTTATCTTTTAAAAATCTCAACATCTAAGGCCAGCTTTACGATATGCCAAGGGGCTCGGTCGGTTAAAATTCAAACCTTCCCCATTGATATCGTGACCAGATATCGATCGGGAAGACCCATCGAACGCCCCCATACATGGGCAGATAATCTGTCAAATTCGTCCAAACGACGATATCGGCAGCTTTATCTGCCCGTGTATGGCCACCTTAATAAAGAATTGCATTTACAGTAAAGCAAGCTCAGAAATACAGCACAAAAATCAGCAATCAATCCAAATCTGACTCTAATCCCACCCAAGAGCAAGCAAAGCTGGCAAGAGTTAAAAATGTTCTGTGTAATCTACTCTCAAACCTTGTGGTTTTCTGGTGACCATGAGAAATTCTTCTACTTCTGAATGTCTCCAGCTGCATTCTACTATTAGTCTCCTCTGCTTATAGGTTCTTTACAGACTGTCTGTATTCCACCCTTTCCCCAATATTTAGGGTCTTATAGTTTATATATTGTTTTGTGCAATAGTATTTGTGAATTGTGACCATAGAGGTAAAAATTCCCTGTGTAGCTTGCTATGGACATATAGAAATAGGCAGAGAGGGAATGATCTAGTATCAGGCTTGTTATTGTGTACAACAATATCAGTTCTTAGTGCAGATATTTTTTCTGTGCAGGCTTTGTGCAAACCTGGAAGCTGTCCCTGCTGAATTGCACTGGGAATATCCATGTTGCCTTTGTTTTATGGCATTTCCCTGTACAGGCTAAACATAACAGCTGTTCTTGAAGAATTGTGTGTTATAAAGAAGAATACATACTGTATGCTGCACAGTCTATGAACAAACTTAGGGGACTGTTCCTGCTGAATTGTGCTTAGTACAGGGGATACCTATGCTGCCATAGTTTTATGGGATCTCTCTGTACAGACTATGAGCAAACTTAGGGACTGTTCCTGCTGAATTGTGCTTAGTACAGGGAATACCTATGCTGCCATAGTTTTATGGGATCTCTCTGTACAGACTATGAGCAAACTTAGGGACTGTTCCTGCTGAATTGTGCTTAGTACAGGGAATACCCAGGGCAGCCATCAAGGGGGGACAGGGGGGAGTGTTGTAGGGGGCCTGGAGGGTGAGGGGGGCCCGGCGCGACACACTTACTTGATTAGCCGGGCCCATTCCTTTCCCCTATTGGTCAAAGACTTTATGTCCCGGTTGAGCTGCTCAGGGATTGTATAGCTGGGGTTTGAACTTTCCCTGCAGCTCATCCAATCACCATGCAGCTTTACTGGGACTTGAAATTCTGTGACCAATGAGGGAAATGCTGTCACTGGAAGAAGATGCAGCAACCTGTGCTCCCCATCTCCCTTCTGAAGTTGGCATCTCACTCACAGCAGGGGGGCCACACAGTGGCGTAACCATCAGTCGAGTAGGGGGTGCAATTGGGCCAGGGCCCGAACCCCTGCAGGGCCCACCGGCAGTCACACGCCCACTGCAGTGGCTGCAGCGCCGCAAGGAAGAGGGTGGGGTCGGGTCCCTGCTGCACAGCCCACACCAGGGCCCGCCCCCACCTAGTTCCATCACTGGGGCCACACTAATGAAGTACAACATGATAGGGCCCCCCTAAAGGTAGGGGGGCCCTAGGCACCAATTGTTTTTTAAACTTATGGGGGGCAATGTTTTTTACATGGACGTTTAAGGGGGGCCCTGGCCACCAATGTTTTTATAATGTGGGGGGGCCTGGACACCAATTTTTTTTTTTTACCATGTGGGGGCCTAGCCACCAATATTTTTTAATGGGGGCCCTGACCATAAATGTTTTTTTTATGGGGGGCCCTGATCTGTATTTTTTTTTTATTTTTTATTAACATGTGGGGACCCTAGCCATCAATGTTTTTTTTACTGTGTGGTAGGGGGTGAACCTGTGGGTGTGGAGGGTGGACTTGTGGGTGGGGCTTACAGTGGACGCAGCCCAGGGGGGCCCAGGAAATTGCGTTGTACAGGGCCCTGTGATTTCTGATGGCGGCCCTGGGAATACCTATGCTGCCATAGTTTTATGGGATCTCTCTGTACAGACTATGAGCAAACTTAGGGGGCTGTTCCTGCTGAATTGTGCTTAGTACAGGGGAATACCTATGCTGCCATAGTTTTATGGGATCTCTCTGTACAGACTATGAGCAAACTTAGGGACTGTTCCTGCTGAATTGTGCTTAGTACAGGGAATACCTATGCTGCCATAGTTTTATGGGATCTCTCTGTACAGACTATGAGCAAACTTAGGGGCTGTTCCTGCTGAATTGTGCTTAGTACAGGGAATACCTATGCTGCTATAGTTTTATGGGATCTCTCTGTACAGACTATGAGCAAACTTAGTGTATTTTTTATTTCTGAATGACACTGTTTACACTGCACATAATTCACTCTACAATATAAAATGTCATTCCTGAACCAGCAAGTGTATGTTTTTTAGTTGTAATATTGGTGTGTAGTTGCATCTCAGGTCATTTTGCCTGGTCATGTGCTTTTCAGAAAGAGCCAGCACTTTAGGGCTGCTGGGGGGGGAGGGGGGGTGATATGACTCCAATTTGCAGTTCAGCAGTAAAGAGTGACTGAAGATTATCAGAGCACAAGTCACATGACTGGGCACAGCTGGGAAACTGACAATATGTCTAGCTCCATGTCAGATTTCAAAATTAAATGTAAAAAAATCTGTTTGCTATTTTGAGAAACTGATTTCACTGTAGAATTCTGCTGGAGCAGCACTATTAACTGATTTTTTTCCCATGACAGTTTCCCTTTAAATTTAGCTGGACATACATGTGAAGATCTGCTTGAGGTGGGCAATATCGGACTGTTCTGATCATTTGGTTGCCCCTAATTAAGGGTGGTGTCTGGTGTTTCAGTCTGGCAGCTCAGTAATCCAGGAGCAGATTATGAACTGTTTGCTACATTAGTTGATCCATTTCTCAGCAGAATCTGTTGGAATATTAGCAACTATTGTATCAATTTTAACAGCTGCCTTTAAAGGGGCGGTTCACCTTTAAGTTGAGTTTTAGTATGTTGTAGAATTGCCTAACAACTTTTCAGTTGGTCTTCATTATTTATTTTTTTATACTTTTTGAATTACTTTCCCTTTTTTCTGGCTCTCTCCAGCTTTCAAATGGGGTCACTGACTCCAAATGCTCTGTAAGACTACAATTTTATTGTTATTACTATCTTGTATTGCTCATCTTTCAATTCAGGCCTCTCTTATTCATATCCTTGTCTCTTGTTCAAATCAGTGCATGGTTGCTGGTGTAATTTGGACCCTAGCAACCAGACTGTAAATTGGAGAGGTGCTGAATAAAAAACCTAAAAACCACAAATAAAAAACCAATTGCAAATTGTGTCAGAATATCACTCGCTACATCATACTAAAAGTTAATTCAAAGTTAAACAACCCCTTTAATCAAACGGCTCAGCAGGGATAAGAAATGTATCAACTAAATGTAACAATTTATAACAGTTTACAGACTCACAGAGCTTTTTCAGTAAGACATAAAAAGGCAAAAAATTAAACTTCAATGTTAGAAAAACAGTCACAAATAGAAAATAATTGAAAAAAAGTCTCTGGTGAACTATCTGAAACCAACTGAACTGAATAAAGTGTTGGACAGTGAATATACCTTGAAGGAATTATACCTTTAGTGACTGCCCATTAAAAAAAGTGTACAAAGTACATAGGTCCCTTTATCTAGCACCTGCTTGAACACTGCCTACAATATCTCACCTGTCAGTGAATGCTTAGAGGTTGATATTAAAGGAGAAGGAAAGCTACAGAGGCATTTTCTATGCCAATAGATTAGCTGCAATAGTGCAAGCTAGAATGCTATATTTATTGTGTAGAATGCTTTAATAAACCTGAGTAAGAAACTCTAGAAGCTCTCTCTGTTTGTTTAGGATATCAGCTGCCATATTAGCTTGGTGTGACATCATTTCCTGCCAGAGTCTCTCCCTGCTCACTCATAGCTCTGGGTTTAGATTACAGCAGAGAAGGGAGGGGAAGAGGAGCAAACTGAGCATGCTCAAGCCCAAGCCCTGAAAACAGGAAGTCTGATACAGAAGCCCATGAGTACACAATAGAAGGAAAGAAATGCAGTGTTTCTGTTGACAGAGGACTCAGAGCAGCATTACTTTGAGGGTTTACTGGTATATTTAGGTGGACATTTTTGATTAGGCTTACTTAGTTTTAACCTATCTTTCTCCTTTAAAAAAATTTGGTTTTATATGAAAGTTTATATAGAAGGGTTCTTGCTATTGTGGGTCTCACTTCATTATGGACCATGTACTTCTGCACAAGTTGAACATCCTAAAGCCTCTTGGTGCAATTAAAAATAAGTCAATTGAAAATTCTAGGTAGAAAGTGTTTATTGGTGATGTTTTAGAGTGTCCTTCTTTACTTTGGGTCAGGCCCGGACTGGCAATCTGTGGGTTCTGGCAAATGCCAGAGGGGCTGCTATAAGGTCCCATAGAAAGTCAGTATTTAGTGGGCTGGTGGGGACTGTTTGGGCCTCTGTATGGGCTGATTGGGCCTCTGTGTACCTGAAATGCCAGGGCCTATTTTAATTCTCAGTCTGGTCCTGCTTTGGGTAAAGTTGTTATGACAATATCACTTATTTAGGCACTAGGCCTTTCTAAGCAGTCAGAGAAAAGGCCAATCTGCTCCCATCTGCTCTGTGTTTTCAGTGGCTGACAGGCATAGTGTTGGCCTATAAGTGAACATGGAGTGGATTTCAGTATAAAAATACATAATTGCTTGCTAAAAGCCAACGCACACTATAGAGTTGAGCTTGTTGTAGGGTAGTGCCAGGTAGCAGCCAGTTGCTAAGAGCCCTTACACTATAGAAGGGAGCCAACTTGCTAAGAGCCAACAACTATTGAAGGGAGCCAGTTTATTAAAAGCCAGCACACTATTGAAGGGAGCCAGCTTGCTATGGTCCAACACACTATAGAAGGGAGCCAGCTTGTAGCCAGCTTGCTAAGGCCAGCACACTATAGAAGTCAGCCAGCTTAGAGACAATAGACTACAGTGAAATTGCTTTGGGGCAGTGCCAGGTAGAACCAGGTTGATAAGAGGCAACACAAAGTGGAAATAAAGCAACTTACTAAAAGACAATACAGGAGTGAGCTTGATGTGGGGCCAGGGAGCAGCTAGGTGCAGTGTAGAAGTGAGCTTGCTATAGCAGCGAGCTTGCTGGGATGATGATGGCTAGCACATGCTGAAGAGAGAGAGGAAAGTGAGCCAATATGAACTGGATCCAGCCCAGCTGTCAGTCCCCTCTCCCCCCCCCCCCCCCCCAGTCTAATGGCTTTTTCCTGCCTGCGAAGCTTTCTGCCTTCTATCCACAGCCAAGACTTTGCAACGGAGCCGGGTCTTCCCAGGATCTGACCCCAGCGCCTGAGTGTCTGAGAGCGGCCAGAGAATGGAGACACCCCGGCTCCTCCAAGCTCAGCCCCCTCAGCATCTATTTACTAACTACTGTCACCAAACACCTCATTAATTATTATCTCATTAATATGACTCTGACACCAGCACCCCCATCCATCAGAGCCGGCAGCAGGTCACTGGCAGCTTTCAGCCTTATAACTGCTGCAAAGATCCCCTGTCTGTATGAAATATTCCCTTTTCTATCTGTTCTAATTGTCTGTCTGCGTCATATGTACTATTCACTGCATCATGTGCGCTGTGAATTGCATTCGAAATGTTGTTTGCGTCACTTACTATTCATTACACACGTCCCAGTGATTTACTAGGGACTGGGCTGTTGTTTGGGTTAAACTCCGCGTCTGCTCTTGTTTGCGATATACTTCTGTTTATTTTGCGGCTAATTTAATATTTGCGTTTTCTCAACAGTTTTAAACCCAAATGCTTTATATTATAATATTAATACACAACTTCATTTTTTCCACCCATTGCAGAATGAATTCTATATGTTCGGTATGTCTGCATGTTATAATGTATCTGCATTGAATTCTGCCCTCTGCCTGCTATATGATAATAGAATAATATAATCATAACGTACCTGTACACTTTATATACTATTAATATGGTATAAATTGCATTTTGCATGCTGATTTTTGTATGCCACCTTCAGTTGAGACATAATATCGTATTGTATAAATAGTCATTGGATTTCTGAATGTTACATGTGTCTGCATACTTAATGCTGTAAATATAAAGAAATGTCTCTCTATACCGTATGATATTAATACAAATGTGTATATATGTGCTATATATACATTTTTACAATAATATGTGCCTGTATGCTACGAACTACAATTAAATATATATTGCCTGTAGGGTCAGATTTATTAAAATGTAACTTTAGGGTTTCATAAATTAAAAACCCATCCACATTCTATTTATTCCTATGGGAGCATATTTATCAAATGGTGACTTCTAACTTTCACCCATTGATAAATATAATTCTACAAAATAAATTCCATGAGAATGAATAGAACGTGGGTGAGTTTTTATTTATTAAACTCTAAATTCACATTTTGATACATCTGCCCCTTTTAAGTGTTTAGTATATTTGTGTATTATAATGAAGTGGAAATAGGTTATTTCATTTGTTGTTCATGTGTAATGAACCAAAAGGTGTCTATTGTTATAGAAGCATTAATCACTTTATGATGATGATGATGATGATGATGATTATTATTATTGTTGTTGTTGTTATTATTATTACTATTATTATTATTGTTGTTATTATTATTATTAGTATTATTAGTGCTATTATTATTGTTGTTATTATTACTATTATTATTATATATAACATTATCACTTTGTAATCAGGCGAAACTAAAATAAACGCTTGGTAAGAGTTTTAAGGAAAATGGATAGAAAAAAAACCACCTTGTGTTGCATGTTTATTTGGACTGTTATCTGTATGTTCTTAGATTAAAATTATGTGCTGTGTTAGGAACTAGGAGAAAAAAAGGAGATTACAAATATCCACCAAATACAATAAAAAGTTAGAATATGAAAAAGCAGTACCAAGAAGTCTGAGAGTGAAAAGAATAATACAGGAAGTATAGAAACTTTAGCTTTCTAAGACCAAAACATAAAGCCTACATTGTCTAGGACTATCTTTATTAACTACCCTGGGAGGTTTAACTTTTTTTTTTTTTAGTTTGGTTTTTTTTTTTTTGTTAGATTTATTGTTAAATGTTAGATCTTACTCCTTAGAGAAGTATATGAACATACAATGTATGTATCTGTTGGAAAAACACAATAAATAAAGGAAAAAAAATATGTGCTGTGTTATATCAAATATCTTGCTGTGCCATTTAGAACAGGCCTTTTTTTATTTAAAGTACAGTCCCTACTTTATTTTAAACGAATTTCGTGTGTTGAAACGAAATGTTAGAATTATAACAGGGTCAGTATTGGCAATTTGTTTGTCACAACACCACCAGCTCTTTATATGGGAAATCGGTAGATTATTTGCAACACGATTCGCGTTTCGTGACAAATTAAATGAAATTTTTTTTTTGTGATTGATACACAGTGTAAAAAAAATACAAACTACAACGTGTGTATTCGTTGGAGAACTAAGCGATCAACATCATCCGTTAATGGGCAAAAAACGCGAAGCAAAAACAAGTAATAAAAAAAACTCCAAGGTATTTCTGTAGTTCCTTAGCTGTTTGGTATAGAGAGCTCGAAGGCAAATATTTCTCCCCATTATATTCAGACTATCAAGGTCACTCCAAACTTAATTACTACAAAGACCTTGGAAAGAATATCTGATCCCCCCCAGCAGCCACAAATTGGAGACAGATAGCACCGCTTTCAACAAACACCACCATTAACCCTTCGATCTCCTCTCCTGTGCAGGGACCATGAGAGCTGGGGGGGGGGGGGGGGGACAGAGCTTTCCTGTGACAGGTATGCTAAGTGAGGAACTTCTTATTTATTACCTTAATATGCTCACTTGTGTTCTGAAGAGTCATTTTAAGAGTGGAATTAAAATAAACATATGAAATATATTTAAGCGATAATAAATGGCTGCAATTCTTGTTTGTTGTTCATGCTCTCTGTCTCTAAACATGTGTATATACAGATGTATTTATATTTAGATGTATATGTGTAAATGTGTAAAAGAAATACAAGTATAAAAATAATCCTAAAGCCCCTAGTATTGTCTCAAACCTTTTCAGTTCAAGTCCTACTTGATGGACCAACCTTTGGACAGGGACCCCCATAGCTCATGTAATGACATATATATAGTTTGAGAACATCAGCCCTAGACCCTTCAGTTTGTGTGATTAAAGGGATACTGTCATGGGAAAAATGTTTTTTTTCAAAACACATCAGTTAATAGTGCTGCTCCAGCAGAATTCTGCACTGAAATCCATTTTCAAAAGAGCAAACACATTCCTTTATATTCAATTTTAAATTTGTCAGTTTCCCAGTTGCCCCAAATCATGTGACTTGTGCTCTGATAAACTTTAGTCACTCTTTACTGCTGTACTGCAAGTTGGAGTGATATCACCCCCCTCCCTTTCCTCCCCAGCAGCCTAACAAAACAACAATGGGAAGGTAACCAGATAACAGCTCCCTTACACAAGATAACAGCTCCATGGTAGATCTAAAAACAACACTCAATAGTAAAAGCCAAGTCCCACTGAGACACATTCAGTTACATTAATTAGGGGAAATAACATCCTGCCAGAAAGTAGTTCCATCCTAAAGTGCAGGCACAAGTCACATGACTGGGGCAGCTGGGAAACTGACAATATGTCTAGCCCCATGTCAGATTTCAAAATTCAATATAAACAAATCTGTTTGCTCTTTTGAGAATTGGATTTCAGTGCAGAATTCTGCTGGATCAGCACTATTAACTGATTCATTTTGAACAAAAACATGTTTTCCTATGACAGTATCCCTTTAATCACACAAACTAAAGGGTCGAGGGCAGTTGTTCTCAAACTATATATATATATGTCATTTCATGAGCTATGGGGGTCCCTGTCCAAAGGTTGATCCATAAAGCTTTATAAAGTTACCAGGGTTCTCCCCCCTAGTCCCTAATAAATCACCACACCTTACCAACCCTAATGACTTTGTCTCACTTGCTGCCATTTAAAAGCATTGGGCCCTAATGATAGCTTGGGCATGGGGCCATTACTATCAGTTACAGATAGTTGGATCGTAATGACTGGCATTCAGGCAATGCCATTTATAGATAGCTAGGGGTCAGTGCAGGAATTCACTAACTGCCAGTTATTAAAAACTACTTTTTAATGGCTGATATTTACCTATTACTGTTTAAAAGTAGCTAGCGCCTAATGGCTGGGATTCAGGTAGTGACATTTATAGATAGCTATGTGTCTATGCAGGATTTCACTAACTGACAGTTATTAAAAGTTGCTTTTTAATGGCTGAGATTTACCTATTGCTGTTTAGAAGTAGCTAGCCCCTAATGGCTGGGATTCACTTATTGCCAGTTAGAGATAGCTGGAAGACATACTGCCAGTTTGGATTAAATAGGACCCAAATGAAGGTAGTTGGGCTTAGATTACTCTGGGACTAACTGCCTGCTGAGCCTGGTGCCCAAATCCATCACTCTATTGCAGCCTGTACCTTCTTGTTAGTTTTTTTTTCCATGTGGGGTTATTTAAAGAGAACTGTTAGAATAAACAGATGTGACATGTGTTTGGGAGAGTGTCTGTGAAGTTGTGACATGACCATCAGATAAGTAATGTAAGTTGATTCTGTAAGTGCTCCACTCAGTGTCAGTCCATGCAGATAAAGTCTCCCCCGCTCTCCCTCCAGTTGCCCATGCCAGTCTTATGCCCTGGGAAGAGTCTGGTGCCAGCCAAGTGTGGTGCTGGGAATATCAAATACTCCTCCTCTACAGATCTGTCTGTACCCCAGTGAATCTGGTCTCTGCTCAGTGCTCAGAAGTAGGTTTGGTAAAAGGTGAAAAAGATGAAAATAAAATGCCCCCCAAATATTCTCAAAAATTCTCCATAGTTCCAACCCAGCCTAATACTGGATTACACACACCTAATTCACTTGTAAATGCACTGTAGTGTTTTCTGAACAAGTTATGAGTCACTTATTTTATGGTTATTTTGAACAGACAAATTTGCATTAACTGACATGCCTAAATTCATATTCTGATATGTGCAAGCATACATACACTCATTATATAACATGGGAGCACAAATAAAATGGTAAGGCACACCAGCAGGGCACACTCCCATAGAGCAAACATGCAGCCACTCAGTTAATTGCAAGAAATAAACTCACAAGTAAATGTCAGTCACCCACACACCCCTCTGTTGAATTCACAATCACAGCAGAGCACAGACAACAAATATATATATATATATATATATATATATATATATATATATATATATATATATATATATAGATATATATATGTATATATATTTTTTTATTTGTAAAGCGCTCCTTGAGGGCAAAGCACTGTACAACAAAACAATAAATAAGTAGTAACAAACAAGGGGTCACATATATATATATATATATATATATATATATATATATATATATATATATATATATACTTCCATTATATATTATACTTCCATCAAAATGAATGTAAAAATGGCATAAATGTATTACATGAACCATAAGTTCTCTATAAAGAGACTGTAGGTAGCCAGGATAGGAGGAAGTTAAAATAAAACTAATATCCATAGGTAAGACAACAGCTGGGCAGGAGGAGAAATGTTTATTAGTGAAAGATACAAAAAGAAATAGGAGTGAAATTTGGAAATTTGCATGGACTGAGCAATTATTATTCTTGTTTGGGGGATTGTTTAGGTCCTTCGTGGAATTCAAATCCCCCCACCTAGAAAAACCTTACTGTTGGGCTGGAAGTCTAATTTGAAAATTAATATAATAGTTAATTATAAGTAATAAGCACTTCATGAGCATAATATAATAATAAGGGTATAAAGCTCATTTACTGTCAGGTAAAATCAATTTTAATAAGAATAAAGAAGCTTTTTTTACAAGGCCAAACATGTACAATATGATTGTTCCAATGACCAGCCATTAACTTGCCCTTTTTTAGCACCCAGTTAATAACTTCAGTATAATGAGCGTTATATAAATATATACACGCCTGTCAGATCTACACCATTGTAATATTTAAAATTATTTCTTTATTTTAACGTATATTCGATTTTTAGTAGCCGAGTTTGTGTGTAAATCTATAAAGTGCCTTTTTATTGCACACACACGTATATAATAAATATATATGCAGTGAAACAATTATGTGGATTTTGAGGCTACATACCGTTTTACAAAAAAACACACAACCCCCAGAGGCAGAAAACATTACTTTTTAATCTTATCGAGACATTAGTGACAATGTTAGTAGAACACAAACTGCACGACAATGACACATAATTGTCTTAAACCCGGCGTTGGAGAGGTTAAATTATTAGCTTCTTATTGTTGTACAGCGCTGAATACAATCACCCTCGAAAAGGATCTCTGTGCATTGAATTGTTCTGCAGTTTTAGAATAAAACTGGTGGGCTTTGTACCCCATTAACAAGTAATAATGGCACTAACACAACGAATAATTGAGCAAATAATTAGTATAATGAAAATAAATGTATTGTTGTTAAATATAGAAAAAGTCCCTCTATTTTAAAATTGAAGGGAATTGAAGGGATACACAGACACGAGTTCAAGGTATTCGTGTCATATATGAATCCTCTAGTTTTAATTCAGTTTTAATTCACCGATGTTTTTCATAACCCGCAGTAAATGTGTGAATCATTTAACTTCATGGAAGGCTTAAAGAAAAAAAAATGTAGAGATTTGGTGAAAATAATATGAAATCGGTAAATGATAAAGTACAGGTTTGCCCTGGTGCTGTGTAGCATATTATCCCGCAGACTCAACTGTCATATCTATTATTTATTGTTATTCCAAGAAGGCGCTGACTGCAAAATACCTGGTGGCAAAATATGTTTATTTGGGTGTAGACAATATATCAGTGCAAATGCATTCAAATGGAAACTATATATATATATATATATATATATATATATATATATATATATATATATATATATATATATATATGTATATATATATATATATATATATATATATGTGTAAAAAAATTAAATAAATAAATAAGTGCACACTAGGATTTATCCAAAAAAACACGACTTATTTGATCAACGTTTTGGTCCTCAACAGGGACCTTTATCAAGTCCCTGGTGGGAAACGAAACATTGATCAAATAAATAAGTTGTCTTGTGCATTTACAAGTGGCTATTCAGTTACTGAACTGCACCTTCCAATGCATTATATATATATATATATATAATACACAAAAGCCATGAATATCCTGTAAATTATATCCTTATAAACGGTGAGTAGTGATGTCATCAGTTATAAACGGTGAGTAGTGATGTAATTTCTATCACATGACTCACTAAAATTTGTGTATTATAATAAATAAAGTACCCCCAGTTGTAAAATATGAGGATATTATAAGTTACCTCGGAGTTCCATGACCTGTATAAAAACACTCGGCCTTCGGCCTCGTGTTTTTATATGGTCATGAAACTCCTCAGTAACTTATAATATCCCTATATTTTACAAAAGGGGGTACTTTATTCACTATATATATATATATATATATATATATATACACATACACAAAATGTAAAGTCTGCCACACTCAGGGTCTGTAGGTCTGTATATTATTATATTATATATTAAACTCTCCTTTTTTGCATAATATACAAACCTTGAGCTATTTAAGTACAAATACTAATAAGTAAATAACAAGTATTTCTATGTATTTATCACTTCGCATCCAGGTCAAATGAGTGCACATATATAAGTGTGTGTAAAATTAATATTTATAGAGTAAATTCAAATAAACTATTTATCATGGGTTTGTTTTTATTTAATATATATATATATATATATATATATATATATATATTTATATTCCGATTATTCATGACTAATTAGAAGCCAGGGAGCAGGGTTTAACTTAACACATGAGGCAAATGAATTCGGGTCAGGAATACATTGTAGTAGGGATGATATAGTTAGAGGACTGATCTAATCTGGATTAGTGCAATAGAAATCCTAATGTTGCCACTGCATTGTAGGAACATAGCTAAGACTCTGTAAATAAGCGATTACTTACTGGGCTCTGTTTTAAATGACTGCCACTCCATTCATTCCCCCTCTATGGAGAGAGAGAGAGACAAATGGGATTGTTTCAAATGAAGGGGCTGGTGGCACCTCACTATAAAGTCATTATGGGGGAATGACTGGGGGTAATGGGTTTTTAATAGCAGATAGCATGATAGGTTTTTGCTTGATTGTGTCAAGTCTGTGACTGTATAATCTGGCAATTTAACCCCCAGTGTGCCTGATATTTTTGTGGAGGAGCCTGGCAGGCTGCAGGGATGTGATGAAGCACAGGGGGATCCCTCATAGAATGGGCTCAATATGGAAGGCTAAGATACATATTTGAGTTTCCAGTGGGGAAGCTTGGACTTTGACTGCTGTTTTTTTTTTTTCTTAAACAGGAATGAAGTCTGGCGCCTGCTGATGGTGCAACAGATATTAGACCCACGTGATAGGGAAAAGTCAGTGAGTAGGAGGCAGAGAGTGCTTGAGACAGGCAGAGAGTGCTGGAGACAGGACATGAACCTCCCTCCATGCGCTCTGTGATCCAGGTCCTTTAAACAGGACAGGATTTATTCAGCAGCCACATCATCCCCAGATGCCTGGATCCTACCCATTGCTGCAGCCGCCTGAAGGTTGGTCAGTTTCTCTGCTGTCAGATTAGTCCCTACACGACCAGACTTGCATGGATTTGTACAGGGATTCAATGCGTCTCTCTCTTTTTGAGATGGGGGGGGGGGCTCAGGACTGATTTACGCCGAAATGAGTAACAGGAGATAATCCAGTTACAGTGAGATTGATTCACTTTGAAAGTGGGTGAGAGAGGGTTGTTGGGTGTCTGTGTTCTGACCTGAGAGAGGGGGTCGAGACTTGTCTCTGTCCCTCTCTTATCTCACCTTATCTTCAGATTATCTCTTTTTTTGGGTCCTATCATCTTATCCTAGATTGTCAGAGAGAAAGAGAAAAAAAAGGGGACAGATACTGGGAAGGGGGTTTGTACCTGTCAGATTAGAACAATCTAAACCAATATCCCATCAATTCATGGTGAGGATAATTGTTCCCACTGCAAACTGAAAGTGATTGTGTGTGTGTCATAGAGCTGAACACAAAGAGAAATAAAATAAAATTATAACATATATTTTAAGATTTAGTCTTGTAACACTGTGTATCATCCTTGAAAAAGATCCCAATGGGAACCGAAACGTTGGAAGCAGATACTATGTAATAATACAAATTAATTTTTTTCATTAAAGGGAGTGCTGGTTTGGAAACTATTGGTATATATATATATATATATATATATATATATATATATATATATATATATATATATACATACATATTATAAAGAAGTTTATTCAGTGTACCCTAATTAATCAATCATTGCTGTATCAAAAATCACAACATTGTTTCTAAAATCTTAGAGTCTCAATTGCACCTTAACCTTTAGTTTTTAAACTTTAATTTGCAGGGCCCTCTAATCCAATTGTATTTATATATATATATATATATATATATATATATATATATATATATATATATATATATATATATATATATATGGGGAGAGAGAGAGAGAGAGAGAGATAGATATATATATATGTGTGTGTGTGTTATAATTAAGTGCAATTTTCCGCTGTTCTTTGTATGCGTATTCGTTAGTTATTCTGCTACATTTTACTACACAAATTAGTTCACATTGACTTTTTAAACACAAGTCGTGTATGAGGCTTTAGTCAGTTCGTTTTGCTTGACTTGGTCTGTGACACGAGAAATAATTATTGTTGGTATTATTGATATTGGTATTATTATTCAAGCGAATAATTAATTTATAATTAATTTATTCCACGCGTTATGTGTGCGCATATTTATTACAATTTTTACCCATAATTCTGTACAGGCAGGTGTTTTGGGCAGGAGGGAAATAATGCATAAGAATTATGGAAATTAAGGCCTTTCATCCAATGCAGTTCTTTAAATTGTTGAGGCGTTTAACTTGCCAATTATACAACATGAAATACTAAAAGTGTACATAAGTGTGTATAATCATATTAACATTATTACTATTATTATTTGGCAATTCCCACTGGGATATACACACCCATATTAAATCGGTACAATATATTTAAAACCCAGAAATGAAAGCCTGGGTGCAAGAGAACACAAGTGAGTGCTCTCTAGACCTGGAAAACTCAGCTGGGCCTTGTTCAGATTGTAAATGGCTATTACCATTGGGACATTGTGCTGCTCTACGTATAAGTTGTGTCTGGATCAGTCAAGACTCCTAATAAAAAAGAACATGGTAAAATCGCATTGACTTTATTGCTTTTTGTGGCTACTGAAAGCGTGCCACTTATTTCTGCCTGTCACTCCTTGACCAGGGAACCATGACAAGTCCTCACTAGTTTTTTTTTTCTTTCTACTTCAAGAAAACTCACAAATATTTACCCTGGTTCCTTCCCATTGTTTAATTGTTTGGCACATTTTCTCTGATCTTTGAGTGGCTCAATTGCATGCAGCGTCTCCCTTTTCTAGTGAGATATCAGCCGGTTATGTATTTATTACTTCTCATTAATGGCATATCATAATTATATTATTGTATTATCACTAGCGCAAAGCTAGCAAATATATTCCACCTGAATAAATCTACATGAAATAATAAAAACAACTCTAGTAAAGGTTAATATTGTTGTGTCTTACTTATGAACGACATTGGCGCCCAATTAATCAAAGAAATATGATGTTTAATTAAATGACATTATGTATTTGATTTTCATGAAATATTCCCATGCATTCAGAATGACTGTGGTCCACACACATATTGGCTTTATTTTCTGGTAATGTTATTAAATGTTGTTTGGCTAAAGAGTTTTTGGGGGCTGATGTGATTTGTTTTTGTTATTCTTTGGGATCAAACGTGAAGTGTTGAGCTCATTAGCAACACAAAGGTGAGGGGGAGGCTGTGAGACAGGTATATTCTGTGCCCTCCTTGGGACAATAGAGTCTGCCACCTCCAGAGATCTCTTTCTAAGCTCATTATTTCTTCCCCAGGGGTGATGGGTGCCTACCCTTGTGTCCTCTCCCTTATTCTTCTCCTCTGTCTGACTCCTAGGTGTGACCTATAAATATCCCAGAGGAGAGGAGGGCGCTTCTCAGTATAAACTTGGGAAGAGAAGATGAGGGATGTGACCTTCTGATTTGCTGATTGTCTCTAGACTTATCTCAGGCCTGGTTTCCATTAGATTGGGGATTCGACGTGAGATATCTGCTTGCTTTCTCTTGAAGAACATACATGCACAGCCGTATCTAACGTTGAAGAGCGCTGAGACTATCGGATCTGTGGATTGAGTTGCCAGGATGTATCAGAGTATAGCTATGGCCACTAACCATGGTCCCCCTGGCTATGAGGGGGCTGGGAGCTTCATGCACAGTGCTACTGCTGCTACCTCACCTGTCTATGTGCCCACCACTAGGGTCTCTTCCATGATCCCCAGCCTGCCTTACCTCCAAACAAGCGGCTCATCTCAACAAAGTAGCCCAGTTGCTAGCCACAACATGTGGGCACAAGCCGGAGCTGAATCTTCTGCCTACAACCCAGGAACTTCTCATCCCCCAGTGTCTCCAAGATTCACCTTCTCCTCCAGCCCCCCTATTACAGCAGCCTCCACCAGAGAGGTCTCCTACAGTAGCCCCCTTGCCATCTCAGCTAATGGGAGAGAGCAGTACAGCAGGGGACTGGGTGCCACCTATTCAAGTCCTTACCCAGCCTATATGAGTCCTGACATGGGTGCTGCCTGGACTGCTTCTCCATTCGACAGCTCCATGCTCCACAACCTCCAGAACAGAGCGGGTCCGGTGGCTTCAAGGCACCCAAACATAGGTAAGTCGCCCATTCTTAAAGTACCTACCGGTATGAGTCTTATTTCTCTATATCAAAATGGTGTGTCTCATAGGAGCGCTTGGAGGCCAGTGGATTATATATTGCATTTTGGTAGATGTGAGTTTTCTAAGTAGGAACTGAGGGGCCTCTGCATTTCTCTGGGTAACTTTTGTAAGTCATTTCTGGTTACTAGAATTAAAGCATAATAAGAATGTTTAGTCAGTGGTTATGGCCCAATTTGATATGAGAAAGCCCAAGGTGTGGAGAGACATGAATTGCAAGATATAAATGACCGGTAAGAACACGACATGGCTAGTGCAGCAGCAGGACTTACCTGTCATTCCTTGTGGCAACACATGGCGTTTTGGCCACTTTCCATACAAAGGAAAGTCTCACCTGAGCAAATAGCCACCAGGATCGCTACAGCTCATTCCCACAGTGTTTACTTCCAGTTCCTGGGGGGCAAATCAACTGATTATTTCATATATATGAATGGATAGATTTATTATATCAAATAATCTCACATTCTTTTCTATATGTACCATATTCTGGTCTGTGCTCAAGTGAAGAACTGACGTGTATTTAGTGTGTATATCTATGCTTATTATATATATATATATATATATATATATATATATATATATATATATATATATATATATATATATATCAAGTTACAGGGTAACCGTTTGAAATTAAAAATAATAAAAGCGGTATAAAGGTGATACATTTATTGGCCAACTTTACTAAGATAATCATAGTCAGCTTTCAGAACATTTTAGTCTCTTTTTTTCAAGCTGCAATACGATGTTCTGAAAGCTGACTATGATTATCTTAGTAAAGTTGGCCAATAAATGTATCACCTTTATACCGCTTTTATTATTTTTAATTTCAAACGGTTACCCTGTAACTTGATATATATAATATGCACACACATACACACAAAATACATGTCCGTTGCCCTGTAACATTAACACATTAACATGCTACCACAACTTTCCCAATATGCTATATATATATATATATATATATATATATATATATATATATATATATATATATATATATATATATATAATGTTAATATGATTTCACTAAAAAAATACTTTTTTTTATAAATACAGTAAATATATATATATATATATATATATATATATATATATATATATATATATATATATATATATATATATATTTACTGCATTTATAAAGAAAAGTAAGTATTTTTTAGTGAAAATGCCTGGTGTGCATCATCAGCATCTCATTACTATATATATTTACACATAGTGCATAGAAGAACCAGCACTTTTAGTTTCCAGTTTTGTGATTCAGTGTGTTTTATCTTTTATTTCACTTCATGCTGCATCAAATCAAGGAATGACCGAAACGTTGGATGCTGCAGAAATAAAATATGGAAGTGCTGGTGCACTATATATATATATATATATATATATATATATATATATATATATATATATAGTCCGTAAGGCTGCTGCACACACTTTAAAGGGGATGATGCCCTCGTGCTAATAGAAATAATTTATAAATATTTGCAAAATAAGACCCCAGTGAGAGTCGAAACGTCGATTGTAATAAAGCTGTTACTGCAAAAGCCCCTAGAGTTCAACAGCATTTACACACACACACACACACACACACATATATATATATATATATATATACATATACACATATATATTTATATAGATCTCAAACACACAAAACATAAGTTTGTTGGTGCACTCCTGGTAACGATTAATGCAATGGATAGGATTAGGGAATGTGTTTCTTTCTATTTGTTGTATGTAAAATATATATAAAATATTAGATTTTATTAAAAATGCATAATTGAGGCGATTATCTATATATTTATATATTATCCAAACCATAAATAATGGCTTTAGTTATATGTACACGGCGGTATATGCGGTGCAACACAAACCCATGTCTAATTAATAGTAGTTATTGCCAGTTAATATAACAATTAGCAGAGGTCTATTGTTTTGTTCCTTAACTAATTTACGAATCCATTAACCGTGTGTGGATTGTGCAGTAACGCGTGATTATTTTATTCGTACAGAATATTTCAGCCCCAATAAACAAAAATGTTGTTTCGAGGATTAAACTCACAATATTCATTCAGATTGAATTAGCGACATCTCATAAAATCATAAAGTTATATATAGTAATATGATCTATTAGCGGAAAGCGAGTCTCTTTTAATCACATAGTATCTTTGTGAAGCTTGAATTCCCTTTTACTTATTGTAACGTTTCACCAACATTTTCAGTTGCAAAACACTTCGATACACAAACATTGTTCCCCCTCATTATCTGCTGTGAGTTTGTTACAAATGTTACAACTACCATTTCATTTTAAGGTAAACGAATTATCCAGATTGAACGGAGCATAAAGTACCTCATTTATAAAAGCGCAAAACAGGGCTATCAAAGAGCTTGTTCACATTTGAGGGGAAATTCTGAGTCTATTTGTAATTGGTTTTTAGATTATTATTTTTTTGTTTGTTTTTTGAGTTATTTAGATTTTATTCAGCAGCTCTCCAGTTTGCAATTTAAGATATCTGGTTGCTAGGTTCCAAATTCCCCTAGCAACCATGCATTGATTTGAATAAGATACTGGAATATGAATAGGAGAGGCCTGAATAGAAAGATGAGTAATAAAAAGAAGCAATAATAATACATTTGTAGCCTTACAGAGCATTTGTTTTTAGATGGAAGAAGAAGAAGGCAAATAATTAGAAAGCTATAGAAAATAATTAATTAAAAACAATGAAAACGTTGCTTGGAATTTGCCATTCTATAGCACATTAAAAGCTCATTTAAAGGTGAGCCACTTTACATTTAAATGTAGCGAGCAGAGTCAGAATGAGCAATTAACTGAAAATAATGAGATGCAACCTAGATGATCAAAATCAGAATAATGAAGAATATGTATGTACAAAAGAGAATGCGTCAACAACAAAAAAATAAGCCTCTGGTTAAGTTCTACATCAACCAGTTCTGACGCTTAAAAACTTTTCAACAGCAATTATTTGATTGCAAGCTCTATAGGTAAGGCAATATATACCATACCCTATTGAATTCTGTCTGAAACTGAATAGGCTGAGTGGATGTAAGTAGGTGTTTCAGATTATTCTGAAATAATCACATTGTAACAAATTAAATAAAAGTCGCAAAGGCGACAGAAACCAATGTTACCCAACAATGCTACAAAAAAAAGTGTTATTCGTTATTCTGAATTTAATTGAAACTATTCTTGTTATGGCATTTATGCAGCTGGTAATGGAGACGTGTATTAGGGCGTGTATTAGGGCAATACGTGAAAATACTAAGCGCAATGAAAGTGCAACTCTTATTAGTTATAGGTATAAAACATAAATCCTAAACTAACAAATGTTTCATGTTACACACAAGGAGGAATCAGTGCAGCACAATGACCCTGCCCTTACTAATTCACATTATTGCATTCCTTTTGGAATCGAATGGGAGGTAACACAGTCAATTGCACTGGTATCAAGACACCTCCTGGTAAATTAAACATTTGCAAGCTGTGTGCCCCATTCTTTACAGGTGCAGATTCCTTTTTAACGTCAAAGGAAGGAGAGATCTTCCAAGCACCATGGGAATTTTTTGGGCTAATAGCATCCATGTTACACAGTTTTATAACTAATTTTTTTTTTTTTAAAAAAAAGTACAAAAAATAGGCATTTTATATTTCCCTCTACACAGTGGTTCAACTTTCAGAGAGCTGTTAGTATGATGTAGAGCAGTGATCCCCAACCAGTAGCTTGTGAGCAACTTGTTGCTCTCCAACCCCTTGGATGTTGCTCTCAGGGTCCTCAAAGCAGGTGCTTATTTTTGAATTTCAAGCTTGAAAGCTAATTTTAATTGCATAAAAACTAAGTATATTGCCAAGTAGAGCCTCTTGTAGGCTGCCAGTCCACATAGAGGCTACCAATAGCCAATCACAGTCCTTATTTGGCACCCCAAAGAACTTTTTCATGTTTGTGTTGCTCCCCAACTCTTTTTACATTTGAATGTGGTTGAGGACCCCTGATGTAGAGTGTGATATTCTGAGACAGTTTGCAATTGGTTTTACTTTTTTATTATTTAAGATTTTTGAATTACTTGGCTTTTTATTCAGCAGCTCTTGAATTTGCATTTTAAGCAATCTCGTAGCTAGGGTCCTAGTTACCCTAGCAACCATGCACTGATTTGAATAAGAGACTGGAATTTGAATAGGAGAGGCCTGAATAGAAAGATCAATAATAAAAATTTATAACAATACATTTGTAGCATTTGTTTTTTAGGGTAAGGCCACACTGAGCATTTTGGGGAGATTTGGTCGCCTCGCGCCTGCGCCGGCTTAAATGGAAAAAAAAACGCTGTCGCTAATCACATGCAGCGATTCATTTTCCGAAGTCGCCCAAAGTGGAAACTTCGGGCGTCTTCAGAAAGTGAATCACCGCATGTGATTAGCGACGGCATGTTTTCATTTTAGCACAGAGTCAGGGACGGCGTTTGGGGAGATTGGTCGCCGCAAAGATGAGGCAATTAGTCACCAGGCGACCAAACCTGCCCCAAAACGCCCAGTGTGGCCTAACCCTTAGAAGGGGTCAGCGATGCCCATTTCAAAGCTGCAAAGATTCAGAAGGAAAAGCCAAATAACTATAAAAAATAAATAATGCAAACCAATTGAAAAGTTGCTTAGAATTGGTAGTTCTATAACATAATAATAGTTACCTTAAAGGTGAACCACCCCTTTGAGTGTCTGCAATGGTAACTGCACCCCCCCCAATAAAATCCATTTTCCTTGTATAATACACAGGCACAGATTTACTTAAAGTAATTTATTTATCTTTAAGAAGTGTTGGTAATTTTTACCTGCCCATATTTCCATTGCTAATAAGGAGTACCATTATTAGCATTTAAAATGTCAGTTACAGGTATGGGATCAGTTATCAGGAAACCCGTTTTATAGAAAGTTCTGAATTATCATAGACTCTACTTTGTTCAAGTAATCTAACTTCATTATAGCAGATGGGAAGACACGCGAAGGCAGTTTAGGGAGATTGTCGCCCAGGCGATCTACCTGAATCTCCTCGTGTGAACTAACCCTAAGGGGTAATGTACTCCCTACTGTAAATGATAAGGATATCAGAAGTCACCGAGGGGTTCTGTGACCATATAAAGGCACAAGGCTGCAGGCTGAGTTATACAGGGAACTCTGAGTATCACTCATGTATTATAAGGGATAATGTACCCCCTACTGTAAATGATAAGGATATTAGAAGTCACTGAGGGGTTGTTCTGTGACCATATAAAGGCACAAGGCTGCAGGCTGAGTTATACAGGGAACTCTGAGTATCACTCATGTATTATAAGGGATAATGTACCCCCTACTGTAAATGATAAGGATATTAGAAGTCACTAAGGGGTTGTTCTGTGACCATATAAATGCACAAGGCTGCAGGCTGAGTTATACAGGGAACTCTGAGTATCACTCATGTATTATAGGGGATAATGTACCCCCTACTGTAAATGATAAGGATATTAGAAGTCACTGAGGGGTTGTTCTGTGACCATATAAAGGCACAAGGCTGCAGGCTGAGTTATACAGGGAACTCTGAGTATCACTCATGTATTATAAGGGATAATTTACCCCCTACTGTAAATGATAAGGATATTAGAAGTCACTAAGGGGTTGTTCTGTGACCATATAAATGCACAAGGCTGCAGGCTGAGTTATACAGGGAACTCTGAATATCACTCATGTATTATAAGGGATAATGTACCCCCTACTGTAAATGATAAGGATATTAGAAGTCACTGAGGGGTTGTTCTGTGACCATATAAAGGCACAAGGCTGCAGGCTGAGTTATACAGGGAACTCTGAGTATCACTCATGTATTATAAGGGATAATGTACCCCCTACTGTAAATGATAAGGATATTAGAAGTCACTAAGGGGTTGTTCTGTGACCATATAAAGGCACAAGGCTGCAGGCTGAGTTATACAGGGAACTCTGAGTATCACTCATGTATTATAAGGGATAATGTACCACCTACTGTAAATTATAAAGATAGTAGAAGTCACTGAGGGGTTCTGTGATCATATGAAGGTGCAAAGACCAAACCCAGTGCATGCATTAGTTTTTAGTGTTATACATCAGTGGAAAAAATACATGCCATATTTTCCCTGTTTGCATTTTTGAACCACTCAAACTAAATGGTTTTCCTCAGATAGAGAGGTTTGTGTCTGCTCAAGGACATGCGAGTAAACAAGGCTGTGCTTATGCCCAGGGCTAAAGATTTGTTCTACTACAAAGTGAGAGAATCAGTACGGAATGTGCCTGGCTGCTTAACTCCAAAATAATGTGCACTTTGTGCAAACTCCCTGCTAACACAACTTCATAGGCAGAATAGGAACAAGAAATGGTGTTCTCTCAGTCTAACATATAATCCTGTATGTTTTTAGGTAGTTTGTGGGTATGATATGAAAGCAAAACCTTCTCCTTTTTCCTAAATACCAAGGGCACCAGGTCCGGACTGAGAATTAAAATAGGCCCTGGCATTTCAGGTACACAGAGGCCCAATCAGCCCCCACCAGCCCACTAAATACTGACTTTCTATGGCCCCTTATAGCAGCCCCTCTGGCATTTGCCAGAACTCATAGATTGCCAGTCCGGGCCTGAAGGGCACAAATTAAAGGGCACAAATGAGCAGTTAGTCCATAACATCTGAAGAGTAAAACCAGTTGTAGGAAACTACAAGAGCAAGTCAAAACGGAACCGGTAAAACGTATCAAAAAATGTTTTCTGCTTTTATTATTATTCCTGTAGTGGCTGTTTTTTAAACCAGTTGAGAATAAGCCCTAGTGGAATTATTTGTAAATGTGATTGCTATTGAATTCTGCCTGGTTCTGACCCCTGAAACAATGCAGAAAGAAAGCAGAAACCAACAGATTGACAAACGTGGAAGCAAACTTACCTCTGTTACTATATTTCAAGAGTCACAAATAGCAAACAGAAAGAAACAGTTTCCTTCATGCTCTTGATTAAATGGATACGGTCATGTAATAGTGCTGCTCCAGCAGAATTCTGCACTGAAATCCCTTTTTCAAAGGAGCAAACTGATTTTTTAATATTTAATTTAGAAATCTGACATTGTCAGTTTCCCAGCTGCACCCAGTGGCATAAACTTCAGCCACTCTTTACTGCTAATTTGGGTGATATCACCTCAACCACCCCCCACCCCCACAAGCCTAACAACAGAACAATGGGAAGGTAACCAGATAGCATCTCCCTAACACAAGATAACAGTTCCATGGTAGATCAAAGAACCGCACTCAATAGTAAAATCCAGGTCCCACTGAGACACATTCAGTTACATTGAGTAGGACAAACAACAGCCTGCCAGAAAGCAGTTCCATCCTAAAGTGCTGGCTCTTTCTGAAAGCACATGACCAGGCAAAATGATGTGAGATGC
The DNA here is from genome assembly GCA_038501925.1 of Xenopus petersii. NCBI lineage: Eukaryota > Metazoa > Chordata > Amphibia > Anura > Pipidae > Xenopus > Xenopus petersii. Next base: position 8,377,392 of record CM076680.1, read on the forward strand.
ACCTACACACCAATATTACAACTAAAAAATACACTTGCTGGTTCAGGAATTTCGACTAATCACCTCTTCTTCTGGGCGACAATCTCCACAATCTGCCTTCCCCTACCTTCCCGCCAGCTATAATGAGAAATCGTCAGCGGGATGGCATTCGTGGCGCTTCTTTTTCTGAAGTCGGCCGAAGTTTCCTTGTGAGGCAACTTTGAGTGACTTCAGAAAACGAAGCCCCGTGAGAAGAAGAAGAGGCAAATAGTCGCCAGGCGACTAAATCTCCCTGAATTTCCCCATGTGCTCTTACCCTAAAACTAAATACAGAATATCTTTAATGTCAGTTTTTGCAGCATTTATCATTCATACACATTTCCAGTGTGAAACAGTTTTCAGCATTGTAGCATGTGTAATAGTCGACAAGCTTCGGAGTGGATTTCACTTGTGCCTTTATATCAAGGAAAAATTATATGTTATCGACTTTTTATTATATGTTATTGACTTTTGCCCTCTGTGAAGTTCTTAAACTGTGGGGCTCAAACAAATGGATAAGGGGACAGTTTGAGGAGCTACAATGAGAAATGGAAAAAAAACATATTTTCTGTCATGGACACATCTGAAATAATAGTAGGCTGAGTGTTATATATAAAAGACAACGGCACACACATCGTTTGGAGAAAAGGTCAATCTGTCTTGCGTCTGTCCCATATACAATGCAACAGGAATGAATGAGATCTGCCTGCCCCTGTGCATAATGTTCAGATTTCAGACAAAAATCTCTTGTGTTTGGGATTAGCTAAAGTAACGCAATGTGGAGAGAGGCCTGGGATAGAAAAGTTAAACCGCTGAGTAAGCCTGTTTAGTGTTGGAATTTACAGTAAATTCCTCCCACAATTCCCCAACTTGAAATTAGGGATGCACCGAATCCAGGATTCGGTTCGGGATTCGGCCAGGATTCGGCCTTTTTCAGCAGGATTCGGATTCGGCCGAATCCTACTGCCAGGCCGAACTGAATCCAAACCCTTATTTGCATATACAAATTAGGGGTGGGGAGGGAAATTACGTGACTTTTTGTCAGAAAACAAGGAAGTAGAAATGTTTTCCCCTTCCCACCCCGAATTTGCATATGCAAATTAGGGTTCGGATTCGGTTTGGTATTCGGCCGAATCTTTCACAAAGGATTCGGGGGTTCGGCCGAATCCAAAATAGTGGATTCGGTGCATCCCTACTTGAAATCAAGGAGACCAAACCCAGTTCCAGTGTAACTGATCTTCTCCGAACTACACCAACTTCTGGGTTAGCCCCACCCCTTCAACAAATATTGTGTGTTTCACCTAAACATTGCCAGGTATCTGTCAATTTTTATTTGAATCTTTTCATTTCAAAGGCTGCACAAGATGATTTTCAGGCATTCTGCCCAGTCTGGTTTTCCCATTAAAAAAAATACAGTGTCAAGTGACCCTAGTATCACCCTGCTGTCTCAGAGGGGAAAAAGCACTCCATTTAGGAATATTTTCTAGTTTTAAATGATTTTATTTTCCTTGCTGAGACTGTTCTCTGGAATATACAGGGAGGTCTAGATTGCCTAGTGTCCCAGTACCATAAGGGAAAGAATACTGTCTGTACAAAGAGGGATTATGTTCACTTTAATTTGCTAAAATGTACATACAGACTATATAATTTCCCACATATTTGCATTACTGCAGTAAATGGGAGCTGTCTCTCATAACACTGATGGAACTTAGGGCATATTTTATGTGATTTTTTTTAGCCTAAATGCGGTTACAGGCTTAATACGTGTGTCTTCCACATACAGATCATTAATCTCGCCAGACTTTTTAAAGGGAAAGTCAACTCAAAAAAGAAAAAATATTTGCCTAATAAAAGAAAACATAATTCGAAGCAACTTTTCAGTATACATTTATTACAAATTTTCTAAGTTTTTTATGTTATTTGTTGCATATCTATTGCTATTGAATGCAGTGTCTTTATATTCTCTGCATTGGTGGTTCAGACTGTTGATACAATGTAAAACAAGGCAGCTGACTTTGATGGGGAATTCAGGCTTTTGCAACATTGTTAAAAAAGTAATAACCAGGAGTTAAGCAAATGCTGCTTTAAATAGCAGATGTTTATTAAAAAGGAACAAAAAAATCAGATTTTTCAAGATTTATTATACCCTGGTGCAGCAAAAAACCCGAATCCAAAAATTCACCATATCAGATCTGTAGAGGTGCTGTTTAAGTTAATGGGAAAGGTACATATCCCAAATTGAAGTTATCACGGTCTTTGGTGGGTTTAGCTCAAAAATCTGACTATTTCTGGGTTTTCAGGCAAAAGCTCAAGAAATCGAGCAATTCGAGAAAAAAGCCTGAGAAGTCCGAGCGATTCTGGTTTTCGCTCTACTTTATCAAGTTTTTCCCGCAATCCAATTGATTTGGGTTATTTTATTATAAAATACGGTCAAATCGAGGATGGGAGTGGGGTTGTGTTTTTTTTTTACTTTTTAAAAAAATATATGATAAATTCAAAACAAATCTCTGTAGGGAAAATGGATACTATGGTGCAGTAGCCTTAAATTTGTATATTAAATTGCCAAGTGCAACACACTGTGCTGTGTTAATTACGTAAAACTTGTGCTGTAGACCCTTCAGGTAAGTTAGACCAAGGATGGTAAATCAGACCACCTCTGGTGAATTTTTTTTTTCACGCTTCTTCACGTGGCGCTCCACTTAAAACGCGTTAAGGATCGGGGGAGTTTTAATTGTACAACATTTTCGATTTTGTGGTATTTAGTGAGTATAACCCGTTGCTGGGGCACATTAGTTTTAAATAAATACGTCTGCACTATCATATTTCTTCTTTTCATGAACATTGCGTGAATACTCAAGGACACCTTGGAGTCAGCACCAGTTTGCTTGATGTGTACATACTTTGAAAATCTGGTGAGTAGGCAAATTCACCAGAGGTGGGCTGATTTACCATCCTTGGTCTAAAGGTGGCCATAGACGTAACAATTACGATCTTTCTTGGAAAAGATCTTTCCAAGAAAGATCGTTCGTTTCAATACACACGTGTAGAGCTGAATCGTCAGATATACAGGTAGATATACGGGAAGAAACAATAGAATTCTACCTGTATCTGACGATTCAGCACTAAAGGTGGCCATACATTGATAGATCCGCTCGTTTGGCGATGTCGCCAAACGAGCGGATCTCCCTCCGATATGCCCACCTTGAGGTGGGCAATATTGGGCAGATCCGATCGTGGGCCCTAGGGCCCAATGATCGGATCCTAGCATTCGCAAATGGGCGGTCGGATCGCGGGACCGCATCAACGAACAGATGCGGCCGCAATCCGACGGGGTTTTTAAACCCATCCGATCGAGATCTGGCCGACTTTCGGCCAGATCTCGATTGGGGAAGCCCGTCGGGGGTCCCCATACACGGGCCAATAAGCTGCCAACACAGTCTGTCGGCAGCTTTTATCGGCCCGTGTATGGCCACCTTAACAATGGGCGATGTTTGGGTCCCTTCAAAATTTTTTTTTTCCGTCCAGCCCGATCGACGAGCCGACCCATATCCAAGTCTTCTGCCGATATCGGTCGGCTCTTTTTCCACCATACACACAACGAATATCGGACGAAAATTAGTTTCGTACGATATTATCTGTGCGTCTATGGCCACCTTAACTTTCCTGAAGGGTCTACAGCACGTGGCACTTTTTTTACGTAATTAACACAGCACAGTGTGTTGCACTTGGCACTTTAATATACAAATTTAAGGTAGTATCCATTTTTGCGCCTACCTACAGAGATTTGTTTTGTATTGGAGAGTCCAGCAGAGTGGAGCAGTGAAGGGCGGCTGCAATCAAGATTCTTTACACCAGTTGAAGATTTCACAATTTAAGCGCTGTATTATAAGATCAATGTCGATTTTAGTATATAACTAACATTTTTTAATAAATATATATCGGAAAATTGCTTAGCATTACATTTTCTTTTATTAGGCAAATTATTATTTCGAGGTTGACTTGCCCTTAAAACTTTTTAAAATAACAGGCTACAAACAAACACAGATGGCACTATATTTAAACAAATGACCAGGACAAGCAGAAAATATAAATAATGCTTCTTAGATACTACAGATAAGACTCTTTATGATCCAGTTTTGTTGATGTTCATTTTAGGGCATGGACACACAAATGCGGTTTTTTAAAAAAGCCAACCACCGCGTAAATACACTTGTAGTTTCAAGCTTAGACAATAGCACACTAGGCTAGCATATTCACGTGGCAGTCGGCTTTTTTTAAAACCGCACCGTGTTTCTGCGCCCAAAAAACGTATGTAGCATCAGACATATGGGGCAAATTCAATAAGCGCTGAAGCGCCTAACGCTAGCGTCAATTCGCTAGCTTTGGCCATTTTCGTTACTTCGCAAATTCACTAACGGACGCTAGCGTAACTTTACTAGCGTAACTTCGCACCCTTACGCCTGGCAAATTTGCGCAATGGATGTAACTACGCAAATTCACCAACGCGTGCATTGTACTAAACGCTACCTTTTACGCTAGACTTCCTTCGCCACCTCAGACCAGGCGAAGCGCAATAGAGTAGATAGGGATTGCTTCAAAAAAAGTTCAAATTTTTTCTAAGTCCCAAAAAACGCTGGCGTTTTTTCTATATTATGGGTGATAGGCTGAAAAAGATCGAAAACATTTTTGGGGCTCCCCTCCTTCCCCCCTACATTTTCTAACTCATGGCAACTTAAGTACACAGTGGGCACATGTGTAGGGCAAAATAAAAATTTTATTTGATGTTTTGAAGGTTTCCCAGGCTTGTGTAGTGCTGCTACATATTCCTCCACTGAAATTTGATTTTGGCGCCGTATGCAAATTAACCATCGCTAGCGTAACTTCGCTTCGCTTAGCGAATCAACACTAGCGCAACTTCGCAACATTACGCTACCCCTGAGCGCAACTTCGGATTTTAGTGAATTTGCAGAGCGCCAGCGAAACTACACCTGGCGCAAATACGAATCTTAGTGAATTTGCCCCATACAATCTTTGGGTCATGTGTTTTCTATATGCACATCAAGTTATAAAGGAACCAGGCCCAGAAGCCACATCATGAACATGTTTAATCGACTAATTACAAGAGTCAGATAATATTATTATTTTATACTAGTACCTTGAGTCTTAATGAGGTGTTAAATTGATTTCACACATCATCTATTGTTCTATGGGGAGGAGGCAAGACAATTAGATCTTGTAACAAAACATAATTTGACGTTATTCATTCTTTTTCTTTCACTGCACAGCCGGGCACACACACACATGCATATACACACACATAAATACAAGGGTGTTTAAACTGTTTTGGATAATTGCTGAGTATTGTTAGAATCCACAAACAATGACAGTTACATCTAATTATCTTATATTGTCCTTAATTTGCACCAAAAAGGAACTTTCGGGGAGGGTGGGGTATGTTAATGTCCAAATCAACATTTTCAAATGAAAGAAAAAAGATGGCTGGACAAGCTGGGGAGAGTTGTAGAGGTAAAGTACTTGCACCCTGTAGCATGGAAATCCCACTAGGCAATATTAGTTGTAACCTTGGTGGTAATGCATTAAACTATTTATGTTTTATTTGCTAAGAAATAGATGCATAATCAATAGTGTGAAATAAATGGTAAAATATTGATTGTTGTGAGAGGAACTGCATAGGGCCACACATGTATTTGTATGTTTAAGGTAACAAGTCTTTAAAATAAACATAGTGCTTATGTAAACACAGTTAAGTCTGTGGCACAACTAGTCAGAGCATTTTGGAAGCACTTGCATCTACATCTCCTGTAGCAGTGGTGGCCATCATTTTTCAGATTAAAGGGAAATGTGTTAGTGCTGTTCCAGCAGAATTCTGCACTGAAATCCATTTCTCAAAAAAGCAAACAGATTTATTTATATTTAATTTTGAAATCTAGACATATTGTCAGTTTCCCAGCTGCCTCCAGTCATGTGAATTGTGCTCTGATAAACTTCAGATGGAGGATTGGCCTGGATCCTCTCAACCTGCATATTTTTCCATGCTGAGAGAATCTGCTGCATGCCTCATCTCCATTCATTTGAACCTCCTTGTGTGCAGTCAAACGAGGCAGAGAAGAGGTCGCCTGAAAATACCAACTGTAAACTGTTCTAAATTGATACATTTAGTTGATACATCTTTGTCCCTGCTGAGCAGAATCTCTGAGTTGCTAATACTCCAGAAATGGATCAAACTAAATGTTGCAAAATTGTAACAGTTCAGAATTACTGAGCTGCCAGATTCAAACACCACAGACAGGGACATTCAACTTTAAACTTAGATTTTGAAAAAAACAGCAAAGAATACAAAATGGAAAGTAATTGGAAAAAGTCTTTATTTCTGGTGAACTATCTGAAACCAACTGAACTGAAATAAGTGTTGAAAGGTGAACAACCTCTTAAAGTCCCTTGATTTTAAGTTTTCTCACATTTTACTATTTTTTTTAATTTGTGGTCCCGCCAATTTATAATACATTTCAATGAGTGCATTGCCCTGACTTTAAGTAATATTTTCCCTGATTTTGCATCAAACTTTTGTCCCAATGTTCCCAAAAACTGCTTTGTCCTCTGTGAATTTTATTATTAGTAAAAGAAAGAGGTTTAAAATACTAAGCAGATGTATATTGTGCCGTGGTTCTGCCTGTAAATGGTCAATTCCAATGAGTCTGCCCCTTATACAGTCCTGCACCAATCACTTATTGCTTTAGGTTGTGTATGTGACAGAGGCATAAATTCACTAAGCGCCGAAGCGCCGAACGCTAGCTTTAATTCGCTAGCGTTTGGCATTTTCGCTACTGCGCAAATTCACTTACGAACGCTGGCGTATTTTCGCTAGTGTTACTTTGCATCCTTACGCCAGGCAAATTTTCGCTAGCGATGTAACTACGCAAATTCACTAACTTGCGCAGTGTACTGAACGCTACCTTTTACGCTAGACTTCCTTCGCCACCTCAGACCTGGCGAAGCGCAATAGAGTAGATAGGGATTGTTTCCAAAAAAGTCAAATTTTTTTCTAAGTCCCAAAAAACGCTGGCGTGTTTTCTATATTATGGGTGATAGGCTGAAAAAGATCGAAAATTTTTTTGGGGCTCCCCTCCTTCCCCCCTACATTTCCTGACTCATGGCAACTTACGTGGGCACATGTGTAGGGCAAAATAAAATTTATATTTGCTGATTTGAAGGTTTTCTAGGCATTTGTAGTGCTGATACGTGTTCCTCCACTGAAATTTGAATTTCGCGCCGTATGAAAATTAGCCTTCACTAGCGTAACTTCGCTTTATATAGCGAATCAACGCTAGCGCAACTTCGCAACCTTACGCTACCCCTGTGTGCAACTTCGGATTTTAGTGAATTTGCGGAGCGCTGGCGAAAATACGCCTGGCGAAGTGCGGCGAACTTCGCATCTTAGTGAATTTGCCCAGAGTCTTGCACTTGCCCCCCATAGTGTAGCATTAACCCTGCAATGTTTAACCCTTGTTATTAACACACTAAATATTGTATCTCAAAGTAAAACTGACTCCTGCGCTTATATCCTTTTACTACTTGAAGAAAAAGTGACTTTAATATTTTTCACTGATTTTACATTTTTCCAGATTTTACATAATTTTTTCCTGGTCCCCTGAAAAACACAATACTATAAATGATAAGTGACACGTAAGTGCTTGATGGGTTTACATCTTGCCAGTTTCCCATAAGGTACAATGACAAACATCTCTGTGAGATAGAAACTGCCACATCCATATATACTGTATAAATTCAAGGACTATTCTCTGCAATTAGTGCATCGTTTATCAACACTTTAACCATAAAGTCATCACAATAAAATGGAATTAGCTAAGGGTAGGCAGTAAATTTGATTACCACTTTTTCTGAATTGATGATAATTAATAGCAAAGTACAACACACGTGTGAAATAGGGACCTGTTGTACAGAAGTTACAAGGATTGACAAGGATGTCAAGTTTACATGCCTAGGAAGCACTCATTATTATCAGTAGTGATTAGCCAATCTGTCCCGTTTCACTGAAAAATCCACAAAACTGCAGAAAAATTCACAAAACAGGAAACTTCGCAAAACACATTGAAGGGAATGGGTGTTTTTATGAAATTTTTACGCATGTGACAATTTTTCTTGCTCCAAATGCATTAAAGTCAATGGGCGTTTTTTCTTACGGCGACTTTTTTGTCCTAATGCATTAGGGTAAGGCCACACGAGGAGATTCGGGGAGATTTTGTCGCCTGGCGACTAATCGCCTTGTCTTTTGCGTCACTATCTCCCCGAACTGCCTCAGTGTTTTTCCCAATAGGCTACAATGCAAAGTCGCCTGCGCTAATGCACACGCGGCGATGCGTTTTCTTTAGTCGCCCGAAGTTGCCTCAACGAGATAGTCGCGCAAAAGACGAGGCGATTAGTCACCAGGCAACAAAATCTCCCACCAGAATCTCCTCGTGTGGACTAGCCCTTAAAGTCAATGGGCGTTTTTTTCTTACGGCAATTTTTTAGTCCTAATGCATTAAAGTCAATGGGCGTTTTTCTTATTTTTCTTCTTTTGTCCAAATGCATTACAGTCAATGGGTGTTTTTTTTATATGGGCGTTTTTCGTGGCAAATTTCCCGTGGCAAATTTTCATAAAAAATATTCTCACATGGAGAAATTTGGAATTTTGCGCAAATCCATGGCTGGCAAATAAATTCACTTATCACTAAAAAATCTTAGGTAGTTGTGTAATAGGTGTCCCTGTACAACTGTAAAACTGGATGAACTGCTGGCTACGGACAATGCCGTGTGTTGACCAGGATATTGTACAGAATCAGATAAATGTAAACACCATGGAAGTAATATAGATGTGTATATATATAATATAGATGCAGAGATGTCTCTCTGGGATGCATATAATGATATTGGTTGATTCTACCTAAAGGTTCCCATACACGGGCAGATATAAGCTGCCGACAGATATTGGGCATTGTATGGGGCTTCCCTGATCAATATCTGGCCAAAAGTCTACAGATATTGATTGGGCAGGGTTAATAATCTCGTCGGGCCGAGGACCGCATCGGATTGTTGGTGTGGTCCTTGATTTGACCACCCGTATGCTCAACGTTGTTAACCTATCGTAGGGCCCACGATTGGATCAGCCAAATATCGCCCACCTCAGGGGGAGATCTGCTTGTTTTGGCGACCTTGCCAGTCTCTACATGCATGGCCATCTTAACTTTCCTTTGCTAGTCTGGAGTACAAACAACTTTCAATCCACATACTCATCCCTTTTTGTTGCTTAAAGGGATTCTGTCTTTATTCTTATGGTGTAGTTTTTAATACTACCATATAAAATTTAATTCCTAATCCAACAAGTGTATTTTTTTTAGTTGTAATATTGGTGTGTAGTTGCATCTCAGGTCATTTTGCCTGGTCATGTGCTTTCAGAAAGAGCCAGTGCTGCACTGAAGAACTGCTTTCTGGCAGGCTATTGTTTCTCCTACTCAATGTAACTGAAGGAGTCGCAGTGGGACATGGATTTTTAACTATTACGTGCTGTTCTTATATCTACCAGGGAGCTGTTATCTGGTTACCTTCCCATTGTTCTGCTGATGGTGTTCTGGGGGGAAATGTAGGGGGCGATTTCTCTCCAACTTGCAGTGCAGCAGTTAAGAGTGACTGAAGTTAATCAGAGCACAAGTCACATGACTGGGGGCACCTGGGAAAGTGCCAATATGTCTAGCCCCGTGTCATATGTAAAAAATGAAATATAAAAAAAATTGTTTGCTCTTTTGAAAAATGAATTACGAGCAGCATTATTAACTGATGTGTTTTGTAAAAAACATGTTTTCCCATGACAGTATCCCTTTAAGTGTGCTGTACTATTTGGTACTGAACTGAATGAGGTACCAAGTCTTTGGAGTAATTAATTAACCCTCGATATTCGACCATCGAAGTAAAATCCTTCAACTTCAAATATCATAGTTGAAGGATTTACAACAAAGGAAAAATCGTTACATCGAATAATTAAATCCCTCGAATCGAACAATTCGAAGGATTTTAATCCATCAATCAAAGGATTTTCCTTCGATCAAAAAAAAGCTTAGAAAGCTTACAGGGAAGGTCCCCATAGGCTAACATTGATGCTCGGTAGGTTTAAAGTGCCGAAGTAGGTAGTTTTTTTTAAAGAGACAGTACTTCGACTATCAAATGATTGAATAAACAATTTCTAAAGTAGAAGATCTCCCAGGACCTCTTCTGTGAAGAGTTCTGTTTATTTAAGTTTGTTATTCACATAGGAACTGAAGCCTTTCAAATATTTGCCACTGTAATTTAGTAAAAAAAAACAAAACCCTACAGCAGCTTATTGTCGCACCATTTCTAGCCCCTTATGTACCACAATTTGTGTGCCTTGGGCCATAATTGTAATTTGCAGTGGGGCACAAGCCACTCAGTTTTTCTTGTCAACAAGTAATCATTTCTTTCATTTTAACAACAAATTATTGGTGCCTTGTTTATGTTTTTGAATAAAATATGGGTAGGCACCATGCCAACGTGGCTGTCAGAGTAGTAGCTAATCTCCTGCCGGCCAAGTAAAGGGCAACTTTTCCTCTCTTTACTCTTGCATATGTTTATTCTGCTCTAGAATTTATAAAATACACACGCACCCCCCCCTCCAAACATCACCATCATTAAAGGTTATTTAAATACTGTCCAATCAATCAAGCCGACATTCATCTCCATGGATATGGTAGCACAAGTTGCTGCAGAACTTTGGTAACATTCATTCCAGGCAGATCGATAGTAACGAGTTGTGGGTTAATTATAATCACTAAATAAACTCAGAAGTTTCAAAGTTCACCTACGTTCTGCAACGTTTCAAAAAAAAAAAAAAAAAAAAAAACAGCCAGAGAGCAAAGCCAAGAAACTTTCATTGATTTGTCCAAAACAGGTGGGAGTTTGAACCAGTCCACAGGGTGCTCCTGCTCTCTCAAATTATGCTCTTATCTGAAGCTTTGCCTATCTAATAATGCATGTCATTTAAGATAAAAAGTTCAACCAATTGAGTTGGAAAAGCTCAGCTTATTGTTTTTCTTTTCCCAATATACCCGCTGTTGTTTGGCCTCATTTTATTCCACTTACTTACTTACTCCAGCAAAACTAAAAGTATCCTCCCTTATAGCTGTCACAATGTAAGTACCTGCAAGAATAATCACACACACGTTTCTGATAAGCTACTCCAGGAATCACTCAATGTGTGTCGTTTTCACTGCAAATGATTCATATCATATTAAATTTCATTCCTAACCCAACGCGTATACATTTTTAGTTGTAATATTGGTGTGTCAGGTCATTTTGCCTGGTCATGTGCTTTCAGAAATAGCCAGCACTTTAGGGGGCAAATTCATTAACCTCCGGAAATTCGCCAGCGCTAATTCACTAAAATGCGAAGTTGCATCCAGGGTGGCGAACAAGTTTTACTAGCGTTAATTCGGCAAGCAAAGCGAAGTTGCGCTAGCGTTGGCTAATTTGCAAATGGCGGGTAGTTAAATTTCAGTGGAAGTGTATGTTGCAGCAAATACATTACACTACACAAGCCCAGGGAACCTTAATAAAATAAAATAAAGTTGTTATATTGCCCTACACATGAGCCCAGTGTATAGTTTATGTTCCATATGTTAGGAAATGTAGGGGGGAAGCCGGGTACCCTAAAAAAAAATTACGATCTTTTGCAGCCTATCACCCTGAAAAATGAAAAGTCGCCAGAGTTTTTTCACATTTTATTTGAGGAACTCCTATTTACTCTATTGCACGTCACCTGGTCTGAGGTGGTGAAGGCAAGTCTGGTGCAAGAGGTAACGTTGATTAAAATCCACATCTTAGTGAATTTGCGTAGTTTAGTCCATTCATCTTCTTCGTTAGGGAATTTACGCCAGCACCCATCAGTAAATCGGCGACGTCCCAAAATGATGTCAGGCTGGCGAATTTTTGCCAGCATTAGTCATTTTACCCTTTAGTAAATTTGGATGGAACTGCTTTCTGACAGGCTGTTGTTTCTCCTACTCAATGTAACTGAATGTGTCTCAGTGGGACCTGGATTTTTCTATTGAGTGTTGTTCTTAGATCTACCAGACAGCTGTTATCTTGTGTTAGGGAGCTGTTATCTGGTTACCTATTCATTTTTTGTTGTTAGACTGTTGGGGGGAGGGGGTGATATCACTCAAATTTGCAGTAGAGCAGTAAAGAGTAACAGAAGTTAATCAGAGCACATATCACATGTCAAGGGGCTCTTGGGAAACTGACAATATTTCTAGCCCCATGTCAGATTTCAAAATTAAGTATGAAAAATCTGTTTACTTCAGCGCAGAACTCTGCTGGAGCAGCACTATTAACTGATATGTTTTGAAAGAAAATGTTTTCCCATGACAGTATCCTTTAAGTGATGAATACTGGCACTTGACATCCTTTTGCTTTCATCAGAATCTCTGCACTACCTCCCCATGGCAAGCACAGGATCTTCAGGTCCCAGAATCCATCACTTCAATATGGAACAAGGTGAGGCAGGGTCTGAATGACTTTCTAACTAATGCTTTCTTCTCAGTCTGAGGAATCAGGTACAGTATGTCTATGTAACATAGTAACATAGTAAGTTAGGTTTAAAAAAGACACGTCCATCAAGTTCAACCTTTTAAGTCAAGTGTCCCTGCTGCTCAAGTCTATATATAACCTGCCTATGGGGCACGTTTACTAACATTGGAGATAAATATCTGGAGAGATTTCTGGAGATGTTGCCCATAGCAACCAATCAGATCTCTGCTTTTGTTTTCTAACGTATAGGGGACATCTAATTGATGATTGGTTGCCATGAGCAACATCTCCAGAAATCTCTCCAGCTATTTATCTCCAATGTTAGTAAACATGCCCCTAACTGCCAGTTGATCCAGAGGAAGGTAAAAAACCCAATTTACAGCCTCTCCAATTTGCCTCAGAGGGGGAAAAATTCCTTCCTGACTCCAAAATAGGACCAGTCCCTGGATCAACTTGTACTATGAGCTATCTCCCATATCCCTGTATTCCCTCACTTGCTAAACACCATCCAACCCCTTCTTATACCTATCTAATGTATCAGCCTGTACCACTGATTCAGGGAGACAATTCCACATCTTCAAAGCTCTCACTGTAACAAACCCCTTCTGAATATGTAACAAATGAATGAATATGTATTTGTTTTTGCCAATTCATTTTTTATCCAACACTGCGTTAGGGTCAGTCCAAGCAAGCAGATTCGGGGAAATTTAGGTGCCTGGAGACTAATCGCCTCATCTTCTGGGCGACAATCTCCCCGAACTGCCTTATCGTGTGTTCCCGTCCACTATAATGAAAAGTCGCCTGCACTAAAGCACGCGCAGCGCTTTGTTTTCCAAAGTCGCCCAAAGTTTCCTCGTGAGGCAACTTCGGAAAACGAAGCACCGCGTGTGCTTTGGCGCAGGCAAATTTTCTTTATAGTGGACGGGAAGACACACTAAGGCAGTTCGGGGAAATTGTCGCCCAGAAGAAGAAGCGATTAGTTGCCAGGCAACTAAATCTCCCCGAATCTCATGTGGACTGGCCCTTAAAAGGGAGGTTATCATTGCCCTTCAGTAGGGTGGGGAAATATATTTTATGCAACACCACTTCCAACCACTTACTTTTTTCAGTATACAACCCCACCTCCTATAAATTGGTTACATCAATTTTTTACAGCTGATAAGTTCCGTGCTTATGAAATAATGACATGTAAATTATAATGGAGCACCCTCTATTTATTTATAAAGGAAAACAGATTTTCCCTGAAAATAGTATGCAGAATTTAGAACACATAAAATTCCACAAAGGCATGGCAACTGATAAAAAGGTTTGCCAATGTGCCCGTGAAGCTTTTATGTGTGTGGGTAATCTATCACTGTCGAGCCAAACTGATCCCCTCATCAGAGAAGGAGTCAGGGGGGAGTTGTGTGTGTGCTGGAGTTAGTTAGTGTGTACATTTATCACTCTATGTATACTGATAAGGTAAATAGGTCTTTGTAATCTGTTATCTTACAAGCAAGACACAAATGGGACAAATGTTAGGGCACAGAAAGTATATATGCTAGGACCCGGACCATATGTAACACTTTAACTGCTAACACAAAAGACACAATCTGCCATTCTGCATGACAATGCATGAGATTTCTTAAAAAATCCAATAACTGATAAACTATGATAAAAACCCACCTTCAGTCTATAGCCCTCCTGCTACTTGTAAACATTGGGGCTACGGCTCTTGGGGAGCATCACTCCGCTGTTGCTGTTCTCAGCAGGAGCACAGTGTGCCGTCTGCCTTAAAAGGGTGGTTTACCTTTAAAAAGATTAATGTTTTTTTCAAAATGCATCAGTTAATAGTGCTGCTCCAGCAGAATTATGCACTGAAATCAGTTTCTCAAAAGAGCAAACTGGGTTTTTTACATTTAATTTTGAAGTCTGACATGGGGCTAGACATTTTGTCGGTTTCCCAGCTGCCCCATGTCATGTGACTTGTGCTCTGGTAAACTTCAGTCACTCTTTACTGCTGTACTGCAAGTTGTAGTGATATCACCCCCCTCCCTTTCCCCCCAGCAGCCTAACAACAGAACAGTGGGAAGGTAACCAGATAGCAGCTCCCTAACACAAGATAACAGCTGCCTGGTAGATCTAAGAACAGCACTCAATAGTAAAATCCAGGTCCCACTGAGACACATTCAGTTACATTGAGTATGAGAAACAACAGCCTGCCAGAAAGAAGTTCCATCCTAAAGTGCTGGCTCTTTCTGAAATCACATGACCAGGCAAAATGACCTGAGATGCACCTACATACCAATATTACAACTAAAAAATACACTTGCTGGTTTAGGAATAAAATTTTATATTATAGAGTGTCATTTAGAAATAAAAACGACACCATAAAAATCATGACAGAATCCCTTTAAGTATGTTATAGAATGGCTAATTCTAAGCAACTTTTCAATTGGTCTTAATTATTTATTATTATATATATAGTTATGTATTTTTTAAATGATTTGCCTTCTGATTCTTTCCAGCTTTCAAATGGGGTCACTGACCCCTCTACAAAACAAATGCTCTGTAAGGGCTCTTACAGATGAGCATTTTTACCTGCGCTCCCCTGCGTTCCGTTTTTCTGCGTTCAGCCTCAGGGGAGCGCAGGAATAGACGCATTACATTTTTTCCAATGGGGCTGTACTCACACAGGTGCGTGTAGGTGCCGAACGCAGGAAAAATGCAGCATGTTGCGTCTCAACCTGCGTTGCCTACACGCGTCTGTGTGAGTACAGCCCCATTGGAAAAAATTTAATGCGTCTATTCCTGCGATCCCCTGCGGCAGAACGCAGAAAAACGGAACGCAGGGGAGCGCAGGTAAAAACGCTCGTCTGTAAGAGCCCTTAGGCTGCACATGTGTTGTTTCTGTTACATTTTATTATTCATTTTTCTATTCAGGCCTCTCCTATTCATATTCCAATTTCTTATTCAAAAAAATATCACAATATCACTCTCTAAATCATAGTAAAACTTAACTCAAAGGTGAACAACACCTCTAAGGTGACCAAACAGATTAAGTTGGCAGCTCATTGGCCAGTGTATGGGGCCCTTCGTCGGGCTTCGATCGTTATCTGGCCGAAAGTCAGATAGGTTTAAAAATCCTGTCGAAATGAGGTCTGCATAGGTTTGTTGATGCGGTCCCGATCTGACCTCCAGTTTTCTCCACGTTGTGAGACTATCGTTGGGCCCTAGGGCCCATGATCGGATTAACCTGATATCGCCCACCTCAAGGAGCATAATCTCTGTATGTACGGCTTTACAGATCCACAATATGTGGACTATGTAACTATTTTATAAAGGAAAACTAGATCAGCCTGAAAGTATATACTACATGTACTACTAATATATCTTATCTATAAATGAAATGACTTTGCACAGAAACCCCTAGTTTCCACTCTTGTATTTCTCTATTAGTAAATCGATGCATTTGACATTGTATAAGAACCATTTGTCCTTCAGAGAACCCAAAGGCACAGGCAGTGTCTCAAGCTGCAAATAATCTTGTGCAGTTTATCAGAGTGAATTGGATTTATCAGATAATAATTGCAAGTTTAATTGGGATACATTATCATTAATTAGTTAGAGATTGTAACGCTGAGATAATGAGGGCACAGAAACAAGTACAGAATTGATATGACTATATATGAGGATAACAAGGATCTTCTGTGCTGAGCCTTCTCTTAAGCTCTGGGTTAGAATGGAAATAATTTTCAAATACAGTTTAGTGAGCAGAGTACAATTTTTGCCTTGGGCATAATGATTCCTAACATCGTTAAAAGGGTGGTTCACCTTTAAGTTAACTTTTAGTATTTTATACTAAAATCAATTTAATTCTAATCAACTTTTTAATTGATGTTCATTACATTTTTTTTTTATAGATTTTTACTTATTTGCCTTTTTCTGCTGACTCATTCCAGCTTTCAAATGAGGGTCACTGACCCCATCTAAAAAACAAATGCTCTGTAAGGCTACAAATGTATTGTTAATGCTACTTTTTATGCTACTTCAGGCCTCTCCTATTTATATTCCAGTCTCTTATTCAAATCAGTGCATGGTTTCTTGAGTAATTTGGACACTAGTAACCAGATTGCTGAAATTGCAAATTGAGGAGCTGTTGCATAAAAAGCAAAATAACTCAAAAACCTTAAATTAAAAAAAATGAAAACCAATTGCAAATTGTCGCAGAATATCACTCGCTATATCATACTAAAAGTTATCTCAAAGGTGAACAACTCCCTTTAATTTGCACAGTCAAAGTACAGTTCTTCACAGCTCATGGGATGTAGACTGCTTGCCCCTCTTACATACCTCCCAACTGTCCCATTTTGAGCGGGACAGTCCCACTTTCAACAGCTCAACCCACAGTCTCGGATTTGTACTGATATTTCCCAAGTTTCTCTTGGATCTCCTTCACTGAACTGCCAGAAAAAGATACAACATTTCTAACTTAATTGGCTCTTGGCAGAGAGCCCAGAACACATCCTTAAACATACTTTTGTAACAGTTTTATATAAGATAAGAATGAAGACTCGCAGCTTAAAGGGCAATTTACCTTCATTATCAAAACTGTAATAACATAAAGACCATAGAAATGTGTTCAAACTTCAATAACCTGGACAATTTTGTAAAATGGACATGGTAATAAGGGGGTGTGGTCACAAAAATGGGTTAGTCAGATTGCTCCACGCAGCAAATCTTTTTTGTCCCTCTTTCTGTTTACAAAATGATGAAGGTATGCTCTTATAAAGCATTATTTAAAAAAAAAAAAAAAAGAACTGTGCAACATTATGGAAAGAACCTTAAATTCATTGTTTCACATTTTAATTGAAAACAGTTGACTCTGATTTTACAGTTATAATGTTTTTAAAGTCACAAAACAGCTTTTAAAGTCACTGAATGGATTTGGTGTTCAGTCTCCCTTCATTAGACCAAAGCCATTAATACAAAGAACTCTGGCCTACGGTTGTTTTAAACACTGCTTAGTATAAACAGAAAATATTCAGCTCTAGTTTTAACAGGAACCAACTTTTCTGAGATTGATGTTTCTGACACTGCAGTAATTTAAACATCTCGTACAATTCATGTCAGAATTGAAATATCCCCCGAAAGCAAGTCTGAAAGAGTGTTTAGAAACGTGCAAGTGCCTCTCGGTGCTACTAAAGGTTGTAAAGTCTCCTTGGAGGTGCCTCACTTAGTCCTGATGAGAGATGTTGATATTACTCTCTTCTAGGACTATAAACAATTCCTTAATGGAATCCACTTTCACTGAGTGCACCATCAGGGCAGAGACTAGGATATGTGTGTAAATGAGAGACAGACAGCAAGCATGTGCTGCATTAAATTTGTAAAGTGATATGTTTTTAATCAATTGCACTTCTTTGAGAAGATCTCAGTAACCAATAAATGAGTTTTCGGGCTACCCGGTCCTCCCAAATTTAAGTGTAGCCACACAAATTTCATATTTTTTTGTGGTACAGGTATGGGACCTGTTATCCAGAATGCTCAGGCCAGGGGGTTTTCCAGATAATGTACCTTTCTGCAATTTGGATCTTCATACCTTAAAGAGATACTGACACCTGTAATTAAACTTTTTTTTAAATCTATTATAATATTGGCTTTGCAAGCTATAGGTAACATTTGGGGGCCGATTCACTAAATTCGAGTGAAGGATTCGAAGTAAAAAAACTTCGAATTTCGAAGTGTTTTTTGGGCTACTTCGACCATCGAATGGGCTACTTCGACCTTCGACTACGACTTCGAATCGAAGGATTCGAATTAAAAATCGTTCGACTATTCGACCATTCGATAGTCGAAGTACTGTCTCTTTAAAAAAAACTTCGACCCCCTAGTTCGGCAGATAAAAGCTACCGAAGTCAATGTTAGCCTATGGGGAAGGTCCCCATAGGCTTGCCTAAGTTTTTTTGATCGAAGGATATTCCTTCGATCGTTGGATTAAAATCCTTCGAATCGTTCGATTCAAAGGATTTAATCGTTCGATTCAAAGGATTTAATCGTTCGATCGAATGAATAATCCTTCGATCGTTCGATCGAATTTTCTGCGCTAAATCCTTCGACTTCGAATGATTACAAATTCACTAAAATCCAAAGTTGCGCACAGGGAAAGCGTAAGGTTGCGAAGTTGCGGTAGCGTTGATTCGCTATGTAAAGCGAAGTTACGCTAGCGAAGGCTAATTTGCATACGGCGCAAAATTCAAATTTCAATGGAGGAACACGTGTTTCAATTCCTAGTCGAATATCGAGGGTTAATTAACCCTCGATATTCGACCATTGGTAAATCTGCCCCTTAATGTACATTCATATGCTAAAATTCATTTTTTAGTGTCAGTATCACTTTATGTCTACTAAAAAATCATGGAAACATTAAATAAACCCAATAGGCTTCCAATGAGAATTAATTATATCTTAGTTGGGATCAAGTACAAGCTACTGTTTTAATGTTACAGAGAAAAGGGAATTTCTATTTTTTTAAAAAAAAATATGGATTATATGGATAAAATGGAGTCTATGGGAGACGGTCTTTCTGTAATTCTGGATAAAGGGTTTCCGGATACGGATCCCATACCTGTACATATTTATAGCTTTTCCAAGAGGCTTCACGCTTTGAGAAGATCTCAGTAAACAATAAATGAGTTTCGGGCTACCCCGTCCAAATTTAGGTATAACCACACAAACATTTTAAGAAAATGTATAGGATTCGTTATCCAGAAAGCTTCAAATTACGGAATGGCTGTCTACCATAGCCTCCATTTTATACAAATAAATCCATGAAAAACAATTTCCTTTTTCTCAGTATCTTGTACTTGATGCCAAATAAGATCATAAATCCTTATTGGAGGCAAAACCAGCCTATTGGGTTTAATGTCTCCATTATTTTCAACCAGACTTAGAAGATACATTATCCGGAAATCCCCAGGTCCCAAGTATTCTGGATAATAGTTTCCATAACTGTAGTACATATTTATAACTTTTCCATGCAGTAAACAATAAATGAGTTTCAGGCTACCCTGTCCTCCCAAATTTTGGTCTAACCACATACATTTCATATTTTCTTGCAGTACATATTAATAACCATGCCAAGAGGCTTTCACACAATAATGAAAGTTGGTATTTGAATGTAGCAGAGTTTTCAAATGACATTATCTATGATATATTGATTTACACAGCCCCGGCTCTCTCTACTTATGTAGTCACAATGGGAGCAAGCGTTTAGATAGCAAAACATATTCGCTAGATATAGTATTTGCTGTACTACAAAGTCTACATGAACTGTGATATCAGGTAATCGCCTTAAAGCAAAGTAAAACATCGGAGAGGGAAAATAGTGAATTTATTGTATTTCTCCTTGCACCGTCCGTTCTGTCCACAAAGGGAACGTTGCAAAGGATTCTTGGCATTTTTCTTTTGATATATTCCTGAAAGCCAGTCAAGAGAAAAACAATAATGAGACCCGGCAATAAGGCATTTATTTATCCTTACTATATGGATGACTCTTTCCAACTTTCGAAGGGGGTCACTGACCCCATCTAAAAAACAACTGCTAAGGCTACAAATGTATTGTCATTGCTGCTTTTTATTACTCGTCTTTCTATTCAGGCCTCTCCTATTCATATTCCAGTCTCTTATTCAAATCAATGCAAGGTTGCTAGGGGAATTTGGACCCTAGCTCACTGGAGAGCTGCTGAATAAAAAGCTAAATAACTCAAAAACCACAAATAATAAAAAATAAAAACCAATTGCAAATTGTCTCAGGATATCAGTCTCTACATCATACCAAGGGTAAGGGCACACGGGCAGATTCGGGGAGATTAGTCGACAAATCACCTCTTCTTCGGGGCAACAATCTCCCTGAACTGCCTTCCTGCCACTATAATGAAAAATCGGCACCGGGTTAGCACTCAGAGCGATTCTTTTTCTGAAGTTGTGCGTAATTGCCTCACGAGGAAACTTTGGGCAACTTCAGAAAACGAAGCGCTCCGAGTGCCTGTCCCGGGCGATTTTCATTTTAGCCGGCGGGAAGGCAGGGGAAGGCAGATTGGGGAGAGTAGTCGCCCAGAAGAGGCGGAGATTTGTCGCCTTGCGACTAATCTCTGCAAAGCTGCCTGTGTGCCCTGACCCTAAAAGGTGAACCACCCCTTCAAAAGGGAAGATCTGTGCCTCTGAAGAAAACCAAGTAGCTCCACATCCCTATGCGGTGACGGACTGGGACACCAGGGGCCCACCCAAAATCTTTTGACCAGGGGCCCACTCAAAAACTTTAGATCAGGGGCCCGACCAAAAACCTTAGACCAGGGGCACTATTATTCTTCCTCTCCTCACTCAACCTCTATTCTCCTAGTCTCTTTTTTTACATACTACAATCTATTATTCCATCTATTTAGCCTCTTTGGGGCAAATTCACTAAGATGCGAAGTTGCGCCAGGCGCAACTTCACCGCACTTCGCCGGGCGTAGTTTCGCCAGCTCTCCACAAATTCACTAAAATCCAAAGTTGCGCACAGGGAAAGCGTAAGGTTGCGAAGTTGCGGTAGCGTTGATTCGCTATGTAAAGCGAAGTTACGCTAGCGAAGGCTAATTTGCATACGGCGCAAAATTCAAATTTCAATGGAGGAACACGTGTCAGCACTACAAATGCCTAGAAAACCTTCAAATCAGCAAATAAAAATTTTATTTTGCCCTACACATGTGCCCACTGTCTAGGTAAGTTGCCATGAGTCAGGAAATGTAGGGGGGAAGGAGGGGAGCCCCAAAAATATTTTCGATCTTTTTCAGCCTATCACCCATCATGTAGAAAACAGGCCAGCGTTTTTTGGGACTTAGAAAAAATTTGAACTTTTTTTGAAACAATCCCTATCTACTCTATTGCGCTTCGCCAGGTCTGAGGTGGCGAAGGAAGTCTAGCGTAAAAGGTAGCGTTCATTACACGGCGCAAGTTAGTGAATTTGCGTAGTTACGTCGCTAGCGAAAATTCGCCTGGCGTAAGGATGCGAAGTAACACTAGCGAAACTACGCCAGCGTTCGTTAGTGAATTTGCGCAGTAACGAAAATGCCAAACGCTAGCGAATTAACACTAGCGTGCGGCGCTTCGGCGCTTAGTGAATTTGCCCCAAATCTCATATACATTTTTAGCAGAATGAGGGGCCACTGATACCTGGGCCCGCCGGGAGTTTTCCTGGTATCCCGGAGGACCAGTCCGACACTGTCCTCATGTACGACTAGTCACATATACTTTCACACAGTATACTGCACCCTAGTTACATAATCAGATTTGTAGCAAGTGTTGGAGGAAATCTCTGTAGATCTGATGGCATCGGAGAGATATATATAGAGTTTGCTAAAATGACAACTTGCTCTTTCCTGTTATAATCCTAATCTGTCAAGCTGAGTGCTCATATAAGCAAAAGGGAAATTGTTAGCGTGTTGTGGCCAAGCAGTGAGCTGGGAATAGCTGTCCCTTTGCATTGTTCTGAAAGCTGGGGAGGATTGTTAGGCAATTTGCTGACTATATAAAACCTTTTTCTTTTCCTGTCTGTTTGTATATAAAGGAGAGGCGGGGAGAGGGCAGAGAGAAGTGTCAAGAAGCCCATAATGGCAGGATTTAAAGCCAAGTTAAGTAGCCGACTGCCATAAAGAAATTCAGGAGTTACAAGTTCAAACCACAGGCCTTAACAAAGAAAATATTGGCAAAGAGCAGAAAATCCTTGTGTCCTTTATTTCTACCAGGGGGTGCTTGGAGCGAGGACTTATTGCCTGTTTGTCTTCCCATTACATACACTTAAAAAGCTTACCACCTTATCACCGTTCTCTCATCACTTTATAGGCAGGATTTACTTTGAGTAAATGTTTAATAAAACATATGCCCAGCTACTGAACATTTATCAGTGTATTTACATTAATTAACAATGAGCAGGAACTACCATACTGATTACATATAGGGATATAAACGGACGAACGGTAACCCAAATTGAAACAGTGCCTCGTGTGGCCAAAGTATAAAGTACTTATTAAACATCACAGTGAGCAGTTTAATCTGGTGAAGACTAAAAATGATTATGTTTATATATTGCTCTTTCAAAATCATGCATTATAAGAAACTTGTAAAGATCCGACACTTTTTTAAGTGACAATAACTCAATTTGCAGGATATAATCTGTAACAAATCTCTGTACAATGTTGCTACAACCATAGTAATCTCCCACCCTTGCAATTTCCTCTCTCTCTGCATCAATACCCTTTCTTATTTCCTGGTGGACTCCCTTTAAGGGGTGGTTTGCCTTTAAGTTAACTTTTATTATGGTATAGAATGACCAATTCTTAGCAACTTTTAAATTGGTCTTCATTACTTGTTTATAGTTTTTTAATTATTTGCCTCATTCTTCTGACTCTTTCAAGCTTACAAATGGGGGTCACTGACCCTATCTAAAAAAACAACTGCTTGGCAAGGCCAAATGTATTGTAAATTGTTACTTTTTATTACTCATCTTTCTACTCTGGCCCTTTCCTTTTCATATTCCTGTCTCTTATTCAAATCAATGCATGGTTGCTAGGTTAATTTGGACCCTAGCAACCATATTGCTGAAAATGCAAACTGGAGAGCTGCTGAATGAAAACTTAAATAACTCAAAAAAAATATCAGTCTCTACATCATACTAACAGTTCTTTTTAAGGTGAACAACCCCTTTAACCTAATGGGATCCTCTTTGCAGCCCAGACATATATATAGGAAGAAGGAAAACGCAAATGCTTGAAAGTCCTTGATAGTTTTTCATTACTAATGTCTTATTGTAGCCTACCAATTCCCAGTTCTGACTTGGGTTCCAGCAACATTTTGGGGGTTATTTACTAAAATCCAAATTTATCTCAATGTCCCAATAAAAAATGCTAAACCCAACTCCCATGCCCAATTTTGCTTCATTTATTAATAAATGGACAAAATTGAATCAAATGTGGAAAAAAAAAAATCTGGTTGGGCTTTTTGCAGCATCGGGGTATAATAAATCTCAAATTTTTTTATTTTTTTCTCCATGAAAAAAGTTTTTGCCCCAAAAAGTCCAACCAGATCAACATAATAAATAACCCCCTCTTGTGTACTGGGCATTATTGTGAGCAGCATTGCTTCCATGTTCCTACAGTTGGATGCTGTAATTATTTGCACAGGTTTATTTGCATAAAGCTACAGAGCCGCCTCTTAATTCTGTGTCTCTGATTCACAGAGTTTTTTGACGATTTTTCCGAGGGCCGAGAATGCGTCAACTGTGGAGCAATGTCAACCCCACTTTGGAGGCGGGATGGAACGGGCCACTATCTATGCAATGCTTGCGGATTGTACCATAAGATGAATGGGATCAACCGTCCGCTGATTAAGCCCCAGAGGCGACTGGTGAGAAATATTTGCTTGTTATTTGTGTAGCGCTTTAGTAAACCACTCCCAATATTGTGCTCCGGATGAGATCTATAATCTCACGGAGTAAGCACTCGCAGCAGTGTGGAGGCAGGGTGTAGTGCAACTGTAATTTGATACAGGGTATAATAATTGGGCACCAGTGGTTCTTATAACATAACCATGAACATATTTATTGAACATATACAATGTCTGTAGAGCAGACATGATTTCACATCAACATTGGATAGGCACATACTCACAACACCTTTGGTCAGTATTAGTCCCCACAGGTGAGAGGAGGTGCTCAGCAGCAATAAAGGTACACCCAGCTTTCAGCCTTTTCCCTAAGTGGAACCTGAGGGGAACTTATCAACCCTAGTCCTATACACTTCGTCCCTACTTCTGGGCTATTAGTACCCAGGATCTTAATCCCTCTGACTCTCCTCGTCAGAGCCTTGAGCTGCTCAGCTAAATACCCTGTCTATCTGTCACTCCTAGAGTGACCTCTTAAGGATGAGTAGCCAATCCTATACTAGACCTGACCTGTCTAGGTTCCACAGAGCTTTACCTGCCTGTTCAGGTTAGAGCCAGCACAAAATGGACACTGAAAGCATGGCTTCAGAGGGTTTTATACTTTAGCACAGTGCCATCTACTGGTCACTGTGAGAAACAAGGGGCATAGCTTAAAGCCGGAATAGGAAACAGTTACCCCTCCCAACTGTATTTTAGGACCCAGTTAGGTGTTGATAACATTAGGGGACTGCTTGCTAAATAATACTGGGGATGGCTATTTTACACATCCCTACATTTGAACGTTTATGTTTATTTTAAAGGAGAACTAAAGCATTAGGCTAGAGATATTGTACATTATGTTTTGTGCTTCTGTACAAGGCAACCACAGCCCTTTAGCAGTAAAGATCTTTGCCTCAAAAGATGCCCCAGTAGCTCCCCATCTTCTTTTCTGTTGATTCACTGCACATGCTCTGTGCTGCTGTCACTTACTGAGCTTAGGGACCCACTCACAATATACAGTACACATAGAATAGAAATGTCACAATATAAGGCTGATTAGTAATTAATACAGATAATTGCTACATGGCAGCACAGAAACCAGTGCAATTAGCATCAGCATTTAATAATCAGCAAACCTGTAGCATCAGCTTATATTACAGGGGAAGCTAATTTTCTGCTGGATAATTAGTGACGAGCCCTAAGCTTAGCTTCTCAACAGCCAATCAGAGCCCACTGAGCATGTGAGTGTCACAGACACTTTCCAAGATGGTGACCCCCTGTGACAAGTTTGAAGTCCTGGATCATTGCTTCGATTGACAAACTGAAACTTTAGGCTGGTGCAATAAATTCAGTATATAAAAAATGGCATTTTTAGATATAATCATTTTTAGGTTTTAGTTCTCCTTTAACAGGGAGGTTGCCCACCGTTTGGAAATCCTTCACTGCAATAGAGAAAGTCCCTGGGTGTATTAGAAGAGCAGGTTTAAAATATGCATTAGTAAATGTTGCACTGCCTCCATTACCCTCTGCCCTACTTTGTTTTTTGGTAACAAAGGTCTTGGCTAAGTGAGCTCCCTGACAAGTGCTATTGAGGCACATTATGTTTAATTTATGAGGTCCACTAATACTTCCATATTTAGTCAGAAGATATTCAACTGCTCTGGATTACTATATAATAACAGGTGCAAAGTTTGCTCCCAGTCTAGTAACTCACAGCAACCAGTAAGATATTTGCTTTTGACCTGGATGCCAGTGCATGGTATTCAAGCTACAAAGGTAAACCGCGTTACCCCCCATTTATATAACATGTTAATAATACGCCACTGATTCTCACGTTAAAATGTGCTCTGCATAGGGAGTTGCCTCTGTGATGTCATTTACAATGCTCGGTATATCAGAGAAAGAGCAGAGAAGTGCACCCGCCAGCATTTTCAAGACCTTGACTGAAACAAAGACGTCATTTTTCTTTTGCTGCTGCCATGTAAAGCCTTGGGTGGGTCCAGAGGACTTTAGATATACTGTCCTCTATTAGAGACATCATGGAAAACATTTCATTTCCGTGCACTTTGATCTAATAACTTCAGCATCATAAACAAACTAGAGATGACTTCTTTAGGAGGCAGCAGTATTGCTTAGGTGGCGGTGGATGGGTCAGAATGTTAAATGCCTTTTTAATCGTATATAAATTTAAAGGGATACTGTCATAAGAAAACATGGGTTTTTTTTCAAAACGCATCATTAATATTGCTGATCCAGTGCACTGAAATCCTTTTTTCAAAAGAGCAAACAGATTTTTTTTAATATTTAATTTTAAATCTGACATGGGGCTAGACATATTGTCAGTTTCCCAGCTGCCCTCGGTCATGTGACTTGTGCTCTGATAATTTTCAGTCACTCTTTACTGCAGCACTGCAAGTTGGAGTGAGATCAGCCCCTCCCACCCTACATGGTAAAGTGAATTATTTGCAGTGTAAACAGTGTAATTTAGAAATAAAATCCTATAAAAATCATGACAGAATCCCTTAAATGCAATTTCTCTGTTTCATGGCAGTATATAAAGCAATCTACTATTTTATGTTGATCTACAATGGAATACATCGCTACGAAATATGTTGGCGCTGTATAAATACATGCAGTGTCGGACTGGGATGCCAGGGGCCCACCAGAAAACTATTATTCCTCCTCACTCAACCTCTTTATTCTCCTAGTCTTTTATCTCTATATACTATTCTTCCATTATTAAGCCTCTTTTTCCCCCATAAATAAATAAGGAATGACCATGAAATAGACCAAATGGTTAGAGGCAAGAGGTCCCACTGACACCTGGACCCACCGGGAGTTTTCCTGGGGCCAGTCTGACACTGAATACATGTTAATAATAATAATAAGGCCTCACCCCATGACCCCATTCAAATATATTTTAACTCTGGCACTGATGAAAGAGAAGGCCAAGGAGTTCCTCTGTGCTTCCATTTTTGGGCTGATGGGATATGACTGGAGTTGTGTGTCAGAGACAGCTGGAAAGCCAATGTTTAAGGATTTCTGTGTTTTAAGTTGAGGCTGTGAATATGTAAAGGTGGCCATACACTATAAGATCCACTCGTTTGCCTTGGTCTCCAAATGAGAGGATCTTAACCCAATATGCCCACTAACGGCTGGGCGATATCGGGTGAATCCGATCATTCAGCCCTGGGGCCGAACAATGGGATCACAATGCTGCAAATGCCCGCAGATCAGTCGCAGGACCGCATCAACTAGCTGATGCTGAAAAAAAAAATCAAACTTGACCAATCGATATCTGGCCTGATATCGATCCGGAGGACCCTCCGGGAGCCCCCACACACAGGCAGATAAGCTGCCGAATCGGTCTAAAGGACTAATATCGGCAGCTTTAATACACCTGCAGGTTCCCTACTTGCCTTCAAGAGTAATACCAGATGGGTTTAGCTCCAAGGGACGTGACTTGCACTTCACTTTTAACCTAACTCTTATAAAGCTAAGTATTCCATTATTACTAAGGATTGGCAAGGCATGTATTTTCCATGTATACTGCTCTGATACTTTCACCTGCACATACATCTTTTTCAATAGCCATATTTTCCATTCTGTCACTAAGAACCAAAGTAAAATTGGCATTTTTCACCCTTAAAAGTAACCTACTGAGGGCAACAATCAATTTTTTTTCAATTGTTTGTGTGAGCTGTAAACCCTCTGAGCCCTTCACAGGGATATTAGACGTCCTTAAATTTTCTGTAATGGCGTTATTTTTTACCATAACTCAAAATCAAAGACATGTGAGCACAAGGTGCTAAATGCCACCCTATGGGATTTTTAAACCGGCCTGATTTTCTGCCATAAGGCAGGACCTTCCGAGTGCCCATTAAAGTGGCCGATAAGCTGCTTACTTAGTTTCATGGAGCTGAGTTGGCGCAGCTTTTTTTTTTTTTTTTTAGCTTGACTGTGTGTAACATTGCACATGGGTTTTGGCTATAAGCATGTAAGGTCTAGAAAAACTCTGCTAGACCATAAAATGTAACAGTACTGGAATTGAAAAACCTAACATACATATTGCCACCTAGTGATAAACGGACACATTGCAGAGAACACCATTAATATTTCACAATTCAACTAGGGTTGCAACCTTTTCTGGAAAAAAAATACTGGCTTTCCTATATATTTATCTTTTTACCCTATTAATAACATTTGCATCAACAATCATTTTTACTGGCCAGGTCGGTAAAATACCGGCCAGGTGGCAACCCTAATTGCAACTAATTGCCACCTGGCTGGTATATTACTGATCCCAATGTTATTAATAGGGAAAAAAGATACAAATATAGGATATATTTTTTTCCAGAAAAGGTGGCAACTCTAATTGCAACTATACATTATATGGCACCATAATTTATGAGAATCCAGCAATTCTTCTTAGAGATGCGATTCCGCTGTATATCAGTTGTAAAGTTATGTGATCATAATTGTGTCTATCTGAGTGAGTATGATTTCAATTGCAGTAGCTAAGGGAATCCCTAGTAACCATTTTATATCTTTCTTTTAGTCTGCGTCTCGCCGCGTGGGCCTATGCTGTGCCAACTGCCATACAACCACTACTACACTCTGGCGTCGTAACGCAGAGGGGGAACCAGTATGCAATGCTTGTGGCCTTTACATGAAGCTACACGGGGTATGCTATCTCCTAACTTCCTAGAGGCCCAACTAAATTTGCTCCTCCATCCTGATACAATCACAAGATTAGGAGGCAGATTTATCAAGGGTCGAATTCAAATTAAAATTTCCGAGTGTCAAAATTCACACATTCTAATTTTAGAATGTGAGATTTATCATACCTCGACCATGGAAACCGTCCTAATTCGAATATTCACCACCTGAAACCTGCCGAGTTCATGTACAAGTCAATGGCCGAGGTCCGTTGAGCCATTTTGAGATGTTAATAGCCTTCCTGAAAAACCTGATTCGTACGAATCGAACCATTTGATCGATATTAAGACATTCAAGTTTTTTCTTAAATAACCTCCCAGTCGAATTGTGAGTATATTCGAATTTAAAAAAAATTCACATGGATTTGAAATTCGACCTTTGATAAATGGGCCTCTTATTGTTTATTAAGGGGTACATTAACAAGGGTTGAATTTCGAATTCATGGGAGGTTTTTTTTAAACTCACATTTATTAAAAAAATTTAGGGGCCGATTCACTAACTTCGAGTGAAGGATTCGAAGGTAAAAAACTTGAATTTCGAAGTTTTTTTTTGGCTACTTCGACCATCGAATGGGCTACTTCGACCTTCGACTACGACTTCGAATCAAACTATTCGAAGTAAAAATCGTTCGACTATTCGACCATTCTATAGTCGAAGTACTGTCTCTTTAAAAAAAACTTCGACCCCCTAGTTCGCCATCTAAAAGCTACCGAAGTCAATCTTAGCCAATGGGGAAGGTCCCCATAGGCCTGGCTAACTTTTTTAGATCGAAGGATATTCCTTCGTTCGTTGGATCAAAACCCTTCGAATCATTCGATTCAAAGGATTTTATCGTTCGATCGAACTATCGGTGCTAAATCCTTCGACTTCGATATTCGAAGTCGAAGGATTTCAATTCCTAGTCGAATATCGAGGGTTAATTAACCCTCGATATTCGACCCTTAGTGAATCGGCCGCTAAATATCTAGAACAAATTTTACACACTCGAAATTCGAATTTCGACTAAACTCGTTCTGAGTTTTTTCCTTGAAAGTCTTGAATGTCAGGAAGACTGCTAACATCTAAATTGATGCCTGGACCTCTCCTATTGACTTATACATGAACGTGGCTGGTTTTAGATGGCGAATAGTTGAATTACAGAGTATGCTAAATCTCGAAATTAAAATTAAAACTTGAATCGAGTTTGGATAATACACAATTCAAATTTGAGAGTTTTGACCGACAACAACAAAAAATTTGACCCTTAATGAATCTACCCCTAACTGTTATGATTTCATACCTGGCAATCTGCATGTTAGAGCTCAGTGACTCTGCTCTTCTTATTCCACTGCATGAATAGCTGTTGCAAAAATACATTTTTAAAAGGTAGAAAATCGAATTGCCCTGAATGTATCAATTTTGTCTGATTGCAAAGAATGGAAAACTGATGTAAAAAAAATTTGACTGTTTATTTTAATTCCATAACAGGTCCCTCGGCCGCTAGCAATGAAAAAGGAAGGGATCCAGACACGAAAGCGTAAACCTAAGAACCTCAGCAAGTCTAAAACACCAACAGGTATCACATATGAACTCAGCAATTAACTACAATGCTTTTTTTAGCAGCAGTGGGGGTATTATTTAACTAATGAAAACAGGGAAGACACAGGGATTCTTTTTCATTCATCAACCAACATGCATTTGTAGTTTCTATGACAGATTAGTCTAATGCTTCATAATAAGGAACGACATACATGACAAAAATAGTAAGGAAAAAGCATATTCCTATCATGAGTGGCATTTGAACTAATTGACAAAACACTTAACAAAACAATGAGCGAAATAGAACAGATTGAAAAACATTGATACCCACACATGGAGTCTGCCGCTGCGGGAGTTACTTCGTACCTCAGCGATAGACCGCTTGCACTACCATCAGTATATCCTCTTGATAACTGGCACTTGAAGAAATACGACTGGAAAATTTCAGACGTCCAGCGTCCAGAAAATAATCACGTCGGGGTCACCAAATATGTTGAAAATTTTATTGCTTATGACCTCGTTATATGGAAGGCAAAACATCGAAATAAGGCTATTTCAAATGGAATGAGGTTTATTGAGTTTAACAAAGAATTTTTAATGGTTTTGCCTTGGGAAAATGATCGTGTCTTTTTTGCATTTTGCCAAAGACACTCCACTTTTCACAAGCTTTTATAGATTAAAATGGGAGTACACATACATACGTTATATAACTTGAACCCTCCCAAAATGGAAGAGGACTGAATGTTCTTAGCTACAGATATTGCACTGAAAATAGTTTCCCGCTTACAACTGTCCCTCAGCCTTGCAGTTCTTTATCTGTTAAAAGCAGACACAGGGAGGAACTCAGTAAATGAAGAAAGCACTTCTGTAGAAGGGGCCTCATCTAGTATCTGCTGACACTCTGAATTCTGTCAGTAACTTACAAAGTGAACTCTCATCACTGGGTTTCATTAATAAGAGAAATAATAAATGGAGGAACATCACCCATTCCTTCACCTTTCCTGCCTTGGGCATTTGGTTATTGCAGCGTCAGAATGATAGGGGCATTTGTTATTAGATTTTATTATTCTTACACTCTGACACATAACCATTTGTCCGTCATTGGAATAGGCTGTTCTCATATAAATGGGTTCATATAAAAAATATATTATCAACAGGTATGGGACCTGTTATCCAGAATGCTCAGGACCTGGGTTTTCCGGATAATGGATCTTTCTGTAATTTGGATCTTCATACCTTAAGTCTACTAGAAAATCATATAAACATTAAATAAACCCAATAGACTGGTTCTGCTTCAAATAAGGATTAATTATATCTTAGTTGGGATCAAGTACAAGCTACTGTTTTATTATTACAGAGAAAATGGAAATAATTTTTCAAAATTAAGGTTATTCGGATAAAATGGAGTCTATGGGAGATGGCCATTCCATAATCTGGAGCTTTATGGATAACGGGTTTCCTATTAATGGGTCACATACCTGTATAAAATGTTTTTAAAAACTAATAAAAACACCTATGTATTTAATAATATTTGCTTTAATGTTCATTTTTTATTTCCCAGGCCAAAGCGGCAGTGACAGCCTCACTCCTTCTACCAGCTCCACAAACTCCACAGGAGAGGAAATGCGTCCAATAAAGATTGAGCCGGGACTGTCCCCTCCATACGGCCACTCGAGTTCTATATCTCAGGTACTTCCTAGATGTCTAATTGTGTAGCCAGTGCATTGGCATCAGCTGCCACGTTCTGGCACATAAACAAGATCTTGGCATGATGCAAAGCTTACCTTAAAGGAACAGTAACATTAAAAATGTAATTGTTATAAACATATAATGCAGTGCAATTGCAATTGCTGTTTGCTTCAGAAACACTACTATATAAATAAGCTGCTGTGTAGCAACGGGGCAGCCATTCAAAAGAAATAAGGCTCAGGTTACACAGCAGATAAACTCTGTAGAACATAATGGTGTTATCTGTTATACACTATTTAACCTGTGCCACATAGCCTTGTTTAAATTTCCACCATTGCTACACAGCAGTTTGTTTATATGAACTATAGTAGAGTTTCTGAAGCAAACAGACCAGTTTTACCAGTGCAGGGCAAAAGTACATTATATTTTCATATCTTTAAAACATTTTAATTTTTTGGTGTTACTGTTTCTTTAATAACTGTGTCTACAGAATGTCTCCTCCCTGCTTGCTGTGATTCTGAATTCCCAGACTAAAGGTGGTCATACGCGGGCCAATAAAAGCTGGCAACAGACCGAGACGGCAGCTTATTGGCCCGTGTATGGGACCCTACGGGCCTCCCCGATTGATATCTGGCTAAAAGTCGGGCAGATGTCGATCAGACAGGACTAAAAATACTGTCGGATCGCGGGCGCATCTGTTCGCACCTGTCCGTTACCCTTCATTGCGATCTGATCAGCCCAATATCGCCCATCTCAAGGTGGGCATATCGAGGAGAGATCCACTTGTTTGGCGACATTGCCAAACAAGCGGATCTCTTAGTGTATGGCCACCTTTAAGGGAACATGATTTAAATCCCGTTGGAACACAGACCGCATCAGCCTATCGCCCCAACTCAAGGTGGGCAACATCAACAATCCAGAGTATCTCTCTTTGTCTGGTCAGAGCCGGAACTAGGGGTAGGCAGAGTAGGCACGTGCCTAGGGTGCAAAGCTGGGGGGGGCGCCAGGCACATACCTGCTCTGACGCCTACCCCATTGTCTGGTCCCGTCTCTCCCCGACTTGCACGCTATACTTTTGGAATTGCACCTTTGCACATGTGCGCACAAAGTTTTGCGCATGCGCACTCATGCACGCGCGCCTGAAACTGCGCTCAGCCGGCGCCGTACCCAGCCAGGTTGCCTAGGGCGCCTGGCTGGGTTGACCCGGCTCTGGGTCAGGTCCCCTTTAAAGGAGAAGGAAAGGTTAAAACTAATTAAACCTTATCAGAAAGGTCCATCTAAATATACCAGTAAACCCCCAAAGTAATGTTGCTCTGAGTCCCCTGTCAAAAGAAACACCACATTTCTTTCCTTCTATTGTGTACTCATGGGCTTCTGTATCAGACTTCCTGCCTTCAGCTTAAACCTCATTGCCCTGGGCAAGAGCATGCTCAGTTTGCTCCTCTCTCCCCACCCCTCCCTTCTCTACTGTAATCTGAGCCCAGAGCAGGGAGAGACTCAGGCAGGAAGTGATGTCACACCACATTAATACTGCAGCTCCTATTCTAAACAAACAGAGAGTTTCTAGAGCTTTTTACTCAAGTATGGTAAAACATTCTACAGAATAAATAAAGCATCCTAGCTTGCACTATTGCAGCTAATCTATTGGCAATAAAATCCCTCTGTAGCTTTCCTTCTCCTTTAAATAGCCTCGTAGCCAATGCCAGGATTGCAGACATACTCTGCTCAAGATTAATGTTATGCCATCTACCTGACCCCAGTGCACACATTTGGGGCCCTTATACTGTACTTTTTGTATTTTAAACATTTTACTGTGTTTATTCTAGGCATCTTCATTATCTACAATCACAAGCCATGGGCCATCAAGTTACCCAATGTCAAGCTTAAAACTCTCGCCACAGAATCACCACTCTACAATCAACTCATCTCCACAAGCCAGCTCCAAACATGACTCCTGGAACAACCTGGTCTTAGCTTAAAGCACATGCCATCAGCCGCCTCCCTAAATTCACATGTTCACTGTATTGATCAGACTTATGGTCAGTTACATACTAAACTCATTGTTGAACATGTGTAATTAAAGAAACCAAAGACTCGAACATAAAAAAAGTGATAAAAAAAAGACTTTACAAAAAAAAAGTAATTTAAGATTTTGCTGTAATAGAAAGGAACTGTTTATACATTAGACTATATCAATTGTGGAAGAGATGGAAAGATGTGTAGCTGGGAGAGAAATTTGTCAACGCAATGAAGCTTCGTCCTTCACACAACTTTGGAAACCTTACTTGTCAGTGGATGAAACCTCTACAAGTCTTGGCGTTAAGCTGTCATTAATTCACTATGTAATTGATTGAATCTCCCATGCTGGAACCTTAGTTGTCTCTGTCTCAAAAGTAGTACAATTCAAAAATTTTGTCCATTTTATTTTATTCTTCTTTATGGCAAGGAGTCGTGATGTTTAGGCACCATTTGCACAGTTACACAGGGCCTTTTAAGTATATCTCAAACAGATTTTCCCCTCCATTTTTATATAATAATAATATTATTATAATATTTCTGATCACACAACGGAGCAGGATGCCACTGTAACTAGATCATTACCTCACTTGTAATTGCAAGCAAATCTCATGCTGGATAGAATCTTCACATCTTTAGAATTATTATAAATATTTACATTGTGACTTGTGGTACTTCCCATGGTCCTTTGGAGAGCCTTCCTTCATGATATTTTGCTCAGTCATGGCCCAAACACATTACTACCTGTAACAATGGCAAGCTCAAAGTTGTCAACGCACATATATATATATGAGCATAAAGACAGGGACACATCGTCTTCGGGCAAAAACACAGGTTTATTCAGAACTTTTTCCCAACATAAAGTCACAGCATTCAGTTCATCAGAATTTCAGCTTCACGCATTCAAACTTTTGGGGTTCTCACCGTACAGGTTGGCTTCCACACTCAGGAATATTCAGGCTTCTCACTAAACCCTTCCAAGTCTCCCCTCCTGGGATATCAGATCACAGATCAGGCCTGGCTCACCTTCTGGCAGCACTTCAATCCCTTTAGACTCAATCTCAATCACCTGGTCACATCTCCCTCTACTCCTTGCAATGACAGGCAGCACCCCAGCCCCTCTGGGAGTTCATAACACAGACAGGTAACCTTCCTTTTCTGTGCCCTGCTGTGAGAGACCTTACTAACACTTTACTAGGATTAAATAAAGGACAACCTTCCTATGGAAAGTGAACTCCAACATGTGAACTGGACTACTGGAACGGATTACCTGTTCCCTCCTGAACACTATAGTTTCCAGGGCCAGACCAAAATATCCTATAAACAGGGAGACCATTCTCTGTTTAGACACATATTGCTTGTAGCTTTCTCCTACAGGGGAGAAATTAAAGGCAAAACATTGCTTTGGTCATTCTACCACAATATATAGGGATATCCCTATATATATATATACAGTATATATCCCTATATTTTACACACTATTGGGTTACTAACTCAATGGTATAGTCATGAAATAAGTAAAGATGCAGATTTCTTTTTTATTCTGTTTTCCTGACCTCAAATCTTTATTTTATCTCTACTTGTTTTATTTAATCTTTGTATATCACTCCAGAAAAATGAGCAAGTTATCAAGACTATTAAAAAGTTTAAAAATGTCTTAAATACATTTGATTGGCTGCGCATATCCAATAAACTGAAACGTATAAATCAAGTACATTTTCAGTTACGAAAATAAAGATTCTGCTTATCCTCAGCCTGTAAATCTAATTTATTTTTACTATCTTAAGGGGAACCAATGTTTCAGCAGATTACTTGATTACAGGTAACATGAAAAATGCGCAGTCAACAAAACTTGGTAATGTTTATGGTTAAAATGTTTCCATATGTATAAGTAGAATGTATATATGTATTACAGATAAGTAAAAGGGCATGAATGCTAAAATGCTAAATTACATTCATACATATTTGCGTATATGCTGCCTCTGCTGAAACATAGATAATATTACACCTTTCTAAGGTGAGTGTCTTAGCCCAGGCAAGCAATATGGTTACTTTTATGTTCATCCATACTTAACTTTAGTAACTGTATAAAAATGTTTTTTTATGCCTTTAAAAAGGGGTGGTTCACCTTTAAGTTACCTTTTAGTATCTTATAGAATGGCTAATTCTAAGCAACTTTTTAATTGGCCTTTTATTTTATTTTTTAATTATTTGTCTTCTTCTGACTCTTTCCAGCTTTCAAATGGGGTGAACAACCCCTTTAAAGCATAAATATTTTTTTTTATCTCTAACAAAGCTACTCACTTGATAGTAATCTGGATACTTGCTCACTAGGTGGATGAAGGTTTATTGTCTGTCAAATTCCATTTTTAAAAAGGGGTGCGACTAGAAGCTCTTGAATGACAATCTGTAAAAAAAAATATGTAAATATTGTGATTATTGTTTTGTTTTTTTTGTTTTTTTTTCTGCTCCAACGTTCAATGTTAATAATCATTGATGTATATGATTTGTGGAAATGTCTTTAGAAAAGATAACTAGCTAGAATTTCAGTGATTAAAGTAGGTTTGGGGTTATGCTCAAATTGTTTTGAAACTATAACGAAAAAATAAAAGAAAGTTCCCCAGTGTAAATGTACATAAACCCTCTGTAATCATACATCAAAAGCCTTATAGCTGATAAGAAATGAGTGGAGTGAGAAGGAATTTTGAGAATCAGTCTTTTTATGTGTTCTCTATGATTTTGGAAGCCTTTAAAGAGAGAACAACAAGAAAAAAATAAAGAAAAAATTTAAAGATTTGAAATTTTGAATGTCTGAATGTACTTGAGCTGAAAAGCTTTTAGAGAAAGGGATATGAGGCTGGCACACTCTGAGTAAATGTCAAGATGAATATGTACCAAATACACGGGGCAGATTGGCTTTTAGAAGACAGAAAACTGAATAAAAGAACTGCTTGTGCTAAGTACGAAAAAATCGATTTGGCTTATTTACTAACATACAGTACAGTACCTGCTGAGCAGGGGTTTGTTGCTACATAGTCCTACAGGCGAAATTAGCTCAGGGACCAGATCTGTCAAGTGTCAACCAATTAGTGCAACATGTTTGTGAAGATTCTCATTCATCCAAGTCATGGTATATCCGTAAAAATAAGTCAAATCAAATGGACTTGATCAGTTTTTTATTTTCTTGAAGTCGCTTCACCAGTCATCCAGTTCTGAATTGAGAAAGCCAGTTGGATGACTAGTGAAACATCTCTAAGAAAAAAAAACAGAGCAGGTCCAGTTGATTTGATGTTACTACAGATATAATTAGTGCAACATTTAAGGCGGCTACACACAGTAAGATTTGATCGTTTGGCGTTTTTTTTGTTATGATGTGATTATTTCTGCCAATATGCCCACCTTAGGTAGGTGATACCGTGCTAATGCGATCCTTTGGCCTTAGGCCTATGGGATGAAAGGGATAGGAAGCAAACAAGGAAAAGTGTCCTTGGCATTAACCTTGGCATATTTATTCAGAATAGCACAGTGGAGCTCTTGGGCGCAATGTTCAATACCTTCGGATCCTCTTCTTTTCCTTTGGCAATCAACTGAGCTTACCAGCGAATGCGCAATAGGCAAGAATATCAGGCTGGGCCCAACTGCGCATGTGTAAAAAAACTCTGCCTTGGAGCTCACTTCCATGAGGAATCCGAAGATACAGCGCCTGAAAGCTCTGCTGTGCTACTCTGCATGAATAAGCCAACGTAAATGCCAGGGACACTTTTTCACGTAAAGTACTATGGAGGGAGAAAGCACGGAGGGGGCACTGGAGGGATTTTTTATTAACAGAGGTTTAGTCCTCGTTTAAATCTGCCGTGTATGGCCACTCTTCCTATTCTCGCACTGTCCATTCAGACTAAGTGAGCAGCTTATTGGCCAGTGTACAAGAGCCTGTACTATCAATAGAGAATGCAGAGATCCTCTAACTTGTTCAGGTGCCATGCTGTATTATTATTAATATTATTATTATTAACGTGTATTTTTAGAACGCCAACATATTGCACAGAGCTGATGTATGGCCAACTTTACACCCTTTTAGCAAGTGAGGGAATACAGGGATATGGGAGATAGCTCATAGTACAAGTTGATCCAGGGACTGGTCCCATTGCATCTTGGAGTCAGGAAGGAATTTTCCCCCCTTTGAGGCAAATAGGAGAGGCGTCAAATGGGTTTTTGTTAGGGATGCAACGAATCCACTTTTTTGGATTCGGCCGAACCCCCAAATCCTTCGCGAAAGAATACTGAACCGAATCCGAACCCTAATTTGCATATGCTCTCTGGATCATCTAGCAGTTAGGCAGGTTACATATAGACTTAAAAGGTTAAACTTGATAGATTGTCTTTATTTAATCAAACTTACTATGTTACTATGTTAACTACGAGGTCAGAAAAATCACATAGGATACAGGTTGCTATAGTTACTATGTTACTATGTAAATGCTCCTACGTGGTTCTTAATACTTTGGTCAAGCAATATTTTCAAAGGAGCAAACTGCACCCAATTTGTTTCTTGTGCATAACAAAAGAAAATATAGTTCTAAACACATTGCATGAAATATTTTCAGTGTTTCTAGAGTTCTGTGTAAATATACATGCAATTGAAAGCAATGTTTGGCCCTTTTTGCACTGCTGGTTGTGACTTTTGAAATAATGAAGCAGAGAATGAAAAAACAAATGCTCTGCAAAGCTATCAATGTATTGTTATTGCTGCTTTTTACTACTCATCTTTCTATTCAGGCCTCCCCTATTCATATTCCAGTCTTGTATTTCAATCAGTGCATGGTTGCTAGGGTAATCTGGACCCTAGCAACCAGATGGCTAAACGTGCAGACTGGTGAGCTGCTGAATATAAGCAAAATAACTCAAAAACCACAAATAATAAAAAATGAAAACCAATGGTAAATTGTCTCAGAATATCCCTCTCTAAATCAATTTAAAGGTGAAGAACCCTTTTAATACGCCAGTTGCTGCTACTTTGCTTCAAAAATCACAGCTGGCAGTTCAGTTTAGAGAGAGATAGTGAAATACAGTTTTGAAAACAATTCTAGTGCCATTGTACATTTTCAATTAATGTAAATTGGAAAGTGGCTTAGAATTACATTTTCTTCCAGTCCGCAAAAAGAAATAGTTTCGAGTTCTATTGAAATCTCCAAAACTGGATGTAGCAACTAAATATTACCCAGTTCCTGTTAATGGAAATTCGGGAACGATGACACCCCATTAATTGGTATTTATTCTAAAATTTTCTCAACACAGATATACTGGTTCAGGCTAAATGTCCTGCATTCTTGAACAGAGACTGTTAGAGAACAAGGGCCCCTGGAAACTCTCCCCAGATGAGTGAGATTCACTGATAATGAATGCATTAGCAAAAATAGTTCTAAAAACAATGTAATCGGATATATGTAGCCTAACACGTTTCATGCCAAATGGGAACTTACTCATAGGCTAATGGTCTTAGCCATGTACAAGCATTTTATTGGGGTGGTGACCAATCAAAAGGAGTTACATCACACAAAGCCTTATCCAATAAAAAATAATAACATCATGTATAGGGCAAATGTTTCTATTATTTTAATTATATTAATTAAATAATGGACAATTGTTAAAGAATGCTCAACTGCACTGAAAAGTCTTTTCACTATTTATTTCTATTGGCTGTCTTGCATGATGTCATTTTATTTGTTTCAATAAGGCTTGTTGTGATGTAACGCCTTTTGATTGGTCATCGCCCCTGTAAAATGCTTGTACACGGGTGAGACCATTAGCCTTTGAGTTTTGGCACACAATGCATCAGGCTGAGGCTACATATGTCCTAATAAACAATTTTCATAACAATTTTTGCTATTGCATTCATTACCAGTGAGTCTCCTTCAGGCATCTGGGAATTTGTATTTATAGCAACACTTGGACTGGGGTTTTAATGTGTTGAGACCACAGTTTATTCATTGTTGTGATTATAAAAGCATTTTTTTCTTCTCGGGAGCAGATTTACATCTCATTTTTTTAAAAAACAAAATCCCCATCACCATATGTCAAAACTCCTGAATTTTTCTTGTTGCCTTGTCCTGCTTCCTGTATTTTACACCAGGGATCCCCAACCGCCGGGACAGTCTTGAACTGGGCCGCCGAGCCTAGGGGACAATTAACGCAGTGCGCCGAATTGGACGCCGACCCGAATTGGACGTGCGCGTTGACGTCAGCGGAAGTGATGCCAGTGCACTGTTCGCGTGATGTCACTTCTGTATTCTTCCTCAGCCCCCAACTCCCATCACCGGATTTCCTATGGAAATCTGTGGCAGAGGGTGGGGAGGGTTTTAAAGAAAAGCAAAAAAACAAAAACGAAAAAAATTGGCCCCCCCAAAATCGTGTCGCCCTAGGCACAGGCCCTCGGGGGCCTAAATATAGATACAGCCCTGATTGCAACTTCCAATCTCAACAACATGAGGGGAAGGCTGCATACTGTATGTACCAGAAATATCTAACAATTGTAGCAAAATGTAATAATAACACTCCTCCCAACTGTCCCATTTTTAGAGGGACAGTCCCTCTTTTGACAGCTCTGCACGGGTCCATTTTTTGGAACCCGCAGGTACCCGACCCTCTGCAGGACTCTAGCTCAGT
The DNA here is from genome assembly GCA_038501925.1 of Xenopus petersii. Lineage (NCBI taxonomy): Eukaryota > Metazoa > Chordata > Amphibia > Anura > Pipidae > Xenopus > Xenopus petersii. The sequence continues at coordinate 8,418,069 of CM076680.1, forward strand.
CCCTCGTTTGTACTGGAAAGTCCAGTTTTTCTCTGCACTGAACAGCCAGAAAAATAAACAAAGTTTATAACTTTTGGCAGAGACCAGGAACATCCACAGAAGCAGATAAGATACTTTTGTAACAATTTCACGATAAGCAAATAAGTAATTGTAACAATATAAGATAACAGGTCCCTTGGGAAAAGTCAGACTCACAGCTTAAAGGGCAATTCACCTTCATTAGCAAAATTGCAAAACCACAGAGATATGTTCAAACTTTCATAACCTGCCAAATGTAAAATTAACATGGTAATCAGGGGGTGTGGCCATAAAACGGGCATGGTCAAAAAAAAGTTGCAGCGTTATGCGCACCAACTTTTTTATTCCTTTTGTTTCCAAAATGTTGGGAGGTATGTAATAATATATAGTATAAATCATCCTTTGTGATATAAGCTTTACTAAGCATTTTTATGGAGCCAACACAAATGTCCCTTTCGACCACACCAGGCCCGGACTGGCAATCTGTGGGTTCTGGCAAATGCCAGAGGGGCTGCTGTAAGGTGCCATAGAAAGTCAGTATTTAGTGGGCTGGGGGGGGCTGTTTGGGCCTCTATTTTGGAAATAAAAAGAGGGACAAAAAAGTTGCAGCCTGCAGTAGAGTCCTGCAGCAGGTCTGGTACCTGCGGGTTACCCGCAAAAAAAGCGGGCACCCTGCAGAATGGGGGGAGGATTTTCAGGTGCGGGTATACCCGTGGGTCTGCGGAGTTGCAGGTCGGGTTGCGGATCTCATCTAAATTTCTTATCTGTAATATTGTCTATATTTTACTCCTTTTAAAGTTTTACAAAACTTGTTTCTGTCCCGCCCACTTTTGATAAAATCACTTCCAGTTTGCAGCAACATCACTTCCTGTTTGACGGTGGTCGGCGGGTTGCCAATAAGGCATTTGCGGGTTCTAGTCCGTATTGGATCAAAGTGGGTAAATATGCGGGTAACAGTTCGGGTCGCGGGCCGCGGGGTTGGGTCGGGTCCGGGTCTTAGAAATTGGTTCCACGCAGGACTCTAGCGTGTATCGTGGCAAAATTCCTTTGATCACACCCATATTTTTGGCCACACCCCCTAATTACCTTATTCATTTTACAAAATGTGGCAGGTTATAAAAGTTTGAACATATTTCTGTTTTTTTTCAGTAATTACAGTTTTGCTAATGAAGGTGAATTGCCCTTTAAGATGCGAGTCTAACTTTTCCCAAGGGACCTGTTATCTGATATTGTTACATTTACTTATTTGCTTATCTCAATACAATTGTTACAAAATTATCTTCTCTTCTGTTGTGACTCTTCTGTGTTCTCTGCCAAAAGCCAATTAAGTTAGAAACTTTGTTTCTTTTTCTGGCAGTTCAGTGGAGAGAAAAACTGGACTTTCCAGTACAAACAAGGGACTGCAGGTTGAGCTGTCAAAAGAGGGACTGTCCCTCTAAAAACGGGACAGTTAGGTACCTGAAACGCCAGGGCCTATTTCAATTCTCAGTCCAGACCTGGACCTCGCCCTAAAACTGATTTCAGCCTTTAACAGCGTTGCCCAATTTGCCCCTAATTGTACCACACACAGCAATAGAATTCTGCCTGCCTGACTAGAACGTAGTTATCCCTCACAAAATAGCGTCAGAAAGTGTTACTACTAAGTATGTAACTGTATCCTTCACTGTATAATGACACACCTATCACTTACAAGGATGCCGCTAAATGGCCGTAAAAGTGGGCGCGTCCTATCACTTCCGGCGCCAATGCTGCAGATTGGCTGGAATTACCTGCGCGCTTGAGGACGGCGGCTGAAAGTGGGCGTGTTCCTATAATTTCTGGCGCGAACGTAGGTGATTGGCTGGTATTTGTGTAGAAGAGGGCGGCTGAACGGCCGTGTGGTGTTACCGTGGCGCTGTGATTGGTTGAGATTCCTCTGCTGAAGGCGTCAGGTAAATCAAAAGCAACGTGATACCATACTCCCGCCCTCTGATTTGAACACAGAGGAAAGGCTGTATGTGTGCCCCTGTCTGACTGACGTGTGTAACACTGATCTCTATAACTTTAGTCACATCGTTTGGGTTATTGTTAAAGTCTGTGGTGTTTATTAGTTGATAAGCCAGGGACACAGTCAGATCCAGAGCGTGTGCTGGGAACACACTGTGTAATTGTCGTTTTGTCCCAACACAAAGCAAATATAATGTTTCTACACAAGTTACTGTTTCATGAGGAGATTTCACCTACAAGTAACATTGCTGAGCTGCCTGTGTCTGCTGAAAGGAACATTCCCTATAGCATTAAAGGGCTTGTTTGCCTTTAAATTAAGTATGATGTAGAGGGATATTCTGAGACAATTTGCAATTGGTTTTCATTTCTTATTATTTGTGAGTTATTTACCTTTTTATTCAGCAGCTCTCCAGTTTGCAATTTCAGCCATTTGGTTGCTAGGGTTCAATTTACGCTAGCAACCACGCATTGATATGAATAAGAGACTGGAATATGAATAGGAGAGGCCTGAATAGAAAGAGGAGTAATAAAAAGTAACAATAACAATACATTTGTAGCCTTACAGAGCATTTGATTTATAGAAGGGGTCAGCGACGCCCATTTGAAAGCTGTGAAGAGTCCAAAGAAAAAGGCAAATAACTATAGAACTATAAAAAATAAATCATGAAAAGTTGCTTAGAATTGGCCGTTCTATAACATAATAAAATTCACCTTAAAGGTGAACCACTAGGGATTGGCGAATTTGACCCAATTCATTTCACCCAAAATTTGCTGCCAGCGAAATGTCGCCGACGCCCATTAATGGGCGTCAAAAATGTTTTGACGCACGTCATTTCCGCGGCAAAACAAGGGGGGAAAATTTGCCCATCCCTATGATCCACCCCTTTAAAGAGGTTGTTTACCTTCCAAACACTTTTTTTTTTTTCTTTCAGATCAACTGGTTTCAGATTGTTCCCAGGAAATAAAAACTATATTTAAATTACTTATCATTTTTTACTGTTTTTCCAAAATCTAAGTGTAAAGTTGAGTGTCCCTGTCTCTGCTGTGTGAGTCTGGCAACTCCGTAATTCAGATTTTGTTACCATTTTACAACATTGAGTTGATCCATTTCTCAGCAGCATCTCTGGAGTATCAGCGACTATTGTATCAATTCTAACAGCTGCCTGTAATGAAAGCCAGAGATTCTGCTCAGCAGGGACAAAGATAAAAACAATTACCCACTAAATGTATCCATTTAGCACAGTTTACAGGGTCGGTGACCCCCACTTCCCAGGGCTGCTTTAGTTGAAAAATGAAACTTTACACTTCAATATTACAAAAACAGTCACACGTAGAAAATAGAAAGTGATTGGTAAAAGTCTTTATTTCTGGGGAACAATCTGAAACCAAATGAAACTGAAAAAAGTGTTGGAAGATGAACAGTCCCTTTAAGGATTTTTGTTTGTTTTACATTCACAGAATGCTGGAGAGATGGTAAGCCTAGGTACAGGAATTGCTAGATTCCAATGATAAGAGGCTTACACTGCCCTCTTTACCTCCTGTATAGGTTATTGGTGTTTTTTGTATGTTCAGTGCATGCACCCATTTATTGTACAGCGCTGGGGAATATGTTTGCACTTCATTTATAAGCAATACTGCTGGAAAAGACCACCAAAGAGGTAGATTTACAGATACACTATGTTCAGATTCATAACCAGAAGTTTGGGCAGGAACCCTTGGAAGGTGAGCTAAAGAAAAGCTTTAGATACAGAATCACCTGGGTTTTACTGGGTCCATACAAAAGCCAATAATAACTGCTGACACTGATTTAATGTTCAAATTACTTTTAGAAGACTTCACATCATGTCTGAAATATTCCATATAAGTGAGTACTGTCACATTAACATAACTCTTCACTGATGTCTTATACCCTGACATGTATAGCGGCAGCCTTGTCCCTTTATATGGTCACAGAACCCCTCAGTGACTTCTAATATCCTTATCATTTACAGTAGGGGGTACATTATCCCTTAAAATACATGAGTGATACTCAGAGTTCCCTGTATAACTCAGCCTGCAGCCTTGTGCCTTTATATGGTCACAGAACCCCTCAGTGACATCTAATATCCTTATAATTTACAGTAGAGGGTACATTTTCCCTTATAATACATAAGTGATACCCAGAGTTCCCTGTATAACTCCGCCTGCAGCCTTGTGCCTTTATATGGTCACAGGGAATAAGTAAGGGTGCATTTATACATTATTTTCATTTCATACAGAGACTGTGTGGAAAAGGCAAAAAATTTATGTTTATTTTGCAGACATGCCGGAAGGTCCCACAGTCAGACGTTTCTACTCTATAGTTTCCCCGTTTGTGAGTCAATATGTGGTAAAGGTTGGAGGGAGCACAAAGCAGATTTCTCTTCATGACCTGAAGGGAAAGTCTTTCAATTCCTGCCAGGTAAAAGTAATATTTGTGGTCTATTTTTAAAATTCTTTTAAAAACAATACTGAATCTTTCATTATTTGATTCTAGGTTCATGGTAAGAATTTGTACTTGGAATTTACCATTTCTGACACAAAGGCAGTAGGAAATGCATCTTCTGGCATAGATAATGCTAAAAAATACACTGAAACACGGGAAATTCAGAGTTCTGTAATTCAAGCAACCTCTAAAGAACAATCCGGGAGTTCACAAGATGTTGGTTCCGCAGAGAGTCATATGAGCAGATGGCTACGGTTCCATTTTGGGCTGTATGGCAGCGTCAGATCAAATGAGTTTGCCCGGGCTAAACAAGCAAACAAGAGAGGGGACTGGAGAGACCCAACACCAAGGTTGAAAATAGTAAAAGCCTCACTGTTTATAGGAGCTCATGTATTTCAGTTTCTATTTTGTGTTTGCACAAACCTTTGTCAAGGGTAATCCTACATTTGCTATTAATAAGTATAAATGACAAAAAAACATTCATTTTTGACTATTTGTTTAAAAACCTTGCACTCTTGACTGTTTAAGTTAGCATGAAAATACCCCCATATACACAGCAAGGTTTGTACAGAGTTTTTCGCTGGGATGAGAGTGAAGGAACTTGATGCCTTCTTCAAGCACGGACCTGAGCCCAACTGAACCCCTGTAGGAGGAATCAGAGGGGCAAGTCCAAGTCAGGCCTGATCCCACAACATCGGCATCCCACCTCTATAATGCTCTTGTTGCTAAAAAGAAGACAATCCACCTGCTAGAAGGGTAGAGGCTGGTGTAACAGAAGTGGGAGCACCTACTGTATATAATTATCCTTGGTTAGGGTTAGATGATGGCCATATGGTGTATCTTGCTTTTCAAATCAATTCAAATTAATTGTTGTAGCAATGGGAAGCTCTCAATTGCACTATTCACTTTGGGTTAGGACCAAAAATTATGGATTCTGTAAATCCCTTAAAGAAGCATAATAATGACCAATTACGGATATGGAATATCTTTGTCTGAGAAACATTTTCCTCAATAAGTATTTATAAGTAAACTGCCAGTTTTCAAAAATTGTATATTGATTATGAAAAAAAATCAAGATTTAAAAATTAAGAACAAAAATGTGTAGCACCTAGAATTCATAAATGAATTACAACTAAGTTAAAATGAAACTCCATAAGGTACTAAAAAAAAATCTGGTTTCAATAGTTGAAATGGGTATAGAAATTCATGAAAAATTGTAGAGATTGATGGGGGTCTGGTATTGATTTATGGGCATAAAATTCAGGCCCTGTGGTCCTTAGATAAATGTGGGAAAGCAATAAAACTGATACCCACTGCTGCATAATGTGCCATTGTTTACTGATATTTTTCTTTGTTCTATTAGGCTAATTTTGAACTTTGCAGCTGGAGGCTTCTTGGTGTTCTACAACTGTCGTATGGCATGGTGTTCTTCTCCAGCCTCAGAACCCTCCTGTGATGTGCTGTCTCCACAGTTTGATACAAAACGAGCTGTTCGGGCTTTATCTTCTTCTCGACCTGTCTGTTTTACCTTGATGGACCAGAAGTGCTTCTCTGGAGTAGGTATGGAGTAGTGAGGTGTGCAAAAGGGGCAGGGCATGCACAAGTCTATAAAACTGGAAGCCAGCAGTCTAAGGTCGCGGGTGGGTAGAAAAGCTCAACCTGCAAGAGGAGCAGCGAGGTCAGTCCAAACCCACCCAACCAGTGGGTCCCGCGGGTATTGAGCCGGCCCACACATAACTAGTATTGAGTTACTCTGCTGACAGTTTGGTGTGCTGTACGTTTCTCACTTTGAATATGGCTGTGTCATGGGGAATGTAAGGAAAATACATAGTTCAGTTTTGCTACGAGATTGACGTTGCTGTGTCACTTGTAGAGATGATTGTATTGAGAAGGCAAACAGGAGTCTCATGGCTCTCATGATGAAATTTAGTGATTTTCATGTTAATTGGAAAAAATGGAAATAGAAAAAACACCCGTGCCTCTATCCAAACGAATAAAATTTATCCTATATGGCAATTGTGAGGCAAATGACCAAAAAGCTCACCCCATGATAGAATTGACTTGGGTGCGATGCCCCAAGTCCGTCTCTTTAGGGTGATTTGTAATGAACCGTGCAGTCCAAAACATGTGATTCAATCAATATGAAAATGCTCAAACTCACCAATGAGTGGCCCGGGTGCAGCGCCCCGAACCCATAGCTTGGGGTGAATTTCAGAGAAGATGTGTGGAAAGGCACGCACTCCTGCGACACACCAGGTTTGTAAAAATTAGATCTTCATTCCAAGGGTAAACACAAACGTCCTATGCTAAACGTCCTAGGACGTTTGTTTTTACCCTTGGAATAAAAATCTATTTTTTACACACCTGGTGTGTCGCAGGACTGCATGCCTTTCCACACATCTTCTCTGAAATTGGAAAAAAATGGTGCCATGCATGACCAGGGTTTTATTGGGTTTATTCATTAACACCCTTAAAGGAGAACTAAAGCTTAACTAAAGAAGTAGGTAGAAATGTTGTACATTATGTTTTGTGCTTTTGTACCAGCCCAAGGCAACCACAGCCCTTTAGCAGTAAAGATCTGTGTCTCCAAAGATGCCCCAGTAGCTCCCCATCTTCTTTTCTGCTGATTCACTGCACATGCTCTGTGCTGCTGTCACTTACTGAGCTTAGGGAGCCACTCACAATATACAGTACACATAGAATAGAAATGTCACAGTATAAGGCTGATTAGTAATTAATACAGATAATTACTACATGGCAGCACAGAAACCAGTGCAATTAACATCAGAATTTAATAATCAGCAAACCTGTAGCATCAGCTTATATTACAGGGGAAGCTCATTTTCTGCTGGATAATTAGTGACGAGCCCTAAGCTTAGCTTCTCAACAGCCAATCAGAGCCCACTGAGCATGTGAGTGTCACAGACACTTTCCAAGATGGTGACCCCCTGTGACAAGTTTGAAGTCCTGGATCATTGCTGCTATTGACAAGCTGAAACTTTAGCCTTGTGCAATAAGTTCACTACATAAAATGTAGTTTAGTTCTCCTATTTGTTGCTACTGGCTCTTTAAAACTAAGTAATTTTATTTTAGGTGTATTGTCACTTAAAGCTACATCATTCAATGTAATGTTTCCCCATTATCCCTTCAGGCAACATCATTAAGAACGAGATACTGTTTCTAGCACAAATCCATCCACTTTCCCTTGGCTCCGCCCTGCCTATAGAGAAGCTTCACTCTCTGGTACACCATGCCTTGCACTTCACTTCTGCCTGGCTCTCTAGCAAGATGAACAACGAAGGCCTGCGCTACCGTATATACATGAAGGAATATTGTGATAAAGGGCATAAGGTCATCAAAGAAAAACTGGGACCTGACTATGGATTAAAAAGACTCACCTGGTTTTGTCCTAACTGTCAACCACAAGTAAAGTGTGACCAAACTCTTCCAGTCAGTATTTTGTAGACTGGTAACAGATTTATCAAAGGTTGAAGTATAAATTCAGATTTCAAAAATTCAAATTTGAGCTACGAGTAGGGAATAGTCCAAATTTGATTTGAATTTGAAAAAAATTAGAAAATTCAAATTTCTAAATTTATCATGTTCGCTCTCTTTAAAAATTAAACTTCGACCATTCGCCATCTAAAACCTGCCGAATTGCTGTTTTAGCCTATGGGGGACCTCCTAGAACCTATGTGGAGTCAATTGGTGAACTTTGAAAAAATCTAATTTTCTTTTTGCGAAAAACTTTGACTCGAATGTAATATTCTTTTGATTCGTACGATTCGAATTCGGCCGAAATGGACCTATTCGATCGAAAACTGACCTATTCGACCAAAAAAAAACAACAAAAAACTTTGACTTAATTTCTGTTGGACTTTTTGAATTCGGATTTCGACCCTTGATAAATATGCCCCTTAAAGTTAACTTAAAGGTGAACCACCCCTTTAACTGCTTTAACATATAATGACAGCAGGTTTCCCTCTGATTTCTTTAATATGCACTAGGTCCTATCCCTGTACATGAAAAAAATGTATCTGGATAGCTTGGGACCTGGGGTTTTCTTTATGAAGTGGTCTGGTGCCTAAATGTAATAATTGTTTAGTTTCCCTATGAGAAACTGCATTTAAATATTTTGGAGGTTTCTCGAAAATGGGATTTCACACAGTAGATAAATCTGCATGTTAAATAAATAAGCATGAAGGTGAAAATGCTGTAAACTGTTAAATGGGTTTCTGTTGTCTGTGATTCAAACGATATTCACAGTAAATTTTACATTTTTAGTGCTAAAATTTTGCTTTTGTTGTGAAAATAAATGTGAGGATCAAAAAGAATAAGATTCTGTGAGAATGCCCTTGAGTTTCATTTAGGGCAGAGACTAGGGTTGCCCCCTTTTAAAAAAAAAAAAAAAAATTACCGGCCAGTGGTGGGGGCGTAAATTGAAGGGGTGTGACTAGGGTTGCCACCTGTCCGGTTTTGACCGGACAGCCCGGTATTTTGAGGAGCTGCCCGGGTCTATACTTCCTGCCCGTTTTTCCAAATAAGGAAAACCGGGCGGGATTCCCTTGATTGACACGGCGATCGGCCAAGCGCTGATTGCCGCGTCATAGCCCCGCCCACTGATGGCATGGGTCCGCCCACCAACGTCATAGCCCCGCCCGCTGACATCATGGGTCCGCCCATTGATTTCACGGACCCGCCCCCGTCCGGCCTCAGCCAGACATAAAGGTGGCAACCCTAGGCTGGACGTGTTGCAAAAAGGTTCGGAGCCGATGAGGTGCAACCCAAAAGGGGTGGAGCCACGGGGTAGCGTCACAAAAGGGGCGTGGCCGCCAAAAATGTAAGTTTTCATCGGCGGGCAAGGGATTTTGTAAATGGTATTACAAATTACCGGCAAATTTGTAATACCGGCCACGGCCCATGTTTTACTGGCTACCGGCCGGGTGACAACCCTAGCAGAGACACATGCGGATTTAGGGGAGATTTAGTAGCCCTCTTCTTTAGGCGACTAATCTTCCCGCCTGTTGTGGTCACTGTTCAGCTTTTCAGTGTTCTGTATGTGATACTAAGGCTCCAGGTATCACAGTAACAGCAACTTTCTCCATGTTTATTTAGCAATGAAGATATAACTTAAAACATCAAACATCAGGGTGCAACCATGCTGTGCAAGAGAGAGAGAGAAAGACATTGCAAAACAAGCACTGGAGAGAAACTGCTGCTGGTGAAACACAGCGCCCTCTATATTACTCCAGTGGTAAAGTCACAGACAAATACACTACACCACTGGCTAGAATCTAAATCGCCGGCTGGCTGGCACTGTGAATGCTTTGTCTTCCGAAGTTGCCTCACGTGTGTCTGCCCTTAAAGGAAAACTATACCCCCTCAAACAATGTAGGTCTCTATAAAAATATATTGCATAAAACAGCTCATCTGTAAAACCCTACTTCATGTAAATAAACCATTTTCATAATAATATACTTTTTTAGTAATAAGTGCCATTGGGTAATCATAAATAGAAAATTGCCATTTTAAAAAATAAGGGCCATACAAACCATACTTGTTAGGTCACATGAGCCAATTAACAGGCAGAGTTGTGTCTTTTGCTTCCACACTTCTTCCTGTTAAAGTTAAAGCTGCAGTATTTCTGGTGAGGTGATCTCTTCCTCTTACAGTTAAAGCTGCAGTATTTCTGGTCAGGTGATCTCTTCCTGTTACAGTTAGAGCTGCAGTATTTCTGGTCAGGTGATCACTTCCTGTTACAGTTAGAGCTGCAGTATTTCTGGTCAGGTGATCTCTTCCTCTTACAGTTAGAGCTGCAGTATTTCTGGTCAGGTGATCTCTTCCTGTTACAGTTAGAGCTGCAGTATTTCTGGCCAGGTGATCTCTTCCTCTTACAGTTAGAGCTGCAGTATTTCTGGTCAGGTGATCTCTTCCTGTTAAAGTTAAAGCTGCAGTATTTCTGGTCAGGTGATCTCTTCCTCTTACAGTTAAAGCTGCAGTATTTCTGGTCAGGTGATCTCTTCCTGTTACAGTTAGAGCTGCAGTATTTCTGGTCAGGTGATCTCTTCCTCTTACAGTTAGAGCTGCAGTATTTCTGGTCAGGTGATCTCTTCCTCTTACAGTTAGAGCTGCAGTATTTCTGGTCTGGTGATCTCTTCCTGTTACAGTTAGAGCTGCAGTATTTCTGGCCAGGTGATCTCTTCCTCTTACAGTTAGAGCTGCAGTATTTCTGGTCAGGTGATCTCTTCCTGTTACAGTTAGAGCTGCAGTATTTCTGGTTAGGTGATCTCTTCCTGTTACAGTTAGAGCTGCAGTATTTCTGGTCAGGTGATCTCTTCCTGTTACAGTTAGAGTTGTAGTATTTCTGGTCAGGTGATCTCTTCCTGTTACAGTTATAGTTGTAGTATTTCTGGTCAGGTGATCTCTTCCTGTTACAGTTAGAGTTGTAGTATTTCTGATCAGGTGATATCTTCCTGTTACAGTTAGAGTTGTAGTATTTCTGGTCAGGTGATCTCTTCCTGTTACAGTTCGAGTTGTAGTATTTCTGGTCAGGTGATCTCCTCCTGTTACAGTTAGAGTTGTAGTATTTCTGGTCAGGTGATCTCTTCCTGTTACAGTTAGAGTTGTAGTATTTCTGGTCAGGTGATCTCTTCCTGTTACAGTTAGAGCTGCAGTATTTCTGGTCAGGTGATCTCTTCCTGTTACAGTTAGAGTTGTTGTATTTCTGGTCAGGTGATCTCTGAGGCAGCACGAGGCAAGAGATGTAAAAAATATTTACTTAAATATATATTCCAGTTTGGTAATATTCTCTAACATGCCACTTTATTTGATGTAAACTATCTGTTGCTTAAATATTCATTTTGGGGTGTAGTTTTCCTTTAAGGGCACTTATTGTTCATAACTGTCCGTCCCCCCGTCCCACACTGGATGTGCAGGCTAATATGAGGGGGTTTATTTTCCCTTTAAAAATGAGTGCATAATGAGTGAATGTCCCAGCATGCTCCATATGCTCATGTGGGCCGCCAGATTTCACAATTTTGAGACATAGGGCCAATTGGATTTTTCATAATTTTAAATAAATAATTGCAGCCAGTTCTTGTAATGCTAGTGATCTCACTGTCGTTTGTAAGGAGTAAATTGCTGCTGTTCAAATGTCTTTTTCTTTTGTCCATGGTGCATCGCTATATATAGGTGAACAGCATACAAATTGGTACAGGTATGGGATTTGTTATCCGGAAACCTGTTATCCAGAAAGCGCTGAATTAGGGAAAGGCCATCTCCCATAGACTCCATTTTATCCAAATAATCCAAATATTTAAAAACTATTTCCTTTCTCTGTGTAATAATAAAACAGTCACTTGTACTTGATCCCAACTAAGATATAATTAATCCTTATTGGAAGCAAAACCAGCCTATTGGGTTTATTTAGTGTTTATATGATTTTCTAGTAGACTTAAAGGGGACCTGTCACCCTACCCAACTTCTTTTCTATCATGTTAGTTGAGCAAAATAAAATTTACTTACACTATATTTACTATTTACATTTTGTTTCCTTCAGTCTTGAAATTACACAATCACAGCAAGCAGGCAGCTGCCATTTTGTGGACACTGTTGTTAAGACAAATTGTGTATCACCCTCAAAATCTTGTGTATGCACCCGAATGCATACCTCCCAACTGTCCCTTTTTCGGAGGGACAGTCCCTCTTTTGACAGCTCAACCCGCAGTCCCTCATTTGTACTGGAAAGTCCCTCTTTTCTCTGCACTGAACAGCCAGAAAAACAAACAAAGTTTCTCACTTAATTGGCTTTTAGCAGAGAACCCAGAACAGCTAACAGGTGCAAATAAGATACTTTGTAACAATTTTGAGACACAAAAACACAGTTTAGATAAGGAGAAATATTTTCAAACTTTCATAACCTGCCAAATTTTGTAAAATGAACATGGTAATTAGGGGGGGTGGGCACATAAAGGGTGTGGTCAAAAAAATTGCTGTGCTACATGTGGGAAAATTTTTTTGTCCCTCTTTTTACTTCCAAAATGTTGGGAGGTATGCGAATGGGGGACCTAATATCCATGCACAGTGTCCTATACAATTATAGATTGTGAGGGGGGAAGGTGGAATGGAAAATGAAAGTAATTGACTGTCCCACCTCTATGCCTAGAGGCATAGAGGAGTGGAAAATAATATTTGATTGACAGCTCAGATATTAAAACACCTTTTATGACAGGTATATATATTTTAACGGAAAAATATATTTGTGTTCCATGTTTCATTTGCAAAGGACTTTCATTATGCAGGTTTTTATGTGTAGGTGACAGGTCCGCTTTAAGGTATGGAGATCCAAATTACCGTTTCTCGAAAACCCCAGGTCTCAAGCATTCTGGATAACCGGTCCCATACCTGTATCAGTATTAGGGGTGAATAGTATATAAGGAGTCTCTCCAGATATTCATCTATTGTGTGGAACAGCCCCTAAAACCTGAGTGCTGCTTGTGGGGAAGACTATACCCAGTACCTCAATTGGCAGAGAGCTGTAGTTGGCAATGAATAGCACAATGGCCATCATGACTGATATGAACAGTATACAACATGTCATTCCTGTTTGACTTTCAGCAACACAATGTGCATATCCATATGTTATGTCTGATAATTAAAGGGGATATAAACCGCCTACGAGTAACCTTAGAAACACTTGCAATTTACATTAAACAGTGTCAATGACCGATGTTCTACTGAACATAGTAGAGTCTATGCAGGCTAAAACTGTATACATGCACTTGTTGTCCAGAATGATCAGGACCTGGGGTTTTCCAGATCAAGGGTCTTTCTGTAGTTTGGATCACTTTAAGGGGCAGATTTTTTCAAATATTTTATTTTTGGTCCAAACTCTCATTCGAATTGTGAGTTATCCAAACTCGATTCGAGTTTTAATTTGAATCTCGAGATTTATCATACTCTGGGCCTTTAAAGGAGAAACTATACTGCTGCCTGTGTGCTGAAGGTGTTAGTAATAGACACGTACTGGCACATAGTGACGCGCCGCTCTCTTTAGTTTACTGTACTGGCATGTCAGTACGTCTATTGACATCTTCAGCCCTAAAGAAATATGTGAGAGTGGCGCATCACTATGGGGCACATGTACTAAGCTCGAGTGAAGGATTCGAAGTAAAAAACTTAGAATTTCGAAGGTTTTTTTTGGGTACTTCGACCATCAAATAGGCTACTTCGACTACGACTCAGATTCGAACTAAAAATCGTTCGACTATTCGATAGTCGAAGTACTGTCTCTTTAAAAAAACTTTGACTACATACTTCGCCACTTTAAACCTACTGAGCCACAATGTCAGCCTATGGGGACCTTCCTCTTTACTTTTATAAGGGTTTTTTGATTGAAGGAAAATCCTTCGATTGGAAGGATTTAATCTTTCGAACGAACGATTTTTTCCTTCGATCGATCGAAGTATTTGCGGTAAATCCTTCAGCTTCGATATTCGAAGTCAAAGGATTTTACTTAGAGGGTTAATTAACCCTCGATATACGACCCTTAGTAAATGTGCCCCTATGTGTCAGTGTGTCTATTGCTAACACCTTCAGCACACAGGCAGCAGTATAGACCAAGTGTATTCATTTCATGATGGAGGCTGAGGGCTGGTGTAAATTTGGAAACGGGCAGCAATTGGCCCCCGGGCTTGACTTTGGACATGCCTCCTATAGTGACTATTCGCCACCTTACACCTGCCGAATTGCTGTATAAGTCGATGGGAGAGGTCCAGCCTTCCTGACATCAAGTTTTTTTTACTCAATTCGAGTTTTTCTAATTCAAATAGAATTTGATTCTAGTTTTACGGCCGATCAAATTCGTCCGAGCTGAGAAAATTAGATTTTATTAATACATTTCGATTGCTCGAATTTAGAGTTTATGGGAGTTTTAAAAAAACAAAACAAAAAACAAACTCACATGAATTTCAAATTCAACCCTTGATAAATGTGCCTCTGTCTACTAAAAGATCTTTTAAATAAAGCCAGTAGGATTGTTTTGCCTCCAATAAGGATTAATTACAGTTTATCTTACTGTATATACTCGAGTATAAGCCAAGTTTTTCAGCCCCCAAAATATCCTGAAAAACTCTACCTCGGCTTATACTCGGGTCAAGCGCAAAAACGGCGCAATGAATAGTCGCTGGCGTCCAAGAATAGTCGCCGGCGTCTAAGAATAGTCTCCAAGAATATTCGCCGGCGTCCAAGAATGGTTGCCGGCATTCAAAAACGAGACGCCGGCACCTCCAATGTGAGCAGAAACCCTCAATTTTTTGATTGAAACTTACCAGAAGCTGCTGCATTTCTCACCCTCGGCTTATACTCGAGTCAATAAGCTTTCCCAGTTTTTGGAGGTAAAATTAGGTACCTCGGCTAATACTCGAGTATATACTAGGGATGCACCGAATCCACTATTTTGGATTCGGCCGAACCCCCGAATCCTTCTTGAAAGATTCGGCCGAATACCGAACCGAACCCTAATTTGCATATGCAAATTAGGGGTTGAAAGGGGAAAATATTTTTTACTTCCTTGTTTTGTGACAAAAAGTCACGCGATTTCCCTCCCCGCCCCTAATTTGCATATGCAAATTAGGATTCGGTTCAGCCGGGCAGAAGGATTCGGCCGAATCCGAATCCTGCTGAAAAAGGCCGAATCCTGGCCGAATACCGAACTGAATCCTGGATTCGGTGCATCCCTAGTATATACGGTAGTTGGGATCAAATCCAAGTTACTGTTTTATTACTACACAGAAAAAGGAAATTGTTTTTAAACATTTGAAATATTTTATTAAAATATTTGGCGCTTTCTGGATAACGGATACTATATTTGACACAGTTATGGTACTTGCAATCTACAGTGGTGGGGGAACTACCATGCACGGTAGAGCAATACAAAGTAGGTTACCTCTAAAACAGTTCTATACCGAATTTACTCATTGAGCTAATGGCTAGTTCACAAGGTTGTTGTTGTTTTTTTTTTTTTAAATGGACTAATTTTTTAATGAATATACATTGGAAATAGGCTTCTTTATTAATGGAGAACCTGGGACCATAATATCCCCTGGCCACCAATATCTGTTTTGGTTTTTAGGTTCCCTGGGGGAGGGGCCTGATAATTTTGTTGTATGATTGTTAATGATGATTTCTGATGGCAGAATACATAGATGAATTTATTAATCTAATAGAAGAAACAAACTGCAACTGCTGAGATTTTTTTTCAACAAGTTTTAAAACACAAAAACTGTCCTTAATCTATTAGAGCGACAGCATGTTGAAGAAGCTGAACATGTTTATACTGGGCACTAGGGATGCACCGAATCCAGGATTCAGCCGAATCCTTGTGCCTGGCCGAATCCAAATCCTAATTTGCATATGTAAATTAGGGGAGGGGAATCACGTGACTTATTGTCACAAAAGAAGACTTTTTTTCCACTTTTTCCTTTCCAGACCTTAATTTGCATATGCAAATTAGGATTCGGTTCTCAGACGAATCTTTCACCAAGGATTCGGCCGAATCCCAAATAGTGGATTCGGTACATCCCTACCCTAACATTTTCCGTCCAGACCGATCGATATCCAAGTTTTCTGCCGATATCGGTCGTCTCTTTTCCCACCATAAACTGGTCGTAGATGTTAAGATATTTAAAAAATCTTTCGTTATGGTGAGACCAAGATTATCAAGACCTTTTCAAGCGATGTTGTTTAGTTGAAGCCAGGAAAACTGAGGGGAGCTGCCTGCTTGGCCCTGAAAACAAATAGATTTCACAGTGGCCGATGAACATTTTTTAACCTGGCCGATTAATTTTCTGACGGGTGTCGGACGAAAAATTGTTAGATGTGCGACTAATTGATTGCCAATAATTTGACGGGTTGGTTGGACTGCACTAAAATCGGTTGTTCACCAAAGAAAAATCTTTGCGTCTATGGGGACCTTTACACGCACGAATATCGCACGGAAATGAGTTTTGTATGATATTATGTGTGCGTCTATGGGCCTGTCTCTGGCCGACTTCGTTATTCACGGCCCAGTAAGAGGCAACTGCCTGGCATGAAGGTCACAACTGGGAAGAGACAACTTTGTTTGGCCCAAAGTAAAATTCCTCTTTACACCAGTTATTTGGCGCCACTTTCCAAGCCCACAGCCTGTCTCACCACAATACAGGACCATGTACAACTATTTACCACACAACCTGCAGGTCTATCCACCCCAAACTTCTTCCATTGAACCGCATTGGAAACCCAGTGACCGAATTGCAACATCATTAGAACTTGACAAACATCAGCCTGCAACCAACCCTAACAGCGCCAGCCCCGCCCAACCTGCATTCGCTCTGCTGACGTTTAACGTAAACATTTGACATGCAACCAATAGGCGCGGAGTGCCATACGTCAGCCCAGCAACAGGTTTCTCTTTATTGGTTGGCATGCGCTGGTCCGACAGCTAGCTAGCCAATAGGAAAGGTCAGTCCACCAGAGTACCATCAGTTTACTCGTCTCCGTGACAAAGTAGGCGTAACACGCGCGATGATTGGCTCTGGTTGTGGAATTGGGCGGTGCGTTCATAGCTGTACTGATGGATGCGGTATAGGGGCTGTAGGATTACATAGAGGTGTGTAGCCGGCTTCTCTGCGCGCAGCTATGGACATACTCAGGTCTCTCGGGCACCCGGAGGAGATATACAATCTCTTCAAGTTCAAGATGGGAGGCTGCAGGGCTGTGCTACCCACACTGGACCCGGTGAGTACTGTCAGTTCTACAGGAGAAAATGGCAACTATAACTGTGGCCCTTCCTCCAGGTTTTATTCTAGCAAAGCTCCTAGTCTCTACTACCCTTAGTGCCCCCTGCTAGCCTTTGTGCTCCTGCTAGCCTTTGTGCTCCCTGCTAGCCTTTAGTGCCCCCTGCTAGCCTTTGTGCTCCTGCTAGCCTTAGTGCCCCCTGCTAGCCTTTGTGCTCCCTGCTAGCCTTTAGTGCCCCCTGCTAGCCTTTGTGCTCCTGCTAGCCTTTGTGCTCCCTGCTAGCCTTTAGTGCCCCCTGGTAGCCTTTGTGCTCCTGCTAGCCTTTGTGCTCCCTGCTAGCCTTTAGTGCCCCCTGCTAGCCTTTGTGCTCCTGCTAGCCTTAGGGCTCCCTGCTAGCCTTAGTGCTCCCTCCTAGCCTTATTGCCCCCTGCTAGCCTTAGTGCCCCCTGCTAGCCTTAGTGCCCCCTGCTAGCCTTTGTGCTCCCTGCTAGCCTTTGTGCTCCCTGCTAGCCTTTGTGCTCCTGCTAGCCTTAGTGCCCCCCTGCTAGCCTTAGTGCCCCCCTGCCTAGCCTTTGTGCTCCCTGCTAGCCTTAGTGCTCCCTGCTAGCCTTAGTGCCCCCTGCTAGCCTTAGTGCCCCCTGCTAGCCTTAGTGCCCCCTGCTAGCCTTTGTGCTCCCTGCTAGCCTTTGTGCTCCCTGCTAGCCTTCGTGCTCCTGCTAGCCTTAGTGCCCCCCTGGTAGCCTTAGTGCCCCCCTGCCTAGCCTTTGTGCTCCCTGCTAGCCTTTGTGCTCCCTGCTAGCCTTAGTGCTCCCTGCTAGCCTTAGTGCTCCCTGCTAGCCTTAGTGCCCCCCTGCTAGTCTTAGTGCCCCCTGCTAGCCTTAGTGCTCCCTGCTAGCCTTAGTGCTCCCTGCTAGCCTTTGCACTCCCTGCTAGCCTTTGCGCTCCCTGCTAGCCTTTGCGCCCCCTGCTAGCCTTTGCGCTCCCTGCTAGCCTTAGTGCTCCCTGCTAGCCTTTGCGCTCCCTGCTAGCCTTTGCGCTCCCTGCTAGCCTTAGTGCCCCCTGCTAGCCTTAGTGCCCCCTGCTAGCCTTTGTGCTCCCTGCTAGCCTTTGTGCTCCCTGCTAGCCTTTGTGCTCCCTGCTAGCCTTTGTGCTCCTGCTAGCCTTAGTGCCCCCCTGCTAGCCTTAGTGCCCCCCTGCCTAGCCTTTGTGCTCCCTGCTAGCCTTTGTGCTCCCTGCTAGCCTTAGTGCTCCCTGCTAGCCTTAGTGCCCCCCTGCTAGTCTTAGTGCCCCCTGCTAGCCTTAGTGCCCCCTGCTAGCCTTAGTGCTCCCTGCTAGCCTTTGCGTTCCCTGCTAGCCTTTGCGCTCCCTGCTAGCCTTTGCGCTCCCTGCTAGCCTTAGTGCTCCCTGCTAGCCTTTGCGCTCCCTGCTAGCCTTTGCGCTCCCTGCTAGCCTTAGTGCCCCCTGCTAGCCTTTGTGCTCCCTGCTAGCCTTAGTGCTCCCTCCTAGCCTTATTGCCCCCTGCTAGCCTTAGTGCCCCCTGCTAGCCTTAGTGCTCCCTCCTAGCCTTATTGCCCCCTGCTAGCCTTAGTGCCCCCTGCTAGCCTTAGTGCCCCCTGCTAGCCTTTTTGCTCCCTGCTAGCCTTTTTGCTCCCTGCTAGCCTTTTTGCTCCCTGCTAGCCTTTGTGCTCCCTGCTAGCCTTTGTGCTCCCTGCTAGCCTTAGTGCCCCCCTGCTAGCCTTAGTGCTCCCTGCTAGCCTTAGTGCCCCCCTGCTAGCCTTAGTGCCCCCTGCTAGCCTTTGTGCTCCCTGCTAGCCTTAGTGCCCCCTGCTAGCCTTTGTGCTCCCTGCTAGCCTTTGTGCTCCCTGCTAGCCTTTGTGCTCCCTGCTAGCCTTAGTGCTCCCTGCTAGCCTTAGTGCTCCTGCTAGCCTTAGTGCTCCTGCTAGCCTTTGTGCCCCCTGCTAGCCTTTGTGCCCCCTGCTAGCCTTAGTGCCCCCTGCTAGCCTTAGTGCCCCCTGCTAGCCTTAGTGCCCCCTGCTAGCCTTAGTGCCCCCCTGCTAGCCTTAGTGCCCCCCTGCTAGCCCTAGTGCTCCCTGCTAGCCTTAGTGCTCCCTGCTAGCCTTAGTGCCCCTGCTAGCCTTAGTCCCCCCTGCTAGCCTTAGTGCTCCCTGCTAGCCTTAGTGCTCCCTGCTAGCTTTTGTGCCCCTGCTAGCCTTTGTGCCCCCTGCTAGCCTTTGTGCCCCCTTCTAGCCTTTGTGCTCCCTGCTAGCCTTAGTGCTCCCTGCTAGCCTTAGTGGTCCCTGCTAGCCTTAGTGCCCCCTGCTAGCCTTAGTGCCCCCTGCTAGCCTTAGTGCCCCCTGCTAGCCTTAGTGCCCCCTGCTAGCCTTAGTGCCCCCTGCTAGCCTTTGTGCCCCCTGCTAGCCTTAGTGCCCCCTGCTAGCCTTCTTGCTCCTTGCTAGCCTTAGTGCCCCCTGCTAGCCTTAGTGCCCCCTGCTAGCCTTAGTGCCCCCTGCTAGCCTTAGTGCTCCCTGCTAGCCTTAGTGCTCCCTGCTAGCCTTAGTGCCCCCTGCTAGCCTTCTTGCTCCTTGCTAGCCTTAGTGCCCCCTGCTAGCCTTAGTGCTCCCTGCTAGCCTTAGTGCTCCCTGCTAGCCTTTGTGCTCCCTTCTAGCCTTAGTGCCCCCTGCTAGCCTTTGTGCTCCGTGCTAGCCCCCTGCTAGCCTTTGTGCTCCGTGCTAGCCTTTAGTGCCCCCTGCTAGCCTTTGTGCATATGCCCAGGCTGAACCTGTATATTTAGCTTTTTCACACAGCAGCAGAGATTTGAGGCTTTTTACCCTGCCCCTCAGTTAAACATGCAGCTTCTTGTCTGCATTCCTAACTGTCAGTCTGGAGTGCAAAGAGTTAAAGTTTCTCAGAGGCTGCCCCGCCCACTCTGGGCAAGGAAGAAAACATTGCAGTGCAGGGGGGGTGGGCGTGTTGGCAGTTTGTGTTGTGAGAAGCCCTCGCTGCCTGTTGCAATGCCTGTGACTTTGGGCACCACTAGTGCCCCCCTCCCTAACTCAGGAGCCCTTGCCCCCAGGCCCAGTGCACAATTACTTTAAGTTCCCAGCACTGGGGAAAGTTCTGGCAAGTTTGGCTGATGGCCAGTGTGAATTGCAAAACTGCCGTCTCCCTGTTCAAGCGGACACTGTCTCTGGGCCCAGCTCAGAAGCCTTGTGGCCAGCGCTCACTGCTGACTGCCAGCCGACTACAGGAGAGGGGCCTGAAGGAGGGCCGCACGGTGCAGATATGCTTTGCCCCCCAGAGTCAGGCAGTGTGCAGGATTCATCCCGTCTATTTCCTCCAACAGGACTCCATGAGCGACAGCCTGCAGACCTGCTACCGATACCTCAATGAGACCAGCAGGAGTTTCGCAGCTGTCATACAAGCGCTGGACGGGGAGTTGCGGTGAGTTATATGGTCTGTAAAATACTCGTTACTAAGGGTGATGGGAGTTGTTGCCCACCAAAAGCTGTAGCAGGGCAACATACACAGCCCATTTCAAAGGAGAGCTGTCCCTACCGCCATGGGGTGCTCCCCACTATGTGCCTGACACCCAGTTGTACTGCCCTAGGGTCCTGTAGTAAGGCACTCTCTCCACATACACCACTATGTATGACACCCAGTTGTACTACTCTGTGGTCCTGTAGTAAGGCACTCTCCATATACACCACTATGTATGATACCCAGTTGTACTACTCTGTGGTCCTGTAGTAAGGCATTCTCTCCATATACACCACTATGTATGATACCCAGTTGTACTACTCTGTGGTCCTGTAGTAATTCACTCTCTCCATATACACCACTATGTATGATACCCAGTTGTACTACTCTGTGGTCCTGTAGTAATTCACTCTCTCCATATACACCACTATGTATGATACCCAGTTGTATTACTCTGTGGTCCTGTAGTAATTCACTCTCTCCATATACACCACTATGTGCCTGATACTACTCATTACTACAGAAGGAGCAGCAGAAATGAACCCTCGCTCTGTTCCTGCTATCTGTCCCAGGTGTGGCAATATACACACAGTATATATTATATGATATAATACACAAAAGCCATGAAAATCTTGTAAATGATGTCATCAGTTATAAATGGTGAGTTCTGATGTCATCAGTTATAAACGGTGAGTTCTGATGTCATTTCTGTCACATGACTCACTGAAATTTGTGTATTATAATAAATAAAGTACCCCCAGTTGCAAAATATGAGGATATTAGAAGTAACCTCGGAGTTCCATGACCTGCCTTCAGCCTTGTACTTTTATATGTAGAAATCCAATATACTGCAGCACACTGCAATTTGTGTAAAATTCACAAGTGTACTTCATTGGCTCAGATATGAGCAGACATGTGGCAACGTTTCGGGCCTCGCAGGACCCTTTCTCAAGCCTGTGAAATCACATACTGTTCTGTGTTAAATAAGGTAAACTGTGGGTGGGGAAACAGTGATGGTATTGGGCGGGAACAACAGTATTCATTGGTGATCCTTAATTGCCTTACAATTATCACAATGCATTCCAATCCATTTAGTTTAAAATAGCTCAACCAGTGTGTCAGAATCCCATCTTGATTCCTGATAGTGTTCATATCTGTGAGAGTGTCCAAAAAAGTTTCTTTCCAGTAAGTGTCCGTGTGAATCTGTAACAATCTCAAGTGATAAAAAGCAAGTGCTTAAAAAAGAAAGAAACTAAGTTTTATCATTGAAATCAGAGGATCCGAGATGCTTTAACATTCCTTATATGCACATTGTGTTCTGTATTTCATTCTGTGACCGCTTCATCTGTGCAGAAGGTAGTTTCAGCACTCAGAATGTTCCCATATCTAATCATTGTTCAATTACCTTGAGAAAAAAAAAATATATATTTTAATTAATAGTTCTTAATACATTTGTATACATTATAACAGTAGCAGTAAGATCTATATCACATTGTCTGTTCTCCTACTGGTATATAAACATAGCGGAGTATAGTCTTTATTTAAACCCCTGGGCCAGACCGTGTCTAATCTATGAATCCATTGTACTTTTATATGGTCATGAAACTCCTGGGTAACTTATAATATCCTTATAATTTACAAGAGGGGGTACTTTATTCACGATATAGTATATACCACCTTACTATAGGGATACACAGCCCTGCAGTAACTAAGCTTGTTGTTTAGTCTGAGGTCAGGTCTCAGCAATGAGGAATCGTTCTTGAACAGTCTGGGTGTGACCTTATCAGTAAGTTCCTGGGATTTATACAGAATTGCCCCTCTGTGCCCCTGAGCAGCTGGCTGGGTGTCTTGTTGTTGTTCGCTTGACCACTCCCTCTGCACGCCCCAGGCACTAACACCTCTAGCCCCTCCCCCATGTTTATTAATAAAGCCTGACACGCTGCATAGGTGGAGTGCGGGAAATTTCAAGCTGTCACTATTTACTGTGTGCCATCCATCACCTTGTCTTAACTGGTTTGGTGAGGGAGTCCTGCTGTTACTTCTGCTGTTAGTCCTGCTGTTTGTTAGTCCTGCTGTTTGTTAGTCCTGCTGTTACTCCTGCTGTTAGTCCTGCTGTTAGTCCTGCTGTTTGTTAGTCCTGCTGTTACTCCTGCCATTACTTCTGCTGTTAGTCCTGCCATTAGTCCTGCTGTTACTCCTGCTGTTACTCCTGCTGTTACTCCTGCTGTTACTCCTGCTGTTAGTCCTGCTGTTAGTCCTGCTGTTAGTCCTGCTGTTACTCCTGCTGTTAGTCCTGCTGTAAGTCCTGCGTTACTCCTGCTGTTTGTTAGTCCTGCTGTTTGTTAGTCCTGCTGTCAGTCCTGCTGTTAGTCCTGCCGTTACTCCTGCTGTTAGTCCTTGGGAAATGTATGGCATATGCCAGCTGTACCCCGCAGCAGAACCGGCTCTGATGAAACCTGCTAACTGGAGCCTTTGGGAGGGGCGTTAAAGACCCAGGAAATCTGCTTTAGGGAATCAGAATGTTTAGCTAATAAGGTGACTCTATCCCCGACTAACTGCCAGCTGAATGTTCCCCAACCAAAATAAAACAGAATAAAACAAAATAGGAAGTGCCAGTGAGAAAGAAGTTTCCTATTAAACACAGCAGATGTTTACTGACCACAAACTACTCCGCTTTTCCTCTTTCTGCCTATTCTCTCCCCAAAATTCACTTCCCTCTTTTTACCCATCTAAATGCTCCTCTGATTGGTCTGATTTTAATCAGTTAATCCATTAGGCTCTGGGAGAAGTGTGGCCACGTTTGTGCCGGTAGCTCTTTTTTTTTGTTCCACTTAAGCTCTTGCCCAACCTCTGCCCAGCTGCCTATCTATCAGCATAACCAACGTGTGTCCAACTATAACCCGGATGTGTTTTGTCTGTGCCAGGCACGCGGTGTGTATATTCTACCTGGTGCTGAGGGCTCTGGATACAGTGGAGGACGACATGACCATCGCTCTGGAGACAAAGATCCCCATGTTGCACGACTTTCACACTTACCTGTACCAGGCCGACTGGAGGTATATGGGCAGTAAAGAGAAGGACAAGCAGGTGCTGGAGGATTTCCCCACGGTATGGAACCTGCATGGGATATTCTGTCCCTTATTAGTGACCACACAGCCTTGCACCCTCGCACTCAAGCCCTGCACCCCAGCCTTGCACTCAAGCCAATCCATGCACCTCAGCCTTGCACCCTTGCACCCCAGCCTTGCACTCAAGCCAATCCATGCACCTCAGCCTTGCACCCTTGCACTCAAGCCTTGCACCCCAGCCCTGCAGCCCAGCCTTGCACTCAAGCCTTGCACCCCAGCCCTGCACCCTTGCACCCCAGCCATGCACCCTTGCACTCAAGCCATGCACCCTTGCACTCAAGCCTTGCACCCTTGCACTCAAGCCTTGCACCCTTGCACTCAAGCCTTGCACCCTTGCACTCAAGCCATGCACCCTTGCACTCAAGCCTTGCACTCAAGCCAATCCATGCACCTCAGCCTTGCACCCTTGCACACAAGCCTTGCACCTCAGCCCTGCACCCTTACACCCCAGCCTTGCACAGCTGTGTCCCCATTCAATGAACCCTGGCACCTTAACTTTGTTCTTCTGTGTCTCTGAGAGGATAGATAGGGTGCAATTAATTTTCTGGGGGTCAGGAGGGAAAATCTGCTTAAATAGCTTCTATTTGTATACAGTATACTGTAGCTTGGCCCATCTCTAGCCTCATGACTTGTCTGTGTCTGTTTCAAGATTTCCCTGGAGTTCAGGAAACTGGCAGCAATTTACCAGGAAGTTATTGCAGATATCTGTCACAAGATGGGAGTCGGAATGTCTGAATATTTGGAGAAGAAGGTTGAGACCCTGCAGGAGTGGGACCAGGTGAGGATTCCTTGGAAGACAGGGGTGTGCAACCCATTGTCTCTAGATAAAGGGCAAGTTAACTTAAACATTTAGTCAATTTGTTATAGTCTCTACACTATAGTCCTTCAGGTATTGTTAGTCGTCCCACAGTCCTAACTGGTATTTAAACTGCCATCTTGTGACAAGGGTAACATAACTCTAGCAGTCAACAATTACTAGTTTTGTTTTTGTGGCCAATTTTGTTTCTTTCCCCCCGGCAGTACTGTCACTACGTCGCTGGCCTTGTCGGCATCGGATTGTCTCGTCTGTTTTCTGCCTCCGAACTGGAAGATCCCATCGTGGGCCTGGATACAAAGCTCTCAAATTCCATGGGACTTTTCCTGCAGAAAACCAACATCATCCGAGACTACCTGGAGGACCAGATGGAAGGCCGAGAGTTCTGGCCCAAAGAGGCAAGTGGCTGGATTGGCCCGGCAGTTTTACTTGGGCTACAAATCCCTGCCCCCCCCCACCTGCTGTTGGCTGGAGTGATGCAAGTTGCATTTATGGAAAATATCTAATAATTGTAATTCAATATAACATATAATTTGTACTTTTATCCATATCCCCCTCCTTCACAGACTCCATTTGGTGCTGGGGGACCTTTCTGCCTTTAACCAACACCTTGTAAGGAATTTTGAGTTTCAATCTTTGTTTTACATGTTCCAGGTTTGGGGCAAGTATGGGAAGAAGCTGTCAGACCTGGCCAACCCGGAGCAGATAGTCCCAGCGGTGCATTGTATGAATGAACTAATAACCAACGCTCTCCATCACGTTCCCGACGTCCTCACTTACCTTTCCCGGCTAAAGAACCAGAGCGTCTTCAACTTCTGCTCAATTCCACAGGTGAGAGACGTTCCCTATCAGACAGGGGGCTAGTTTGCTTCTCTACTTACAGCCATGTTGTTTCTTCACTGTCATCTTTCTCCTGGGGCACCTAAATGACTCTTATTTACCATGGTGCACAATACTGACAAGCCCAGGAACTGAACATCATGCTAACGTTAGTGGGGCGAGACAAGTACTCCCCAAGTGGCACTTCTTCTTCGGCTATGAAAGTCAGGGCCACCATCAGAAATCATGGGGCCCCGTACAACAACACTTTGTGTACCCCTTGGTCCCACCCAGCCCCACCTCACATCCCGCCCACTTTGAGTTTTTTCGTGGCTTTGCGTCTTTGGCGCTTCAGGTTTGCGGCTTCAGGTCTTCAGCTCTTCAGAACTTTGGCTCTTCGACTCTTCGGGACTTTGAGTCTTGGGCTCTTTGGGACTTCTGCTCTTCAGGTCTTTGGCTCTTCAGGACTTCTGCTCTTCGGAACATTGGGTCTTTGGCTCTTCTACTCTTTAGGACTGCAAGTCTTGGTCTCTTTGGGTCTTGGGTCTTGGGCTCTTCGGGTCTTGTTCTCTTTGGGACTCTGGCTCTTCTGAACCTCTGCTCTTTGGGACTTCGGCTCTTTGGGTCTTGGGCTCTTCGGGACTTTGGCTCTTCGACTCTTCGGGACTGGGAGTTTGGCACTGTCAAGGGGGGCCTGGCTAATTTGAAAAGTGCAGCACAGCCGGGCCCCCCCTCTAGGCCAGGGCCCGGTACAAATGTACCTCCTAATGGCAGCCCTGATGAAAATAAAGCAGCTTTTGGAGGAAGGTTTGGCTGCAAATATAGTGGCCACTGCTGTGCCTATAATTAAGGTGTGGGCAGTATAATGGTTGTGTTCTCCCCTTTCTCTTTAGGTGATGGCTATTGCCACCTTGGCCGCATGTTACAACAACCAGCAAGTGTTTAAAGGGGTGGTAAAGATCCGCAAGGGGCAGGCGGTGACTCTAATGATGGATGCTACCAATATAGAGGCGGTGAGAGCCATCATGTACCAGTATGTAGAGGAGGTAAGTGCTCTTCTTCCCCATAGGTGGATAAAAGGACACGCCCCCCAGCTGTAATCTTGTTACTGGTATAATATGTTTTATTCCTATTTTATCCACAGATCTACCAGAAAATCCCCCTGACAGACCCCTCGTCCGGCCGCACCCAACACATCGTTACTTCCGTTAGGAATTTAAGTTTGTCCGATGCCTCGTTGGCTTCCCGGAACCATTTCTCCCCCATCTACTTGTCATGCGTCATGCTATTGGCTGCCATCAGTTGGCAGTATCTCAGCACCGTGTCTCAGGTATCGGAGGACGTCCATAGCAAGTGACTGTCGTGGGTACGGAGGGACATGGCTCCTCCCCCGGATGCCGGGATCCGTCTCTACAGCATTGGCATCCCTAGGTCTGGTGCAAGCACAAAGGGAACGTTCAACCCCCCAGATGTACTTTATTTACCCAAAGGATCATGGGATTGAATCAATCAGATCCCAGTGATGGAAACTTTGGCTCACGATTGGGAAAAACATGACGGCACTTAATGCACCTTTATCCAGAGTCGGTCGCTGAGCAGGCGCCATACATACCCCAAAGGACGAGTTTTAAGTTTTCTGATTTTATTGGCTATTTTTCAAAACCACGGACAGCTCTGATTGGCTCTCCCAGCTCAATATGTGGACACCCGCCTAGGTACTGCCTGCCATCGGGAAGTCGCTGGTGGTTTTGGACAGGCCTGAGAGAGAGACAAGAGGCAGTTTGATTGGTTTTCAGGTTCTCTGTGCTCGTCAATATCTTGTGGATTGTTACACGTCTGCAAATATTAGGGATGCACGGAATCCAGGATTCGGTTCGGGATTCGGCTTTTTTCAGCAGGATTCGGCAGAATCCTCGTGCCTGGCTGAACCAAATCCTAATTTGCATATGTAAATTAGGGGTGGGTAGGGAAATCACATGACTTTTCATCACAAAAGAAGATTTTTTTCCACTTTTTTTCTTTCCTGCCCCTAATTTGCTTATGCAAATTTGGATTCGGTTCGGTATTCGGCCAAATCTTCCACCAGGGTTTCGGAGACTCGGTCGAATCCCAAATAGTGTATGAGGCTTGTTGTGTGAACAATAGCAGCAGCTGCAGCCTGAAACTGTCAGTTACTCCTAGACCCAGTGTTTGCAACTCGTTAAATCTGATTGGCCAGTGAACAGTATAAGCCAACCAACACTAGCAATAGGATGGAGCTGAAGTTTAATTGGCGGGATCAGTGCGGAATTGACCGTATTACACCATATCACCATCACACCTGTCTTACACCAATGACTGCCAGCGGGATTATGGGAGTTGTAGTTTAACCTCTGAAGGATGGAGACAGGCTGCTTATTACAGAATGAATAGGCACCGACTAGACTCCAACATTAAACTGGAAATGTGTATGGCAACGGGAAATGGCCTTATGTCATGATATGATGATGATTATTATATGGGTTATTTTAATAGGCAGTACCAGCAGGTTTAAAGGGGTAATTCACTTTTAAATTAACTTTTAGTATGGTATAGAATGGCTAATTCTAAGCAACTATTCAATTTTTTATAGTTTTTGAATTATTTGCCTTCTTCTTCTGGTTTCTTCAAATGGGGGTCACTGACCCCATCTAAAAATAAATTACCTGTAAGGCTACACATTTATTGTTATTGCTCTTTTTTTTCTATTCAGGCCTCTCCTATTCATATTTCTGTCTCTTATTCCAATCAATGCATGGTTGCTAGGGTCATTTGGACCCTAGCAACCAGACAACTGAAATTGCAAGCTGGAGAGCTGCTGAATAAAAAGCGAAATAACTCAAAAAAACACATACATTAAAACCATTTACAAATTGTCTCAGAATATCCCTCTGTACATCATACTAACAGTTAATTTAAAGGTGAACGACCCCTTTGAAGGAAATTTTTAGGTAACTTTATCAAATTGTTTTTAGTAGAAATATCGTAGTGAGATGTGTGAATGTGCAGCATTTTACTGAGCGCACAGTTCTGGGCAGATGAAGAATTGTTACAATGGCTGATTCAGTTGTTGCTGAGGGAGCTGAGAAAATAGGGAACATTATTTCTTATGGAGCTGTACACACACACACACGCATACAGAATAGGGAAGCCTATGCTTACAGACTTACCATAAGGAATACGTTACTAATGTGGCCTATTTTCCTTGGCTGCCTGCAGTATAACTTCAACTGACTGTCTCCAGTTCTCCCTCAACTGACTCCGCCCACATTCAAATGCGTTGCGTGTTTTAATCGAATCAGTGAAGGCAACACACATCCTTCAGTGGGGCGAATTCCCGGTTAAGACTCATCACCAGCTCAAGCTTTGCCCCACTGCGGTTAAACTGGTTTCCTAGCCGGGAGACCATGGTGGAAATGCTGGGAGTAGCAGTTCAACTCCTGTACCTGTAGGAGTGTTAGAAATAACCTGTATTGTGACATTGTTATACAATGTGTTTCATTTTTATTAAATAAAAGTTTGTGTAAAACAGCTTCTCCTTACTTTATCGTGGAACATTTTAGTTAAAAACACTTTCCAGTTGGTCTTTATACTTATATAATAGACAAGAGCCATGAATATGCTGTAAATATCCTTATAATCGCAGCTTAGTGATGTCATTTCTGTCACATGACTGAAACTGTGTTATAATAATAATATTAGAAGTAGGGATGCACCGAATCCACAATTAGGCAGAATCCCTGAATCCTTTGTGAAAGATTCGGCTGAATACCGAATCCTAATTTGCATATGCAAATTATGGATGGGAAGGGGAAAACATTTTTTACTTCCTTGTTTTGTGACAAAGTCACGCGATTTCCCTTCCCACCTTAAAGGGCATGTAAAGGCAAAAAAATAAAATCCGATTTTTACTTTCTTTAATGAAAAAGAAACCTATCTCCAATCTGCTTTACCGGTAATTAAAAAATATGTACCGTTTTTATAAGAAACCTGACTGTATGCAGTGAAATTCTCCCTTCATTTACTGCTGTGGATAGGAATTGTCAGACGGTCCCTAACTGCTCTGCAGGGAAACAATCATACTTATGAACAGCAGGGGGAGCCCCCGCCTTACTTCCCAGCCATGCAGAACTCGAGCAGCTTTGTTTGTTTCCCTGTAGAGCAGTCGGCGACTGTGTAGAGATTTGTATTGGATTTTATTTTTGCCTTTACATCCCCTTTACTGTTTCCAACTCCAGCTGCAGGGACAAAGATCATGGAGCCAGATTTAAACAGATAAACTGGGATTCTATTTGGAAGATTTATTTCCTGCAGCTACTGGTTCTGCAGAGTTGGAGAAAGTCTGTATTAAACAATACAAAAACTATAAAATCCACATTAGATCACATGACAACACAGGACCCAGTGCAGTTTGTATATTCTGATTATTAATCAGTCTTGTTGTATCGGCTTCTGGCAGATATTATTTGACTTGTGCTGTTTTGATAATTAATGATGATCCCTAAGCAGCCCAGACCACATTGAGCATGTGCACAGTCTTGGTCTTGCAAAGATGTATAACAAAGTTACAAGATGGTGACCCCCTGTGGCTAACTTTGAAAGCAGAAATCATTTGTTTGATTAGGCTTGTGGTGCAGTCAGTTCATGTTTATGTTTAGTATACAAAATACAGCATTCCTAGCCTTATTCTTTGTCTTTTCTTCCCCTTTAATTTGCATATGCAGATTAGGATTCAGTTGGCTGGCCAGAAGGATTCGGCTGAATTCGAATCCTGCTGAAAAAGGCTGCATCCTGAACTGAATCCTAGATTTGGTACATCCCTAATTAGAAGTCACCTTCGCCCTTGTGCTTTTATATGGTCATGTAACATCCTTATAATTTACAAGAGGGGGTACTTTATTGACTGTATATTGGCATCCTCCTAAATTGGTTTTCTATATATAATTTATTCATTTTCTAACCCAATCCACAATAAACAATAGATTAATAGATTCTGCAATCTGACACTAGGGGGCAGATTTATTACATTATTATTATTATAGGTTGGAAACTATTGTCACCCCTAACTGCAAACACTTGTCACTGATGGGCCACCGTAGATGGCTGGTGTATTGTCACCAGAGAGAAGCCCCAGGTTGGTTAAGTCTGTGTGTTTTATGGCTTTAGTGCCAACCCACCCAAAATTACACATTTCTTTTTTTGCAGGAAGACAGTGGGGGTTGAATTTACAAACCATTTTCTAACAACATGGAAACTGATTTGTAGTGATATAGGTCCCCCATAGTGATGTGTGGGTTGGGATTTCCCTAACCCACCCGCATCTTGATTTCCTTTTATAGAAAAGTGTCTGTGACACTCACATGCTCAGTGGGCTCTGATTGGCTGTTGAGAAGCTAAGCTTAGGGCTCGTCACTAATTATCCAGCAGAAAATGAGCTTCCCTGGCTGTAATATAAGCTGATGCTACAGGTTTGCTGATTATTAAATTCTGATGCTAATTGCACTGGTTTCTGTGCTGCCATGTAGTAATTATGTGTATTAATTACTAATCAGCCTTATATTGTGACATTTCTATTCTATGTGTACTGTATATTGTGAGTGGCTCCCTAAGCTCAGTAAGTGACAGCAGCACAGAATGTGCAGTGAATCAGCAGAAAAGAAGATGGGGAGCTACTGGGGCATCTTTGGAGACACAGATCTTTACTGCTAAAGGGCTGTGGGTGCCTTGGGCTGGTACAGAAGCACAAAACATAACGTACAACATTTCTAGCTACTTCTTTAAAGGGGTGGTTTGTCTTTACATTAAAGGGATACTGTCATGGGAAAAAAATGTTTTCAAAACACATCAGTTAAAAGTGCTGCTCTCAAAAGAGCAAACCGATTTTTTTTTTATATTCAATTTTGAAATCTGACATGGGGCTAGATATATTGTCAGTTTTCAATCTGCCCCCAGTCATGTGATAAACTTCAGTTACTCTTTACTGCAAGTTGGAGTGATATCACCCTCTCCCAGCAGCCCAACAACAGAACAATGGGAAGGTAACCAGATAGCAGCTCCCTAACACAAGATAACAGCTGCCTGGTAGATCTAAGAACAACACTCAATAGTAAAATCCAGGTCCCACTGAGACACATTCAGTTACATTGAGGAGGAGAAACAACAGCCTGCCAGAAAGCAGTTCCATCCTAAAGTGCTGGCTCTTTCTGAAAGCACATGACCAGGCAAAATGACCTGAGATGCACCTACACACCAATATTACAACTAAATACACTTGCTGGTTCAGGAATTAAATGTTAGATTGTAGAGTGAATTATTTGCAGTGTAATTTAGAAATAAAAACTACACCATAAAAAATCATGACAGAATCCCTTTAAAGGAGAAGGAAAGGTTAAAACTAAGTAAGCCTTATCAGAAAGGTCCATCTAAATATACCAGTAAACCCCCAAAGTAATGTTGCTCTGAGTCCCCTGTCAAAAGAAACACCACATTTCTTTCCTTCTATTGTGTACTCATGGGCTTCTGTATCAGACTTCCTGCCTTCAGCTTAAACCTCATTGCCCTGGGCAAGAGCATGCTCAGTTTGCTCCTCTCCCCCGACCCCTCCCTTCTCTACTGTAATCTGAGCCCAGAGCAGGGAGAGACTCAGGCAGGAAGTGATGTCACACCACATTAATACTGCAGCTCCTATTCTAAACAAACAGAGTTTCTAGAGCTTTTTACTAAGGTATGGTAAAACATTCTACAGAATAAATATAGCATTCTAGCTTGCACTATTGCAGCTAATCTATTGGCAATAAAATGCCTCCATAGCTTTCCTTCTCCTTTAACTTTAGTATGTTATAGAATGGCTAATTCTTTGCAACTTTGCAATTGGTCTTCATTTATTTTTATGCTTGGTAAAAAGTGGAGTGAACATTGCCAGGTGATGTTGCCCATAGCAACCAATCAGCAATTAGATTTCAACAGTTGGAAAGCAAGCAAAAATCAGTTGCGATGGACAACATCACTAGTAATGTTTCACTCCACTATAACTTATTTATTTATTTTTTACACAGCATAATAAATAGAGGCCTTAGTACAGTCTATACTAAAAGAAAACCGGCAGAAAGTAATTACCAGACAATGCTGCCTGCTGATAGGCCGATATTGATTATAAGGACTAGATCACCACTTTGGGATAGTCTCCCATTTCCCTCCCTTTGTTGCATCAGTATTTGGGGGAAATGTAATGAAAGGTGCGAAGTTTGTTACTTGGCTGATCACCCATAGCAACTAATCATTACGTAGCATTTACTGGTCACCTGTTTGAAAGCAAACATCCTATTGGTTGCTATGGTTTTTTGCTCCTGGGCAAACTTGGTGCCTTTTATTAATTACTTATGGGGGTTGAGTGAATGGAAACCCTAAAAATATGCCAGTGTGCACTTTTATTGTATGGGGCAATGAGGCAAGTTGGTTGGTGGATGTGCAATAACAGGGGAAACTCATTTATAAACACTGGGCAAATTTGCACCTGGGCAGTAACCTACGGCAACCAATCAAATGTTTGCGTTCATTGTTCAACTGGCAGCTGCCTGTAAAATGCCAGTCACCTATTGGTTGCTATGGTAACTGCCCAGGTGCTCAGTGTTTATAAATGAGCCTCACTGATTGGGCTTATGTAAAAAGAGGTATTAAACTACAAGTCCCAGGCATTTTAGTTCAATATTCCAGCACTGTTGCATAGGAGCAGGAGCCTCGGATACAGAAACACACACAGTCATTAAAAGGAAGACGAGGAATTTTATTGGCAAATTTAAAAAAAAAAAAAAAAAAGAAAAGAAATTGACACTATCTTTTTAAAAGACAAGAACTAAAAAAAAAAAAACCACAATTAAAAAGGCAGAGAGTTGTGTATACAAGCGGCATCGTCCAAGGAGTTACACATTCCAACAATTTACCCCCTTAAAGCTTCGTATGAGGATGCCGGTTGGCTCCGCCCACGTAGATGCCCATAGGTTTAAATGGCACAAGTGTATCGCGAGTCACATAGTGGTTATGGGTAGAATCCACATGAATAAAATAAAAACAGAAATATCTAAGAAGAATCCCAATTAAAACTGCAGCATGATGGAGCCTTCCAATCACAACAATGGAAACGTCATTAAAATGATTTAAAAAAAAAAAAAAAAAAAAAAAAAAGGCTCGTGGGTCTTTAGTGATTTCCCCCCGAACAAAAGACAGAAATCCATAAACACTACATTCCTTCTAATAGAGGGATTGGCTGCTTGCAACTGGTTACATGTTGTTCAGCAACTCCCAGTGGAATGTGTGTGTGTCAGTGGGTTCCTGAGAGTTGCAGTTCAACACCAGCAGAATTGCATGACAATCTCTGGGCCAGTTTTAGGGCAGCGAGGACATCCCAATTGGTTTCCCAGCATGCTCTGCTGTAAAAGTCCCGTTACCCGTATACTCGATACCCTAGTGATATTTTACTTCAATAAAAACTATTTTTGTTCGGTTTTACTTCTATCTAAATAAAGTCATATGGCAGCAGGCTCCAGGTTAAAAGAATTTGATAAAAGCTCTAGTTTTTGGGAATTCCAGCAACAACCTCGGACTCAATCCCGCAGTGATCCTTGCCACGCAGAATCTTGAAGAAGCCTGAAAAGATCAGTCAGAGATAAGTAAGGGTTTTACTTAGAGCTGCACAATAGACTTCTCTGCATAGGTATTCCCTGTACTAAGCACAATTCAGCAGGAACAGTCCCCTAAATTTGCTCAGTCTGTACCCATAAAACTATCCCATAAAACTATGGCAGCATCTTCCCCTGTACTAAGCACAATTCAGCAGGAAGTCCCTAAGTTTTAGGGATGCACCGAATCCAGGACTCGGTTCTGGATACGGCCTTTTTCGGCTGAATCCTTATGCCTGGCCGAACAGAATCCGAACCCTAATTTGCATATGCAAATTGAGTGGGGAGGGAAATCACGCAACTTTTTGTCACAAAAGTAAAAGAGGTGTTCCCTTTCCCACCCCTAATTTGCATATGCAATTGCTTTGGTATTCGTCCGAATCTTTCTCAAAGGATTCTGGGGTTCGGCCGAATCCAAAATAGTGGATTCGGTGCATCCCTACTAAGTTTGCTCATAGTCTGTACAGAGAGATCCCATAAAACTATGGCAGCATAGGTATTCCCTGTACTAAGCACAATTCAGCAGGAACAGTCCCTAAGTTTGCTCATAGTCTGTACAGAGAGATCCCATAAAACTATGGCAGCATAGGTATCCCCTGTACTAAGCACAATTCAGCAGGAACAGCCCCTAAGTTTGCTCATAGTCTGTACAGAGAGATCCCATAAAACTATGGCCGCATAGGTATTCCCTGTACTAAGCACAATTCAGCAGGAACAGCCCCCTACATTTGCTCCTAGCCTTTATTCAGATATACTATACCCTGCCATTAGGTGGAAAAGAATAGAGCTCCTGTAAAGTATAGGTCAGCTCAGTTTCTAGCTTCCTACTAAATACCCACTAATTGGACATTTTATTTGATGCCAAAACGCATGGGGGATTCACGAGGGAACAGAGGCAGACAGACTAGTAAACGTAATCTTACCATTATCTCCCCAGTCTGTGTTCCAGGAGTTTGCACACAGCCAGTAGGGGGTGCCGTTTTCCACACCCCAACCCAGGATCTTAATAGCATGACCTCCAAGTTCTTCTCCGGTTTCATGTTGGTACACACCTAAGAAACACAAACATACGGGTCAATCAGCAGATGACTTGCTTGAGAGCTGAAGTGGTTAATCTAGATACTCCTATTCCAGGGAGAGGGGAGACAAGGGCATCATACAAGAGACTTACCCGATTTGTACAGTGGAAAGTCTGCATAGACCAAGAAAGCTCCCTCAACTGGGCCGTTCTTGTAGATATCAGCCATGATTTCCTTCTCACTGCTTGGAACACCATAGGAGGTGGCTCCTGTAAGATAAGGTTAAAGGAACAGTTCAGTATAAAAATAAAAAAACTAGGTAAATAGGCTGTACAAAATAAAAATGTTTCTAATATAGTTAGTTAGCCATTGGTTACCAGGCAGAATCAATCAGAGACTTGAGGGGAGGTCACATGGGACATAACTGTTGCTTTTGAATCAGAGCTGAATGCTGAGGATTAATTGCAAACTCACTGAACAGTTATGTCCCATGAGGCCCCCCTTATAGTCACTGACTAACTCAGAGTTAGAGAGCTGAAAAGCAGGAAGTAGTGTTCTGGCTATTATGTTACACATCCAGTCACTCCAGCCTTTATACATTACATTTTCATATTGAAAGAAATAATAAAAAAAAAAAAAAAAAAAAAAAAAAAAAAAGAGTTGATTCTCTAGACTTTCTCCTCCTGAGCGACCGCAGCATTGTGCACTATTCCAGGCAACTACTAGGGGGATCAGATTAAATATTACAGAAAATAAGCAGGACACAAAGTTGCAGATTTACTCACCGAAATGTTTGTCACTGCCATAGGCTGGGGCGTAGCCTTCCTCGCACGTCTTCATGCACTTTGGGGTATCGCCCTCTTCCCCCTTGCAGGACGGCCTGGAGCCATTCACATGGTGCTCGCAGGGAGGGATAGAGTACGGCCTGCAGCCTTAAACACACATTTGCAAAAATAAATATTTTCATTCAACAGCCTCTGGCTATAGATAGGCTGACAGGGAAAGGGTTAATGAAGGACCAATCATGTCCAATACTCTGCTATAATGGAAGCAATGAGAATCCAATAGTTCCTTGTGCACCTAGTAAATGTGCTGCTTACATTTAACTTTCAAAACCAGATTAAAGGGCAAATCAACCCCAAAATAAAAGATTGGCCTAATAAAAGAAAACATAATTCTAAGCAAGTTTGCAACATACATTCATTACACATTTATCTATCCTTTTAAGTTATTTGTATATGTATTGCTTTTTGAACCCAATGTTTGCCTGTCCCTTTCTAGTCTCTGCCCGGATGGCTCAGACTGTTGATACAATGTAAGACAAGGCAGCCGATTAAAGGATAAGTAAACCTTTAAAAATTAGTGAATGTAAAATTGATGTGGGGGCTATTCTAAGCACTTGTCATTTACATTCTTTTTATTCCAAGATATTAAGGGATACATGTGATGTGAATATGAATGAATTTTGTTACAACAGCGCCACCTGCTGGTCAGTTTCCCACCAGTCTGACCACCAAGAAGTCAAGGAAGTTGTCAGGAGAAAGAGGCTGCTCTGATGTTCTTCTGCTTAGGAAAGATGTGAGAAAGGTTTCTTATATTATTCCTAAGCAGAAGAACATCAGAGCAGCCTCTTTCTTTCTCCTGACAACTTCCTTGACTACTTGCTGGTCAGAGGCAGCATCAGACCCATAGAGGTTCAGTGTTAAGCTCCCCATAGACGCGACAATTCTTCTTTGCCGAGCGACCGATTTTAGGGAAGTCCGACCAATCCTTCGAAATTATCGTGCGGTTAGTGGGATTCAAACAATCGTACATCTTATCGTCAGGAAATTGATCGGCCAGGTCAAAAAATCTTTGTCGGTCCCAGTGCAATGTATCTATGTTTGCAGGGCCAAGCAGGCAGCTCCCCTTTGCTTTCCTGCCAAATTGGTCTTTTTAATTGGACAATTCGTACGATCCGAGAAAATCGTGGTCTCACAATGAGGATCTGATCTTTTAAAAATCTCAACATCTATGGCCAGCTTTAGCCACTCACATGAATGGACCTCTTGCCTGGATACAAGTGCCAAAAGTAATAATAAAGTCATGAAGCTCTGCTCCAGAGATCTTACTTACCAACATGGGAGTCATACAAGCCCCCGGAAACCAAACCGGTCTCAGTCCAGAAACGCCAGGCTCCAGATGGATACCCTCCATTACAGCTGAAAATAAATGGAAACATTAACTAGGGCTCAGTTACCAGAACAGACACATGTTCCTTAGTCCAGTATCCAGTCCCAAGATTCCATTTCATTACTCACTAAATACACAATTTGGCCGAATCCTAATTCACATATGCAAACGAGGGCTAGGAGCTTCCTTGTTTGTGTGCCAAAAAAAAAAAAAAAAAAAAAAAGCCATGTGATTAAAGGGGTTATTCAATTTTGAGTTAACTTTTAGTATGTTATAGAATGATCCTTTCGAAGCAACTTTTCAATTGGCCTTCATTATTTATGTTTTAAGATTTGCTTTTTCCTTCGGACTTCAAATGGGGGTCACTGACCCCACCTAAAAGACAAATGCTCTAAGGCTACAAATGTATTGTTATTGTAATTTGGACACTAGCAACCAGATGGCTGAAATTGCAAACTGGAGAGCTGCTGAATAAAAAGCTAAATACAGTAACTCAAAAACCACAAATAACAAAAACAAATTGCAAATAGTCTCAGAATATTACTCAACGTCATACTAAAAGTAAACTCCAAGATGAACAACCCCTTTAACATTAACATGTATGTCAAATTCTGTGATTCCCATTTAATGACACTACAACTCCCAGCATGTGTCCTTTATATCTAACCTATAGCGTTACACGTATGAAAGCCACTTACCCCATGCCACATTGAAAGCCACAGCAGGACAGGAGATCTTCAGCAGACACCTCCACATTCACCTTCCCATTGGTGTGAACACAAACACGATCAGAGATGGCTTCA
Source organism: Xenopus petersii (assembly GCA_038501925.1). NCBI lineage: Eukaryota > Metazoa > Chordata > Amphibia > Anura > Pipidae > Xenopus > Xenopus petersii. The sequence goes on from CM076680.1 coordinate 8,456,239, forward strand.
ACCGCACCAAACGCCTAAAAAGTTACATTGTGACGTCAATGAATATCCTTGAGCAGAAACAGCCAAGTCTTAAGCATCGCAGGCTCTGTAACTTACCCAGCAAGAGCCGCATGATCCCTGATCTCGGATCTCCCGGATGGTGGGACAGTTGGGCCAAGCTGCCCGGGAATCAAAGCTGTCTGGAAGGTCTATGCCATCAGCAAACCCAAACCTTTATAAAAGAAAATCAGGGATTCCGTTAAATGGATGGTTCGCCTTTAAAGGGATACTGTCATTGCGAAGAAAAAAAAAAAAAAAAAAATTGTAAATAGTGCTGCTCCAGCAGAATTCAGCACTATAATCCATTTCTCAAAAGAGCAAACAGATTTATCTTAGGCCAATAGATTATCTACAATAGTACAAGCTATAACACTATATTTATTACCATACCCGAGTAAACAGCTCTAGAAGTTCTGTTTATTTAGCATAGCAGCTGCCATATTAGTTGGTTGTGACATTACTTCCTGCCAGAGTCTCTCCCTGCTCACTTATAGCTTTGGGCTCAGATTACAGCAGGAAGGGAGGAACAAACTGAGCATGCTCAAGCCCTAGCCCTGGAGGTTTAAGCTGAAAACAGGAAGTCTGATACAGAAGCCCATGAGTACACAATAGAAGGAAAGAAATGTGATGTTTCTTTTGACAGAGGACTCAGAGCAGCATTACTTTGAGGGTTTACTGGTGTATTTATATAGACCTTTCTGATAAAGCCTTCTCCTTAAAGTTTCAAGGAAGGGAGTTGCAGGCAAGGCTAGTGACAGCTCAGTGGGGGCCTCACCTCTTTTGGAGCTGGGGGCCATTAAGGTGTGTTCCACAGAGCCGTTTCACATAGTGTACATCAGCATTAGCAAAGTTGTGCCCAGCCTGGAAAATAGAATCGTTTATTTAACTCAATACACACACACGTATGATAAGTATGATAACTTGAGACAATGGCATTTAAGGCAAAGCTGAAACAAGAAGATTCAGAAACAGAAGAGGAAACACAATTACATTCACATCTAAATATTTCCACTAGATAAATAAACGACTGTAAATCTGATCTCAGACGATTAAAGGTCAAACCACATTAAAGGTCTGACTCAAGAAAAACACGAGTGTCATTTACTGAACAGTTAAGTTAAGAGGCCAAACAATGAGAAAGGAAGTGGAGAAAGTTCAGCGAATTGTATAATCCCAGGGTCGGGTTCAGCTGGGGATCCTCATGTACTGGCGGTGCTGTCTGGCACACGAGGTGCAATCACATCCCCCCCCCCCCCCAAGCCGACTGCACAGACACTTGAAGACCGTTGAGTAGAAGACGAGTGCATGTTCCCTGTAAAGAGGCCACTTGTGAAGGGCCGGCACGTCACTGCTGTGTGGAGTGGATACATTGTGTCATGAGTCATATCACAGGTGCACACAGGAGAGACCCTCGAGAGCGATCCGCACTCCTGCATCAGCAAGTGCTTAAAAGGAGGGGGGGGGGGGGAAGTCACCTTCAAGCTACTTTAATAGGTCTTTATTTTTAGTTTTTGAATTATTTGCCTTCTTCTGACTCAGAATATCCCTCTCTACATCATACTAAAACAAGTTTATTTCAGGTGAACAACCCCTTTAACCGTTGCTCTGATTGGATTTACACAGTCACCTGACCGGAGACACCCAATTCTCCCCAATTTGTAGCACAGTCGGGGACTCTGGTTTCATAACATGAAACGTTTGCGCACAAAGACTTGGCGTTGTACGGAGAAATATTCCCCGCGCCCGTAAGCACCCCCCCCAATTTTCTCCCCTAGCCTGCAGATGGGATCCCCCAATGCTTCCTACTATGTATAACAGTCAATCCTTTTTTCCTATTATTAATACACTTACTTTGTACTGTACATATTATAGTTTGTACTGTGTAATTAAGATAACCCATGTATTGTTTTGGCCTTGGGGGTGTGTCCATTGAATCCTAGTATTTGACTGTTCTCTTTGAGTGACACATTGGATAGCACCGCCTACTTGTTTCCCATTGGCTATTTTTATTTTAAATATCCTGTTTGTATTGTTCTATGTTCAGCCTATGACTAAGTGTCCTTGGTAGGCACGAAACGCGTCAGGCATTGGTTCTCAATTATGGAAAATAAAATGTAAACCTTGTGTGTTTTTTGTTTTGTTTTTTAACCCTTTTACAATCGGACTCCAGCTTTACTACTTCGTGGGAACAGACTTGTAGCAGCCTCTTTTGAAGTTTTCTGGTGTTTTTCTCCCAATTTCCGGGACAACTCAGCCAATGGCTAAACAGGCTGATACATCATGTACAGAGTAGTTCAAAGGAGAAAGAATAGAGATATTTACATACCATACCCCCCACCCTGCTGAACTACACAACCTACAGATGGCAGATGGGACCTCTGCAGAGGAGCTGCTCCCTAGTCCAGTTAGCCCCTACTGTCCAACTGGAGGCCCGAGTGCCAGATATGGCCCTCCAAAGGATTTTTATAGCCCGCAGTTTGCTCTACCACAGGGCGACAATCCATTGTGCGGCGATCGATTCCTCCTCCCTGGCTATGTGCTATAAGGAAGGCAGGGAGGAGAAGTCGAGCAATGCATGATGGTTGCGGAGTTTGCGGGACGTTATTTCTTAATAAAGTTTAATTTGTCTTGGTGTTTTTTTGATTGTATACTATTTTTAATGTTACTGGTCCTTTAAGCACACTGTAGAGAATTATTCGGCCCACTATATGTAATGTCGGACAGAGCAGATATAGGGCAAGCCAATTATTTATTGATGTGCCCCAAAAATAAATCTTAGAACTGCTAATGGGCATCTCTACAGTACAATTTTACAAACTGAAGGTCAAGCAATATGGCAGCTCCATGGACTCTAATGCAGCTACTCCACTCTCCAGAATTTATTTTCTTCTTTTTTTTTTTTTAATTTTTTATCATTATCTATAAGCCGAAACCCTATACATCTCATAGTGAGCCCTACCAGGAGGCCAGCGATCATGAGCAGCTCAATTTCTTGCGGCCACGGCCACTTACCTTCCATGTAGTGTTGACCTTGTTGATATAATTCACCATATCGTGTGACAAGGGAGCAAAGTAGGGGAGATGGCGGGAGCTGGCGATGGAGGCCAGGAAGCAGAGTGCAACTACAAGATGCCACATTGTTGCAAGACTCCCCTGTAATAGAACATGTTCAAGTTTCAATAGATGTAACAAATACGGAGACAGATTTCAAAAGAATGTGGTTGCTCCACATATACATAGCTCTTTAAATTGCAATTATAAAAGGCACATTATATTCTCACATCATCAAACTAGAGCACTAGGCTTGGATAGAGAGAATGAGGACACACAAAGCAGCCCCAGCAAATCAATAGGGATGTTTCCACTAGAGCAGACCTGCAAATTCTCTTCCATTTATGGACTTTCCTTTGATAAACCCACTATGTGATGCTCAAATCAAATCGGCTGTCAGTTTTATACCAATACATGGCGGCCATGTAGGACCCACCGAGCTGCGATGCAGTGACGATATGGAGGATCTCATTATTAAACGATGAAAAAGAAAGAGATATTGATTCTCTGAGTCTAATGGATCTGCCAAGCTGCTTCAGAAATTAAAGGGATACTGTCATGGGAAAATAGTGCCGTTCCAGCAGAATTCTGCACTGAAATCCATTCCTCAAAAGAGCAAACTGTTTTTTTGATATTTTAATCCGACATGGAGCTAGACATATTGTCAGTTTCTCAGCTGCCCCCAGTCATATGACTTGTGCTCTGATAAACTTCAGTCACTCTTAAGGGTAAGGGCACACGCTGCCATTTCAGGAGATTAGTCACCCAGCAACAAATTACTTCTTCGGACGACTAATCTCCCCGAACTGCCTCCCGCCGGCTACAATTTAAATCGCAGGTGGGATGGCATTCAGAGGGCTTTGTTTTCCCGAAGTCGCCTCACGAGGAAAGTTCAGCAGCTTCAGAAAGCCAAAGCAATTAGACTATCGTGCCGCCGGCGATTTACATTATAGCCAGCAGGAAGGCCGTTCGGGGGGGTGGAAGAGTCACCCGAAGAAGAAGTGATTTGTCGCTGGGCAAGTTGGAGTTATTTCACCCCCCAGCAGAACAATGGGAAGTTAACCAGATAACCGCTCCATGGTAGATCTAAGAACAACGCTCAATAGTAAAATCCAGGTCCCATTGAGACACATTCAGTTACATTGAGTAGGAGAAACAGCCTGCTAGAAAGTAGTTCCAACCTAAAGTGCTGGCTCTTTCTGAAAGCACATGACCAGGCAAAATGACCTGAGATGCACCTACACACCAATATTATAACTAACAAATACACTTGCTGGTCCAGTAATGAAATTTAGAAATAAAAACAAAAGCAGAGATTTAATCTGAAATCCGAAGCTTCTTACTTCAGGAACCAGACCCTGGCTTTGGGCCTATAACTTATCCCGCTGCCCTTGTACAGAGTTAGAAACAAGCCGATATCATTTCCCGGAGAGCCGGGTGTCAACCCGATATAATTACACCTACCGCCGGCATTTGATATCAGCACAGGCCTGAGCAGGTCCAATGGAACAGCCAAACAAATAAAACTAATGAAAACAGACACGGACTGTATCTTTAAAGGGGAACTGCACCTAAAGCTATTTTGTTGCCTAATAAAAGGCAACTTCCCAAAATACAGGACATTTTCATGCCATTACAACTGAAAACTTTATATTGTCTGCATTGTTGGTTGTCCTGAAGCAATGCAGCAGAAGCCAGCTTAGTTTAAAAACAACTTTTTTTTTTTTTTTAAATAATTGTATACTGGAAAGATTTTTAGAATTAAATTTTCCTTTTAACTTTTCTCCCCCTTAATCAGCTGCTGCAAGCTCAAGGATTGTTTTGAGTCACAAGGAGGAGGGGAAACCTTGCGGTGGCTGCCTGGTGCATGTGACTCTCAATGAGGAAGTGATTGTTTTTCCCCACACCCCCAGGTGTACAGTCCCCTTGAGTAGCACCCACAAGGTGGTGCTGGGAATTCCAAAGGAACAGCCCTATGTTATGTAATCCCACAGCCAGTATTTTATACAGCCGGCAGATTGAGAGGTAAAGGAAGTGCAGCCAGAATATTAGAGCAGAGACACACACTCAGATTCGGGGAGATTAGTCGCCTGGCAACAAATCTCCTCTTCTTTGGGGCGACCTCTCTCCCTGTACTGCCTCCCACCAGTTAGAATGTAAATCGCCAGCGGGGTGGCACGCAGAGCTCTGTTTTTCTAAATTGCCTCACGAGGAAACTTCGGGCGACTGCAGAAAACGAAGCGATCCGACGAAGCATCCCTCCGGCGATTTCTATTCTAGCGGGCTGGAGGCAGTACGGGGAGATTAGTTGCCCCAAAGAAGAGATTTGTCATGTGGCGACTAATCTCGCTGAATCTTACCATGTGCCCTGACCCCTTACAGTCAGGCAGGGAACCAATAAACTTCATGGACAGCCCGTTACTCCGCTGCCCAAAGGAAGAACATGATTCGAGGGGCCAGGAAAATGGTCTCCATACAGGGCAGCTCAGTGGGACAAGTCTATATTCCACCAGCATTTAACCCTGAAGCTACTGACACTCAGAGCCAAACGCCTGACACTTTCAGGCTAAAAGTGCTCGTATCTCACCAACTGCTTACAATAGAAAATAACTGTAACCTGGAAAAACACTCAGAGGAGCAGGCTGAGTATGTTGGCATTCATTTTCTATTAAAGGGATCCGGTCATCGGAAAACGTGTTTTTTTCCCAAAACACATCATTTAATGTGTGGAGAGTCCCGACATTTTTCGTCCGTCGGAGATCGGTCGTTTGGTCGATCGGACAGGTTAGAAAATTTCTGTCGCCTGCCGATAATATCTCTGCGTGTATTGCCGATCGTACGATTTTCGGGAGACTGTCACTAGTGTTGTCAGACATAAGTATCGTACGATTGCTGTCAGGGGCAGAACATTGGCTGATCTGTTCTAATTTGATCGGAAGGGTAAAGACTTTGATCTGAATGGTTAGTGGAGGGTCAGGAGATGGGAAAGTCCGATCGTACGTTGATTCGTACGATCGGATCTTTGCGTCTATGGCCAGCTTTAGGGAGCTGCTATCTGGTTACCTTCCCATTGTTCTTTTGTTTGGCTGCTGGGGGGAAAAGGAGGGGGTGATATCACTCCAACTTGCAGTACAGCAGTAAAGAGTGATTGAAGATTATCAGAGCACAAGTCACATGACTGGAGGCAGCTGGGAAATTGACAAAATGTATAGCCCCATGTCAGATTTCAAAATTGAATATAAAAAATAAATCTGTTTGCTCTTTTGAGAAATGGATTTCAGTGCAGAATTCTGCTAGAGCAGCACTATTAACTGATTCATTTTGAATTTTTTTTCCCCCATAACAGTATCCCTTTAAGGTTTAGATGCCCTTTAAGTGACTTGTATGTTGATGGAGAGGGAAACCCAGAGGTGCTACCCCTTGAGCAGTAGGAGAGAATACAAATAGTGAAGATCCCATGAGTTGGTGGAAGACAAGGGCTTGGGCAATATCAGAACTGTATTGTTGTGACCTGTGAGAGGACAAAGAATTAACTGGCGTACTTCCGGTACAGCCTGACTTCCAGTAAACAAGCCCGAGCCATAACAGAATCACGTGACTGGCCGCCCAACAAGCTCACCGCAGGGGGATCTAAGCGGCACAAGCCGGGCAACCTGGTTAAACACAACAGTGGAACTAGTTTAATGGTACACAAGACAATGGCTTTTATTTTATGCCTAAAACTTGCCGCCTTACAAATCAACTCATTTACAAATCACCCCCCATAACACAATGGTATCACCCAAGGCTATGAGCGCAAGAGACAGAACTTGAAAGCAGTGAAACCCGGTAAAGCCCATTAACGAAACGATAATGGGGGGAAAATAAAACTAGAGGACGCACAGACACGTACAGTAGATTCAATGCGCTCTTACCTGCGATCTACTGCTGCTCACTCACAACCAGGAATCAGCCTGCGCCAAACACCCCCACCGTCTAGCGGTATATACTCACCCACCAACTAGCCCCGCCCTGCGCGCAATACCGCCTGACTCAGTCACATGAGCAGCCAGTCAGGAGGGGAGGGGCCGTACACGCACGGAACTTTGATCACGCCCTCGTAGGTGTAGGTGTAACATGGCGCTGTTTGCGTAAACTACGCACGCTACTCCTGCGAGGCTGCTGATCGACTTTGAAACAATATTGCGCTATTAGCGTAAGCGCCTCTTATAAGAGATTTTTGACACCTGACTTTCATCCTTTGTCTGTGCCTGGCAGCCAACACAACGGTCATGTGGGATTTCCGGCTTCTCTACTTCCCCATAAACCAACCACAGGCGGAGGGACGAATTTAAAGGGGAAGTGGTTTTGCCTGATGAAAAATACATTCATTACATGGGTTGTTACACCTTTAAATTAACTGTTAGTATGATGCAGAGAGGGATATTCTGAGACAATTTGCAGTTGTTTTTCATTTTTTATTATTTGTGGTTTTTGAGTTATTTAGCTTTTTATTCAGCAGCTCTCCAGTTAAGAATATCAGCAGTCTGGTTGCTAGGGTTCAGATTCCCCTAGCAACCATGCACTGATTTGAATAAGAGACTGGAATATAAATAGGAGAGGCCTGAATAGAAAGATGAGGAATAAAAAGTAACAATAACAACACATTTGTAGCCTTACAGAGCATTTGTTTTGTAGGGTCAGCGGAAACTCATTTGAAAACTGGACTCAGAAAAAAAGGCAAATAATACATAAACTATATAAAAAAAATGAAGGCCAACTGTAAAGTTGCTTAGAATTAGTCATTCTATAACATACTAAAAGTTAACTTAAAGCTGAACCACCTCTTTAAAGAAGCATGTAAAGTATAGTAGGAAGTGGAGTCTTGACTGGAGCTGAATATTATTGTCATTTCTAGAGGAAACAGAAGTTCCCGGAATTAACCACCAGACGTGGGGAGATCATACAAACTCCTTGCAGAATAGTCACTGTCACAAGATCAACCTGGAGTCAATAAGTGGATCAGAACACTATTACTATTCACAGCACCAGACAAACCTGTTGCCCATTAGAAGTTGCACAACAAACAATTTAACAGTCATATGACAGGATCCCAGAATCTGACGTTTCTTTTTTTATTCCTCTATATAGTAAATAAAGTACCCCCTATTGTAACATATAAGGATATTCTAAAGCTGGCCATAGATGTTGAGATTTTTAAAAGATCAGATCCTGATCGTGAGACCACGATCTTCTCAGAACGATCGTACGATCGTACAAATTTACCATCAACTAAAAAGACCAATTTACCAGGAAAACAAAGGGGAGCTGCCTGCTTGGCCCTGCAGACATAGATACATTGCACTGGGACCGACAAAGATTTTTTGACCTGGCCGATCAATTTCCCGACAGATGTCGGGCGAAAAATCGTAAGATGTACGATCGTTCGAATACCACTAACCACACGATAATTTCGAAGGATTGGTCGGGCTTCCCTAAAATCGGTCGTTCGGCAAGAAGAATCGTCGCGTCTATGGGGAGCTTAAGTTACCGAGGAGTTCCATGACCATATAAAAGGCAAAGTGTTTTTATACAGGTCCTGAAACTCCAAGGTGACTTCTAATATCCTCATATTTTGCAACAGGGGGTACTTTATTATAATGCACAAGATTCAGTGAGTCATGTGACAGAAATGACATCACTAAGCTCCAATTATAACCAATGACATCACTAAGCTCCGATTATAACCAATGACATCACTAAGCATGTTTATAAGGATATAATTTACAAGATATTCATGGCTCTTGTGTATTATATATATATAAATATCTCTTATTGCTTCCAGGCTCCCGTCGCTTGGCTAGGCACAGCGTAAGAAGATGACGGAGGCTGCGTTGTTGCTGCTGCTGAGAATATTCATTTCATGAGAATTGATGTTTCCTGTTCAGCATCAGCACAAAAGGCCAAACGCCGTCTCCTTTCCCATGGCAGTGACACAGGCCTTTGTGGGAATGTGTAGCCTTTACTGCATGTAGGAGATATGGGGGGAACAAATATATCCCACAATATCCAGCTATGGACTGTTTGGCCACGTGAAATGCTTTATTAGATGTTGCAGAGCCTCACTGTCACTTTTGGGAAAATAAATTACATTTTACTCTTTTTTGAGCTCCATTCTGGATATGCACATGTGGGTTCAGATTTAGGTTCAGCGTTCAAGCATATATTTTTGGTGCATAGAATATAGTGAATAAAATACCCCTCTTGTAAATTATAAGGATATAATAAGTTGCCGAGGAGTTTCATGACCATATAAAAGTACGAGGCCAATGGCCGAGTGTTTTTATACTAGGGATGCACCGAATCCACTTTTTTGGATTCGGCCGAACCCCCGAATCCTCCACGAAGGATTCGGCCGAATACCGAACCGAATCCGAACCCTAATTTGCATATGCAAATTAGGGGTGGGAAGGGGAAAACATCTTTTACTTCCTTGTTTTCTGACAAAAAGTCACGCAATTTCCCTCCCTGCCCCTAATTTGCATATGCAAATTCGGATTCGGTTCGGCCGGGCAGAAGGATTCGGCCGAATCCGAATCCTGCTGAAAAAGGCCGAATCCTGGCCGAATCCCGAACCGAATCCTGGATTCGGTGCATCCCTATTTTATACAGGTCATGGAACTCCTCGGTAACTTCTAATATCCTTATATTTTGCAACTGGGGGTACTTTATTTATTATAATACACAAGTTTCAGTAAGTCATGTGACAAAAATGACATCAGAACTCACCGTTTATATAGTGAATAAAGTACCCCCTCTTGTAAAATATAAGGATATCATAATTTACTAAGGAGTTTCATGGTTTTATACAGGTCATGGAACTCCGAGGTACAGCAGCGATCCTAGAGGGGGGCGGGTGCTGGTGCGTGACGCGCAGCCGGGCCCCGCCCCCTCCGTACGGCCGCATTTGTATGTGGCGCACGGACTGCTGCACCCCCTGCTCCCCCGGTAGTTCCGCCACTGCCGAGGTAACTTCTAATATCCTCATATTTTGCAGCTGGGGGAACTTTATTTATAACAATACACAAGTTTCAGTGAGTCGTGTGACAGAAATGACATCACTACTCACCGTTTATAACAGATGACATCAGAACTCACCGTTTATAAGGATATAATTTACAAGATATTCATGGCTTTTGTGTATAATATTGGGTGCAATACAAAATGCTGCATCTGGTTTAGCTATAGGACATCTGGTAGGATATTAGGAATTTTGGCCCCTGTGTGTCCAGCATTAGTATCACACTGCTCTGGGAATTTGAATTTTTATATGATAAAGGGAAGAGTGACGGACATTATCTGTCACTCTTATTATGGGATCATTTCCCATTGGCACAGACACGGGTGTTAGAGCACAAAGCTCATTCATTCAGCTCTTACTCTCACTATGGCCGACTAAAAAACTGGCACAAGGGAAGAATAACTGTTAGACACACAAAGCCCTGTATTTAATATGTGCCATCAGTCAGGGAGTATGTCGCTTCCTTGTGTCCTTACTGCTCCTTAGTCATTCCATGTGACACCCCCTAATATCATCACCCACCCTTTATACAGTACCACTGAGTCCAGCTGTGCAACCTGCAGGGTAAGGTGCAATGCACAAACACAGGGGGTATCTCCCATGGGGCAGGGAATTATCAGGCTTGAGCTGCTGTGTTTATCCATGGGCGAGTGGCTGCAGGTGAAGGTCATTGCACTACCCTCAATAGAGCACTCCCCTTGTGAATACAGGCTTGGGATCTGTTATCCAGAAACCCGTTATCCAGAACGCTCCGAATTACAGAAAGGCTATCTCCCATAGACTTCTTTATAATCAAATAATCCAGATTTTTTAAAAAGTATTTCCTTTTTCTGTGTAATAATAACACAGTAGCTTGTACTTGATCCCAACTAAGATATAATTAATCCTTATTGGAAGCAATAGGATTAACTATATCTTATTTAATGTTTACATGATTTTCTAGTAGACTTAAGGTATAAAGATCCAAATTACAGAAAGATCTGTTATCCAGAAAACCACAGGTCCTGAGCATTCTGGATAACAGGTCCCATACCTGTTCCATGGTTTCAAGAGCATACCTCCCAACATTCAAAAGAGGGACAAAAAGTTGTGCCATGCGCAGTGAAGTTTTGGACCATGCCCAATTTATGGCCACACCCCCAAATTACCATGTCCATTTTACAAAATTTGTCAGGTTATGAAAGTTTGACCGCATTTCTGGGGGTTTAAGTCAGTGCTGTAACTAGATGTTACTGGGCCCCACAGCAAATTCAATATAGGGCCCCAAAATATTGGGTGAAATGCCCTTTAAGATGCTAGTCTAAGTTCTCCTAAGAAACCTGCTCATCTTAATAGTTACAATTTTATTTTTGCATATTTTAAATTAGGGGTGCACCGAATCCACTATTTTGGATTTGGCCGAACCTCCTAATCCAGCCTAATTCAGAAAAATACCAAAACAAATCCTAATTTGCATATAGGATTTGGTACGTCCGGGCAGAAGAATTTGGCCGAATCCTGCTGAAAAAGGCAGAATCCTGGATTCGGGTTAAATTGTTACAGAAGTATCCAAGTGCAGCTGCTGAGCCTTCTATTTATTTAAGTTTCAGAAACTTTGTGTCTTTTTCTGGGTCAGTGCAAGAGAAAGTTGGGACATTTCAGAAAGAAAGGTCAAAGAGCTGTCAAAATTGGGACTGTCCCACAGAAAACAGGACAGTTGGGAGGTATAAGGGTGGGCGTGGGGTGTAAATGGAGTAAGAACAGGGCTGCCTTGTGCCCCCAGTGTTTTACTCTCCACCCCACACCAGATCTTTAATCCAGCTCAAGATACAGGGCACAAGTTGGAGGCAACTGTAAACCAGACCCTTGTTCTCTTTGCTCCCGTTTTTTCCCAATATGCACCTGGCCAAACATTAATAAACAAGGCCCATAACATGATAACTATATTATACAGGTGTTACTGTCTCTTTAATGAATTCAGGGAACATACAGGGCTGATCTTGTGAATTTATCAAGGCGGAGCCAAATTCACATTCGTGTATATTCCCACATTTGCATATCAAAGAGCTGAATTATGGGACATTCTTTGCCTCCTGGTTTATAACACAGTGACGTCTCTCACTTCAAGCTGTACAGTGTCAGTGCTCAGCACCCGGTCTGGACTGGGATTCCAAATAATTCCAAACATTTCTAGTAGACACAGAGGCCCAAACAGCCCCACCAACCTGAGGCATCTTACACTAGCCCGTCTGGCATTTGCCAGAACCCACAGATTGCCAGTCTTGCTCCGCACATTATTGTCAGCGGGACATGAAAAATTACCAGTAAAACCTGATGGGACAAGTTTGTGTTTCTGCTCATAACACATTGTGTAACCTGGTCTCCTGACTATGAGCTGCTGACAAACATGATCCCGGAGCCACAGCACAAAGACACAACAACTCTCACTTCCCCATTATAAAACCCTATTCACTTCATTGCTTATTTAATGTGCAATAAACGTCATTAGAACTGCTGCCCTTGCACCACATCTCTTTATTCCTGTTTATTCCTGACATCAGCTAACTATAATTATCAGTACAAACTTCTCTAATGTATGCCACCATAATGCACAAAAGGCTTGATTAACCAGTAATATATATATATATATATATACAACATATAGTATCATCATTATTTAGTGGTGTCACTGCTGCCTCATTCCTCACATAACCCTTGTGTATTATAACTGTGTGTTCCCTATTATAACCATAAGGGAACACACTCAGTTTGTGCCTTTATATGGTCACAGAACCCCTCAGTGACTTCTAATATCCTTATCATTTATAGTAGGGGGTACATTATCCCTTATAATACATGAGTGATACTCAGAGTTCCCTGTATAACTCAGTCTGCAACCTTGTGCCTTTATATGGTCACAGAACAACCCCTCAGTGACTTCTAATATCCTTATCATTTACAGTAGGGGGTACATTATCCCTTATAATACATGAGTGATACTCAGAGTTCCCTGTATAACTCAGCCTGTAGCCTTGTGCCTTTATATGGTCACAGAACAACCCCTCAGTGACTTCTAATATCCTTATCATTTACAGTAGGGGGTACATTATCCCTTATAATACATGAGTGATACTCAGAGTTCCTTGTATAACTCAGCCTGCAGCCTTGTGCCTTTATATGGTCACAGAACAACCCCTCAGTGACTTCTAATATCCTTATCATTTACAGTAGGGGGTACATTATCCCTTATAATACATGAGTGATACTCAGAGTTCCCTGTATAACTCAGCCTGCAGCCTTGTGACTTTATATGGTCACAGAACAACCCCTCAGTCACTTCTAATATCCTTATCATTTACAGTAGGGGGTAGATTATCCCTTATAATACATGAGTGATACTCAGAGTTCCCTGTATAACTCAGCCTGCAGCCTTGTGCCTTTATATGGTCACAGAACAACCCCTCAGTGACTTCTAATATCCTTATCATTTACAGTAGGGGGTACATTATCCTTATAATACATGAGTGATACTCAGAGTTCCCTGTATAACTCAGCCTGCAACCTCAGTTTGGGGCTCCAGCCTTCCCCAGTCAGGGATCAGCCCCTTCTTTAATTCCTTCCCTGCCAGAAGGGTCCCTGTGATGTATGAAAAAACTCTTTCCAAACTTCAACCCAGCCCTGAGTATTTCAAGGACTGAGGACTGGCTTTAGATGACTATGGGGTCAAGCTGTTTGTTTCTGAGCACGTGGTGTTTGTAGCCAAGTTAGGGTCAAAGTACAAAGTTGTTCTCAAATAATAAAATGATCCCGGGGGAATATGGCAGCTCTGCTTGCTGAAAAACCCACCTGAACCCCAAACACAGGGGCCCCAATGAAAGGCAGCCCATCCTCCTTATTCCCAACCTCCTGATGCTTCTAGTTAATATCTATATTTATTATATATAGTAAATGTTTATATATGAATCAGTTGTGCAAGAGATAATAGTTGTATAGTGTATAAATAAACCATAAGTATATCTTCTGCTTGTGTTTTTCTATCATTAAGGTGTTTTCCCTATGAGTCATAGGATTTATTGTGCTACTTGCTCCCATGATAAGACACCCAGAAAGGAATGGAAAGATATAGGGTCCGGGGGACACTACTGAGCTGCAACAAAAACAAGTTTGGGGGTGCAGGTAGGTCCTGGGAGTGGGACATCTGGGGGGCATTGGGCTTGGAATAGTTTCATGCAAGGGATCCTTTTATTTTTTTTCAAAGTGATCCATACGTTTTGCTCCAACCACTCTGACTAATGCATCCAGGTGTCAGACCCGTGTAGCTTGTTCCACTTGCTGCAATGTGTTCTATAGTGAGGGAGTAGCTGTCTGTTAATGTGGAAGAGTCGCCTTGTTGCTGACAGTGTTAGAGTGCAAGAAGTACTGCCTGGCACACCCTTCCACGGCAGCATTCCATTCAAGATGGCGGCGCCCAGGGGGAACCACATGGACGTTGGGCGCCAGCGCGTGGCACATGACATCATCACCCATGTTTTGGCGCGAAAATTCAACTATTAAGGGACGCCAGAAGCCTACAGTCATTGCCCGATTATAGGTTCAACTCTGTTGTGTTCCTGGGTGTGATTTATTGTTATTGAACGCTTAGGGGCACATTTACTTAGCTCGAGTGAAGGATTAGAAGGAAGAATACTTTGCATTTCGAAGTATTTTTTTGGCTACTTCGACCATCGAATTGGCTACTTCGACTACGACTCGAATGATTCGAACTAAAAATTCGTTTGACTATTCGACTATTCAACCATTCGATAGTCGAAGTACTGTCTCTTTGAAAAAAACTTCGACCACCTACTTCGCCATCTAAAACCTATGTTAGCCTATGAGGAAGGTCCGATCGAAGGGAAATCGTTCGATCGATAGATTAAAATCCTTCGAATCGTTCGATTCGAAGGATTTAAAAGATCGACCGATTTTTCCTACGATCGATCGAACGAAGGAAATGCGGTAAATCCTTCTACTTCAAAATTCAATGTCGAAGGATTTTACTTCGACGGTCGAATATCGAGGGTTAATTAGCTTTACATTAGGGCTAAAGTAGCAGGACATAATAATCCATCACCCCCAGTGACATCACCTCCTGCCCCCCCCCCGTGGCTGGACTCAACTGAAATGACCCCCCATCTCTGATATCACTGGCAGGGGGGAGTAGGTGTGAGTTTGCAGAACATCGGGTTCGGTTGGTGCCGGATAAGTTTGGGTCGGCCGTGGTGGACAATTTGCTGACTGAAGTATTGCTGGTGAGTAACGGTACAAATTCAGGTGTAAATTGTTGTAGCAGGTGCAATTACACTTGAATTTGGGCAAAAAAGGGGAATTGTTGCATAATCTGCCGCCCTTCCCTAATCAAACTATTTCTATTCAATGATAGTAAGTTGTAAGTTTGAGCATACGCAGTGCATGAAGGGTTAATGTAGCTGATCTTATTTAGTGTGGGCTCTTCCGATGGAGAATGTGACTGAGTAATTCCCACAATCGGTTAAAACTGTCTGGTCCCTGAATTATTTGTGCTGATAATGAAACCAGAGCTTCCTCTAAAGCTCCCCATAGACGTGACAATTCTTCTTGCCGAACGACCGATTTTAGGGAAGTCCGACCAATCCTTCGAAATTATCGTGCGGTTAGTGGGATTCGAGCGATCGTACATCTTACGATTTTTCAGCCGACATCTGTCAGGAAATTGATCGGCCAGGTTAAAAAATCTTTGTCGGTCCCAGTGCAATGTATTTATGTTTGCAGGGCCAAGCAGGCAGCTCCCCTTTGTTTTCCTGGCAAATTGGTCTTTTTAGTTGATGGACAATTCGTACGATCGTTCTGAGAAGATCGTGGTCTCACGATGAGGATCTGATCTTTGAAAAATCTCAACATCTATGGGCAGCTTTACACTGTGGGGCCCATTTACTTAGCTCGAGTGAAGGAAGAGAGGAAAAATAGTTCGAATTTCGAATGCCCGAATATGGCTACTTCGACCATCGAATGGGCTACTTCGACCTTCGACTACGACCTTCGAATCAAATGATTCGAACTAAAAATCGTTTGACTATTTGACCATTAGATAGTCGAAGTACTGTCTCTTTAAAAAATTCTTCGACCCCCTAGTTCGCCACCTAAAATCTACCGAGGCCAATGTTAGCCTATGGGGACATTGTAGGAATAGCGGTAAATCCTTTCGACTTCGATATTCGAAGTCGAAGGATTTTACTTCGACGGTCGAATATCGAGGGTTAATTAACCCTCGGTATTCAACCCTAGGTAATTCTGCCCCTGTGTGTGAACAACAAGACGACTCTTCCACAGGAACAAACAGCTGCTTATAGAACACATGGCAGCAAGTGGAACAAGCTACACGGGCAACGGCAAGGTCTGAGCTCCTGCCACAGAGGAACAGATAAACTGCACAGACTGTGACCCCTCAGTGACTTCTAATATCCTTATCATTTACAGTAGGGGGTACATTATCCCTTATAATACATGAGTGATACTCAGAGTTCCCCGTATAACTCAGCCTGCAGCCTTGTGCCTTTATATGGTCACAGAACAACCCCTCAGTGACTTCTAATATCCTTATCATTTACAGTAGGGGGTACATTATCCCTTATAATACATGAGTGATACTCAGAGTTCCCTGTATAACTCAGCCTGCAGCCTTGTGTCTTTATATGGTCACAGAACAACCCCTCAGTGACTTCTAATATCCTTATCATGTACAGTAGGGGGTACATTATCCCTTATAATACATGAGTGATACTCAGAGTTCCCTGTATAACTCAGCCTGCAGCAGGGGCGTAACTATAGAGGAAGCAGACCCTGCGGCTGCAGGGGGGCCCAGGAGTGTAGGGGGCCCAGTGAGACCCTAATTAATTAGCAATTTTAATATATCTTGGTAAAATAGGCCAACTTATAAATATTTTGGGGCCCTAAATTGAATTTGCTATGGGGCCCAGTAACAACTAGTTACGCCACTGGCCTGCAGACTTGTGACTTTATATGGTCACAGAACAACCCCTCAGTGACTTCTAATATCCTTATCATTTACAGTAGGGGGTACATTATCCCTTATAATACATGAGTGATACTCAAGAGTTCCCTGTATAACTCAGCCTGCAGACTTGTGCCTTTATATGGTCACAGAACAACCCCTCAGTGACTTCTAATATCCTTATCATTTACAGTAGGGGGTACATTATCCCTTATAATACATGAGTGTTACTCAGAGTTCCCTGTATAACTCAGCCTGCAGCCTTGTGCCTTTATATGGTCACAGGGGGGCCTGTGCCCTGGGACTAAAGGGAAAACTCAGCAGGGAGGTTACGTACCCCTGAAATTGATCTTTTTTTTTTTTTCTTCTTTAATGGGGGACCCTGCTTCGATTTATTTGCCAGGGCTGCTTTTTACTCCCAGTCCGGGGGAAACAAAGTGACTGATATGAGCCTCGTGTCTGGTTCCAGCTGAACAGATTCACAATATTCAGAACTGTGTAAAGATAAACAACCGGCAGAAATCATTTATTTTCATTGAACAGATGGTTATTGCCCCTTTAATACATTACTCAAGATACTGATATTTCCTCAAGGAGTTACTAAGTACAACACTAGCGGCAGATTTATCAAGGGTCGAATTTCGAATATAAAAAACGTTGAATACAAAAAGACCAACTGAAATGAAATCAAAGGTTTTTGTTTTTTAGCTGAGTAGTTCAGTTTTCGATTAAATTCGAATTGTACGAATCAAAGTAATAGCAGATTCAAATCGTACGGATTTTCCCCCCCCCAACAATTGACTCCAAATGGGTTCTAGGAGGTCTCCCTTAGGCTAAAACAACAATTCGGCAGGTTTTAGATGGCGAATGGTCGAAGTCGAATTTTAAAAGAGACAGTATATGATAAATTTCTAAATTCGAATTTTCAAATTTTTTTTAAAATTCGAATCAAATTTAGACTATTGCCTAGTCGAAGTACACAAAAATTAGCTTGAAATTCAAATTTTTTATTAGAATTAAAAATTTAATTAGAATTTTCAGTTCGGCCTTTGAGAAATCTGCCCCTAGATGTGCAATACACAGTCATGGACATGACAAATAGATTTAGAAATTAGACATATTCATCAAAGGTCGAGGTGAATTTTCGAATGAAAAAAAAAATCGAATTTCGAGCTATTTTTTGTGTACTTCGACTAGAGAATAGTCCAAATTTGATTTGAATTTGAAAAAAAATTAATAAATTTGAAATATTCGAAATGTATCATGTACTGTATCTTTAAAAATTTGATTTCGACCATTCGTCATCTAAAACCTGCAGAATCGCTGTTTTAGCCTAGGGGCTAGAACCTATCTGGAGTCAAATGGTCCAGGGTTCTAGCCCCTAGAAAAATCAAAGTTTTTTTGGGAAAAACTTTGAATCGAATTCGATCGAATGTACTATTCCTTCGATTTGTACGATTCTAATTCAGCCGAATACAGACCTATTCAACCAAAATAAAACTTTAACTTAATTTCCGTTGGTCTTTTTGAATTCGAATATTGAAGTTTTTTCAATTCGAAATTCGACCCTTTGATAAATATGCCCCTTACTGTTTCTTATATAAGAATCAACCTGCCCCTTGGACTTTCCCACATTTTGCCGAGTTACATGGTGAAACTAAAAGGGATTCAATAGACGTCTATATCATTTGATTTACAGCAATTTTAAGCAAAATTGGCCTTCATTATTTATTTTTTGTAGGTTTTTAATTATTTGCCTTCTTCTTCTGGCTCTTTCCAGCTTTCAAACCGGGGTCACTGACCCCATCTAAAAAACAAATATTCTCTACAAATGTATTGTTATTGCTACTTTTTATTACTCATCTTTTTATTCAGGCCTCTCCTATTCATAGTCCAGTCTCTTATTCAAATCAGAGCATGGTTGCTAGGGTAATTTGGAGCCTAGCAACCAGATGGCCGAAATTGCAAACTGGAGAGCTGCTGAACAAAAATTAAATATCTCAAAAATCACAAATAATAAAAAAAAGAAAAACAATTACAAATTGTCTCAGAATATCACTCTCTACATCATACTAACAGTTGAATAACCCCTTTAAATGTGGATTTTTGCCTTTTTCCCTAGAATAACTAGAAGATATGAATTCTAGCAAAAGGTTGAGCTTTGTTGGTGTTTGTATTTTTTCAACCTCAGCTACTATGTAAGATCCCTTTAGCCTTTAGCCATAGAATTAAAGAATTAAAAGTTATATAAACTATAGTAGTACTTATCTGTTCTCTACTGTGTATCCTGTGCTTGAATGGCTGCCCCCATGGCTACACAGCAGTTTGTTTATATAAACTATAGTAGAGTTTCTGAAGCAAACACAGCAGTTTTACCAGTGCAGGGCAAAAGAACATGATATTTTCATTACTTTAAAGCACTTTCATTTTTTGTTGTTACTGTTCCTTTAAAGAGAATGTTCACCTATCTTTTAGTTTGATGTAGCGAGGGATATTCTAAGACACTTTGTAATTGGTGTTTATTTTTTATTAGTTGTGGTTTTTGAGTTATTTAGCTTTTCATTCAGCAGCTCTCCAGTTTGCAGTTTCCGCAAAAAAAAGTTTTCTGGTTGCTATGGCCCAAATGACCCCAGCAACCATGCATTGATCTGAATAAGAGACTGGAATATGAATAGGAGAGGCCTGAATAGAAGGATCAGTAATAAAAAGTAGCAATAATAATACATTTCTAGCCTTAAAGAGCATTTTTTTTAGATGGGGGTCAGTGATCCCCATTTGAAAGCTGCAAAGAGTCAGAAGAAAAAGCCAAATAATTAAAAACTATAAAAAAGAAAAAATGAAGACCAATTGAAAAGTTGCTTAGAATTGATCATTCTATAACATACTAAAAGTTAACCTAAAGGTGAACTACCACCTTAAATTAACTTTTAGTGGCAGATTTATCAAGGGTCGTATTTCGAAGTAAAAAATACTTCGAAATTCGACCATCGAATTTAAATACTTTGAATATCATCGAATTTGGGTATTCTGCGGTCTAAGTAAAATCGTTCAATTGAACGATTAAATCCTTTGAATCCAACGATTTTACTTTGACTTCAAAAAACTTAGAAAAATGCTGTAGAAGGTCCCCATAGGCTAACATAGCACTTCGGCAGGTTTAATTTGGCGAAGTCGAAGTTTTTTTTTAAAGAGACAGTACTTTGATTATCGAATGGTCGAATATTCAAACTATTTTTACTTCTAAACGAATTCGAAGTAAATTCGAAGTCGTAGTATCCTATTCGATGGTCGAAGTATCCAAAAATTTTATTTGAATTTCAAATTTTTTTACTTCGAAAATTCCTTCAAATTCACTTCGACCCTTGATAAATCTGCCCCTTAGTATGATGTAGACTAGAGGGTGCTATTCTGAGACAATTTGCAATTGTTTATCATTTTTTCTTATTTGTGGTTTTTGAGTTATTTAGCTTTTTATTAAGCAGTTCTCCAGTTTGCAATTTCAGCCATCTGGTTGCTAGGATCCAAATTCCCCTAGCAACCATGCACTGATTTGAATAAGAGACTGGAATATGACTAGCAACAGACTTGAATAGAAAAAGTAGCCATAAAAATACATTTGTAGCCTTACAGAGCATTTGGTTTTTAGATGGGGTCAGCGACCTCCATTTGAAAGCTGGAAAGAGGCAGAAGAAGAAGGCAAATAATTCAAAAACTATAAAGAATAAATAACGATGGCCAATTGAAAAGTTGCTTATAATTGGCCATTCTATAACATACTTAAAGTTTGCTTAAAAGGTGAACTGCCTCTTTAAGAGCAGTGACACTCTGAGTTGCTTAGGGTGTTTTCTCCATCACAATTTTAATGCAAGTCATGTAGGTAATATGTAATAATTATATATCCAGTATAATAACTGAGAGGAAAGGGAATCACATGGGAGTTGCAATTCAGAGCTGCACTGCAGCGCCACCCTGTGTTCACACTTGTACATTGCTTTAACAAACTCCTTTATATAGAGAAATAATAAGGTTTTTATTTATTCATTTTTCTTTTCACACTAAGGGGTAGATTTATTATGGGCCGAGCTGTCATTTCCACGAAAATTCAAGTTTTCAAAGGTATTTTTGAGTTAAAAAAAAAAGATTTTTCAAGTTAAAAAAACCTTGAATTCTTCGTTTTTTTTTTTTTTCTACAGAACTTGAAATCCAAAAATAATCTAAAACCATGTCATGTAGGAGTCAATGGCAGAGGTTTCTTGAACCATTTGAAGATGTTAATAGACTTCATGATGTTCCAGTTTTTTTTTTGGCAGGTTTTGCTCAAAAACTTGATCAATTCAAGTTTTCGGGTTGTTAACCCCGACTTCACTGATTCGAGTTTTTTTACATTCGAGTTTTTTTCTTAAACTAGAAACCATTCGAATTTTAAAATTTGACTTTGAACCCCTTGAGTGTATAGAATCTAATGCAGGAAAGTGATCGCCCCCCCAAAAACAGGTATTTTAGGACCCTTACACATGCGCGGTTTTACCTGCGCTCCCCTGCGTTACGCTTTCTTCCGTTCAGCCGCAGGGGAGCGCAGGAGTAGTCACAATAAATTATTGTGTATTGTATGCACCGAACGCAGGTTAGGACGCAGCATGTTGCATTTCATCTGCGTTTGGTGCATACATGCGTCTGTTTGAGTACAGCCCTCTCCAAAATAATTGACTGCGTCTACTCCTGCGTTGTGCTTTCTTCTGTTCAGCCGCAGGGGAGCGCAGGAGTAGGCGCAGTCAATTATTTTGAAGGGCTGTACTCACTCAGACGCATGTAAGACGCATGGGACGTAGCATGTTGCATTTCACCTGCGTTTGGCGCATTCATTCGTCTGTTTGAGTACAGCCCCCTTCAAAATAATTGACTGCGTCTACTCCTGCGTTATGCTTTCTTCTGTTCAGCCGCAGGGGAGCGCAGGAGTAGACGCAGTCAATTATTTTGAAGGGGCTGTACTCAAACAGACGCATGGATGCGCCAAACACAGGTGAAATGCAACATGCTACGTCCCATGCGTCTTACATGCGTCTGAGTGAGTACAGCCCTTCAAAATAATTGACTGCGCCTACTCCTGCGCTCCCCTGCGGCTGAATGGAAGAAAGCGCAACGCAGGGGAGCGCAGGTTTAAACGCCAGTGTGTAAGGGCCATTAGTGTTTATAACCAGAGAAATGAACGCCAGGAATTTCCGAGTTCATAGGGGAAATGCTAAGTTGGCTACGAAAACATATTGCAGGTGCTAAATTGCTCCATGGAAGGTAACCATAGCAACCATGTAGATCTTTGCTTTTGTACCCGGGAGTAGAGTTTAAAGGGAAGGTTCACCTTTCAGTTAACTATAAATATGCTAGATAATGGCCAATTCTAAGCAACGTTTAATTGGTCTTCATTTTTTATCTTGTATAGCTTTTTATTTGTTTGCCTTCTTCTTCTGACTCTTTCCAGCTTTCAAATGGGGGTCACTGCCCCCATCTAAAGAACAAATGCTCTGTAAGGCTACAAATGTATTGTTATTGCTACTTTTTATTACTCATCTTTCTATTCAGGCCTCTCCTATTCCTACTCCAGTCACTAATTCAAATCAGTGCAGGGTTGCTAGAGTTATTTGGAGCCTAGCAACCAGATGGCTGAAATTGCAAACTGGAGAGCTGCTGAATAAAAAGCTAAATAACTCAAAAAACACAAATAATAAAAAATGAAAACCAATTGCAAATTGTCTAGAATATCAACCATACATCATACTAAGTTAATTTAAAGGTAAACTACCCCTTTAAATGTATTTCCCGCCTGAAAATCCAGCACTTACATTGGGCCTAATTAACCAACATGATCTAAGCTAATTGTTAATTGGTCAAGTGGTTAAGTAACTAATAGATATAGAAATAGGGTCAGAGGCAGGAATAGAGATCAGCACATTAATTAATGAATTGGAGGATTGTTCGTCATCAACCCTAACCTCTCCTGACTCTCTTTTCCGACGTGGAGACACCAGTTTGTCCCCCATAACATTGTCCCGAGACTCCCTGTCTGTCTCTATCTGGGCTCTGTAGGAAATACTTGGACAGACTCCATTTTTATCATCTCACTGAGCACTAGAGAGGGGCCATGGGGGCAAGAAAACAGGAAAATGGGCAAGTGATAAGGAGAAGAAAAGAGCGAGGAGGAGAGGGGGGGAAGCGCCGGTGGAAATCCTGTATTGTCAGACCAAGATAGGGGAGAATTGGGCACAGACACGACCCCCAGCACTTCCCTCTGGCACAGACACAAACAATCAGTGACGGGGAGAGTTGGCCACAGAGTTTGCCCTGTTTGTACTACATCTCCCAGCATCCTCGGCAATCTACAGGCGGCAGATACCAGCGTTGATTTTGTAATGACAACTATGGCCTTATGATCACTGCTACTGACCCTTTCTCTTTACCCATTTCTGTAATGGAAGGTTCCGCACATCACCTGTTATATGGCAAATAGCCCCAATTTCAGGTACTGGCTGACCCATTGCACTCTATGTACAGTTAGAGATGGTAACAATCAGGGGTGCACTGCTGTATCCCTGGGGCCCCCCAGCAAAGTATTTTTCCAGGCTCTAACACCACCATGTATGGGCCCACCATTCCCCCAATACAGGAGATGCAGGCCATGCACAGGGGGGCAGCAGTTAGGTGGGCAGAGGCTCCCTGGGACCCAACAAGGTGGTGCCTGGTCTGTTCCGCCTCTAGTCCAACTGGTGCAATTCATAAACGGACCTTGTAATTACTAGGGATGCACCGAATCCAGGATTCGGTTCGGGTTTTGACCAGGAATTGGCCTTTTTCAGCAGGATTCGGATTTGGCCGAATCCAAATCCTAATTTGCATATGCGGGGAGGGAAAACGCATGACTTTTTGTCACAAAACAAAGAAGTAAAAATGTTTTCCCTACCCACCCCTAATTTGCATATGCAAATTAGGATTCGGTTCGTCCAAATCTTTCGCGAAGGATTCAGGTGTTCGGCCGAATCCAAAATAGTGGATTTGGTGCACCCTAGTAATTACTTACAATACCAGTGTTAGGTGCAGGACTCCATTGCAGCAGCATATGCATCGTGTCCCATGCACCAGAGTAGGTACAACTGCTATTACTGGAGAATGGCACTAGCAGTATCGGACTGGGCCAGCGGGACCCCGGGAAAAAACCTGGTGGGCCCTGCAGGCCCAGACCCGGTCCTTGCGTTTAAGCTGGAAGTGGATTCTGACCTCCCTCCCTGGCTTTGCACCTGAGGTGGGGTGCCTGGGGGGCCCTAGGCAATAACCCCAGTGGGCCCTGGATCCCCCAGTCTGACGCTGAGCACTAATATAGATATGTGCATCAAGGGGCAGAGTTATTATTAAAGGAGAATTCTTTAGACATCACCATGTATAAAACAAGGTACATTTTTTATGCATTTTTTCTTACAGTCCCTTCCGGAAGCAGTGTAAAATAACGGCGACAAATCTGGCGCAAAATAAAATAAAGTCATTTATATTAAACAGCTTTTTACACAAATTTTTTTTTTGTGGCGGATTTCGTTTTACGCAGCATAATAAATATGCCCTCATGTGTATACGGTGTCCCGCTCCCATTGTGGCATTAACAATAGGAAACATGATGCCAACGGGCACCCTGACGCTCAGTCTACCAATCCCACAATCCCCTCCTATAATAATAATCCCCCTTCTGCAGTTCCAGAGCAATGTAGCAACACTACAATAACCAGATTGAACCAATCACACGCCTGGCTTCATGATTCTAACTGCACTGGTCTGGTAACGGCTCACTGGTTCCTATGGGTCGCTGCAACGGTACAAAGCTGCACCCATGCGCGACTGCATGACCCCCAGTATTATACGTTGAGGTGGGCCGCAGCCTCATTATTTCTAAAGGGGTGGTTCACCTTTAATTTAACCTTTACTATGTTATAGAATGACTAATTATAAGCAACTTTATAATTCGTCATCATTTTTTATTCGTTATATTTTTTTAATTATTTGCCTTTTTCTTCTGACCCTTTTCAAATTTCAAATGGGGGTCGCCATCAAATAAACAAATGCTCTGTAAGGCTACACCTTTATTGTTATTGCCACTTTCTATTAGACAAATACAAGAGAGCCCCTGCACTCAGCCCATTATCAATATATTAAGGACATTGAAACATTTTGTGCCTTAAGCTATTAAAAATGCCTTACCCTTTAAACAAAACAGGGATTGTTTGTCCATATATTGCAATATATTTAAGCTGAACAACTACGTCACAGTCATCCCATATCTGGCCAGTCCTACACTCAATTTTATCTGATTCATTAAGAATTCTATTGCTTCATTATACATTTTACAAAGGGACTAAGTTTTACCTGCAACTTACTTGCTGCTTTCAAAGTAAAACTCCCAAACTTGGCTGCCCTTTTATTGGCCACCAGTGGGATCAACTGACTTTTGCCACTTTCTATTACTCCTCTTTTTATTCAGAGCCTCTCCTACTCACATTCCTGTGTCTTACTTAAATCAGTGCATGGTTGCTAGGGAAATTTGGACACTAGCTACCAGATGGCTGAAATTACAAACTGCTGAATAAAAAGCTAAATAAGTCAAAAACCACAAATAATAAAAAATGAAAACCAATTGCAAATTGTCTCGGAATATCCCTCTCTACATCAGTGATCCCCAACCAGTAGCTCGTGAGCACCATGTTGCTCTCCAACCCCTTAGTTGTTGTTCTCAGTGTCCTCAAACCTAATTTTTGAATTCCAGGCTTGGAAGCAAGTTTTAATTGCATAAAAAACCAAGTATAGTGCCAAGTAGAGTCTCCTGTAGGCTGCCAGTCCACATAGGGACTACCAAATAGCCAATCACAGCCCTTATTTGGCACCCAAGGGACTTTTTCATGCTTGTGTTGCTCCCCAACTCTTTTTACATTTGAATGTGGCTCACAGGTAAAAAAAAAAAAAAAAAAGTTAGGGATCCCTGTTCTATAGCATACTAACAGTTCATTTAAAGGTGAACAACCCCTTTAAAGCACATCTGTCTTACATAAGGCCATTATAGAAGTACAACTCCCAGCATCCCCCATCAGCAGGTTGCAAAGCACTTCTCTATTACTGTCGTACTATAGCCGTGATGCAGAGCCCAATAATGTAGAGACCCCTAATTGATCCGTCATTTAAATATATATTGGTAACCCAGGTGAACTTCTGGAAGATAAATGGGGCCCTATAATGAATTAGCTGTGGGACCAGCAATGTGGCTATTATAAGACAGAAGGGGCACAGTGATGCATATGGAGCTGTTTTTGTGTTTCTGGCCCCCAGTTTGGGACATAAAGGAGATCACTGGCCCAGGAATGTACAGGGAGTCTTGTTCTCACCGGGGACCCCTACAAGTGCCGCCACGGGGTTATCTGGGTTACTAATTCTGTTACTGAGTGTGGCTCCTTCCCCAGCTCCGTGCCAGACACTAGTGAGGACTTGGTGGGGGGCCGGTGAGGGGGAGGTCTTTGTCGTCATCAAACTTGAGATTGTGCTGAGGTCTTGTGGGTCACTGAGATAACCCGGGATCCTTGGGAGACAGCACTGGGACTGCAGGTCAAACAGGCAAGTAGGAGCATTGACAATTATTAGTGCTGATAATAGGGCCACTCCCAGGGGCCCCGCACAACATACCTATGTACTGAGAGACTGGGGGGAATAAAGAGTAGGAATGAATGAGATGATGACAAACACTCTCTAGCTGTCCCTATGATATAAAGTGTATATTTACTAAACTCCGAATGCAAAAATCATGAAAAATTCATGATTTTTTTTTTTTTTATAAAATCGGACTGTCGAAGTTGCATATAAGTCAATGGGAGAAGTCCTAATGATTTTTTGATGTGCGCTGGGTTTCATGCAATACCCCGAAGCTTTCTGAGTTTTCAGGTGAAAATTCTGAAAAAAATTGTGAAATTCGTGAAAATCAGATGAAAAAATCGTGCAAAGCAAATTTTTGTGAAAATGTAATAATAAATAAGCGTAAAAAACCCCAAGCAGATAAATTCTGACTTTGATAAATAACCCCCCAAGTGTAGCCGCCATCTTTCTTATTTGCCTACAGGAGTTTGTGCATGATGTTCCCTTCATGGCTGTCCCTGTGTTGGCCCCAAAACCTTCTCACCCCCCATCATCATCATCATCATCATCATTTATTTATATAGCACTGTCAAGATACGCAGTGCTTTACCCATCTGCCCAATATCTTGTTACTATGAGTTGCACCCTCATGGCACACGCCTAGTGAACTCCCAGCTTCTCTCACTGTCACTTGGCTCATCAAAGGGGCCACTAATGCATCACAATGTCAGAAACAGGTCTGGACTGGGATTCAAAAGACATACCTCCCAACTGTCCCATTTTTCGAGGGACAGTCCCCGATTTTCACAGCTCCTCGATTGTTACTGAAATGCCCCAACTTTCTCTTTGATCTCCTGCACTGAACAGCCAGAAAAAGATACAACGTTTCTAAAACTTAATTGGCTTTTGGCAGAGAGCCCAGAACATGGGGCAGGTGCACTTAGATGCTTATGCAACAATTTAAAATTAGCAAAGAAACAATTGTAACTATATAAGATAAGCAGGTCTCTTATGGAAATTATGACTTGCAGCTTAAAGGGCAATTCGCCTTCATTAGCAAAATAATACCTAAAAACTACAGAAATGTGTTCAGACTTTTATAACCTGCCAGATTTTGTAAAATGGACATGGTAATTAGGGGTTACAAATGGGTGTGGTCTAAAGTGTTCGCCTGCTCTGTGGCAAATATTTTTGTCCCTCATACGATTTCCAAAATTTTGGGAGGTATGAAAATGGGCCCTGGCATTTCAAGTACAGAGAGGCCCAAACAGCCCACTAAACAGTGACTCCCTATGGCATCCTGCAGCACTCCCTCTGGCATTAGCCAGAAGCCATAGGTTGCCAGTCCAGGCCTGATCAGGAGGCTGCACAGCACTTACCAGGAAGGGAGCAGTATGTTTTTAAATCAGCTGTGCAATCTACAATGATGGGGACAGGGCAGCCATCAGGGGGGGACAGGGGGGAGAGTTGTAGGGGGCCCTGAGGGTAAGGGGGGCCTCGGCCACGCCACACTTACTTGGTTAGCCAGGCCCCCCATCTTTCTAAGAGCTGCTGACTTCGGGAAGGCATGGACGTTTAAGGGGCCCTGGTCACCAATTTTCTTATAATGTGGGGAGGGGGGCTTGGCCACCAATTTTGACCACCAATTTTTTTTTCTCATGTGGGGTCCTAGCCACCAATATTTTTAATGTGGGGCCCTGGCCACAAATGTTTTTTTATGGGGGGCCCTGACCATCAATAACTATTTTTTATTAACATGTGGGAACCCTAGCCACCAATATTTTTTTTGTTTTTTTACTGTGTGGTTGGGAGAGCGGACCTGTAGGTGGGGCTTGCCGTGGGGGCAGCCCAGGGGGCCCAGGAAATTTTGTCGTACGGGGCCCTGCGATTTCTGATGGCGGTCCTGGATGGGGACACCTAGAACTTTATGATGACATCACAACACTTATGAAATGATGTCATTTGTCAAAAATGTTATAAATACAAATTGCTACTTATTTAGCAAATGAATCAATGCACATTTGCTGGTCCCCTGTCTCATAAGTAATTCAGTATATATGCAAGTGCATGTGTTTACAAAAACAAGTTACAAAGTTATGATCATAAAATTAATAAGCTAATACTCCTGATATAGTCCTGGGCTCCATTTCTTTATTAATCCTCACCAACCTTGGATCTGTATTTCTTTTCATTCAGAACTCTACTCTGTGCTGCTGTGGTTTAATCAGTATATTATTGTGAGTGGATACTGCGCCACCTACTGGTTACTTTTTGACCATAATGGGTCATTAAAGTGAATTTCAGTTACACTTCTGGTCTCTGTGGGAAACACACTAGACTTTATCAAAATTGTTCCCTCAAACCTGCTGTTTAGGGGTCAATGTCACAACGGAAAGTTGAATTTTGTAAAGTTCATTATTATGCCTGAAATGACCTACAAGGCACCAGATGTGGTGCTCTATCCATGCCACCTCCATTGCTAACCCAACCTGGGCACTAAAGGCATACCTCCCAACTGTCCCTTTTTCGGAGGGACAGTCCCTCTTTTGACAGCTCAACCCACAGTCCCTCATTTGTACTGGAAAGTCCCTCTTTTCTCTGCACTGAACAGCCAGAAAAAGAAACAAAGTTTCTCACTTAATTGGCTTTTAGCAGAGAGCCCAGAACAGCTTACAGGTGCAAGTAAGATACTATGTAACAATTTTGAGACACAAAAACACAGTTTAGATAAGGAGAAATATTTTCAAACTTTCATAACCTGCCAAATTTTGTAAAACAAACATGGTAATTAGGGGGTGTGGCCACAGAAATGGGTGTGGCCAAAAAATTGCTGCGCTACGTGCAGAAAATTTTTTTTGTCCCTCTTTTTACTTCCAAAATGTTGGGAGGTATGCTAAAGGCCAGCTATAGTTCTACAAGGCCCCCCTGCAGAATATTAAGGAGACTGGTTCAGAAATGTCGTCTTTAAAATCTACGAATTCAGTGTCTGCATCATAACAAGTTAAGCTTTAAGGAGGTGGAGCACATAGAGCTGCCATACTGCAAGGCACACTTTTACTTTTCCCACTTACTAAGCCTGCTGATGATCCAGTGAGATGGGGGAGATCTAGAGAAGTTTGGAAAGGTGGGTCCATGGCAAGGCTGCAGGTTGGACACTCCTAATATTTCTTTGTTTATACACAGGATAATATTCCCTTTATACTAAATGTGTGGCACAAGCTCATTGCACATGTCTGACACCCCTTACTCCTGTTATGTGCACCCCCAAACCAGTCTCCCTCGTTGATAAGGCCAAGGGCGGGGGAGGGAAAGGAAGACTTTGCAGCTAATCCCGGCGCCACCCGTCTACCCGCCAATCACAGCTTTTGTTCTGAGCACCGAAAACACATGACATCACCAGTGACCTCAGCTTCCTAAGGGCCCCACGGAGGGGAGAGAGAAGCAAAGAGTAGACAGGGGGGTTGCTGGTTACTTTGGCAGAGGGACAAGCTCCTGCAGAACCTCAAGGCTGGAACATCAAAAACGTTGGGTTGGACATGTCTGTTACTGACTGGCTTTATCAGCGAGGCCTTATCCAACTCTGGGACCAAGTGATGCCTTGTTACTGTCTGCCCACACAGCCAGGCCCACTAATGGCTAATGGGAAACTGGATCCTGATATGTAACAGGACACAGGCTGGGGAGTCAAGTTCAGAGGGGGAGCAAATAGGGCAATGTGAGAGCAGCAGTTACAAGGGAGGGGCATTAGAGCATAATGGAGACAGAAGAGCAGGATGGTGACAACTGGGCAACAGGTCTGGACTGGGAGTAAAATAGTCCCTGGCATTTCAAGTTCCCAGAGGCCCAAAAACCCCCCCAGCAACCCACTAAATAATGACTTTCTTTCAAAAGCCCCTCTAGCATTTGCCAGAACCCACAGATTGCCAGCCCAGGCCTGCAGGGCAAGATGGAGACAGTAGGGCAAGATGGAGATAAAAAGGTAAGATGGAGATAGGAGGACAAAATGGTGACAACATTTGGAATTATTTTAATTAAGTATATGACAGGGCAAGATGGAGACAGTGAGGCACCATAGTGACTACATGGCAACATTGTAATAGTAGGCCAAGATGGCAACAGTAAGGCAAGATTGACACTGGAGGATAAATACAGAAATAGAAGGACAAGAAGGGGAAAGACTAAGATGAAGACAGTAACATACAGTAAGATGCCAACAGTTAGGCAAGATGATGACAGTAGGGCAAAATGTAGACAGTGGGGTAAGGTGGAGATAGCAGAGCAAGGTAGGAACAGTAGGGCAAGTTGGAGACAGTAGAAACAGATGAAGACAGTAGGACAAGATGGAGACAGTAGGGCAAGATGGAGACAGTAGGGTGAGATGAAGACAGTAGGGTGAGATGAAGACAGTAGGGTGAGATAAAGACAGTAGGGTGAGATGGAGACAGTAGGCAAGATGGAGACATTAGGACAAATGGAGACAGTAGGACAAGATGGAGACAGTAGGACAAGATGGAGACAGTAGGACAAGATGGAGACAGTAGGACAAGAGGAGACAGTAGGACAAGATGGAGACAGTAGGGTAAGATGAAGACAGTAGAACTGTAACAGCCTGTACTCACCCTGGTGGTCTAGCCTGCGGCCCCCTCGTCGGGGACGCCCGCTACACTGCGCTCCTCTGAAGTCCTGGTTTCTTAGGTCGTCCTCTCTTTATAGGCGCATTCGCGCTGGCGTTATGATGTCAGCAATTCAAATGGTATAAAAGGGGCATCAGTCTGTAGATCTTTGCCCGTTATAGGATCATTCTTAGTGAGTTCCTGGTGCTTCTGTGCTGTTATCATGTCTGTTATCTGATACCTGTTGTGACCCCAGCCTGTTTTGACGATTCTGACTTCTGTATCCTGACCCCTGTCTGGTAACTGACTCTCCTGTATTGGTATCCCTTCTGATTGATCTCCTGGTTTGACCCTTGCCTGTCTGACTCCGCTTGTACCCGGCCTGATTTTACTACGCCTTCTGTTTACTCCTTGTACTGTGACCTTCTGCCCAAAAGACTTTGCTTTACCGTCATGCCCCTTTGCTCATCCAGAACCCTTAGCTTGTCACCTCTATTAATAAGACCTGGTGGCATCCGATTAGCCGAGGGCTCCTCCCGAGGTGAAAGGAGGCTGTTTGATGCAGAAGCAAGAGCCATGAATAGGGTGCTTAGCATTGGTCCTGGATTTAGGGTGCCAACCGTGACAAGAACTAGATGAAGACAGTAGGACAAGATGGAGACAGTAGGACAAGATGGGGACTGTAGGGTAAGATGGAGACAGTAGGACAAGGTGGAGACAGTAGGGCAAGGTGGAGACAGTAGGGTAAGATGGAGACAGTAGGACAAGGTGGAGACAGTAGGGCAAGGTGGAGACAGTAGGGTAAGATGGAGACAATAGGACAAGATGAAGATAGTAGAACTAGATGAAGACAGTAGGGTAAGATGGAGACAGTAGGACAAGGTGGAGACAGTAGAACAAGGTGGAGACAGTAGGGTAAGATGGAGACAGTAGGACAAGGTGGAGACAGTAGGGTAAGATGGAGACAGTAGGACAAGATGGAGACAGTAGGACAAGATGGAGACAATAGGGCAAGATGGAGACAATAGGGCAAGATGGATATAGCTAGGAACGATAAAGGATGGAGACAGTAGGGCAAAATGTAGACAGTGGGGTAAGATAGATATAGCAGAGCAAGGTGGGAACAGTAGGGCAAGATGAAGACATTAGTGAAAGATAGGGAAAATAGACCAAGATGGGGAGAGTAGAACTAGATGGAGACAGTAGGACAAGATGGCGAATGTAGGGCAAGATGGAAGATGGAAACAATAGGACTCACCAACTGCTAAATTGCCCATTAATTTTCCATTGTGACAGTGGCTCTCTATTGCCAGTCACAGAACTGTATAAGAAATAATCAGGTGTCATTTCATACCAACCTTTGCCAACAGTTCTCTATATAACTGTGTTATTGCTGTGCCCAGTGCAACCAGCCGGCAGTGAATAGTGCATTCAGATTCCCAGGTTAAGGCAGGTTCTTCCCATTCCACAGCGGTCACAGTCCCCGATTATATGCCGTCAATAAGGACTTAAATATGTGCCCAGCATTGTTTCCTAGTAACAACAGTTAGTGTCTATATACCTTCATCATCATCATCATCAACATTTAATAATAAAGTGCCAGGCTAGTTGTCTATGTCACACCTCCAGAACAACATTTATCTAAGCAGTTTTGGCCCCATGCCATTGCCCTTACGTGGTTTATAAGTTCCTGACTTGGAGGCTGTAGGATCTCTAGTGTCCGGCAGTTTAAGAATGATCCAAACAGTTTACACTGTGAGTTGATGTTATTATTCTTTGCAGCAATAAGATGCTTCTATTGATTATCCTACAACCAAACAGACATTTGTAGACATTGATGGGCAGAACTAATGAGCATTAAGCACAGGAGAATCAATTTCACACTGAAAGCATCAATCATTTCCCACTGACTCACAGCGCCATCTAGTGGGATATTTGCTCCCTGCTATTCCCCATTCTCGCTGATATAGAGAGATGCAGAATGGACTCACCAAAATGCCCTGGAAATTGCACAAGAGCCCAATATATATACAGTATGTGTTTCATGCGTCCTGTCTATGGAGAAGCAATGGATACCATGACACAATATTATAAAACAAAACAGTCCCCAGCTCTGCACCTCAACTAACGGAAAAATGAGATGAGAAAACATAATTATGTCTTGGCTGCATAGCAACTTATTGTTAATGGCGCCCAGTGTAAAACTGACTTATTATTCAGGTGCAGCTTCCAGGCTCATGTTGTCTTCCATTCCACCCCTATAGCATGTGAGCTGGGATATGTGTGCTTGCAATCAACATGGCAGCTTCTTGTCTCATAACCATGTTCCCTATTATAGTTAGTTACATAGTTAAATTGGGTTGAAAAAAGACAAAGTCCATCAAGTTCAACCCCTCCAAATGAAAACCCAGCATCCATACAAACACCCCTCCCTACTTTTAATTAAATTCTATATACCCATATCTATACTAACTATAGAGTTTATTATCACAATAACCTTTGATATTCGTCCAAAAAATCATCCAAGTCCCTCTTATAGTCATTAACTGAATCAGCATCACAACATCACCCGGCAGTGCATTCCCCAACCTCACTGTCCTGACTGTGATGAACCCCCTACTCTGTTCCTTTAAATGAAACTTCTTTTCTTCTAGTCTGAAGGGGAGGCCTCTGGTACGTGATTCTCTTTATGGGTAAAAAGGTCCCCTGCTATTTGTCTATAATGTCCTCTAATGTACTTGTAAAGTCTAATCATGTCCCCTCACAAGCGCCTTTTTTCCAGAGAAAACAACCCCAACCTTGACAGTCTCCCCTCATAATTTAACTCTTCCCTCCCTCTAACCAGTTTAGTTGCACTTAGTCTCTGCACTCTCTCCAGCTCATTTATATCCCTCTTAAGGACTGGAGTCCAAAAGTGAACTGCATACTCCAGATGAGGCCTATTGCTTTTAATACAAATGTATCATCCGGAATAGCAGCATGACTGTTACCCCAATGTTTCTATATATCTGTAACCTTGTTATGAGCTAAGGGGGCCCAGTCTGAAGGTCAGTTAGGGGGAGATTTGGGGTGAGTGATTATTTGTACCCTGGGTACCCCTGGAACTATAGCAGGGTGACTGTTACCCCAATGTTTCTATATATCTGTAACCTTGTTATGAGCTAAGGGGGCCCAGCCTGAAGGTCAGTTAGGGGGAGATTTGGGGTGAGAGCTTATTTGTGCCCTGGGTACCCCTGGAACTATAGCAGGGTGACTGTTACCCCAATGTTTCTATATATCTGTAACCTTGTTATGAGCTAAGGGGGTCCAGCCTGAAGGTCAGTTAGGGGGAGATTTGGGGTGAGTGCTTATTTGTGCCCTGGGTACCCCTGGAACTATAGCAGGGTGACTGTTACCCCAATGTTTCTATATATCTGTAACCTTGTTATGAGCTAAGGGGGCCCAGCTTGAAGGCCAGTTAGCGGGAGATTTGGGGTGAGACTCATTGGCAGCGGTATTGGTTAGTGCAAGTAGGAATAGGCCAAGCCCATCTGGCTCATTTAGGGGGCTGGGAGGTGCCAATCACAGAGCTGGTGGGGCTCGAGACTCGCTTCTCATTCAAGGGGTGCAGCAATGCTAGTCCTGCCCAACCTACTCTATAGGGAGCAAGTGCCCCATGAACACTACTACTACTAACACTGGTACTAATGCCACGCAGCAATTCCTTAATAGGCTAAAGGGGTTGTTCAGCTTTAAATTAACTTTTAGAGGCAGTTTTATCAAGGGTCAAATTTCGAATTGGAAAAACTTTGAAATTTGAATTCAAAAAGACCAACCGAAATTAAATCAAAGTTTTTTTTTTGCCCGTTTTCGATCGAATTCAATCGTACGAATCGAAGTAATATCGCATTCAAATCGTACGATTCAAAGTTTTTCCCCCCATAAAAAACCTTCGAAGTCCACCAATTGGCTCCAAATAGGTTCTAGGAGGTCCCCCATAGGCTAAAACTGCAATTCAGCAGGTTTTAGATGGCGAACGGTCAAAGTCGACTTTTTAAAGAGACCGTATATGATACATTTCGAGATTTGAAGTACACAAAAATTAGCTCGATAAACCTGCCCCTTCGTATGATGAAGAGAGTGATATTCTGAGACAATTTGCAGTAGGTTTTCATTTTTTATTATTTGTGTTTTTTGTTATTTAGTAGTGATGTGCGGGCCGTCCTCGCACAACCATTTACGGGAGTCTGGCGGGTCCGGGTTGAGTTTTTCTTCCTGCTCTCCCCGCCCGCCACCTTACACTGCCGGCTTCTGACTTTCTTTTTTATAGACGCGCCCTGCCCCTTTGTGACGTCATCGCCGGGGCGGTGCGGGTCCATAAATGGAAGCCGGAAGTCAGGCGAGGGTGGAGGGAGGACAGTTAGGGTTGAGTTTTACCCGCACATCACTATTATTTAGCTTTATATTCAGGAGCTTTCCAGTTGTGCAATTTCAGCCATCTGGTTTCAGGGTCCAAATTCCCCTAGCAACCATGCATTGATTTGAATAAGAGACTGGACTATAAATAGGAGAGGCCTGAATAGAAAGAGGAGACATGCAAATCAGTCCTTTATGTCCCTTTGGCCAACTATACATCCAGATTGCTGGTTCATAGCACAGATACAGCCTAGCGGCTCAGAGCCTTATGTCCAAACTTGCAGACAGTCTGTTTCGATCTTGTTAGATCTCATTAGTGCAACATATCGGAACATGGCTACTTCTTGCCGAGTAGCCAAATAGAAAACCAAAGGCAAATAATATAAAAAATAAAGACCAGTTGAAAAGTTGCTTAGAATTAGCCAATCTATAACATACTAAAAGTTAACTTAAAGGTGTACCACCCCTTTCAGGGCCCCTTCAGGTTGGTTATTTGCTTCTGATCATAGGAATTAGGGATGCACCAAATCCAGGATTCGGTTCGGTATTCGGCCAGGATTCGGCCTTTTTCAGCAGGATTCGGCAAAATCCTTCTGCCCGGCCGAACTGAATCCTAGTTTGCATATGCAAATAAGGGACAGGGAGGGAAATCGCATGACTTTTTGTCACAAAACAAGGAAGTAAAAAATGTTTTCCCCTTCCCACCCCTAATTTGCATATGCAAATTAGGATTCGGTTCAGTATTCGGCCGAATCTCTCACGCAGGATTCGGGGGTTCGGCCGAATCCAAAATAGTGGATTCGGTGCATCCCTAATAGGAATAGTGAAATACATCTATGCAGTTGGTCAGCTTTATACAGTTTCTGGATCAGTAGTACTATAACCTCCATAATCATCCAGTACAAAGGCTCGGGTCAGGGCATTATGGGAGTTGTAGTTCTGTAACATTTGGGGAGGAAAATAACGAATTGGTTTCCAGTTGATGACTAGTGGCACTCGCTGTCAGTCAGAGTTGCCAGGTCTAATTTTCAAAACCAGCTACAAAATCAGCCCAAAACTATCCCAGAGGCACTTCAAAAGTAGCCCAAAATAACACAATAGGTGCAGTGAAAAAATGTCTAAAAATAAATGAATATATGTGAAAATGTGCCTTTTTTATTTTTCACAGATTTGCACATTTTTGTGTAAAGCAAAGTGGAACAGATTCGCCCGTCACTAGGGACGTAACTACAGAGGGGGGCTCAGGGGCCCCATGAATCCATAATACAGATATAAATTCAATAAATATTGGTAAAACAGATCAACCTCTAGACATTTTGGTGGCCAGCAGATTTTTGCCTCAAAATTGTCTGAAATTGGGGAAAGTCACCGGAAAATGAGAGACTACAGAGGCCAAAATCTGGTAACTCCCGACTTCTACACCATTCAGTCCCATTGCATGCTGGGTATTGTAGTCTCACATTCAACTTGCCAGTCGGCAAATTGTTTAACAAAAACGACATTACCCAACATGCATTGGGAGACTCAGGCTTGGCACATTAGGGCAAGACAAAACTTTGGCTGGTTTCCAAAAGTACTTTCAAAACCCGCCTGGGCTTTAAATTAATAGCCCAATATGGCTGGAACCCGCCAACCCCGCTGTCAGTACTAAAAATCTCACGTCACTGGCTGCTGTTGCTGTGGGAACGAAGGAGGGTCCTTCCATTATTGGCGGAACAGGCGGCTGCTGGTCAGTGTGGGCGTGGTGAATTTAGAAGGTGGGTTAGGGCGTGGCTAGAATAATCATTTCCGAAAGGAGGCGTGGTGAAATGAGTCTCAGCCAGTAAGGGGAAGCGCGGGCGTGGTCACGTCGATCCTGAGCCATCAGGGAAAAGGGGCGGCGGAAGGCGGGAATTTCGGATCTGCTCACGATCGGGAAACGGTTTTCCCCGGGCCGCTGCGGGATGGAGGCCGCCGGGATCAGTGTGGGCTGCGCGGCTGTTTCCCTCCTGCTGTACGTGACTGAGAGAGGAGCGGGTGAGTGTTAGTGGATTATAGAAGGGACATTAGCTCGGAGCTGATTATTGTGTGGAGATGCGGTGCTGCTGGGGCCGGGGATAGGCCTGACTCCAAATCCTCTCACTGCTTCACTAAGAATAGGGAGTTCGATCTATTTCCACAGAAGCTTAAAGTACTGGGGGGTGAGTTTTAGTTCTGCTGCTTCATTACTGCCTCTCACCAGCGGGGAAGTCACAGACACAGGGAAAGGTACTGAGAGTTGCAGAATGGCTCCCACTATACAGACCGGCTGATTGTTCTAGTTCAGCAGCAGCAGCTGGGAGTCATGTGATTGGCTCCATAGTGTTACACTGACAGCAGTACCCACAATGCACTTCCCTGTGTCATACAAAGCAATAGGTGTATAATCTATTCATCACATTCATGGGGTTATACTTTATACACTGTCCATATGTGTTTGTGTTTCAGAGCTGGTGGTGTTGGTCCATTACTTACTGACGGCTCAGTACACGTGGGCCACTTGCACTCTGGCACTGCTGCTTCCAGGCTGTTTGGTCCAAGCCCTGAGTTTCACCTGGTTCCGGAAAGATGGCTCCTCAAGGGGCTTCGCTGTGACCCTGATCCATGTCCTGCAGCTGGGAATCCTGACCAGGTAAGATGATCACATGGGGGGGGGGGCTACTTACTGTCTGACACGGTTGTCAGGTCTAATTCTCAAAAACACTAACTTCAAAAGTAGCCTAAAATAACACAATATGTGCAGTGAAAAAGAAAGTCTAAAAAATAAATAAATGAATATATGTGAAAATACCCCTTTTTAAACTTTCACTAATTTGCACATTTTTCCATGAAGCAAAATGGAAAAGATTCGCCCCCTTCACCAGGGGAGTAACAACAGAGGGGGGCTCAGGAGGTATAGGGGTCACATGAGACCCTAATACATATACAGTGTCAATAAATATTGGTAAAACAAGTCAATATGTAGACATTTTGGTGGCTAGCGGATTTTTCCCTCAAAATTTTCTGAAATTAAAGGGATACTGTCATGGGGGAAAAAACATTTTTTTCAAAACACATCAGTTAATAGTGCTGCTCCAGCAGAATTCTGCACTGAAATCCATTTCTCAAAAGAGCAAACTGATTTTTCTATATATAATTAAGAAATCTGACATGGGGCTAGACATATTGTCAATTTCCCAGCTGCCCCAAGTCATGTGACTTGTACTCTGATAAACTTCAATCACTCTTTACTGCTGTACTACAAGTTGGAGTGATATCACCCCCCCCCCCCCCCAGCAGCTAAACAAAAGAACAATGGGAAGGTAACCAGATAACAGCTCCCTAACACAAGATAACAGCTGCCTGGTACAACACTCAATAGTAAAAACCCATGTCTCACTGAGACACATTCAGTTACATTGAGAAGGAAAAAAAGCAGCCTGCCAGAAAGCATTTCTCTCCTAAAGTGCAGGCACAAGTCACATGACTTGGGGCAGCTGGGAAACTGACAATATTTCTAGCCCCATGTCAGATTTCAAAATTGAATATAAAAAAATCTGTTTGCTCTTTTGAGAAATGGATTTCAGTGCAGAATTCTGCTGGAGCAGCAATATTATCTGATGCGTTTTGAAAAAAAAACGTGTGATGACAGGATCCCCTTTAAGGAAAGTCACCAGAAAAAGCGAGAACATAAGTCAGCCCCATTGCATGCTGGGTATTGTAGTCTTACTTTAAACTTGGCAAATGGCAAAGCTTTACATTAGAGCAAAAAAATCTTTGCTGGTTTCCAAAGTAAAAACCAGCCAAACGCCCAAAAAGTGGCACAAATCCGTACCTTGGCTAGTTTGTACTTTCAAAACCCAACTGGACTTTAAATTCGTAGCCCAGGTTGGCTGGTTTGCAGCCAAATGTCCAGTAAAAAGCCCACTGGGTGTTGGTGTGACAGTTACTATTGGCTGCCCATTAGTATAAAGCTGGCCCTGTTCTTGTGCATTAGACTGATACTGTATTTGCAGCCTTGCATTTAGTTCTGCACGTGTGCACTCGTTATATTGCGACTCTCGCATTGGGGTGATACCGACCGGTTGCTTCTGCTCTCAGTGATGCCGCCCCCTCTCCTAATTAATACTAATTGTTTTCAAAAATTATCTTTCTAATTATCTGCCAGTCTAGACCGCTCCATAGTTGCAAGAATGAGTATCCCTAGCAACCAGATGTCTGGTTAAATGGCAAACAGAAGAGCTATAGAAGAAAATGGCGCTGACGTTTCTCCATTGTCTGTGCAGCCTTTGTCTATTTAGAAAGTTGTCATAACCACCTTCCTTGTCACCTGTTTCACTATTGTATTATAATTTCCTACCAGGCAAAAGGGGTGTGGCCAACTGATCTCTTTGTAAAAGGGCCCTGTATGTTTTCTTATTATCTGTCCAGAGAGAGAATCTAAAGCTATGGCAGCATAGGTATTCCCCTGTACTAAGCACAATTCAGCAGGAACAGTCCCTACGTTTGCTCATAGTCTGTACAGAGAGATCCCATAAAACTATGGCAGCATAGGTATTCCCTGTACTAAGCACAATTCAGCAGGAACAGCCCCTAAGTTTGCTCATAGTCTGTACAGAGAGATCCCATGAAACTATGGCACCATAGGTAGTCCCTGTACTAAGCACAATTCAGCAGGAACAGCCCCTAAATTTGCTCATAGTCTGTACAGAGAGATTCCATAAAACTATGGCAGCATAGGTATTCCCTGTACTAAGCACAATTCAGCAGGAACAGTCCCCTAAGTTTGCTCATAGTCTGTACAGAGAGATTCCATAAAACTATGGCAGCATAGGTATTCCTCTGTACTAAGCACAATTCAGCAGGAACAGCCCCTAAGTTTGCTCATAGTCTGTACAGAGAGATTCCATAAAACTATGGCAGCATAGGTATTCCCTGTACTAAGCACAATTCAGCAGGAACAGTCCCCTAAGTTTGCTCATAGTCTGTACAGAGAGATTCCATAAAACTATGGCAGCATAGGTATTCCCCTGTACTAAGCACAATTCAGCAGGAACAGTCCCCTAAGTTTGCTCATAGTCTGTACAGAGAGATTCCATAAAACTATGGCAGCATAGGTATTCCCTGTACTAAGCACAATTCAGCAGGAACAGTCCCTAAGTTTGCTCATAGTCTGTACAGAGAGATTCCATAAAACTATGGCAGCATAGGTATTCCCTGTACTAAGCACAATTCAGCAGGAACAGCCCCAACGTTTGCTCATAGTCTGTACAGAGAGATCCCATAAACGTTCTGCAGTGCCTCGTATATAAATGGATATTTTCAGTGTTATTTTGTTTGGTTAAAAGGTTTTAAATGTAAATTTAGGCAAACGTGTACTAATAATGCTGAGCTGTTCTCAAGTGTTCTGTATATTTGTGCTGCTTTCTAGCATTAGCCCAGACCTGTCCTGAAGAATACACATCCTGCACCAAATTTATTGCTTGTCATTTATTGTCACCAGTAGTAAACATTGTCTCTGTTTTCGTTATCCACATCTGTGTGTTTTAATAAGCAGAGTAAACATGGCGCCACAGCCTCTCGTTAAAGGAGAACTAAACCCTAAAAATGAATGGTGCTAAAAATAAAGCACTGCGTATCTTGACAGCGCTATATAAATAAATGATGATGATAAAAATGTCATATTTTATATATTGAACTTATTGCAACAGACGTGTTGCAAGGCTTTGTGGGAATTTGAGTCTTGGCTGGAGGGGAAATGAATACTGCTGCATGATTTCAGTGGTACGTGTAGTCTGAATTAGCAGTGCAGGGAACAGCAAGGTACAGGAAGACACTGCTTACATCAGCCATTACCTTTAGAAAATCAACCAGAAACCCCCTATCAGCAGTAAGTCAGGATTCTCTCTTTGGGCTTGTATAGTTTACAGGCAAATTTCTTTGATCTCTAGGTAAGAGCTTGTTATAGTAGGGCAAAGAGGCGATTGTAAAGCTGGTCACACATAAGATCTGCTCGTTTGGTGAGGTCTGGACAGATATCAGTTGGGGAAGCCCACTGGAGGGATCCATATAAAGGGGGCAATAGCTGTAACAATTATGATCTTTCTTGGAAAAGATCTTTCCAAGAAAGATAGTTTGTTTCAATACACACGTGTAGAGCTGAATGGTCAGATATACGGGAAGAAACAATAGAATTCTACCTGTATCTGACGATTCAGCACTAACAATGGCCAATGTTTGGGTCCCTTCAAAGGCACCCGATTAAAGTTTCCGTCCAGCCGGATCGACGAGCCGACCAATATCCAAGTCTTCTGCCGATATCGGTCGGCTCTTTTTCCACCATACACGCAATGAATATCGGATGAAAATTTGTTTCGTACGATATTATCTGTGCGTCTATGGCCACCTTAAGGGCCAATAAGAGGCCAACTCTGTCTGTCTGCAGCTTTTATCAGCCCAAGTACGGCCTCCTTAAAGGGATTCTGTCGTAAGAAAAAAATGCATCAGTTAAAGGGACAGTAACATTAAAAAAAGTGTTTTAAAGTAATACAAATATAAAGCACTGGTAAAACTGGTGTTTGCTTCAGAAACACTACTATAGTTTATATAAACAAGCTGCTGTGTAGCCATGGGGGCAGCCATTCAAGCACAGGATACACAGTAGATAACGGATAAGTACTACTATAGTTTATATAAACAAGCTGCTGTGTAGCCATGGGGGCAGCCATTCAAGCACAGGATACACAGTAGATAACAGATAAGTACTACTATAGTTTATATAAACAAGCTGCTGTGTAGCCATTGGGGCAGCCATTCAAGCACAGGATACACAGTAGATAACAGATAAGTACTATTATAGTTTATATAAACAAGCTGCTGTGTAGCCATGGGAACAGCCATTCAAGCACACGGCGCTGCATTTTCCGAAGTTTCCTCGTGAGGCAACTTCGGGTGACTTCTGAAAATGCAGCGCCGCGTGTGCTTTAGTGCAGTGGACTTTTCATTATAGCGGATGGGAAGACACACAGAGGCAGTTCCGGATGATTGTCAATCAGAATAAGAGGCGATTAGTCGCCAGGCGACACAATCTCCTCGTGTGAACTAACCCTTAACCTGTGCCATATAGCCTTTTTTTCAATTTCTGCCATTTCTATCCAGGTCCCACTTCTATCCAGATAGCTTCTTTCTGGTTACCTTCCCATTGTTCTGTTGTTAGGCTGCTGGGGAGGGAAGGGGGTAAAGAGTGGCTGACATTTATCAGAGCACAAGTCACATGACTGGGGGCAGCTGGGAAACTGACAATATGTATAGCCCCCATGTGAGATTTCAAAATTAAATATAACAAAATCTGTTTGCTCTTTTGAAATATGTATTTCAGTGCAGAATTCTGCTGGAGCAGCACTATTAACTGATGCGTTTGAATTGTTTTTCCCCCCTTTAATCCCCCTCAAGGAAAGGTCCCTGAATTGAAAGAGCACAAAATGTTTAAAAACTGGCAAAAAAAAAAAAGCATGATCATAAATAAGTTACCAACAAATTACTGTTTCCTTTTTTATTCCTTGACAAGTAGGGGGTTAACCGCCCCCCCCCCTTCCCTCCGGTGCCAAATGATCCCCCCGGGTTGTGTTACTGCCGCAGGCCGCACAGGGTTACTTGGAATACAGCGCTTATTAGCAACGTGATTCAGACTGTGATTCATATTTCCTGTAAAGGGCATCATCTCCAGTGCACAATTCTTTCCAAGCAGCAGAGAGGAGCTTTCCAGATGTCTCTCACAGGGGGCTCTGTGTCCTTTCTGGGATCAGTTCAGCTCATCCACATTGTGAGTGAACTGGGGAGAGGCCCCCGTCTGCAGAATCTCTGCACTCTAAAATATGCACTTCTTACTGTGATACCGTGTTGCACCCAAATCCCACCATATATCCACTGCCACCACCTGCGTGTCAT
The DNA here is from genome assembly GCA_038501925.1 of Xenopus petersii. Taxonomy (NCBI): domain Eukaryota; kingdom Metazoa; phylum Chordata; class Amphibia; order Anura; family Pipidae; genus Xenopus; species Xenopus petersii. The sequence continues at coordinate 8,500,001 of CM076680.1, forward strand.
GGTCTGACCCTATACATTCAGATGCTGTTGTTGCCTTTCCCTGCAGGGGGTTGTGTTTATATTATTTCTCCCCTAAATCCATTTCTGATGCACGGCCCCTTTCACAAGATAACCCCGTTCTACAGCTTTACTCCCAGATCTAGAACTCCCAGCATCTCCCCTTTGGTCAAAGGCTGGGGAATGGCATTTGAGGTTGAAGAAACACAAAAGGGATACAGTCATGGGAAAACATTTATTTTTCAAAACACATCAGTTAATAGCGTTGCTCCAGCAGAATTCTGCACTGAAATCTGTTTTTTAATAGAGCAAACTGATTATTTTTATATTTAATTTTGAAATCTGACATGGGGCTAGACATATTGTCAGTTTCCTGGGTGCCCCCAGTCATGTGACGTGTGCTCTGATAAACTTCAGTCACTCTTTACTGCTGTACTGCAAGTTGGTGTGATATCACCCCCCTCCCTTTCCCCCCCAGCAGCCTAACAGAACAATGGGAAGGTAACCAGATAGCAGCTCCCTAACACAAGATAACAGCTGCCTGGTAGATCTAAGAACAGCACTCTATAGTAAAATCCAGGTCCCACTGAGACACATTCAGTTACATTGAGTAGGAGAAACAACAGCCTGCCAGAAAGCTGTTCCATCCTAAAGTGCTGGCTCTTTCTGAAAGCACATGACCAGGCAAAATGACCTGAGATGCACCTACACACCAATATTACAACTAAAAAAATACACTTGTTTGTTCAGGAATGAAATTTTATATTGTAGAGTGAATTATTTGTCGTGTAAATAAAAAATAAAAGCTACACCATAAAAAATCATGACAGAATCCCTTTAATCTCTCCACAGACAGGTGGGCTGCCTTCAGGTGGCGCTACGAGGAAAAAGAAATGAGCCGGGGAATGAGCGAGAGCTGCTGATGCAACAGGGAGATGCGGCCCTCCTGCGGCTTGTGGAAGCTCTGCTCCAGGCTCTGCCTCGCTTGCTGCTACAGACTTATATCTACCTGACCTTGGAATATACCAATGTTTATGCAGGTGAGCTTTACCAGGGATGATTTTAAAGGGGATCTGTCCTAGGTTTAAATATGCACCCACGTTTTAGTCGATGATTAAAGGACTAGCACAACAAAAAGTTATGATTCATTGGAAGTACATGCTATTTATACTTTGTACATTTAAAGCTAGGGATGCACCGAATCCAGGATTCGGTTCGGGATTCGGCCAGGATTGAGCATTTTTCAGCAGGATTCGGCTGAATCCTTCTGCCCGGATGAACCGAATCCTAATTTGCATATGCAAATTAGGGACGGGGAGGGAAAATCACGTGACTTATTGTCACAAATCAAGGAAGTAAACTGTTTTTCCCTTTCCCACCCCTAATTTGCATATGCAAATTAGGATTCGAGTTTGGGGTTTGGCCAAATCTCTCGCAAAGGATTCGGGGGTTTGGCCGAATCCAAAATAGTGGATACGGTGCATCCCTATTTAAAAGGGTAAGTACATACAAGCCCCCCAGCTGCTGCTTGTGTTTACCATTACATAGGAGTTTTATTATACAGGAGCTTTAAAATCTCCTGTATAATCTTCCTAATGACTTGGAGCAAGTTGACTTTTCCCTGGGGATCAAGTGAAAGGTGAATGTTTTTTCTATTTGGAGCAACAAGTTACAAATCTTATGTAACCTATTGGGCACTAAGCGAACGCACAAGCCCCATATAGTAGGGATGCCCTGAATCCAGGATTCGGTTTGGTATTCAGCCAGGATTCTGCCTTTTTCAGAAGGCTCTGGTCTAATCCTTGTGCCTGGCCGAACTGAATCCTAATTTGCATATGTAATTTAGGGGAGGGAAGGGAAATCCTGTGACTTTGTCACAAAACAAGGCCGTAAAAAAAAAAAAGTTCCATCTTTTTCCTTTCCCAGCCCTAATTTGCATATACAGATAAGGATTTGGTTCTGTATTCGGCCGAATCTTTCATGAAGGGCTCGGGTTTTTGGGTCAAATCCAAAATAGTGGATTTGGGGCATCCCTGCCATAAAGTGATGCTGAGTGTTTACTGGTGCTAAAGGGGTTGCTCACCTTTAAATTAACTGTTAACAGTTAAATTAACAGTATGATATAGAGAGTGATATTCTGAGACAATTTGCTTGGTTTTCATTTTTTTATTATTGAAGGTTTTTGAGTTATTTAGCTTTTATTCAGCAGCTTTTCATTTTAACTGATCTGGTAACTAGGGTCTAAATTACCCTAGTAACCATGCATTGATTTTAATAAAAGACTGGAATATGAATAGGAGAGGCTTGAATACAATACATTTGTAGCCTTACAGAGCATTTATTTTTTAGAAAGCAGTCAGCGACGCCCATTTTAAAGCTGGAAAGAATCAGAAAAAAAAGGCAAATAACTAAAAAATAAATAATGAAAACCAATTGAAAAGTTGCTTAGAATTGTCAGTTCTATAACATCATAACGGTTACCTTAAAGGTGAATCACCCGTTTAAGTGAGAGAGGAGAGGCTAGCTTATGGCCAAGGGCTATGGCACATTGTGAACACCTCTGTATTCAGGCCAAAAAAGCAACATAAAAACTGTCTGTTTTCCCCAGTCATCAGCGCGTTGATGTCCCTGCTCTCGCTCTCCTGGGCCCTGGTTTCTTACAGCCGATTCCTTTGCCTCCTCAAGCCCGGACACCTCTCCATGCCCTGGGCCTCGCTTCTCTGCCAGCTGCTTTGGAGGGCCGGAATGATCGGGACTAGGGCCCTGGCCTTGGCGGTGTTTGCCAGGGTCTATCACTTCTGGGTGTTTGCTGTGGCAGGTAAGATTGTCCATCTCCACCACTTTCCATATGTCTCTCCTTCATGGCCATAGATATCAAAAAAATGTCTACATAGAGGTTTTCTTGTTCTTCCTCCTGCAGGTGCCCACTGGCTGGTCATGTCCTTCTGGCTAGTAGCCCAGCAAACGGACCTCATCTCCAGACCCTGCTATTGGAAGTTGTTCAATGCCCTAGTTGGGGCAGTCTACGTCTTCTGCTTCCTTAATGTCAGAGATGGACCTTCAAGGTACCGCGTTGCCATCTTTTATACGGTGAGGCTTTTTATAGTTGTATATTTATCAGATTTAAGTAATGCCAAATTTTCTATATTCGAGCCTGCCATATCTGTACCATGCGGCCCATTGGCATCAGCAATTGCACCTGCAAATAATGAAACTGCGGAGGAGCAGTGAATTGTAGAGTTGAATATTGAGGTTTCTATAGTAGGCATGCCGGTGACACCCCTATATGCCATAGAGTTGGGATTGACATCCCATTCTAGTATAGGTATGGGATAGGGATGCACCGAATCCAGGATTCGGTTGGGGATTTGGCCTTTTTCAGCAGGATTTGGATTCGGCCGAATCCTTCTGCCTGGCCGAACCGAATCCTAATTTGCATATGCAAATTAGGGGCAGGGAGGGGAATTAAGTGACTTTTTGTCAGAAAACAAGGAAGTAAAAAATGTTTTCCCCTTCCCACCCCTAATTTGCATATGCAAATTAGGATTCGGTTCGGTATTCGGCCGAATCCTTCGTGAAGGATTCGGGGGTTCGGCCGAATCCAAAAAAGTGTATTTGGTGCATCCCTAGTATGGGATCCGTTATCCAGATAGCTCCAAATTACAGGAAGGCTGTCTTCCATAGACTGCCCATCAATGCAACTTGGAAAGTGAGGACTATATTGAGCTGTTTCAAACAGTGCAGGTATGGGATCTGTCTCGTGTTGATTCCATTTTATACAAATATTTAAAAATTATTTCCTTTTTCTCAGTAATAATAAAAGTCGCTTGTACTTGATCCCAACTAAGATATAATTAATCCTTATAGGAAGCAAAACCAGCCTGTTGGGTTTATTTAAAGGAGAAGGAAAGGCGCTATTTACTTGGGGGTGCCAACAGTTAGGCATCCCCAAGTGATTGTATATAATTACCTGACACGCCAGGGGGCCAGTGCTCCTATCGGCAGAAAACTGCACCGGCCCGGGGTTCTTGCAGCGAGCACCACGGAGTGATCGTCTTTCTTCATGCGCAGTAGCATGAAAAGTCGAACTTTAACGAAGAAGCCAGCTATTTAGTTCTACTGCACATGCGTCTGCCCAGGGAAAAAGAAAGAAGATGGAAGCCGATTGTTTCAAGGTGCTCACTTGAAGAACCCCTGGACCGATGCAGTTTTCTCTTAAAGGAAAACTATACCCCTCAAACAATGTAGGTCTCTATAAAAATATATTGCATAAAACAGCTCATATGTAAAACACTGCTTCATGTAAATAAACCATTTTCATAATAATAGTATAATATAATAGTAGTATGTGCCATTGGGTAATCGTAAATAGAAAACTTCCATTTTAAAAAAAAAAAAATAAGGGTATAGTTTTCCTTTAATAGGAGCATTGGCACGGGTGTGATGCAGGCCCGGATTTGTGAAGAGGCGACCAAGGCCCGGGCCTAGGCAGCAGAATTTTAGGGGGCGGCATGCTGCCCAACCACACCCACATTGGTTCAGAAACACTGGGGATGCGGAGGAGAAATTTTTACGTGCGCCAACCCCCATTGCTCTGGTCTCGATTTGAGCGAATAAAAGGGAAGGGATGGGGGCGATGAATGACAGTGGGCCAAGGGGCACAAGCTATACAAATCCGGCACTGGTGTGATGTATATAAATTCTTGGAGGTGCCTAAATTTTGGCGCCACTGATTAAATATGCCTTTCCTTCTCCTTTAATTTATACATGGATTTTCTAGTAGACTAAAGGTATGAAGAGCCAAATTATAGAAAGATTCGTTATCCGGAAAACCCCAGGTCCTGAGCATTCTGGATAACCGGTCCCATACCTGTAATGTGTTTATAAGTGAATGGATTGTGCATGTGCTTGGGTGGCCTAATGCCTATTTTCCTTGCAGGTTATGCTGATAGAAAATGCAGTTCTGCTGCTGCTTGCTACGGACTTCCTGCAGGAGGTGCTGTGGAGCAACGTCAAAGTGACTGTGGCTGTGATGAGCGGATTCCTTATTGGTGAGAATGGGAATTTGATGGATGAGTCGGGCCTGTGGGTAATTGTGCCAGTTGTACTTCTCCTTCTGGGATCCTGCACTTTTTTGCACACGAGTACTTCAGGCAGCGGCACCCAATCGTAAGGGCAAGGTCACACACTGAGTTTTTATCTTGCATTTTTATAAATGGGCAGCGGAGCATAAATACACACACAATTCTAAATAATTCCGAGCCAACATGCAACTCCAGTATTTGCAGTTTTCAGCTGAAACCCCATATTATTGAACTCTGAGATCTGCAGGTTCGCTGAAATACGCTACATACAGTATTTCAATTAGGGATGCACCAAATCCGGGATTCGGCCTTTTTCAGCAGGATTCGGATTCGGCCGAATCCTTCTGCCCGGCCGAACCGAATCCCAATTGCGGGAAGGGAAATGGTGTGACTTTTTGTCACAAAACAAGGAAGTAAAAAATGTTTTCCCCTTTCAACCCCTAATTTGCATATGCAAATTAGGGTTCGGTATTCGGCCGAATCTTTCACGAAGGATTCGGGGGTTCGGTCGAATCCAAAATAGTGGATTCGGTGCATCCCTAATTTCAATATGGCGGCCAAACCCCTGCGAGATGGATTGCGCATATATGTATTTGAGGCGTTGAATAACTAGGCGAAATGTCATCGACCCCATTAAAGTCTATTTCCGCTGTGAAACAAGACGAAAAAATTCACCCATCCCGACTGGTGATGTATCAGTCTGGCTACATTTTTCATGTAAATTGATTATCCACTTGGCTTTTTTTTTTTTCTTCACAAAAGTTTACTAACATTCTTCCGAGTGGAATGAGGAAACAGAAATGCATGTTCGGAAAACGACAGGCTGAAAACGCATATTATCATACATGTGTGGTTTCATTTACGATCGTTTTTAAAAACACCTCGCCCTAATGTGCCAGGGTTCTCGTACTGTCATTTTATTTATAGAATGTGCTATTTTGTGAGAGACTTAAATTTGCTAAACATTGCACAGCTTCATAATGTACTGAGATATAAATCCAACACCTGGGAGAACAGGTTCTATCCGATTGGGCAAATGTACTAAGCTGGAATCTGTGTCAGTGGGCCATGTGACACACCGTCCGTCAGTACAGGTTAGTACAGGTTATAGTGACACATCCCAGGCAACTTGCTGCTAATATGGTGGGGGAATAAAGTTCTTTCTAAATGAATGAGACCAAAGCCCTGTCTTGCTGTGGGAGGCGTCATTAAAAGAACAGTAACACCAGAAGTTTTTTTTTAAAGTAATGAAAATAGCATGTACTGTTGTCCTGCACTGGCAAAACGGGTGTGTTTTCTTCAGAATACTATCGTTCATATAAACAAGCTGCTGTGTAGCCATGGGGGCAGCCATTCAAGCACAGGATACACAGTAGATAACAGATAAGTACTACTATAGTTTATATAAACAAGCTGCTGTGTAGCCATGGGGGCAGCCATTCAAGCACAGGATACACAGTAGATAACAGATAAGTACTACTATAGTTTATATAAACAAGCTGCTGTGTAGCCATGGGGGCAGCCATTCAAGCACAGGATACACCGTAGATAACAGATAAGTACTACTATAGTTTATATAAACAAGCTGCTGTGTAGCCATGGGGGCAGCCATTCAAGCACAGGATACACAGTAGATAACAGATAAGTACTACTATAGTTTATATAAACAAGCTGCTGTGTAGCCATGGGGGCAGCCATTCAAGCACAGGATACACAGTAGATAACAGATAAGTACTACTATAGTTTATATAAACAAGCTGTTTTGTAGCCATGGGGCAGCCATTCAAGCACAGGATACACAGTAGATAACAGATTAGTACTACTATAGTTTATATAAACAAGCTGCTGTGTAGCCATGGGGGCAACCATTCAAGCACAGGATACACAGTAGATAACAGATAAGTACTACTATAGTTTATATAAACAAACTGCTGTGTAGCCATGGGGGCAGCCATTCAAGCACAGGATACACAGTAGATAACAGATAAGTACTACTATAGTTTATATAAACAGGCTGCTGTGTAGTCATGGGGGCAGCCATTCAAGCTCAGGATACAGAGTAGATAACAGATAAGTACTACTATAGTTTATATAAAGAAGCTGCTATGTGGCGGAAATTGAAAAAAGACTATGGCACAGGTTAAATAGTGGATAACAGATAACACCATTATGTTCTACAGAGCTTATCTGCTGTGTAACCTGAGGAAGGGGTTGACCCCGAAAGCTTGTGCCAACACTGCTGAATAAATGTCCTAAAAGGCAAAATCATATGTTTGGTGTGCTTCCTCCCTATGGGAATTCGTTACCTGAGCTTTTTCTCCATCATGCCACTCTTCCACTAATCCAATCACAATGGCACATTGTAACTCTTTTAAGAGGTGACATCTGAGATTCACAGAGGTGTAGATTCTGTGTAGTTACTGTGATTGGATTAGTGGAAGAGTTTATATGTCGAGAACTTCCCACACCAGTTGTACTGAAGAAGCTGCTCGGATGAGTAGTGAGATGTCTTCAATGATTACTCGGCAAGTCCAGTTGTTTTTAGATTTACCTATACTAGATAAGCAAGTAAAGTGTTTTCCCACCCCTAATTTGCAAATGCAAATTAGGATTTGTTTTCGCTATTCAGCCGAATCTCTTGTGGATGATTCGGGGGTTTGGCCGAATCCAAAATAGTGGATTCGGTGCATCCCTGGTATTAATTTGTATGCCCAAGCCATTGGGATCATGGTAGTAAATATGAAAAGAACATGTATCTGAAGAAATGTCTCTTTAAAATTGGGTTAACAGCCGCTTTGTGCCTAGAGATGTAAATCATTGTGTTGTAGTAGAAAGAGCCTTAGGGCTGATACAAAGGAATGAGGAAACCTGAACTGAAAGAATGGGTAGGAAGGTTGGGCACCTGCCCCCTGGTAATAGGGTGGGGCAATCCCTGTAAATCAGCTGATGATTCTTAAAACATCATCACAACATGCCTGTCCTGACTCAGATGGGGGGGGATTAGTGACCCCATCTGAAATAATGTTGTGGGACTTGAGGTTCAGAGAAGTGCTACTTCACGCAGTGATCTGCTTTAATGTGACCCCGTATGACAGGACAGAGAAGAACAACTAAAAAGCATACCTGTTGTTTATGTCTTGCAGGTTCTGCTGCATTGATTATATACTACACCCTGCTGCACCCCAAATCCACACAAATATCCCAGAGCTTTAGGAAAATGGCGCACGTAGTCAGAGCAAAGCGAGACGCCTTTCCACGGAACAACCGACATGGAGCCGCTAAAAGAGATGATAGTGATGCCTTCAGGAGCGCTGCTGCCAATCTGAAGTATAGGAACAAGGAAACCACATCCGATGTCGAGGGCCTTGTTCACTGGCTCCAGAAATCCAGCAGGTGCCATTACTGGCTGCTCTTAAAGCTGGCCATGAAAACAGGCAACATGTCCAAGATCAACGCAGCTTTTGGTGACTGCGATTTTGGCTTGACCTTTTCTCCGAGCTGTCCAGAAGATATGCCAAATGGTGACCATCACCATCAAACGGAATCTCCTGATTTTGTAATTTTAGAGTCGGAAAAGTGGGTTTTTGGAAAGACGGATGTTGAATCCTCATCTTATGTCACTCTGGGTAAATCTGGTGCAGAAGACAACAAGGTCAACCAAGCTCGAGAAGTACGGAATCCTGGTGTTTCTCAGAGCAGCAGAGACGCTCCCCAAGTGAATGGAACCTTGTACTTCAGTGCAAATACAGAAGACATTTTACATTCTGCTAAAGAGCTGGGGTCTGTACTTGAGCAGCCTGGTGCTGGTTTAGTAGAACCCATTCAAACCCCTACAAAAGAAATCCCGGCGCAGGAAAAAATGCGCACCGAGATGTATCCCGTCATATGTGTCAGCCCTATACTAACTTTGGCCACCAACAGCAACTTCCAGAGGAGCATTGCCCCGGATGTAGGAAGCCTGTGTGACGCGTCTTCTTTATCTAATGATGATGCCGATATTACGGAAACAGAGGAACCACTTGTGGAGAAAGAACGACTTTTATTGCCTCCTGGGCTTCTAGCCCCATCTTTAAGAGGGAGATTGGTTCAGGAGGAGAAGCCCTGTTTCACCTCCACCCCTAAACCCCAGTCCACAAGCCTTGAACCTGGGTTACGGGAGGACAGTAAAACAAAGAGAAAATTGCTTGAGCCATAAGTGACCGTGTAGTGGACCAGGTTTATCACATTTGGAAGTGTCATACTGGAATCATGAATGGGTACATACAATGGAACGTTTCCTTTGGGCGGTACTGGGAAGCATATCACATCTGTAATATGTTTTCTGTAGTGTGGGTAGGAAGCACCTGGTTGTGCGATGAGTCATTTATCATGTACACGTGTGTTTGCTATGGGCAGATAAGTTTATCATGTCTGTAATGCCAGTGAAATTACCAGCTTAGGGGTTAATACAGGTACTAAAATGCCTGTAAAACATATTATGCTTTCAGAGACTTAATAATTAACCCTGAAATAGCTAAGTTATTGACCTGATAAGTATTTGCGTGGTGTGTTCGTAGCACATGGGTTATGTAATATGTTTAAATGCACAACAGGCAGGGGATGCCCATCTCTATTACTAACGACAAAGCCACAGCTTTAGAATTAATATATATATTTGTACTATGCGGTCTTAGTATCAAGATACTCCGTGTATTATTGCTTCTATGAGTAAGCTGAAAAGAACCACTATCTATCTGCTTTCTCTAATGGACTCTCTAACGAGGAAACTTTGGGCGACACCGCGAGTGCCATGCCGCAGTCGTTTTTACATTGTAGCAGGCGGAAGCAGTTGAGGGGAGATTAGTCGCCTCAAAGAAGAGGTGATTAGTCACCTGGAAACCGAATCTCTCCGTGTGACATTACCCTAAGGGCAAATTCAGGGCTTAAATTTGCAATATAAACCCCCATTTTTTTTAATCTGGCCTCAATGAATATGTCTTGTGTTGAACATATGTTTTGCCTTTTATTTATAACATATTGGTCATTAACCAAATCAATGGTTTTTGCTCTTGCTCTAGACAATGTTTAAGGCTCTTTCCAAATTCCTGGTTCTGCCAGTCACTGTTTGGAGTAGGTAGTAAAACAAATTACCAGTTGGTTAAATCACTCTATAATGAACTACTACTCAAAGGCTGCAACTGATTGAAGGGAGCAGTTTGTTTATACAGACCTCATGCTCGTCTACAAAATGCTTCTCCATTAGTGCTTCGTGATACCAAAAATTTCAAAAATATGGATTTTGTTTTATTTAAAAAAAATAGGCAGAACACATTTTTAGTACAAGCCTTATTTATTGTGCAAAGGTTTATATGTAGGTGCACAGTGCTGTCTTTAAAAGCAATGGCACCAGGGGAGGATTCCAAGAGTTTTTTTGCCTGGGTGATTTGTAGCTCCACAGACCAAAGTACTTACATCAGGTCAGGTACCTGTGGAATAGCCACAGAGTGGGCAAGATTTGGGCAAAGAAGCCCTGATAGCCTACTAATAATAGTAAGGATGCAACGAATCCAGGATTCGGTATGGGATTCGGCCTTTTTCAGCAGGATTCGGCCGAACCCTTTTGCCTGGCAGACCCTAATCCTAATTTGCATATGCAAATTAGGGGCAGGGAGCAGAATCGTGAGACTTTTTGTCACAAAACAAGGAAGTAAAAAATGTTTCCCCCTTCCCACCCCTAATTGGAAAATGCAAATTAGCGTTCGGTATTTGGCCGAATCTTCGTGAAGGGTTTGACATAATCCAAAGTAGTTGATTCACTGCATCCCTAAATAATAATATATTTATTTGAATGAATAATAATAAAAAGAAAAATTTGAAAAAATTCTTTAATTAAGCTACACAGAACTCTGATGTGATATTGACTAAAATTAGCTGAAAATATCCCCGATATTTTGTAATTGCACCACTGTCATAACGTCAAATCACATGTACTGTATATCGTCACCCCCAAATTAAGATCATCAATGGGAGGATCAAATGTTGTGACATATCACATGGCATGCCAAGCGCTGACTGGTTCAAGTTCTGACAGTTGGACCCTCTATATGGGGCCTGGTGGTTGCTTGGCTCACTATCGATAGTGGGCATTTACCGACAGACATTTCAATTCTTTTCATTCCACTGCTTGTGTAGGAGTTTACATTGCTCTATTGTCTTATTATTACTTAAAGGATCAGTAACATAAATTTAAAAAAAAAACGTTAGTATAGAACGAAAAAAAAAACCACGACAAATTAAACTTTTATATCGCTAAGTCTTTATTAAGAAATAACTTGCAGAAACTCTGTTTGCACTCCTCTTCAGAAAAGGCGACACGGCAACGATCCATCATGCGGCGCTGGATTTCTCCTCCCAAGCTATCTCCTATAAGGAAAGCAGGAGGAGAAATTGAGCGCCGCACAATGGATCGTCGGATCGCCTTTTCTGAAGAGCGCCGTTAAGGTACGCTATTTCTTGATTAAAAAAAATTAGCGATTTTAAAAGTATGACTTCGTCCTTGTTTTTTTTTTTTTTTGTTTTATACAAACAATTTTTTGATTGATGTTACTAGTCCTTTAATATCCTGATAAAGGGGTTATTGTCATGACTTCCATTTCCAGGTTTGTCTGATAAACACACGTCAACTGAACAGGCCCCCATACTGAGGCATGGCCAGTAGGACTGCTGCTGTAACTCTGTTTTATGTGAAAATGTCTCCTCAGTCATCTGAATCCCGAGCAGAAGAAAAGAAGCGTTTTTTTTTACACCTTTTTTTTGTGTGAAAATAGATGTTGCTGTTGGCAGATGATTTTAGTTGTACTAATGGGCCACAGGTTGGCTAAAGGTGGCCATACACTGGCCGATAAAAGCTGCCGCCAGACTGTGTCGGCAGCTTATTGGCCCGTGTATGGGGGCCCCCGACGGGCCAGATCTCGATCGGATGGGTTTAAAAACCCCGTCGGATTGCGGCCGCATCTGTTCGTTGATGCGGTCCTGCGATCCGACCGCCCATTTGCGAATGCTAGGATCCGATCGTTGGGCCCTAGGGCCCACGATCGGATCTGCCCGATATTGCCCACGGAGGGAGATCCGCTCGTTTGGCGACATCGCCAAATGAGCGGATCTATCAATGTGTGGCCACCTTTAGACTGATTGATTAAGGGGGCAGTTTTATTTTCGAGTTGTATTTTTTTGGTCAAAACTCGCATATTAAAAAAAAAAAAAAAAACTTGAATATTCAAGATTTATTATACCGACCCTGGAAATAGCTCAAATCTGAAAATGCACCTAAAACATGTTTCAGTCAATGGGGTAAATTTATCAAAGAGTGAAGTTCCGCCACTAGAGTGAAATTCCGCAGCTCTCCATTCATTTCTATGGGATTTTGAAAGGCGTATTTATCAATGGGTGAAAGTGAAATTTCACCCTTTGATAAATACGCCTTTAAAAACCCCATAGAAATGAATGGGAAGTGGCGGAACTTCACTATTAACTTCACTCTTTGATAAATATACCCCAATGTGAGGTCTTCGTTTTTATTTTTTGGAGGGTTTTGTCCAAAATCCCAAATAATTTCAGCAATTTTAAATTTTCCCATCGAAAACTCTATTAATTTGAGACTTCAGGTTGCAGGACTCAAACTCGTGTATTTCGGTTTTTGCCATTTGAGGTTTTCCTAAAATAAGAAGTAATTTGAGGTAAAAAAAACCCACTCTACCTTTGATAAATAACCACCAAGGTGTTAATGTCCCCAACAATTTCTTAATTCATCCTGCCTATAACTGCTGCACCTTGGAATGCCAGTGTGCAGAACCGTTGGTAGTCGCCCATTAGGACTTTCTAAAGATAAGCTATGGCTGCACTCCATTGAAATGTTGTCCTTAATGGCCAGTATTTCATGATAAATGGAATATTTTGCTTGACCAATCACTTTTGAGCAAAGAATCTGACATGGCAGCCTCTTGAGATACTCCGCAAGAGAATCAATATACAGCTTCGATTGTCTTCAGATTCAGGAACTGGTCTGAGATATGTAATGCAAGTAGTCCAGTTGTGCTCCAGTCAACTGGTTTGGAAACCTATGATATAAAGGTCCCGGATATTTCTATACTTGTTAGATTGTTAGTATTTGTGTTACTTCTGAGTATTATGAAGGAAATGCTGAGAATAGATACTGCCTTACCCATTGATTGGGTTATTTATTGCTCCCCCGTTTGGCACCTTTGTGTTATTCTCAGTACTCCATATATGTAATTCTAATTAAACCGTGTTTATGTTTTAGCTAGAATATTTTTGCACGTCATAATAATAACCATGAATACTTTAAAAGGGAAATGCATCCTAAAACATATGCTTGGTTTTATATGTATCATGAATGAAATGGGCAGGCACAGATCGAGGCTTATTCTTACGCTAGTCTGGGCATTCTGACACGATTTTCAAGCGACCATCGCCTGGTCTCTGTCAGTTTAGTTGTCTTCAAGCACGTGGCAGTCGGTGGTTTTCAGCACTAATATGTGGGTCCAGAGGATTGCCATTGGCCTGAATGGGGGCATTTCAGAAGTCTACGCCCAGATCAATATTGATTCATTCTGATTTTTTTATAATTATTCTATAGACATATAACTATTGAGTTATTTAACACGTTACTGTAGGCTGAAATATGTGTGAGCTATCGTTTGCATGCATTATCATGTATGTTATACTGTATATTATATATACTAATATCTATGCTTGCCATTGCTTCTCTGGGTTCTTTGCTTTTACCTCCCAGATCAGCTTTGGTCAGGCTTGTAATTGCTGTGGAACAGGTTAATCCATAAATAAAAGAAATGTAATATTTCTGTCCCTCGTCTGTTGTTTTATTTCCTCGAAACATAGCAATTCACATTTGCTTTCTTTGTTTTACTTCCACGCCCATGGACTAGAGTCCTGCGTGGGACCAATTTGTGCAACGCGCATACTTACCCGCTTGGACCCACAAGTCCTTGTCCACGACCCGCTGACCATCAAGAAACAGGAAGAACTGTCATTGTAATAGTAATTGTAGTAGTCGTGATCATAAAGCAGTAAACCAGCACGTGCTGTCGTAAACCGGAAGTGACATCATTAGAAGTAGGCGTGATCAGAAAAAATGAGTAAAATTTGCTATTGAGAAGACCCCAACCCGAAGAACCGCCGTCCCGCGTCTATACCCGCTCCCGAAACTTCATCCTGCAACCCGCAGGGTACTGCAGGTTCTTGTGAGTAACCCGTGGGTACCCAACCCGCTGCAGGACTCTACCATGGACTGCACCTGCCATTATCCTTATAAAATATATGTTCAATACCTTGTTCAGGCCCAATGCTGAACCAATCTATGGTTGAGGGTAAAGGTAGCATGCTGACCCCTTTCAGCTTCTTCAAGGCACTGATGATGATTGGGGGTGTCTAAGTTGTATTCTATAAAGCCTCTGTCTTCTATGTAGAGTCTATGGCAAGCATAGTCAGAACATAGGTGGAGATTTTGCTTGATCTTTAAGTTGTCTATAATAACCATCCATTGATCACTCTTCCACCCTGCAATATGTTTTGGCCTGTGACTTTACTGCATTTCCAAGATACTCTATTGTTTCCAATAGTTCGAAAGTGTTGGGCTGGCCAGTCTAGGAGTACCTGTGTCCAGTATTATTACCAGCTATAGTTCATTTTCTCAGGTTTACAGCCATAATACACAAGTTCACCCACTGACCCTAATTAAAGGGGAATTGCCACTACTATAAAAAAAATACTCTAAACAGCAGCAGATGCTTATAATCCATTTTCAGATATAAGTAATTATTTGTAGTTTTCACAACCTAACCTGGCTGCAGTCGACAACAATGATGCTGCGAGTCACTGACAGGTTTTGCCCTGCTGTAATTGGCTAATCCCAGCATGAGTCAGCAATTGGCAATACACTACTGATGCACAGCATGGTTGAGCTGAAAAAAAAATTAAGTATCCCCTTAAGTTATTATTAGAATAGAAATCTAGTGCAGACGTTGGGCTTCACACATCACTTAAAATAAATTGCTAGATGCCCCGTGTGCCAACAACTGAACAGGCAACATTTTGTTCTCTCAAACAAAATCCCTTCTTCGTCATTCAGCAGCTGCCCCCGGGCTTTCTTATTAAGTATCCCAGTCATAATTTTATTTTTTTAGGAGCCTTAATAAACCACAGTTTGTAAATATGTATGTGCTGAAGCTGTGTTGTATGCAGTATTTAAATACAGAGAGAGAAGGAGACAACAGTTCACCATATTAAGTAAAAGAACAGGTACTAGTTGCTCCTTAACCTTGTCCAAGTGAAGAAGTAATAAGTACAGGGAGGTGCAGCAGGAGGTTAACCTTAATAATCTTGTGTAAAAAAGAATTGTATGGACCCCCCAAACTCATAAGGTTACAGAAATATGGAAACACTGGGTAACAAGCACCCTACTATAGTTCCAGAGATATCTAGGGCACAAGTAAATACTCACCCCAAATCTCCCCCTAACTGGCCTTCAGACTGGACCCCCTTAGCTCATAACAAGGCTACAGATATATAGAAACATTGGGGCAACAATCATCTGCCTATAGTTCCAGGGGTACCCATGGAACACATAAGCACTCACCCCAAATCTCCCCCTAACTGGCCTTCAGGCTGGGCCCCCTTAGCTCATAAGATTACACATATATAAAAACATTGGGGTAACAGTCACTCTGCTATAGTTTCAGGGTACCCAAGGCACAAATAAACACCCCAAATCTCCCCCTAACTTACCTTCAGACTGGGCCCCCTTAGCTCATAACAATAATATATTGAAACATTGGGGTGACAGAAACTTTTACCCCAATTCCCACTGTAATTAGTCTTAGGTTTGGGCCCCTCTTGGTGTGGGTCTGCGGGTTTTCTAGTAACGTTCCAGTAAATCTTACGGAAGAATCTAGCTGATGATTACAGGTAGGGTTGCCATCTGGCCGGTAAAAATGAAGGCTGATGCCAATGTTATAAATAGGGAAAAAAGATAAATATATAGGAAGGCCGGTATTTTTTTTCCATAAAAGGTGGCAACCTTAATTACAGGTTACAGACTTGCTACTTGCTACCCGTCTATATCTATATTGGATCCTCTGCTCTTTGTTATTGTGATTGTTCCAGTGGAACTTTAGTTTGTCCCATATTCCTAAGGATGTCACCAGATCGAGTGCTTAGATGTGTGACATTGGCTTGTGCCAAAGAAAGAAACAAGCACAAATGCATGTGTGCGTAATGTTCACAAGTACAGCTTGTAGGTGATGAAGTTAAGGTGCTATCACAAATGCCTGGCAGTATTTCTGTTCCCCTGAGGAATGAGGACGAGCAACTTTCTAAAACCACAAATGCACATGGTGCTATGTAGCAGGCTATTCAAATACACCACACGGAGTCAGGTACAGGGTCCCTTGACTGTAAGTGTGCAACCATGTCCCACCAGTATCTGATTGTAGCTGGCAAAGTTAAGTAATGTGGGAATTCTGGTAAGAGATGTTGCACTGTGGGATAAATCTCTGCAAACTATGCCATTGTAGTCTCTGTGACGCAAAGTTGCAATGAGGGTAAGGATATGATTAAAGTCACCAGTATATCTCCTCCAGACCAAGTCAGCACAAGTGTGCAACATCTTATCTGGCTACATCGTGGCTATATATATAACAAGGGTTCATAGAGGAACACAGATGTTCATACGAAATGATGGAGTTGAATGGGGTGGTAAAAGTATAGCCTGGCATGACAGTACATTTAATGCCCAGGCCTAATTACTGCTCCACCTTTGGGCCACGCCATGTTCATCCAGGGATTTTCTACCTTTGATTTATCAAAACTTCATGTGCTTATCCTAATCAACACCCAGGCTTCACACACTTGGAACACCTTTAGAATTACAATAGGGGTTACAGGTGAGTGCAAGAAAGATTTAAGACAAAATGTGCAACCAGCGGAATGCCATTCATCCTCAAAACAAAAGTTTGGACCTTACGGTAAAAAGGCTCTATTTAGGAACCATGTAAGGGTGCAAGGAGTTCACTCAGGCCTCACCTAAATTGTAATTGTGTCTCATGAATACGTATGGCCTCACTGTTTAGTCACAAACATTCTTTCTAAATGTCAGTCTGGAAAATGCTTCACAACAAACACAGCAGAGATCTGACCTCCTGCGATAAATTGGCTTTGAAGAGGACTTCCCTGTACTTCCTATCCAACCTCACAGAAGATGAGGGACTTAAGATGGCCATAGACGCATGGTTAAAGTTGTACAGGTTCCTAGGATTTTGGATCATGTGGGTATCATCCCAACATTTTTTGTACCATCGGTCATTTAGTCCAGAAGATTTCTGCTGGCTAACAATTTCTCTGCATGTATTGCTTATCTGACAATATCAATGGGTGACTGTCACTACTATTTGTCATAACTTTTGTATGATTGCTGTCTGTCTATTAACATCTGATTTGTTATTTTAACTACTTCATTTAATGTGTATGGTTAATAGTAGTTAATTTAATTGAAAATAACGATCTTTCGATCAACGTACAAAAAATAAAATCTGTACGTCTATGGCCAGCTTTAGCCGGGGTCGGACTAGACATGATCTCCCGGTGGGCCCCAACATAGGAAAATCCCCATCAGACCATTCTTATTTAGACCTCTATAACCCTATAGAATTGAGTGCTCTGTACATGTCCTTGCTGTGAGGTTGGGCCCTATGAGGCACAGTCTTACACTGGCCATAGATGTAAAGATTTTTAAAAGATCTTTTTGTTATCGTGAGGCCAAGATTATCTTGAAACGATCATTTAAATGTTTAAATTTGTCCATCAACTAAAAAGACAATTTCAAGCGATGTTATTTAGTTGAAGCCAGGAAAACTGAGGGGAGCTGCCTGCTTGGCCCTACAAACACAGATAGATTTCACTTTGACCAATGAAAATCTTTTAACATGGCCGATCAATTATCGGACATATGTTGGACGAAAAATCGTAAGATGTACAATGGTTCGATTCCCACTAACTTCACGATGATTTTGACGGATTGGTTGGATTGCACTAAAATCGTTCGTTTACCAAAGAAAAATCTTTGCGTCTATGGGGACCTTTACACTGGATGTAGCTTGTTGGACATCTGATGACTGAGATGAAACCAAATGGCATTTAGTGGCTGACACATTTTGCTGTTTTTAACCCAGAGTTTAAACAAATGTGATAATTCTTTCTGTTCGTCTGTTCTGTCTCCAATTTCTTCCATTTCTATCATTCTGCCTCCTATCCCCTTCTCATGATTTCCCCATTTCCCTTTTTTTTTCCTGAATATTATGCTTTCCCCTTTCTAATTCTGCTGTCCCTTTTTTATCTTCTTTTGTTTCCTTAATCCTTCTTTAAAGGAGAAGGAAAGGCTGGAGACACAGGGCCGGTGCTCCTATCAGGAGAAATCTGCACCGGCCCCGGGTTATAGGAGCGAGCACCACGGAAATATCTACTTCCGTCTTCGCGCAGCTGCGCATTTCCCCGGACTGAAGCATGCGCATTTGAACGAAAAAGCCGACTTTAAAGTTAAAGTTCAGCTTTTAGTTCTAATGCGCATGTGCAGCTGCGCGAAGACGGAAGTAGATATCTCCGTGGTGCTCGCTCCTATAACCCGGGGCCGGTGCAGATTTCTCCTGATAGGAGCACCGGCCCTGGGTTTTTGGTAAGTCGCTACAATCACTTGGGGGTGCCTAACGTTTGGCACCCCCAAGTGTCTCCAGCCTTTCCTTCTCCTTTAAGGGCTTTAGCACACGGGCAGATTCGGGGAGATTTAGTCGCCTGGCGACTAATCGCCTCTTTCTTCGGGGGCGATCTCCCTGAACTGCCTTCCACCTGCTAAAATGAAAAATCTCCTGCAGCAATGAACTCGCGACGCTTCGATTTCCGAAGTTGCCTCACGAGGAAACTTCAGGCGACTTCGGAAATCAAAGCACCGCAAGTGCATTGCCGCAGTCGATATTTAGTTTCATTAGACGGAAAGCAGTTCGGGGAGATTGTCGCCTGAAGAAGAGGCGATTAGTCGCCAGGCGACTAAATCTCCCTGAATCTGCCCGTGTGCTAAAGCCCTTATGCGTTCTGCTCTTTCTCTCCTGTCATCTTCTTATCTCATCAGCTGGCATCCTTTGTTCTTCTCTTCATTCTTTTTGTTATTTACATTTAACCCCTCAGTTCTCTTCTTCCCAGTCAGACTGGGCCGGCGGGACACAGTGAAAAAACCCAGTGGACCCCCGCCGACCCAGACCCCCTTCCCCAATCTGCCGTCCCCCCAAAAAAAATTTGTGCTGTGTGCCGGCATTCTCGTATGCATGCAGGGGTCCCTGAAGGCAGGGTCTTTTTCACGCTACTTCCTTCCTGCCGCGACCAGCGTAAAACACAGTGCACCCCTGTGCAGAAGTGCCCACGCTCATCGGAGTTGCAGTGGGGGCTCTGTAGCGGTCTTAAAGATATCAAGATGCTTTATGTTTATAATGGTAAAAAGTTTAAAAAAAAACCTACCCCCCTACCATACATAGACCCCCCCCTCCCTTCTGCCCCCAGCCTAAGTGTTACCCTGGGCAAATGCCCCTAAGTCCATGAACTCCGGTGGCTGAATCTGCACCGAGGGGTAAGTAAAACGTTAGGGGCATTTGCCTGGGGTAACACTAAGGCTGGAGGGAGGAGGGAGGGGGGTCTATGTAGGGTAGGGTTTTTTTAACTTTTGGGTTTGCTTTTTATTTAAAGCCAGACGGAGTCCATACCCTGTTGGCCTATGTATGGGGAGCAGGTTTTAAATATTCATTTGAGGGGAAGCGCATTGTCCCTCTGATTCAGTTTGTCTCTAATAGATATCTGTAGGCCCTATTATGATCCGAGCATTAACCAGGGGCTAAACAAGAGAATTAGCCCAATTTAACCCATTCTGTGACCTCGCCAGCTTGAGAAACATGTAAGAGGTCAGATTACCTCAAAAATAACCCCTTGTTTTTTGGGGACTTCTTGATGATGTTAAACCAGGGTTCTTTTTTGGTTTTAAAATTTAAGAGCCCCACCATTACTAAATATTGCTATAAATGACAATAACTCATTTATTCATTAATCATAATAAAAGGAACTAAAAGGAACTATACCTGTTACCAGCATCCCACCTCACGTCTCCTCGCAGGGTTGGCGGGTTTCCAGCCAAATTGGGCTACTAATTAAAAGTCCCGGCGGGTTTTGAAAGTACAAACTAGGATTTGGGCCTTTGGCTGGTTTGTAATTTGGAAACCAGCCAAAGTTGTTTCTTGTCCTAATGTGCAAAGCCTACATCTCACAATGCATGTTGGGTAATGTCGTTTTTGTTTAACATTTTGCCAACTACCAAGTTCAACGTAAGACTACAATACCCAGCATGCAATGGGGCTGACTTGTGTAGAAGACGGTTGGTTACCAGATTTTGGGCTCTGTACCCCAGTCTCCCGTCACTCTTTCCAGAGACTTTGCTCAATTTCAGACAATTTTGGGGCAAAAATCTGCTGGCCACTAACATGTCTAGAGGTTGAGCTGTTTTACCAATATTTATTGAAATTATATCTGTATTATGGACTTCTGGGGCCCCTGTACCTCCTGGGCCCCCCTCTGCAGTTACGTCCCCTGGTGACGGGCGAATCTGTCCCATTTTGCTTCGTGGGGACATTTGTTAAAAAGTGAAAAATTCTAAATTAATTTTCACATAAATTCATTAATTTCTTTAGAATTGTTTTCACTTTGAATATTGTGCTTTTTTTGGATACTTTTGAAGTGCCTCTTGGCTAGTTTTGGGCTGGTTTTGCAGCTGACTTTGGCTGTTTTTCAAAATTAGACCTGGCTCAGTGGCTAAATCCCTGCCTGACTGGATCCCAGTCCCTCTCCTCTTCCCTCACAGTCGCTGTCACGTCTAAAGGGGCGTGTCGAATGCGCGCATGCGCGGTAAGGCGGCGGAGAGCCCGCTGTGTAACTTCTGACTGGGAAAGGAGAAGTTTAGCGCGAGTGGAGGGGAAGGGTGGAGCGGGCAGGAGAGGGAAAGGGAGGGGGAGACGGAGAGCCGGCACAGTTTCTTCCCGGACATGGCTTTCAGGAGGAGGAAAAGTTATCCGCTCTTCAGCCAGGAGTTTGTCATTCACAACCATGCAGATATCGGCTTCTTCTTCGTGCTGTGCGTGCTCATCGGGCTCATGTTTGAGGTACGTTCCTCTTCCCCCCCCATAGGAGTGGGAGAGCCCGTGGGGTATGTAGCAAAGGGGCTGCTCCGCTGGCTGTGTCAGAGCTGTCTCCTCAGATAGTGACGAACTGGCACGTACCTACTCACTAGGTGGGGGTGTCGATACAATGAAGCCCGCAGTGCTAAGTAGTGAGAGTCCTATGGCCGCATCATTATCCCCCCCCGGCTTGGAGAATGGGGGGCGCCCATAGGGTAGGGATGCGCCGTTACACTGAGGAATGGGGGTTCTACTTGTATGAGCTTGTGCGGGGTTCTGACTAATGAGAGAGACCCTCTCGGTTCCTCTGTTGGCAAATCTGGTCCTGTGTAGTTTATAAACACAACTGAGGGGCTACTGGGAGTGAATCTGCAGGCTGAATCCCTGGCTGCCCCCCCCATGGGAAGGGGTAATGGTATGTGCTTTGTTTTCACTTGTTGGCTTGGATGTGAATTAACCCAGTGACTTTAGTGGGAGTGCAAGGAACAGGCAGCTGGATACAGTATCCCATTCCTCCACTGTCCTCCTCCCAAACATGCCCTCACCCCTGCTCACAACTGCCAACTCTTTCCCTTTGTGACTCTTGTGGTGCCAGAGATACAGTTGTGGCCGTGTCCCCGTGCAACCCTGACAAATGCCAGTGGGACAGTCCAAAGAACACCGGCGGGGGAGGTCATGCCAGGGAGCCAGTCATTCCAGGCTACATAATGCGTCTTGCAATAGAAATGGGAGTCGTTGCTCTTTACTATCATTATATATTCTGCAGCACTTTACAGAGGTTATACCCGGACTCCCTGCAGACTGTGCCCTAGTTGGAATCAAACCTAGGACCCCGGCGATGCACGACTGTCCTTATAACTTAAAATGATTAGTACTGCGGCTTGTGAATGGTTAGTATGGAGAAACAACCCCCCAGCAAAGCTTCCAAGGGCATGCTGGGAGTTGTAGTGGGCAACAACTGGAGGGCAGAAGATTGTGTGCCCCCCTGGGATATCACACTCGCAAATACTCCTGGCTGGGACCTTTTGTCCAGTGAGCAACTCCCAGCACCCCTTCACAGAGCCGGGGGCAGCCGTTCGCCATAGTGCAGTGCAATTATAGCGGCACAGTTAGGTCCAGGGTTGGCGGTTTTCCAGCCAAATTGGGCTATTAATTTAAAGCCCAGGCGGGTTTTAAAAGTACAAACTAGCCAAGGTACAGATTTGGGTGACTTTTTGGACCTTTGGCTGGTTTGTAACCAGCCAAAGTTGTTTCTTGCCCTAAAGTGCCAAGCCTGCATCTCCAAGTGCATGATGGGTAGTGTCGTTTTTGTTTAAACGAGGTGGTTCACCTTTAAATTAACTTTTAGTATGTTATAAAATGGCCAATACTAAGCCATCTTTCAATTGGTCTTCATTATTTATAGCCTTTTTCTTTGGATTCTTCTCAGCTTTCAAATGGGAGTCACTGACCCCATCTAAAAACCAATGCTCTGTAAAGCTATACATTTATTGTAATTGCTACTTTTTATTGCTATTGCTTTCTATTCAGGTCCTCTTCTATTCATATTCCAGTCTGGACCCTAGCAACCCAATTGCTGAAATTGCAAACAGGAGAGCTGCTGAATAAAAAGCTAAATAATTCAGAAACCACAAACAATAAAAAATGAAAACCAATTGCAAATTGTCTCAGAATATCACTTTCTACATCATACCAAAGGTTAATTTGAAAGCGAACAACCCCTTTAACAATTGACCAAACTGCCAAGTTGAATGTAAGACTATAATACCCAGCATGCAATGGGACTAAGTTGTGTAGAATTTGGATTTCGGGGCCTTTACCCCCAGTATCCAGTCACTTATGTATTTTCCATTGACTTTACTCAATTTCAGACAATTTGGGTGCAAAAATCTGCTGGCCACCAAAATGTCTAGAGGTTAACCTGTTTTACCAATATTTATTTATTATGGGGGCCGCTATACCTCCTGGGCCCCCCTCTGTAGTTACACCCCTGGTGGGGCGAATCTGTGCCATTTTGCTTCATGGAAAAATATGGAAAACTGAACATTTTAAAAAGACACATGTTCACATATATTCAATTTCATTTTTTGGAATTTTTTTTTACTCCACATATTGTGCTAATTTTGAGCTACTTTTGAAGTGCCTCTTGGCTAGTTTTGGGCTTGTTTTGTAGCTGACTTTGGCTAGTTTTGAAATTTAGACCTGGCAACCCTGGTTAGGGATTAGTAGTTTGGCGCACGCTCCACTCTAATTCTAATATCCATATATTTTACAACTATTATTATAATACAGGTATGGAACCCGTTATCCAGAATGCTTGGGACGTGGGGATTTCCAGATCTTTCTGTAATTTGGATTATCCAAATATCTGGCCAAAAGTCGGGCAGATCTCGATCTGTGCCTTTATGCGGTTCCGTGTTTCGACCGTCCGTATTGGATGCATTATGATTCGATCGTTGGGCCCTAGGGCCCACGATCGGATCAGCCCGATATCGCCCACCTCAATGTTGGCATATCGGGGAGATATACGCTCGTTTGGCGACAACAAGTGGATCTCTATGTCTATGGCCACCTTAAGCTGCTTTGGTGCATCTCTACAATAAAATGGCATGGTGGGGGGGTTAAGTTTTTCTCTTTGCAATGGCATTTTGGCTTTTGGAGGGGATGGTTTGGAGCCTGCATATGATGATGACGACGATGATTGCTCTGATGAGAGTAAACGTTATAACTCAGGAAAACCAGTTTTAGGTTTCACTTGACAGAATTAGAAAACTGAATGCCAATGGACATATGGGGCACGAAAAGATCACCATCCATATCTGATAAGGGCATTTTATAGATCAGTCAGCTGGAAAATCCCATTGGCTGTGGAATTGTTGGTCAGAGTTTTAAGGCGCTGCGGATAGTGTTCATACATTGTTCTTCCAGGAGGATCCAGTTCACTGCCTGAGGGTCCAAAGTCAGAACGTTTGGATGATAAATGCTCTCATTTGCATACTCTAATTTAAAGCATTGGGTTTTCTCAGAGAAAACACGATCTATTGCCTTGTACCCCATCTTTACAATCACACATCAGCCAGGTGTTGTTGCACAATACCACATGTTGAGCTTCTCTGCTGGTGTATTGACATGTATGGAAATTGACTGTCACCACCATCATAAGACAGGAGGTCTCCATTCAGGTTAATGGCGGGCAATGCATTGGGTGTTTTTCAGCCATCTGAAATGCCAACCGAGAACTGTTCTTTGTATTGTATCACTTCACTTTTTCATAGCACTCCTAGAACTAGGGATGCACTGTATAGCGCTGGGAAAAATAACATACCGCATTTGTATTTACTGGTGATTCTATTTTAATTGAATATGCAAATTAGGGTTCAGATTTAGTTTGCTTATTCATAGAAATCCAAAAATGACGGTAAGGACAATACCAAAAGATACTGGGGCTGTTCCGTTGCACTGAGACGCCCCTGTGGATTGTCCTTTGTGGCCTTTTGTTTTGTGTTCGTGTGTGTTGGAGCCAAATAAAGCGTCAGCTTCTGAGGAAGAGAGGTTATCTGCAGGGCAGGCTAGATAAGTGTCAACTGGAAACAACTGAGAGTGACTGTACTGGGCCAATGGACAATATTATCTGTCTCATTTCCCCAGATGAGTCTCCGTGACAGTGAAGGTGCCCATAGATGCACAGATAATATCATAGAGAATTCATTTTCGTAGGATGTTCGGTGCGTATATGATGGGAGACGAACCGACTGATATCGGCAGAAGAGTTGGATATTGGTTGTCTCATCGATCGGGCTGGCCGAAAAATTTTGATCATGTGCCTTTGAAAGCATCTGAACATCACCCACTGTTAGTGCTGAATCGTCCGATACAGGTAGAAATCTATTATTTCTACTAGTATATCTGACAATTCAGCTCTACGCATGTTTATTGAAATGAACAATCTTTCCTGCAAAGGTTTTTTCCAGGAAAGATTTTGTTTATGGTCACCTTAAGGAAAAGTGCATGATTATCCAAGTGACCCCAAATGCAGACCCGAATTTGTGGCAAGGCCACAAAGGCCCGGGCCTAGGGTGGCAGAAATTCACGGCTGCATGCCGCCCAGCCGCATTCAATTAAATTGCTCCCCTTCCGCGTATCCTTGTGCGTGCATGTATATGCATCTTGTATATGCATCTTGAATATGCGTATAAACGTGTAGGCACAAGGAGACGGGGAGGACGACGCGATGCAGGAGGGCAGTGTAAGGGAAGAGAAACGCTGAGGCGGAAGGGGACACAGAGAGGGGTATGCATAAGAGGGGGGCGTTGAGCGGAGATGGCCTAGGGGCGCCCCATTTGTAAATCCGGGCCTGCCCAAACGCAATACATGGCCCTATAATCCGTATAGTATTCCCAGACTAGGAATAGGCTCAGACTTTTATGATCCACAATCTTCTGCTTTCCTTATTTTCCATCATTATATTTCGGAGTACGTTTAAGCATTTCTAGTATTGCTACCATTTTTCCAGTTAACTACAGGAAGGAAAGTGCCAGTTGAAGCAAAGAATACTCGGGCATATAATGGAAAGTGCCAGCCGACCTGTAGTTAATTTAAGCCATTATATAGTGGCCGAGAAGAAAAAACTCTGTGTTTCCCTCCTTCCCCGCAGGAAGTGAAAGGAAAGCATTCTCTAAAGCTTCTCCGCAGAGCCAAACTATGCCAGGAATGTGTCTTTCCTAAGTGAGGAGGGTTTTCCCCCCTCTCTACTGTCTGTTCCTGGATTGGGAAGTTGAGTAAATCTTGTGTGTTAAACAACTCGGCCCTTGTACACCTGGCTCATGGGAAACTAGTGGTCGGACCTGCACCTCTCTCTTCCCTCAGACCCTCTATAAATGGAGGGTTTCTTTTTTTTTTTTTTTTCTCTACCCCCTCCACTCACAGCTCAGTGCCACGTATCAAACTGAAAGGAGCCTAACTGTAACTGGGAGGGAGGGAAGGGGGGGGGGGAGAGTAGAATTTTTTTTTAGCAGATATACCCAGACATCCTGCTCTCGATGAATGCTGAAGAGCAAGAACAGTTTTCTTTTTTATACGTTGCGGTGAAGAAAAACACACGTGTATCCATCGAGGGGAGCAAAGAAACTAACTGCTGCTCTGTCGTTTCAGTTGCAGCTCTTCTTTTAGAAACCAATACCTAGAAATGTAAAACAAAAGGGGAAAAAAATGCTTTAAAGCCCAAAACCAAGCAGATTGGTGAGAATGCATAGTCCTTTACCAAGGACCCTGGGACTGAATTTGATGTGCTCCGCTCCAATTATTAAGACCTCTTGGCAGCTGCCTCCTGTTTTTCTTTCGCCATCAGTCTGATATTTTTAATAGCGACTGAAGTGCCAAAGTTGCCAAGCAAGCAGACCATAACCCGATTTGGTCACCCTCATGGCCAAATGCACACCTAAGCACACCCATTATGAGAGGACCACATCAAGATGTAGAAGCAGTCCTCTACTGATGGAATTTTCTAACCTGCTCAATAGATATCCAGCATTTGTTTTATGACAAGTACACACTCAACACTTTTCTGTCAGGAGCAAACTAAGCTGTTTGTGGATGGGACACTCCGGCACCATGCTTTGCCCTGACCTGTTCAGTATCAAACCCAAGAATTCAGTGCTGTGGGGCAGCAGTAAAAAACCTGTATATCCTACACCAACACATAGGAGCCATGGACTTAATGCCAACCCAGAAAATAAATTGGCAGCCAGGAACCCTGCATCACTCGCTGCTGCTTGTTGTCACTAGGGGTGAAAAGGACACATGGGCTACCGACAGCCAGCCCAATTCCAAACTACACCCATGAAATTGGCAAGTCTATTCATTAGAACAAATACACTGGCCTGTTGGTATGTAGGGTTGTGGTTGCAGATGGAACTTGGCACTCAAGCATATGTGCAGCCCATTAGCAAGGGCCTTATTGCATGTCTTTCATTACCAGTTTCCAAGATAGACCTTCAAGGCCCTAGTCTGTGCTTGACCATTTAAGCACACACCAACATGCATACATTTAATAATATATAGGCAGCACTGCCAAAGAGTAACGGCCTGTTTATTGCCAACTTAACAGGTGTGAGTCTGTGGTTTTCACTGGGTTCAGATAACCAGAGGCCGCCATTGTGAATTTTAGCTTTCTAAGGTTCTGTGTTCCACCCCCGAAATCTAACCTTCAGAGCTTCTGCGATCGATATTTCGGTGTGTGTATGGTAGGAGACGAACCCAACGATATCTGCTGAAGATTCAGTCGGAAAGTTGAGATCGGGCGCATTTGAACATCGACTATTTTTAGTGCTGAATCGTCAAGATACAGGTAGAATTCTATTGTTTCTTCCTGTATATTTGACGATTCAGCTCTACACGTGTGTATTGAAACAAATGATCTTTCCAGGAAAGATTATAATTCACGTCTATGGCCACCTTGAGTGTTGGTCCCAACGCCAATAATGAGGACCAATACAAGGCCATTTGGAGAGGACTACATCAGTTCTCCTTTGAGGGCATTGTCTAACATGCCTGATATCGTTTGGGAAGTCAGCCCCCCAGAACAAGATGGGATTTCTCAACTGATATCTCGCATGTTATAATCCCCTCGGGTGAGGACTGGATGGTCGCATTGATGCAGTCCTCTGCCAATGGCCCTGTGTAGGTCTGGTCCTTGTCCAGCTGTTGACTTGGGAGAGGTTGTTCAACAACTATTGGAATATTGCCCCGTTAGACAAAACATTTTTGCAGTGACAAATATTCTGTCTAATCCTTGGTTTTGTCATGGTTCTCTATAATGAATAATTTGCGCTCTCCCATTGTGTAATCTAATCCTTTTATTTACATAAAATCGCCACATCCTGGTACACAACAGAGCCAGTTTTGTCACGTTATAATGTTCGTCTTCAAAGGTACATCGGCTTTGTGCCGCTGTTTACTGGGATTGGGTTTCTGCTGGTTCTGGAGTTAAATGTCTTAAAGTAAAAGGCCGAAAAGTGCAGTTTATCCAACACTCCCTGACTCAGGACCACAGCAAGTGCCTCACAAGACATATTGTGGGTTCAGTTACCCTTTATCTGAAAGACTCATTAACCTTTATTGCACTGCTACCTGGAGAGGCCTGTGACCTACGCAGCAACGAGAGTTGAACAGAGAAGAAAGGTTACGCTGAACTTTAAAACTGAAGTTATAAACTGTGATAGGATGGGTGGAAAGTCATGTGATGGCTGAAATCTCAGTGTAGAAATCTAGTTTCATTTAATATTTGGGGGTATGGAAAAATGAACATTTTTAAAGGAGAACTGAAGCGTACAAATGAATCTGGCTAGAAATGCTGCATTTTATATTTAGAACTTGCTTTACCAGGCCAGAAGTTCAGCAGCCCTATAATAGTAATGATATAGGCCTTCACTGTTGCCCCCAGCAGCTCCCTATTTTGGATCTTGTTAGACATCTTTTGTGTGTCAGTGGCACTGCACATGCTCAGTGGGCTCTCGGCTGTTGTTGGAAAGCTAAGCTTAGGGGTTGGAGGGAAATAAAGTAGAAAGTGAGGTCATAGAAGGTAATGCTATAGGGCTGATTATTAAATTCTAAAGCAGACTGCACTGCTTTCTATGCTGCCATATAAAGAGAATCTGAATGAATTACTAAGCAGCCTTGTATTATGGGGAGCTACTTTGGCATCTTCAGAGGCTACATCTTCTCTGCTAAGGGTCTCTGGGGGCCTTTAGCTGGCACCGAACCCATATAAAATTAAAATAATGAATATGTTAAAAGCAGATTGCACCATGAGCTTATCGCACTTATAGCTTTTGTTCTGTAATATATTGCCACATCTGTTATCTGTGGGTTTCTTCCTGGGTGTGGGGGCAGCAATACTGCTGGTCTCTTGAGTAATCACCATGGGTGAGGATCTATGGTGATGCCCCCGTTATTATCAGAGCCCAGATGTACACTGTATGTATGGGAGCTCCCTGCCGTTGTACGTACATTTACGTCGGAGTGTAGTAACTATGCTCTCAGAGAGACATGAAGAGACACGTTTAATGACAGCACTTTATAGACTAATTACAGTGTCTGAAGCGTGCCGTTTAACTGCCAGTGCCCTCGTTTACCTTCAGGGTATAGATAAATAAGCACCAAATCTTTCTGCAGGTTGGCAGGGCCGTTCCACAGCTCAAAGCACTACAAGGAACAGAAACGTCCCATAGATATGATCCAAATGGGTCACCTAATGAACCCACTCTTGATCCTGTATGCATTGCAGAAAGCTTGCCTCCAACCCAAACTCAAAGTCCGATGACTATTTTCATTTAAAAATATTGAGTCGCCCCTTTCGGGGCTTTAAATTTAGTAAAGAGGCCGTTTTTTTTTTTTTGCACTATTGTAACGTACACATCAATCAGGAACCTTTTAGAAGACGGTGGGCGCACTCGGACTCACTAGGGTTTCCGGTGTTCACTGACGCCCTTTTGGGGCCCTGGGCTTTCTGCTGTGGAACCAAAGAGATAAGGTGTGTTTTATATAAGTCAGAAATTAGGTACCGGCAAGGATGAGGCAAAAAACGTAGTCGAAGATCAGGCAAAGGGATCAAGGCAGGAGGCAGGAATCAAAGTCAAAAAGTCGGGCAGTAAACTGAAGCCAGCTTGGGTACAGTTAAAATGGCGATTTGGCTTTTTAAAGGGAATCTTTGGCGCCAAAATTTCAAATTTGTGGCGAATGATGACATCTTGATGCACGCGTCACAACTCTGGCGACGTGATACACGCGTCACTTCAAGGACTCCGCTCCGGATCTGCCCCCTCAGACGAGAAGAGACGCGATGGGAAAATCTCCCGGCAGGTCTTACACCTATTCTCATTTTAAAACATTGAGACGCCCGTTTGGGGGCTTTAAATTTAGTAAATTATTTTATTATTTGCACTATTTTCATTTTATGCTCCTTTCGTGGCTTAAAATTTTTGGTGTGCGGATACCCAGCTGGTGCCTTGCTCGGAATACTGTGTTGCCCAGCTGCTGGTAGTGTTTATACAGGCCGGGTCTGGCTCGGGCCCAAGTCTCACTCCAGTAGCCGTGCTGTGAAATGCGAAGTTGGATTCTGTTGCTATTGATGCATTTATTTACTGTAGGTAGGCAAAATGAGACATTCCCATGCCAGTGTGCATAGTGATTCTACTGCTGCCAGCAGCCCTTTAATTCCTGCAAGGGATATATAATAGTGATGTGCGAGTCGGGTTTTCCCCGACCCACACCCTCCCTCCAAGGTCCTGCGGGTATCGGGCCGGCCCGCACATATCTAGTATATACAGTAATTGGTGATAACAAAATGTTGGTGCACAAAGCCAGTGTGGAGAGGAGGATATACTCATAGTTCACCCCAGTCTGTGGGTGCATGTACATGAAAAAACAGCAATAGTTGTTTGGAGTTCCTCCAAAAAGTGAACCAAGAGTAGTTAAAGGGATACTGTCATAGGAAAAAAAATTTTTCCAAATGAATCCATTAAAAGTGCTGCTCCGTCAGAATTCTGCACTGAAATCCATTTCTCAAAAGAAAAGATTTTTTTATATTCAATTTTGAAATCCGACATGGGGCTAGACATATTGTCAATTTCCCAACCACCCCAAGTCATGTGACTTGTGCTCTGATAAACTTCAATCACTCTTTACTGCTGTACTGCAAGTTGGAGTGATATAACCCCCCTCCCTCCCCCCCCAGCAGCCAAACAAAAGAACAATGGGAAGGTAACCAGGTAACAGCTCCCTAACACAAGATAATAGCTGCCTGGTAGATCTAAGAACAGCACTCAATAGTAAAATCCAGGTCCAACTGAGACACATTCAGTTACATTGATTAGGAAAAACAGCAGCCTGCCAGAAAGCAGTTCTCTCCTAAAGTGCAGGCACAAGTCACATGACCAGGGGCAGCTGGGAAATTGACAAAATGTCTAGCCTCATGTCAGATTTCAAAATTGAATATAAAAAAATCTGTTTGCTCTTTCGAAAAATGGATTTCAGTGCAGAATTCTGCTGGAGTAGCACTATTAACTGATGCGTTTTGAAAAAAACATGTTTTCTGATGACATGATCCCTTTAAAGTATTTATTAGGACCTTTTGAATAAAAGCCTAACACATTTGGTGCCTGTTGAGGCACTTACTCATAGGCCAATGGGCACACCCCTGTACATTGTTTATATAGGGATTGTGACCAATCAAAGCAACACATGTCTCAGCCTATCACAAAAAGTGAAATACAATTTAGATACCAATTTACATACAGGCTTCACACATTGGGTTGCAATATACTCATACAAAACAAACCAAAAATTACAAAAACATATCATAATGAGAATAGAAAATAAATTAGACTGTAAATGGAAAAAATACAAAAGAAAAAATTACAGAACTCCATCTTATCTGATTATTCTTTGTCCAACAGGTCACTGCGAAGACTGCCTTCATCTTCATCTTGCCTCAGTATAACAGCAGCATTCAGACGCTAGGTAAGTAAATCATCGGCAAACATAATATGGATAATCATAAATAGAAAACTGCCATTTTAAAAAATAAGGGCCGCACCCTGGGATCGTAGGATTCACTGTGCACACAAACATACAAAACAAAACAAACTTGTCAGGTCACATGAGCCAATTAACAGACAAAGTTGTGTCTTTTGCGTCCATACTTCTTCCTGTTACATTTAGAGTTGCAGTATTTCTGGTCAGGTGATCTCTTCCTGTTACAGCTGCAGTATTTCTGGTCAGGTGATCTCTTCCTGTTACAGTTAGAGCTGTAGTATTTCTGGTCAGGTGATCTCTTCCTGTTACAGTTACAGCTGTAGTATTTCTGGTCAGGTGATCTCTCCCTGTTACAGTTAGAGCTGTAGTATTTCTGGTCAGGTGATCTCTTCCTGTTACAGTTACAGCTGCAGTATTTCTGGTCAGGTGATCTCTTCCTGTTACAGTTAGAGCTGTAGTATTTCTGGTCAGGTGATCTCTTCCTGTTACAGTTAGAGCTGTAGTATTTCTGGTCAGGTGATATCTTCCTGTTACAGTCAGAGCTACAGTATTTCTGGTCAGGAGATCTCTTCCTGTTAGTTAGAGCTGCAGTATTGCTGGTCAGGTGATCTCTTCCTGTTACAGTTAGAGCTGCAGTATTTCTGGTCAGGTGATCTCTGAGGCAGCACACAGACAGACCATCATGAAATGGTGGCTCAAGGCAAGAGATGTAAAAGGGCAAGATTTACTTAAATATATATTCAGTTTGATAAGATTCTTTAATATTTAATATGTCACATCATTTGATATAAAATATATGTTGCTCAAGTGTTCATTTTGGGGGTAAAGTTTTCCTTTAAAGGGGAACTATCGTGAAAATAAAAATTTAAAATTAGCTTCAGCACACTAAAATAAGAAACTTTCTAAATACAATCAATTAAAAATCTTGTACCGTTTCATAAATAATCAAGTTTATCTTCACTATTCCTCTCTCAACATCTCTTCATTCTCTCTTCATGCAGCAGTTGGGTGTCAGATATCCATTGACCGGTAGATCCAATATATCTTATAGGGGGGCTCCTTTTGCCTAGAAGATGTATTAGAACTCACTTTATTAAAATGATCAGACAGCATGTCTCTCTACATGCAGAATTTGTGCAAAAGACATTTATGTTGTTAGATTTTGTTTGTATTGAAATCAGTTGAGTGAGCTCTAATACTTATGCTAGGAAAGGAAGCCCCCCCCCCTATAAGATATATTGGATCATTCTGAAACCCAACTGCTGCATGAAGACTTGAGTTGGGTGTCAGTTGAATGATCCAATATATCTTATGGGGGGGCTCCTTTTGCCTAGAAGATGTATTAGAGCTCACTCTATTAAAATCACCAGCCATTATGTCTTTCTACATGCAGGATTTGTGCAAAAGGCAGTTATTTTGTTAGATTAAGTTTGTACTGGAATCAGTTATTTGAGTGAGCTCTAATACATCTGCTAGGAAAGGAGCGCCACTATAGGATATATTGGATCTAACTGTCAATGAATATCAACTGCTGCATGAAGAGAGAATGAAGAGAAACAGATGCTTGATGCATATGCATAAACTTGATTATTTCAGAAACAATGCAGAATATGTAATTGAATGTATTTAGAAAGTTTCTTACTTCAGTATGAGGAAGCTTATGTTACATTTTCATTTTCGAGATAGTTCCCCTTTAAGAAGTGTGGAGCAAGATGTAGTTTAAAGGGGAACTAAAGCAATGCCACGTGATTTCCTTAATTTCAGATGGTGAGATATTGTATTATCATTACGGGGTGAAAGATTTGGTCACCATCCTGTTCTACGTGGTCATCGCCATCATTCTGCACGCCATCGTGCAAGAGTACATTCTCGACGTAAGTATTACCGCTTTTTGCCTTTCCCTGAAGTCTGTCCAAACTGAGGCCCAAATCTCTCTGGGGTTGGAATGTATTTACCTTTCTGGTTCTGGGCCCCTCCTCACCTAGATGTGAAGCTGACTGCAGCAGTGCTGACAAACCAGCTCTTTATATATTGGTGCAGGATAAATGGTGTCCAGTTTAAAGGGCCACTTTACCTTAAACGGGACATAAACCTGCATATAACATGTGGCATAATGAAAGTAAATGTTGTAAACATCCGTGGTATCAAAAAAACCGGTGTGCATTTTAAAAAATGCATTTTTAGTGACAGTTGCCTGATCTTGAGAACTGGTCAAAATGATTGCACTGAAATGAAGGGGGGGGGGGCAGATACAGCTCTTAAATGCCCATCTGGTATAAAACAGTCAAAATGCTCCTTCTACCAGTCACTGGTCCCCATAATAATCTATAAGAAATGTGCTGCCTAATAAGCAAGGAGGTGTTGTTCACCTTTAAAGGAGAAGTAAAGCTCAACTAAAGAAGTAGGTAGAAATGTTGTACATGATGTTTTGAGCTTCTGTACCAGCCCAAGGCAACCACAGCCCTTTAGCAGTAAATATCTGTGTCTCCAAAGATGCCCCAGTAGCTCCCCATCTGCTTTTCTGCTGATTCACTGCACATGCTCTGTGCTGCTGTCACTTACTGAGCTTAGGGACCCACTCACAATATACAGTACACATAGAATAGAAATGTCACAATATAAGGCTGATTAGTAATTAATACACATAATTACTACATGGCAGCACAGAAACCAGTGCAATTAGCATCAGAATTTAATAATCAGCAAACCTGTAGCATCAGCTTATATTACAGCCAGGGAAGCTCATTTTCTGCTGGATAAATAGTGACGAGCCCTAAGCTTAGCTTCTCAACAGCCAATCAGAGCCCACTGAGCATGTGAGTGTCACAGACACTTTCCAAGATGGTGACCCCCTGTGACAAGTTTGAAGTCCTGGATCATTGCTGCTATTGACAAACTGAAACTTTAGCCTCGTGCAATTAGTTCACTATATAAAATATGCCATTTTTAGCCACATTCATTTTTAGGGGTTAGTTCTCCTTTACGTTAACTTTTAGTATGTTCTAGAATGGATAATTCTAAGCAACTTTTCAGTTGGTCGTCAATTTTTATTTATTTTTAATAGTTTTTTAATTATTTGCTTTCTTCTTCTGTCTCTTCTTCTGTTCTTTCCAGCTTTTAAACGGGGGTCACTGACCCCCATCTAAAAAAACAAATGCTCTGTAAGGCTACAAATGTATTATTATTGCTTCTTTGTATTACTCATCTTTCTGTTCAGGCCTCTCCTATTCATATTCCAGTCTCTCTCAAAATTGTTGCGTGGTTGCCAGGGGAGTTTGGACCCTAGTAACCAGATTACTGAAATTACAAACTGGAGAGCTGCTGAATAAAAAAGCTAAATAACTCAAAAACCACAAATAATAATAAAATGAAAACCAGTTACAAATTGTCTCAGAATATCACTCTCTACATCATACTAACAGTTAATTTAAAGGTGAACAAAACCTGTAATATTACCTTGGACTATACAAATCCTACATGTATCATTTTCAAAGCATCATTGGGTTCACTCATCATTTCCACGCATCACCCTGATTCTTGGGTGCCTGTGTGTGATGTCACTGCAGTGGTATGGTATGTTTTAAAAGAAGGCACAAACACAACTAGGTGTAAGGAACACCTTATATACAATATAGGGGTTATTTACTAAACTCCGAATGCAAAAATCATGAAAAATTTGTAATTTTTTTTTTTCTTATTATAAAATCAGACTTAAAAAAATCACGAATTTTTCGGAATTTATTAAACCCTGAGGATGGAAAAGTCTGAATCAGAAAATCCGGCATCTCAGACCTGTAGAGGTTGCATATAAGTCAATGGGAGAAATCACAATGATTTTTTGATGTGCACTGGGTTTCGTGCAATACCCTGGGGTTTACGGGTGAAAAGTCTGAGAAGATAATTAAAAAATAATTATTTTTTTCCCGGCAAAGCAAATTTTCGGGAAAGTGGAATAATAAATAAGTAAAAAAAACAGAGTGGATTTGATCGGAGTTTGTAGCATAAAATATTGAGATAAATTCGTACTTGGATAAATAACCCCCCACTTGTTACACACGTCACATGACTTATATTGATTTTCATTTTTACTCTTTCTGTAGAAAATAAATAAACGTCTTCATCTGTCCAAAGTGAAGCAGAGCAGGTTTAATGAATCGGGGCAGCTAGCGGCCTTTCATCTTGCCTCCATGTTTTGGTGCCTCTATGTATCTGCTACGGTGAGTAGCCGCGCTCCTCTACACTTATCCCATCTGGTTAAAGGATAAGTAAACCTTTAAAATGAGTGAATGTGAAATTGATGAGGGGGCTATTCTAAGAACTTTTGCAGTGTACATTGATTATTTATTTTTCTTTAATTCCAATATATTAAAGGAGAAGGAAAGCAACGGAGGCATTTTATTGCCAATGGATTAGCTGCAATACTGCAAGCTAGAATGCTATATTTATTCTGTTTATGGTTTTACTATACCTGATTAAACAGCTCTAGAAGCTCTCTGTTTGTTTAGGATAGCAGCTGCCATATTAGCTTGGTGTGACATCACTTCCTGCCTGGATCTCTACCTGCTCACTCAAAGCTCTGGGCTCAGATTACAGCAGGGAGGAGGGAGGGAGAGAGGAGCAAACTGAGCATGCTCAAGCCCTAGCCCTGGAGGTTTAAGCTGAAAACAGGGACTCTGATACAGAAGCCCATGAGTACACAATAGAAGGAAAGAAATTTGCTGTTTCTTTTGACAGAGGACTCAGAGCAGCATTACTTTGAGGGGTTACTGGTGTATTTATATAGACCTTTCTTATAAGGCTCACTTAATATTAGCATTTCCTTCTACATTAAGGGATACATGTACTGTTAATATGAATTCATTTTGTTTCAACAGCGCCACCTGATGGTCATTTTCCCACTAGTAAACCACACAAGGTTTACTTATCCTTTAATAGAAGATAGAGTAGGCATATTGGTGATTAATTACAGCTTGGTGGGTACCCAAAAACAACCCAAAATTGCCTTGTGTTAACCTTTCCTGAAAAAGCTGACTTAATGTTCAGGTTACAATTTTTGACCTGTTGTGCACCCATCAATCCAGGCAATTCCAACAGAAATAAATAGGGGGGGATTCAGAGAGCTTTTCCTTGGGCCGACAAGGTACAGGGAGAGGAATTAGTGTGAAGTTTGCAGTGGCAGCGAAAGGGGTTGATGAGGATTAACCTACCCCAGTCTGAATTAGTTTATATCTTTGTACAGTGTTGCAGAATATGTTGGCACTATATACTAGGGATGCAGCAAATCCACTCGGCCAAACCCCAGAATACTTCGCGAAAGATTCGGCCGAATACCGAACCGAATCCTAATTTGCCTATGCAAATTAGGGATGAGAAGGGGAAAACCGTTTTTACTTCCTTGTTTTGTCACAAAAAGTCACACGATTTCCCTCCCCACCCCTATATATGCAAATTAGGATTTGGATTCGGTTCGGCCCGGAAGAAGGATTCGGCCGACTCAAAATCCTGCTGAAAAAGGCTGTATCCCGAACCGAATCCTGGTTTCATTGCATCCCTACTATAAACATTGTCGTGCTTGTTAATGATGATACAGAGCTGATAATGTGTTTTCTTTTCTCACGCAGGAAGGCTATTTATCTTATCCAAAAACCCTGTGGGAAAGTTACCCTCACGTTTACCTGCCGTAAGTGTGTTCAGCCGATGTCCTGGGGATCCGGTGATTTGACGCTTTCCATTAAACTCTCTATTCGTTTCTTTTCTAGCTTCCAAGTAAAGTTTTTCTACCTGTGTCAGCTGGCTTACTGGCTACATGCACTACCTGAGTTATACTTCCAGAAGGTGAAAAAGGTGAGTGCAACATGGCTGACAACATCACTAAAAGTAGACCTGGCATTAGTAAAGTATGGGCACTCCTGTACTAGCTGAACTGCACAGAGAAATAATGCAGCTCTGTGGTTGCTTCCCAAACTATGGAGCCGCTCCCCCTAGGGGTGACCACGGAAGCGGATGAAAGCGTGTCCTGCCACGGCAGAGAAGTGTGTGTGTGTGATGTTTGTATCTCCAATGAGGTTTGTAATATACACTTTGCTGCTTCCTCAGTGGCACGTGCGGTCGGAAGAAAGGGGCACATAATTATAATGTGATGGTTTCCAGCCTCTCTGTTTTTAGGAGACTCTCTAATTTAGTCTCTACCCATATGGGAAATGTCGAGTAAAACTGATGTTGATTCAGTCAGTGTGATTCATAGGCGTGTAATTCCAGCCTAACTTATCCACAAATATACAGGATATTAGAAGTGTACCCCCTATTGTAAATGATAAGGATATTGGAAGTCACTGAGGGGTTGTTCTGTGACCATATAAAGGCACAAGGCTGCAGGCTGAGTTAAACAGGGAACTCTGAGTATCACTCATGTATTATAAGGGATAATGTACCCCCTACTGTAAATGATATGGATATTAGAAGTCACCGATAGGTTGTTCTGTGATCATATAAAGGCACAAGGCTGCAGGCTGAGTTATACAGGGAACTCACTCATGTATTATAAGGGATAATGTACCCCCTACTGTAAATGATAAGGATATTAGAAGTCACTGAGGGGTTGTTCTGTGACCATATAAAGTCACAAGGCTGCAGGCTGAGTTATACAGGGAACTCTGAGTATCACTCATGTATTATAAGGTATAATGTGCCCCCTACTGTAAATGATAAGGATATTAGAAGTCACTGAGGGGTTGTTCTGTGACCATATAAAGGCACAAGGCTGCAGGCTGAGTTATACAGGGAACTCTGAGTATCACTCATGTATTATAAGGGATAATGTACCCCCTACTGTAAATGATAAGGCTATTAGAAGTCACTGAGGGGTTGTTCTGTGACCATATAAAGGCACAAGGCTGCAGGCTGAGTTATACAGGGAACGCTGAGTATCACTCATGTATTATAAGGGATAATGTACCCCTACTGTAAATGATAAGGATATTAGAAGTCACTGAGGGGTTGTTCTGTGACCATATAAAGGCACAAGGCTGCAGGCTGAGTTATACAGGGAACTCTGAGTATCACTCATGTATTATAAGGGATAATGTACCCCCTACTGTAAATGATAAGGATATTAGAAGTCACTGAGGGGTTGTTCTGTGACCATATAAAGGCACAAGGCTGCAGGCTGAGTTATACAGGGAACTCTGAGTATCACTCCTGTATTATAAGGGATAATGTACCCCCTACTGTAAATGATAAGGATATTAGAAGTCACTGAGGGGTTGTTCTGTGACCATATAAAGGCACAAGGCTGTAGGCTGAGTTATACAGGGAACTCTGAGTATCACTCATGTATTATAAGGGATAATGTACCCCCGACTGTAAATGATAAGGATATTAGAAATCACTGAGGGGTTTTGTGACCATATAAAGGCACAAGGCTGCAGGCTGAGTTATACAGGGAACTCTGAGTATCACTCATGTATTATAAGGGATAATGTACCCCCTACTGTAAATGATAAGGATATTAGAAGTCACTGAGGGGTTGTTCTGTGACCATATAGAAATCAGACGCATCTTCGAACATTGTTATGTTTTGGGGCAGGGGCACATTTTACTTTATAAGGCTTATATTCCTAAACATGTCCATGCAGCTTATTATTTGCATTAATGGAATCTACCTCTTACCATTATTGCTTAATTCATTAATGACAATGACGGGCTGCTCAATTCAGTGGCTGATGGAGATTGCACCTCAGGTTCCTTGAGTCTTATTTGTATGATTTTCTGGCCTTTGTTTGTATAGGGAGGCAGCTGTATAAAGAGGCTGAGGGTAATGGCAGTGTGTTAAGGTGGAGGGCTGTTGGGGAACAGATTCCCAGCAAATTATCCCAACTGTTCTACATATCAAAGGCAAAACTCCTGAAATTGGTTCTCCTTTCCACTTCATGTGTTATTTATTAGTGAATAATCTCAATGCTCATAGAAGGAAACAAAAGAAGAAGGAGTATATGGCGTCGCACAATCTAGTTGTAAATTTAAGTAAGTAATTGTGTCTTCAAAAACTGGTGATCAACTAGTTCATCGTGAACAAACAAGTAAATTGATTGTTGATTGGTCAGAAATACTTTTCTAATTAATAACGTTGAATAAATAAAGTGAAAAATCTTCTGAAATTCATTGTGAGGTGAAAACGTTTAAAGTGCAAAGTGCTTATTGTGGACATGAAACATGATTAGACCCACGACTTATGACCCATGGATGAGGAACCTGGTGAAATATAACTTTTATTAACTCCTAAAATTCATCCGTGGTGAGGGGGAATAATTCATAAAAATCACTTAAAAACAATTAAGAAAAAGGGTGGAAATTAGATCTGAATTATGTGTGAATAGGGATTGCAGCGTAATTAATTCATTAGACTGCTCCCTTCTAGATCCTACATCACCCAATAACCCTATAATGAAATGATGGGGTACATAGAGAACATTGCTAAGCAATCATAATGGTGGGTGGATAAAGGAGGATTGAATGCTGTGGTGAGAGTTGACCTTTGGGTCAAACCCTTAAACTCTCTCTTGGGGGTGAAACTGTTCATTAAAGGAAAACTATACCCCCCAAACAATGTAGGTCTCTATTAAAAGATATTGAGTAAAACAGCTCATGTGTAAAACCCTGCTTCATGTAAATGAACCATTATCATAATAATATACTTTTTTAGTAGTATGTGCCATTGGGTAATCATAAATAGAAAATTGCCATTTTAAAAAAATAAGGGCCACCCCCTGAGATCGTAAGATTCACTGTGCACACATACAAACCACATGTTAGGTCACATGAGCCAATTAACAGACAGAGTTGTGCCTTTTGCTTCCTCACTTCTTCCTGTTACAGTTAGTGTTGTAGTATTTCTGGTCAGGTGATCTCTGAGGCAGCACAGATAGAGTCACGAAATGGTGGTTCAAGGCAAGAGATGTAAAAGGGCAATATTTATGTATATATATATTACAGTTTGGTAAGATTCTTTAATATGTCATTCAATTTGATATAAACTATCTGTTGCTTAAGTATTCATTTTGGGGGTATAGTTTTCCTTTAAACAGTATTCATTGAGCACAAATGTGATCCAAATTGCGCTATGTATAAACTCAGGACACGAAAACCCTGTATATGATGTTGGTGAAGTGATCCACCACTGTACAGTACGGTGTGCAAAATTCGTTTTAAACTAACACTGTGTCCTCTCAGAGGCACCTATGTTGTATGGCCTATTCCCTAGACCAGTGATCCCCAACCAGTAGCTCGCGAGCAACATGTTGCTCTCCAACCCCTTGGATGTTGCTCTCAGTGGCCTCAAAGCAGGTGCTTATTTTTGAATTCCAGGCTTGGAGGCAAGTTTTGGTTGCATAAAAACCAGGTGCACTGCCAAACAGAGACTCAATGTAGGTTGACAGTCCACATACGGGCTGCCAAATGGCCAATCACAGCACTTATTTGGCACCCCAAGAACATTTTTCATGCTAGTGTTGCTCCCCAACTCCTTTTACTTCTGAATGATGCTCACGGGTTCAAAAGGTTGGGAATCCCTGCCCTAGACGCTAAGAAAAGCAACACCTTGTACAGACAGAGTGGCTAAACACATGCTGAATGGAATTCCGGACCCCCCATTAGTAGCAGGTTTCCTCCGTTCCACCTCCCCACATTTTAAATCCCACTTATAAGCTTTCATTGCAGTTCTCTTTTCCCCTGTCTAAACCGCTTAAGAACTTAGCGGCGGAGCTGCAGTGCCTGACGCACGTTTCGCCGATTATAGGCTTTTTCAAAGGCAAATGGCGGCGAATTCTCGCGATGCTTACGTACTCACGAGCGCGTCGATAGGTTCTCAGGTGTCATGTGGTCCGCGGACGTTTCTTTGCATGCATCAATGGAAGAGAAGCACGTATATTATCAATATTAATTGTAACTACTCTTCCAAATGGTAACACATCCACAAATTTGAATAAGTAACACTTAACAAAAGCAACAGTTTCACATTGTAACTATTCCAGTATTTTAATGTTGTATGTTATTTGATACTATATGAAAAAACAACTTTATATTTGTCAGAAAAGGACCTGCTTATATTCAGTATACCAAACATTTTGCTGGGGCTCAATGTAATTGTTATGATCCTATGTAAGTGTGTAATGAAAGACTTTCATTTAAAGGGGACCTGTCACCCTAAGAAATAATTTCAAATTATTTTCTATCATGTTAGTTGAGCAAAATAAACTTTACTTACACTGTATTTATTATTTAAATTTTGTTTCCTTCTGTCTTGGAATTATACAATCGCAGCAAGCAGGCAGCTGCCATTTTGTGGACACGGTTATTAAGGGAAATTGTGTATCACCCCAAAATCTTGTGTATGCACCAGAATGGGGGCCCTAATGTCCATGTCAGTGCCCTACACAATTATAGAGCCTGAGGAGGGAAGGGGGAATGTGAGGAGAGCAGTGACATGTAGTAAGTGCTGAATGAAAAGTGAAAGTAATTGCCTAAGGCATAGAGGAGGGGCAGACAATATTTGATTGACAGTTTAGCTATTTAAACACCTTTATAACAGGTATGGATGTTTTAATGAAAAAAAAATTTGGGGTTTCATATTTAATTTACAAAGGACTTTCATTATGCAGCTTTTTATGTGTAGGTGACAGGTCCACTTTAAGCCATGAGGGTTTAGAGTATTAAGTTCATAGATCCATCGACTTTCTATTGAAAGAAGTCTTTATTTATTCAACGTTATTAATTACAAAAGTATTTTTGACCAATCAACATAATCAATTTACTTGTTTGTTCACGATGAACTAGTTGATCTCCAGTTTTTGAAGACACAATTACTTACTTAAATTTACAAATAGATTGTGCGACGCCATATACTCCTTCTTCTTTTGTTTCCTTCTATGAGCATTGAGATTATTTCCTATTTAAAGGAGTTGTCAGCACATCTATACCGAGTGGTTCATCTGCTCTCGGCTAAGGGATTTCCTTTGGGAGTGACATTTGGTTAGAAGGTGCGGCAAAAAACAATTTCTCTTATTTATTAGTGAACATTGCTTGAATGGTGCCTGCCTTAAAGGAGAACTTAAGCCTAACTAAAGAAGTAGCTAGAAATGTTGTACATTATGTTTTGTGCTTCTGTACCAGCCCAAGGCAACCACAGCCCTTTATCAGTAAAGATCTGTGTCTCCAAAGATGCCCCAGTAGCTCCCCATCTTCTTTTCTGCTGATTCACTGCACATGCTCTGTGCTGCTGTCACTTACTGAGCTTAGGGACCCACTCACAATATACAGTACACATAGAATAGAAATGTCACAATATAAGGCTGATTAGTAATTAATACAGATAATTACTACATGGCAGCACAGAAACCAGTGCAATTAGCATCAGAATTTAATAATCAGCAAACCTGTAGCATCAGCTTATATTACAGCCAGGGAAGCTCATTTTCTGCTGGATAATTAGTGACGAGCCCTAAGCTTAGCTTCTCAACAGCCAATCAGAGCCCACTGAGCATGTGAGTGTCACAGACACTTTCCAAGATGGTGACCCCCTGTGACAAGTTTGAAGTCCTGGATCATTGCTGCTATTGACAAGCTCAAACTTTAGCCTCGTGCAATACGTTCACTATATAAAATATGCCATTTTTAGGGTTTAGTTCTCCTTTAAGTTGGGCATATATATACAGGGCAATATAAGCTGATGGCTTGGTCCCTCCAGGCAATTGGTGCCAGCCTTCCACTGCACCAGTGAGTTTCCATAGAAACACATATGGGGTTGTCCTTTGAATGTATCACAAGGTTACATAAAAGATAATGCTACAAAGTGAGATTTTTAAGATTCATCTCAGCAGAGTTTTACCTGATTTTCAGCGAGATCTGTCGGACAGTTCAATCGATAAAAAAAAAATGAAAGAAAACCGCAAAGGGGGAAAGGAACTGAAAGTCTTTCAAATGATCTTTTATTGTGGACTTTATAAACCACGTGCCTGTGTATTTGCCTGGTGCCACGTTTGTCTTCATTGTTGAACCACAACCTGTTCTAATACGTTTTCTCCTTCCCAGGAGGAAGTTCCGCGTCAGTTGCAGTATATTGTTCTCTATCTGCTCCATATAGCAGGAGCTTACCTGCTCAAGTAAGTGACTTGAACCGTTTATTCCAGTGGAAAGTGTTGGAGAACACAAGTGGGGCTCATTTATAAACACTGGGCAAATGTGCAGCTGGGCAGTAACCCATGGCAACCAATCAGTGATTAGCTTTTTTTTTTCCAGATAGCTGCAGATTGAGCACTGGAAGCAAACATCCGATTGGTTGCCATGGGTTACTGCCCAGGTGTAAATTTGCCCAGTGTTTATAAATGACCCCCGCTGTGTATCAACCCTTCCACTGCCATTTTTAGCCGTTATGAGATTGAGGCTACAGTCATGCAGGC
The DNA here is from genome assembly GCA_038501925.1 of Xenopus petersii. Lineage (NCBI taxonomy): Eukaryota > Metazoa > Chordata > Amphibia > Anura > Pipidae > Xenopus > Xenopus petersii. The sequence goes on from CM076680.1 coordinate 8,544,344, forward strand.
CAATCCTCGGGGCTATGCTGTCAAAGCATCGGCCTTCGTGAAGATTTTCGCACAGAAATGTGTGCGTTTGCATTTTCACGCCAAAATCCCCTCTCTGCGTCTGCACCAAAGCTTATGTTGTGCTTTTTGTGCCGATACAGGAGCCAGTGTAGGCCAGCGGATTGGCTGATTCTCATCCTGCATTTATCCTCCGTCCAACAATCAGCCCCATGTAGCTGTAGCCTAAGCACATCATTTCAATGGTTACTACTCACAATTGCTCTCTTTGCAGTTGCTGAGCCGAATTTCCATGTTAAAACATGGAAATTTGACTCTTAAATGAACAGTTCAGTGTAAACATAAAAACCAGGTAAACAGGCTGTGCATAATAAAAATGTGTCTAATATAGTCAGCTAGGCAAAAATGTAATGTATAAAGGCTGGAGTGACTGGATGTGTAACATAATAGCCAGAACACTACTTCCTGCTTTTCAGCTCTCTAACTCTGAGTTAGTCAGTGACTATAAGGGGGGCCACATGGGACATAACTGTTCAGTGAGTTTGTAATTTATCCTCAGCATTCAGCTCAGATTCAAAAGCAACAGTTAAGACCCATGTGCCCCCCTTAAGTCACTGATTGGTTACTGCCTGGTAACCAATCAGTGGAAAGCAAGAGAGCTGAAAAGCAGGAAGTAGTGTTCTGGCTATTATGTTACACATCCACTCACTCCGGCCTTTATACATTACATTTTTGCTTAACTAACTGTATTAGATCAATTTTTTAATTTTGCACAGCCTATCTATTTACCCAGTTTTTTTATACTGAACTGTTCCTTTAAAGTTAAAAGAAGCAGCTTTTTGCTGCCCCTTGTAACTAGCCCATAGGGTAGTGTCACACAGTGTATCTTCTAACAGCAGTGCAGTAAATACATGGAGTGATATTACCTTGACACAAAGCCCGGAAGATTGTTCTGCATAGGAAATGTTCATGTCTGGGTTTCTACTTTGGGTCCTTCCTATCGGCTGTGTTGTTTGTTTATCCCTTTCTGTTCTGTGGTTTTGACTTCTGATACAGTGTAGCACAATGATTAAACTGCTGGCTTTTGCTAAGATTATTTGGGGAGCCAGAACCAGCAGTGAAGTACTGTAAAGCTAGAGTAGTTGTTGGAAATAGGCTCTGCACAATTGGGGCTCAGTAGGTTTTCTCCCTTCAGCGGGCATTTATTTTTCACCTGTGGAATGATTGGCTAGGAGCGGTGCCAAGTTCATCTATAGCACAGCCTGACACGGTAACAAATAAAAGCGTAAAGGGATACTGTCATGGGAAAACATGTGTTTTTCAAAACACATCAGTTAATAGTGCTGCTCCAGCAGAATTCTGCACTGAAATCCTTTTCTCAAAAGAGCAAACAGATTTTGTTTTATTTAATTTTGAAATCTGACATGGGGCTAGACATATTGTCAGTTTTCCAGATGCCCCCAGTCATTTGACTTGTGCTCTGATAAACCTCAGTCACTCTTTACTGCTGTGCTGCAAATTGGAGTGATAACACCCCCCCCCAGCAGCCTAACAACAGAACAATGGGAAGGTAACCAGATAGCAGCCCCCTAAAACAAGATAACAGCTGCCTGGTAGATCTAAGAACACTCACTAGTAAAATCCAGGTCCCACTGAGACACATTCAGTTACATTGAGTAGGAGAAACAACAGCCTGCCAGAAAGCAGTTTCATCTTAAAGTACTGGCTCTTTCTGAAAGCACATGACCAGGCAAAATAAATACACTTGCTGGTTCAGGAATGAAATGTTATATTGTAGAGTGAATTATTTGCAGTGTAAACAGTGTCATTTAGAAATAAAAACGACATTGTAAATCATGACAGAATCTCTTTAAAACACTGACTGGAATCACGCAGATCCGGGGTGTCAGATCTCTCTGCACAAACAATTGAGGTAAGACAGGGGCTGCTCTCAGTACAGATCGGCCTCTTCCGCTTCTCACTTTCTGTCTGTATTGTTCCAGTTTAACTCGCTTGGGGCTGATCCTGCTGCTCCTGCAGTCAGTGGCAGAATTCCTCTTCCACATCGCCCGCCTCTTCTACTTCACCGACGAGAACAATCAAAGGCTGTAAGTATCTCTGTGGGAAATCTTGCCGGCCCATTACCTTAAAGGAGAACTAAAGCCTAACTAAAGAAGTAGCTAGAAATGTTGTACATGATGTTTTGTGCTTCTGTACCAGCCCAAGGCAACCACAGCCCTTTAGCAGTAAAGATCTGTGTCTCCAAAGATGCCCCAGTAGCTCCCCATCTTCTTTTCTGCTGATTCACTGCACATGCTCTGTGCTGCTGTCTGGATGTAAAGTAAGGATGTCAACCTGCAGCTACCTACATTTTAAACCACAACTCCCAGGTTCCTATCGCACTGCGTGTTTTAACAGTTGGAACCTATACAGTAGTTGTATGCTGTCATTTAAATAGAAGGAGCAGATCTCAGCCTTGGCACCCTGCACCAGAACTGCAACTCCCAGCAGATTGGAGGGTTAGTGGGGGTCCTGGCAGTGATACAATTGCAGTCTGCCTATACCAGGTCTAATAAAACCATTTTTGACTCTGTTCCACTCACAGATTTAACACCTGGGGCGTAGTCTTTGTCATTACTCGCCTTTTTACCCTCACCCTGTCTGTTCTGACCATCGGATTTGGTCTTGCGCGAGCCGAGGTTCATACGTTCAACCCGGACAAAGGGAACCTCAATACTCTCCTCTTCAGGTAATTCTTTTATTATTCATATTCAAGGGGTGGTTCACCTTTAAGTTAACTTTTAGTATGTTATAGAATTGCCAGTTCTAAGCAACTTTTCAATTGGTCGTCGTTTTTTTATGGTTTATGAATTATTTGCCAATCTTCTGACTCTTTCCAGTTTTCAAATGGGGGTCACTGACCCCATCTTAAAACAAATGCTCTGCAAGGCTACACATTTGTAGTTACTGCGACTTTTTATCATTCATCTTTCTATTCAGGCCTCTCCTATTCATATTCCAGTCTCTTATTCAAATCAGTGCATGGTTGCTAGGGGAATTTGGACCCTAGCAACCAAACTGCAAACTGGAGAGCTGCTGAATAAAAAGCTAAATAACTGAAAAACCACAAATAACAAAAAAATGAAAACCAATTGCAAATTGTCTCAGAATATCACACTCTACATCATACTAACAGTTAATTTTAAGGTGAACAATTCCTTTAACCCTTCTGAAATCCACACATATCTATAAGCAATGATTGGCTCGTGTATCTGTCTCATTGTATAAGACTTTCCTGTGTCCGTAGGATGGTGGTGTTACTGCTGATGTGCGTATCCCAGACCTGGATGATGTGGAGGTTCATCCACTTCCAGTTGCGTCGGTGGCGTGAGTGCTGTAAAGAACAAGCGGCCAGGAAGAGATCGGTAGCAGTAGCCATGATGAAGCAGCAAGCCAAAGTCATCAAAAGGGAATCTGGTAAAGTGTCAGCTCTTTAGGACAGGGCCTTCTTTATCCTCTGCAGTTATTGGCTGCTTTGTACATAAGTCCAGGGTCGGAATGGGTCAGCGGGATATCTGGGGGGAAAAACCCAGTAGGCCCCATCAGACCTGGCAGGCCCACTGTAGTGGCTTGAGGTTTCTTTGTCGCTGGGGCCAGGGGGGGGGGTTTGGGGGGTCTCCTAGTCCGACCTCGAAATCAATGTTGGCCCTTCATAAAGGGATTTATACTTACAATAAATGTTTTTCTAGTAGGCCCGAACTGTCAGTGCAGACGTATGGGTTATGTCCAGGTCACCTCTGGAGGCAGGACAGAAGAATTGGTCTCTTGGCCCCTCCCTCAGGATATATAGGCTCCACCTCTGTTCCTCAGTTCTGTTATAAAGCTCAGTGAGGTGGTTGAAGAGACAGCAGGATAGGAAGGAAGGTCAAGAGACAAGAGTAGGAATAAATAGAGATAGAGAGACAAGAGAATAGAGTCCACATACCCATACTAAAATCAGCCTGGGTGGGACTTACTGCACTGACAGTTCGGGCCTACTAGAAACACATTTATCGTAAGTATAAATCCCTTTTTCTCTAGTCGGCCCTCCTGTCAGTGCAGACGTATGGGACGTTCCAAAGCTGTCCCTCAATAATTTGGGTGGACATTGACTGATTTTAACCCATATGAATTTCAAACATGTCGCTCAGCAACTGTAGCTTGTAAAACTTTACGGCCAAACACGGCCGATGTAGAAGCAAAAACGTGTAACTGGTAAAACTTAATAAAAGTGTTGGGCGAAGCCCACGTAGCTGCCTTGCAGATTTGTTCTGGCGTAGCTAAATTCTGGAGAGGCCACGAGGTGCTCTGTGCTCTGGTAGAGTGAGCTACCACTCTGAACGGTATCTGTTTGTGACTGAGCAGGTAGGCTTGGTTGATAGTCTCTACGAGCCACCTGGCAATAGTGCGTTTGGACACAGCTAGGCCTTTGTGTGCAGGTGAGTAGGAAACCAAAAGAGAATCCGATCGCCGAAATACAGCAGTTCGTTGTTTGTAAATCCGAATTGCCCTCACAACGTCCAACTTGTGAAGTTGACCTTCTTTGTCATTATGTGGATTCGGACAGAATGAGGGAAGAACAATGTCCTGATTAATATGAAAAGCCGAGACGACTTTAGGGAGGAAACCAGGAACTGTTTGAAGAACAATCTTGTCCAGATATGGTAACACATGAATCCCCATTGTTCTCAAGTGAGCGATCAATGGTGCAAGCACCTTGGTAAACACTCTTGGAGCTGTACAAAGTCCGAACGGGAGAGCTACAAACTGGAAGTGCTGGTCGTCGACTGCAAAACGGAGAAAGGGTTGAGAACTGGGGTGGATGGGAACATGGAGGTACGCATCTTGGAGGTTGATCGATGTCAGAAAGCAGTCGGGTTCCATGAAGGCTATGGCCGACCTGATTGACTCCATTTTGAATTTTTGGTTGTGAATGAATTGATTTAACCTCTTGAGGTTCAGTACTGGCCAGAAGGATCCTTTTTTTTTTTTTGAGACCAGGAAGAGATTGGAATAGAATCCTTTGAATTTTTGAAGTTGTGGCACAGGAACGATAACTTGTGATTGTTGTAGGTCCAGTATGGCTTGTTTTAAGGCTTGTCGCTTGTGTGGAGGCACCACGGATGGAACGAATTTTCTTGGAGGCAATATGGTAAAATGAATTCTGTAGCCATTCTGGATAATTTGCAGAACCCAATTGTCTAGGACGTGTGTTTCCCAGCATGACAGGAAGTTTGACAATCGACCTCCTACTTTGGATGCTGGGTCGTGGTGGGGGCAGTCAGGTAGAGGTGGGCTTGATGGTGGTAGGCTTCCTGTGCCTACCTGGTTGTTGCCACTGCGTCTTATTGCGCCTTGCACCTTGGTCTGAGCCGGTGATACGAAAGTTAGGTGAGCGAAAGGAACGAAAATTGCGGTTAGGAGTGGACCATGTCCGCCTATTGGTGGATCTGTTGGGTTGATCCATGCGCCCTCTTTTTCCTGGTGGAAGGAAAGTACTCTTCCCACCTGTGACTTCCGTGATGATTTGCTTGAGGTCAGGGCCGAACAAGGACTCACCAGTATAGCACAGTTTCAAGAGCTTATTCTTAGAGGCGGTATCCCCTGACCAGTGGCGAAGCCAGAGAGCTCGTCTGGCCATCACCGAATTTGCGGAAGATCTTGCGGCTAGCCGAATAATTTCTAAAGTCTGAAAAGAAACAAAATTCCCAATAGTGCAGCAAGCCTGTACAAGGAAAAATACGATCTAGCAAAAAAACTACTCACAAACTCTTTGTGATATTCGTGCCAAATAAGGTTTCACAGCCTCATAGAGAAAACAGGTTTCTTTACAGATGGTACCTATAGGAAAAGAAAACTCTAAATGGTGCAATAAAGTAGGTAAAGTATTAGGACTGCAATACACAGTCCGCGCTTACCCCTTAGACTTGTGACAATTGCGTAAGTGAGCAGCGATAATCCGGTCGTCAATCAGGAGATGCCGGTTGATTCTCTGCTAGATTGATGGCAGTAAATCCGTAACGGGTTTGCTCGATGCGGAAAGGAAACAAACGCCGGTAATACACCTCAGTCAATGGCCGCCTCCTCCTCAAGCGCAGTCTGTAAGCGCCTCTTGTACTAGATACCAGCTTTCTCGATGTTGGACGTCAGACTTCCTTAATCACTTTAACAGGCTCTGTTTCTCTTCTATCTGTCAGTACAGAGCTGGTATCTAGTACAAGAGTCCAAACAGGACATGGCATCTATGCGGGAGGAAGGACCTGTCTCAGAATCAGAAACCTCAGATGGTGAGTCCAGCGCCTTGCGCTTAGTGGCGTGTTGTTGGAAAATGGGTGGCTGAAGTGCAGTCTTTACCCATTCTAACAATTCCCCTAGTTGTGGAGGGACTTGTGGTGCTGCGCTGCCGGTTGTTGGTGTATGAGGCAAAGAATTATCATTACTGTGTAATTCCAAGAAGGGTGAATTGTTATTTGTGAGCTGTTGAGGAGACAGGATGGGCAGCTCCATGGGGCTGCAGTCAGTACAGTATGTGGATTCTGATTTACAAAGTGTATGCTTACATTTCTTGCATTTGGCCCCTTTGACAGGCTTTTTAGATGGTTTCTTAACAGATTTTGCAGCCTGTATATCCTCCCTGAGTTCTCTTAAGGAGTCTGACCTCTCCATATTATAGAAATATGATGCCTTTACCAGATACTGTTGGCTGTAGAAGCTGGTGGCTGCTGAGATGCTGCTCCTTGTACTTACCTGTGATACTGGAAAACGCCAGAAGGGGTAGAACAGACTGCGCGCCCTGCAGCTATGCGCTCGTGGTAAAACAAAATGGCGGCCATGATGTCATCGCGCTGCGCCATATATGGAGAGCCGCATGTGCGCGACCTAGGCGCGCCAACCCAAGACGCACTGTGATCGCGTCACCATTGAATGGCGCGCTCACCACTCAGCCTGATCTCAGAATGGCCTGGGTCTGGATGCTGCTGGCCGTGGAGGACGCGCCCTTACAGAAAAGGCAGCCTGTGATCTGTCAAAGTAAGACACTAGCAGGGAATGAGAGTTATAGTGCAAACCTGGATAGGGCCGATTGAGGCAGCGCCAGTCCACTTGCTGCAATTGGAGGGATAGACAGACTAAAGAGAGATCCAAACAGAGCCCCATGGTTTGTGGCCTTCTGATTCCACTTGCTGCAATATGCTAGCAAGGAGGGAACAGGCATAGTGCTGGTGTATTGCCCTGGATATATCCATAGTGTGGTCAATATTCCACTTGTTGCACATGCCAGCAAGGAGGGAACAGACAAAATGTTGGGCGACAGCACTGCTTGCCTCCATCTGTAAAGGAAAATAAAATAAACAAGTAGCAGTGAGATTTCTATCCTTCACCTCCAAGGCAGGACAAAAGAACTGAGGAACAGAGGTGGAGCCTATATTATTAACATGTATTTATATAGCGCCAACATATTGCGTAGCACTGTATATATCCTGAGGGAGGAGGTGGAGCCTATATATCCTGAGGGAGGGGCCAAGAGACCAATTCTTCTGTCCTGCCTCCAGAGGTGACCTGGACATAACCCATACGTCTGCACTGACAGGGGGGCCGACTAGAGAAAAATACGCGGTGATAATAATAATGTCACCAGCATTTTAGTTTGTTTTCAGTTACTACTGTCTCCAAAAAAAATACTACTAATTTGGAGCTTTTTGGATAACGGGTTTCCAGATAATGGATCCCATACCTGCAAAAAAAAAAAAATGGATTTATGAAACCTTATTTTGGGGATTCTCCTACATCGTGATAATAATAATGTCACCAGCACTATTTTGGATTTTGGACTTTATTTAGGGGATATTCTTACATTCTCTCCCTCTCTTCGCGTCAGGTTATCACGAAAATGGAGTTGTGAAAGCCGAGAATGGATCCACCCCCCGACAGAAGAAAATCAAATCTCCTTAACGGCCAAACTAAGTGATACCAGAATTTGGAGGAGACCGCGAGCCTCGGACTGAATCTTCCACATTTCTGCCTGCCCAGTGGGCAAATAACAAGTGCCTTTTTGGAACCCTCACTAGGAACTATTTACTATATAATTAAACACCGCAATCAACTTGCCTTGTCCCCACCCACTCCAGAGTCAGGTCCAATCAAGCCTCGGGGCTGGGGTCGGGGTATGTACATTCCCGTTTATTGAGTGAATTATTCTAGTCTGTGTTGCTATTCTCATCATACAGAGCATCAGTTGCACCAATCCAAATCTCCGGAACCTCCTCATTGGCCTCTGTAGGGCCACATCTCTTCAGTTTGACTAATGGCTCTTGCTGACCCTGCTAGGAGGCAAATCAAGGATGGCAGTTGCTTTAGCATTAAACTGCCATTAAACTCGTGGTTGAGTTTTGGGTAAAATCCTGTGACTGAAGAATTGCGTTGCGGTTACAAAAAAAAGAAAATATTGATTAAGGCAAACGCATTAGGGAAGTGATTATTATTCAACACCTCGGCGCCAATTTTGTAGCGAGCTCTGTGTATCTAACTGTATCTAACTGAAGTTTGTGCAGGTGTCCTGCAGTCACTGAAAGGGTTAAGCACATGAATTCTAACTGTAGGTCCGGCCTGCCCCTGTGGGGGTCTGTTGTGCTGAGCTTTATAGGCCATGGGGCTGATTTGCCAATCTTCCTCCGTGAGGTTTTGGACTCTTAGCTCAAAGGAGAAGGAAAGCTACCGATGCAGATTATTACCAATAGATTAGCCACAAGCTATAACACTATATTTATTCTGCAGAATGCTTTACCACACCAGAGTAAACAGCTCTAGAAGCTTTCTGTTTGTTTAGGATAGCAGCTGCCATATTAGCTTGTTGTGACATCACTTCCTGACTGAGTGTCTCTGCTCACTCATAACTCTGGGCTCTGATTACAGCAGGGGAGGGGGGAGGAGCAAACTGAGCATGCTCAAGCCCTAGCCCTGGAGGTTTAAGCTGAAAACAGGAAGTCTGATACAGAAGCCCATGAGTACACAATAGAAGGAAAGAAATGCTGTTTCTTTTATCAGACTCAGAGCAACATTATTTTGAGGGTTTACTTGTGTATTTATATAGACCTTTCTGATAAAGCTTACTTAATTTAAGCCTTTCCTTTAACACCTGTGTCCCAGGGGATGCCATTGTACTGCCCACAGCATGCCCTTCATGAATATTGTGCTGCCAAACACAAGAGAGGAGCAGAAGGCCCAGTGTGAACCATTATGGGAAACTAATAAAAATCTACCTCAGGGACCAGTGCAGACTGGGAAGGACACTTTTCTGCAGTATAGAGAGGAGGAGCCCTTTTGTTTCTGCAGTAGAGGAGGAGCCTCTTTTGTTTCTGCAGTAGAGAGGAGGAGCCTCTTTTGTTTCTGCCATATAGAGAGGAGGAGCCCTTTTGTTTCTGCCATATAGAGAGGAGGAGCCCTTTTGTTTCTGCAGTAGAGAGGAGGAGCCTCTTTTTTCTGCAGTATAGAGAGGAGGAGCCCTTTTGTTTCTACAGTAGAGGAGGAGCCTCTTTTTTTCTGCAGTAGAGAGGAGGAGCCTCTTTTGTTTCTGCAGTAGAGAGGAGGAGCCTCTTTTGTTTCTGCGGTATAGAGAGGAGGAGCCTCTTGTTTCTGCGGTATAGAGAGGAGGAGCCTCTTTTGTTTCTGCGGTATAGAGAGGAGGAGCCTCTTTTGTTTCTGCAGTAGAGAGGAGGAGCCTCTTTTGTTTCTGCAGTATAGAGAGGAGGAGCCTCTTTTGTTTCTGCAGTAAAGAGGAGGAGCCTCTTTTGTTTCTGCGGTATAGAGAGGGGGAGCCTCTTTTGTTTCTGTGGTATAGAGAGGGGGAGCCTCTTTTGTTTCTGCAGTATAGAGAGGAGGAGCCTCTTTTGCTTCTGCAGTAGAGAGGAGGAGCCTCTTTTGTTTCTGCAGTATAGAAAGGAGGAGTCTCTTGTTTCTGCGGTAAAGAGAGGAGGAGCCTCTTGTTTCTGCGGTAAAGAGAGGAGGAGCCTCTTGTTTCTGCAGTAGAGAGGAGGAGCCTCTTTCTGCAGTAAAGAGGAGGAGCCTCTTTTGTTTCTGCAGTATAGAGAGGTTGGTGATTGGCAGCTACTCCCAGGAGCTCAGGCGCTACTCCCAAATGACTGGGCACTGTAGTGGGTCACTGCTTATACCCTGCCAGGACCTGAAGTAGAGGCCCCCGACCTGCAAATGAACTTGCGGCTCCTGCATGTCTTGTGCCGCCCCCCAATCACTAATGAACGGATATATTTGTATGAAGCAAAACGCATTGTATATGCTGCTGATCCGACCCATATGTATCTCATGGGATCAGTGAGTACGTGTGTAAGGGGCCGTCCCTGTGTATAAGGGGCTGTGATTCCCGAGAGACCGCCCACTGTTTTTCCTTCTTCAGTCTAATGATGTATTTTCAGCTGAGTACTGACCCGCGTGAGCTTCATTTGATAGTGTTACTGACTAATAGGTATTCGCACTAGTGGCTGATTGGCTCTGTTTGCAGATGATTGGCTGTCTCTGGAATTCTCACCTCTTCTAGCAGCCGATTGGCCGACTGGCAGGCAGACTTATTAACCCTTTCAGTGACTGAGACCTGCAACACATCTCGGGATTGGGAAATTGTAGTGTTATGAGACAAACCTGCAGCGCTGGTGTTCTGTTGAGATGCTCTGTCAGCCATTGGACAATGCTGGGATTTGCTACTCCCCTCCCCCGCCTCTTTACTGCTTTTCTTTGGACACATTAAACCTTCAATGGACATTACTCTATTCACGAGCGGAACTGGGAGCAATGAAGAATTGTACAATTCCTCCCTACAATCAGTCCATAAATATCCCACAATTCAGCTGCCACATTTGTAGCGCACAGACTAGTCTAGCCAATCCGATGTCTTCAAAGTGCTCCTCCCACTTCCTGTGGTCTTATTGAATGAAGCCCCACCCACAGGTGTTTATTTTGTTTGTTTTTTTAAACATTAATTATGTTAATGCCTCTAGGGACAATTATGTGAAGAATGAACAGAGGAGCTGGAACTATTCCCATTGGAGGTTATTGCATGAAACGCTGGGGTGGTTTAATTAAGCTGTGTTGCTTTAAAGGACAAGGAAAGTTAAACTAAAGTAGGTAGAAATGTTGTACATGATGTTTTGTGCTTCTGTACCAGCCCAAGGCAACCACAGCCCTTTAGCAGTAAAGATCTGTGTCTCCAAAGATGCCCCAGTAGCTCCCCATCTTCTTTTCTGCTGATTCACTGCACATGCTCTGTGCTGCTGTCACTTACTGAGCTTAGGGAGCCACTCACAATATACAGTACACATAGAATAGAAATGTCACAATATAAGGCTGATTAGTAATTAATACACATAATTACTACATGGCAGCACAGAAACCAGTGCAATTAGCATCAGAATTGAATAATCAGCAAACCTGTAGCATCAGCTTATATTACAGCCAGGGAAGCTCATTTTCTGCTGGATAATTAGTGACGAGCCCTAAGCTTATACCTGATGTTGACTACAGCTTCCAGCATGCTTTATGCCTTGGAAACCTGTTCAGGCATGCTGGGAATTGTAGTCCGACAACATCTAGGCAGAGCAACGCTGCTTTATATAAAACATACCATGTCCATAGGAGTGCGAGTTGCTGAATTAAGTGAGGCTTCCCCATAGACGGCTACATTTGCCCCAGGCAATCGATATGACGGCTCCCGCTGTTTAATGTAATAACGAGAGAGGGAAGGCTCAGTGTGTACCCCCTGTTGTAGCTAAAGGGAAAATAAATGGCAGATCAAAGTGAATTTCTCTATCCATACAATCCCCAATGACTATGAAGAGTGGCTTAACCCCTTCAGGACGGGCACAAGGGGTTAAACCACTCGCTGTTCTGTTACCAGGCTGTTTCTGTGCAACACGCGTGTATCCGTGTCCCGTGCCGTTTATACTCCTTGTACTGTAACCTGTCGTCAGACGTGGGCCGTGTGTACAAGACTTGGGCACAATCTGTACATTCTGGGCTTGTCTGGCCGTTTCTAAAGGGATTGTTACTTGTGGGGAAAAAACACATTTTTGGACCTTTCACCAGTGACATTTTCATATGAGAATATTAAATCGTTTCTTATAGAGGTGCGTGTTGACTTCTTATTGGTTGGGACTCACAACTGACTATATGGCAAGAGCTTCACAGTCATGTTATACACAGATTAGACTTAGTAAGACTATGAGCAAACTTAGGGACTGTTCCTGCTGAATTGTGCTTAGTACAGGGAATACCTATGCTGCCATCGTTTTATGGGCTCTCTCTGTACAGACTATGAGCAAACTTATGGGACTGTTCCTGCTGAATTGTGCTTAGTACAGGGGAATACCTATGCTGCCATAGTTTTATGGGCTCTCTCTGTACAGACTATGAGCAAACTTAGGGGCTGTTCCTGCTGAATTGTGCTTAGTACAGGGGAATACCTATGCTGCCATAGTTTTATGGGATCTCTCTGTACAGACTATGAGCAAACTTAGGGGCTGTTCCTGCTGAATTGTGCTTAGTACAGGGGATACCTATGCTGCCATAGTTTTATGGGATCTCTCTGTACAGACTATGAGCAAACTTAGGGGCTGTTCCTGCTGAATTGTGCTTAGTACAGGGAATACCTATGCTGCCATAGTTTTATGGGATCTCTCTGTACAAACTATGAGCAAACTTAGGGGACTGTCCTGCTGAATTGTGCTTAGTACAGGGAATACCTATGCTGCCATAGTTTTATGGGATCTTTCTGTACAGACTATGAGCAAACTTAGGGGACTGTTCCTGCTGAATTGTGCTTAGTACAGGGAATACCTATGCTGCCATAGTTTTATGGGATCTCTCTGTACAGACTATGAGCAAACTTAGGGAGCTGTTCCTGCTGAATTGTGCTTAGTACAGGGAATACCTATGCTGCCATAGTTTTATGGGATCTTTCTGTACAGACTATGAGCAAACTTAGGGGCTGTTCCTGCTGAATTGTGCTTAGTACAGGGGAATACTAATGCTGGGCATACAAACAATCATATGTCAGATAACAATAGTATAACACATTAGGGGAGCAATGGGAGGTGATTTTGGTCAGCCCGAGACACAATGGTTGCGTAGGCATGGCTACAATTGCAAGCTGAATAGTTAAAACGTTACTCTTTTATTTAGATTGTCAGCCTTGTTGACCGGGTCTTTTATACCTACTATCTCAAGTTTTTCGTTAGGTGTCGTGTTCAGAGCTGGGGAATATTCTGACACTGATTAATACAGGTATTTAGCCCAATAAAACTTACTAGAGACACCAAGAGAAGCCGTTACCTGTAGTACTGGAGCTGTGGGAAGAAAGTCCTGCAGTGAGAGAATGGAACGCTCCAGATAGTACCAACTATATCACTGCATCAGCCTCCAATAGCTGCACCAACACAAAATCAGTCCTTGAACCATCACTCTTGTCTACAAATTTATTACTCATCTTTCTATTCAGGCTTCTCCAATTCATATTCCAGTCTCTTATTCACATCAATGCATGGTTGCTGGGGTAAATTGGACCCTAGCAACCAGACAGCTGAAATTGCCAACTGGAGAGCTGCTGAATAAAAAGCTAAATAACTCAAAAACCCCAAATAATAAAATGAAAACCAATTGCAAATTTTTAATTCAAAGGTGAACAACCCCTGTAATTTCAATACTCATTCCTTTCTGTGGTTAAACTCTGGGGCTCGTTAGGGAACAGGATTATGGGAAGGGATGCACCAGTTCCTCAAAAGATTCAGTTGAATTTCCTAAATAAATTGGAAGCCTAATTGGCATATGCAAATGAGCGATCCACAAAAAAATGAGGAATGCTTGTTGGGCCAGAACTAGGGACATTGGACTGGGGACAAGAACATGAATCTCGGAGGAACACGTGAGTCTCTGCAATTGGCTTTAATATGAGCAGAGTCATGCACAGCACTGACCAATCACATCCAATCATTCAATGACTTCTCTGTAAGCGGCCGGGCTGCAGTTGGAGGCTTTGGTCAAGTCCTTCAACTAGATGTTGGTCTCCCCAATGCCATGGATCTGCTGAAAGGAAATTTCAAATAGTAGGGAGAGTCTCATCACTCAGATAGTAGTAACAATGAGTAGTAGAGCAGTGGCAACGAGTAGTAGAGCAGTGGCAACGCGTAGGAAGGCAATGAGAATGAATAGTAGAGCAGTGACAACCAGTAGTAGAGCAGTGGCAACGATTAGTAGAGCAGTGACAACGATTAGTAGAGTAGTGACGAGTAGTAGAACAGTGACAACCAGTAGTAGAGCAGAGACAATGTGTAGTAGGGCAGTGATTATGAGTAGTAGAGCAGTGACAACGATTAGTAGAGCAGTGACAACCAGCAGTTACAATGAGTAGTAGAGCAGTGACAACCAGTAGTAGAGCAGTGGCAACGATAAGTAGAGCTGTGATAACGATTAGTAGAGCAGTGACGAGTAGTAGAACAGTGACAACCAGCAGTACAGCAGTGACAATGAGTAGTAGAGCAGTGACAACAGCAGTAGAGCAGTGACAATGAGTAGTAGAGAAGTAACAATGAGTAGTAAAGCAGTGAAAAAGAGTAGTAACAATGGCGGTTGTACTGGCTCATGGTCACAGAACATTGATGTCATGGTAAATACCAAAGAAACGCCGCTTGTGCAATAAATGATCACAGTTACTTACCCACGGGACCTTCTCATGGTATTTTCCAACAGAACATGGCTATTTCCTATGTACTCTCCAGCAATATTCCTGATCTAATGGTTTGATCCATAGAATGTTGTTACTCTATTGGCTTTGCTACTCTAACGGAATGTTCCAAAAGAACTGCTTTAAAGGGGAGGTTCACCTTTCATTTAATGGGGACTGGAACTATCGAGAAAATGAAACTTTAATATAAGCCTCCTCGTACTGAAATATGAAACTTTCTAAATACAGTCAATTAAATATTCTGCATTGTTTCTGAAATAATCAAGTTTATCTTCACTATCCCTCTCTCATCATCTGTTTCTCTTCATTCTGTCTTCATGCAGCAGTTGGGTGTCAGATATTCACTGACAGTTAGATCCAATATATCTTATAGGGAGGCTCCTTTCCTAGCAGATGTATTAGAGCTCACTCAAATAACTGATTCCAGTACAAACAAAATGTAACAAAATAACTGCCTTTTGCACAAATTCTGCATGTAGAGAGACATGATATCTGGTGAGTTTAATAGAGTGATCTCTAATACATCTTCTAGGCATCTTCCCTATAAGATATATTGGATTTTACCGTCATTCAAAATCAGACTCCCAAAAGCAGTAACCCATTCAGTGGCCTCACCTTGCCATTGTGGGGGTGCAGGTGTCTTTGCAGGGAGTCGAGTACATGGGCCGGGAACTCCTCGCTGTGCGCATTGATGTAGTTCAACACATACTTGTCGGCGTCGGTGATGATAAATCTGTGGTTGAAGACTGGAGAGAGAAAGGTTATTAATACAACTATTAACTGATTATTTAAAGGCACAGCGCACCCCCTTGTCTAACCTGAGATTTTTCTTACTCATTTGTAAAGTAGACTCCCTGCATTATTGTATCCATTCCTATGGACGGGAGCTGCCATTGGGTTCCCTAGTACAGTGTGAGGGTATAGCTCAGAATATTCATTCTCTGTATATTTGTTTGTATGCTCGCTCTTTTCTAAGGAAACCGTCGGGCAGCAGTGATTGGACACTGGGACACAAATGGGACGGCTATAACTGCACTGGGCTGCTGTACATCACACAACAAAAAGGGCCAAACACACTAACAGGCACTCAATAGCACACAATGTTTGCTGTTTTAGTTGGCCTTGTCTCTTAAAGGGGAAGTAAAGTGTATATATGATTGTTTCCCTGCAGAGCAGTTAGGGACCGTCTGACAATTCCTATCCACAGCAGTAAATGAAGGGAGAATTTCACTGCATACCGTGAGTTAACTGTTAGTGTAGAGAGGGATATTCTAAGACAATTTGCAGTTGGTTTTAATTTTTTATTATGTGTGGTTTTTGAGTTATTTCGCTTTTTATTCAGCAGCTCTCCAGTTTGCAATTCCAGCCATCTGGTTGCTAGGGTCCAAATGACCCTAGCAACCAGGCATTGATTTGACTAACAGACTATGAATAGGAGAGGACTGAATAGAAAGATGAGTAATAAAAAGTAACGATAATACATTTGTAGCCTTACAGAGCATTTTTTAAGAAGGGGTCAGTGACCCCCATTTGAAATCTGAAAAGAGTCAGAAGAAGAAGAAGACAAATAATTCAAAAACTATAAAAAAAATAAATAATGAAGACCAATTGAAAAGTTGCTTAGAATTGGCCAGTCTATAACACACTGAAAGTTAAAGAGATACAGACACCAGAAATTAAACTATTTTACATCTATTATAATATTGGCTTTGTTTGCTACTTATATTTTTGCCATAAAGTATTTGTTTAAAGCTTTTACATTATCCATTTGATCCCCCGTGAGGGGGCTGCCATATTTGTGCAGCAGGAGTCGGTTAGTATTAGAATCTCTAACTGACACACTGAGATGGGACAGTCAGGTTGGCAAAACAGTCAGGTTTAGGAACTTCAATTAACAATTACTTACGAAAACAAACCTCTCAGCAAAAAACGATCAACTTGACCTATAGGTAACTTTTAATGTACATTCATGTTTTAAAAAGTAGTTTTTTAGCGTCAGTATCACTTTAACTGAACCACCCTTTAAAGGGGAAGTTAAGCCAATTATAGACCATAGGGGCCCTGCACAGGACCAGCTGCAGCAACCTAAGAAGGCAGAACCTGCCATGTTTGCCCATTGCACTCCACTCCCTGACACTGATAGTCACACAGACACATTAACACTGGGTGCTGATCTGGTCCTGACTTACACTGATTCTGTTCGGGGTCTGTGATCAGCGCCGTTGAGTCGGCAACTGGTAATGGAGAGGACAAACATGTGGTCTCCAACCCCCACTCTGCCTTAAAACTCCCACTGGTGGAGAGCAGGGCTGCTGTGTTTGGAGAGTGGGGAGGCTTATGCAGGGGGCCTATGGGCTGGAATTTGGTTTTACTTCCCCTTTAATTTACCTGGTACCTTTTGATGTTGCCAGAAAATAAAGAGATCCGGCATAGATCAATAGGAAACCTGGAAAGGTAAAATCTGTGGCGGTGTAATGTGTATCGCCTGGCACTTAAAGGAGAACTAAAGCCTAACTAAAGAAGTAGGTAGAAATGTTGTACATGATGTTTTGTGCTCCTGTTCCAGCCCAAGGCAACCACAGCCCTTTAGCAGTAAAGATCTGTGTCTCCAAAGATGCCCCAGTAGCTCCCCATCTTCTTTTCTGCTGATTCACTGCACATGCTCTGTGCTGCTGTCACTTACTGAGCTTAGGGACCCACTCACAATATACAGTACACATAGAATAGAAATGTCACAATATAAGGCTGATTAGTAATTAATACAGATAATTACTACATGGCAGCACAGAAACCAGTGCAATTAGCATCAGAATTGAATAATCAGCAAACCTGTAGCATCAGCTTATATTACAGCCAGGGAAGCTCATTTTCTGCTGGATAATTAGTGACGAGCCCTAAGCTTAGCTTCTCAACAGCCAATCAGAGCCCACTGAGCATGTGAGTGTCACAGACACTTTCCAAGATGGTGACCCCCTGTGACAAGTTTGAAGTCCTGGATCATTGCTGCTATTGACAAGCTGAAACTTTAGCCTCATGCAATAAGTTCACTATATAAAATAGGACATTTTTAGCCCATATTAATTTTTAGGGATTAGTTCTCCTTTAATGGGTTAAACTTAAAGCCCATGAAGGGCTTGTAGATGTTAAAAAGGGTATAACAGAATGGACGTTTTGAGGTCCTATAGTGCCACAGTGTGTAATGTGCAGCCCCTATAGATCCATAGATCCCCCCATGATTTAATCAGCATTGGTCTGATCCCTTTGCTGAGAGCCAACAGGCTTCATCCACCTCTAGCCTCAAGGGGGAGCTGCTATCCACTTATTACACAGTTGAATGTGTCTGTCCAGTGTTAAGCTCAGGGATCTGTATATTCTTGTACAAACTCCCTTTCTATCCTGCATTTATCCTTATGATCAGAAGCCACTGTATTGAGAATAACCTAAAGGTCTGACAGTCACGCTCTTTATTTTATACATGCGTTAAAGGGGATATTCACCTTCCAAACACTTTTTCCAGTTGAATTGGTTTTAGATTGTTCTCCAGAAATAAAGACTTTTTCCAATGACTTTCCATTTTTTACTGTTTTTACAAAATTTGAGTGTAAAGTTGAATGTTGGTGTCTCTGGTGTTTAAGTCTTGCAGCTCCGTAATTCAGATTCTGTTACAATTTTGCAACAATTATTTGATCCATTTCTCAGCAGCATCTCTGGAGTATCAGCAACTATTGTATCAATTCTAACAGCTGCCTGTAATGAAACTCAGAGATTCTGCTCAGCAGGGACAAACATAAGAAATGTATCAACTGTAATAAACTGTATCAATTTAGAATAGTTTACAGGGTCGGCGACCCCCCCTTCCCAGAGCTGCTTTAGAAGTTGAAAAATGAAACTTTACGATTTCGATACTAGAAAATAGAAAGTAATTGGAAAAAGTCTTTATTTCTGTTGAACTGTCTGAAACCAACTGAACTGAAAAAAAAAAGTGTTGGAAGGAATTTTTAAAGGAATTGTTCAGTATAAAAATAAAAATGGGTAAATAAGTAGGCTGTGCAAAATAAAACATGTTTGTAATATAGTAAATTAGCCAAAAATGTAATGTATAAAGGCTGGAGTGAGTGGATGTGTAACATAATAGCCAGAACACTACTTCCTGCTTTTCAGCTCTCTTGCTTTCCACTGATTGGTTACCAGGCAGTAACCAATCAGAGACTTGAGGGGGGGCCACATGGGTCTTAACTGTTGCTTTTGAATCAGAGCTGAATGCTGAGGATCAATTGCAAACTCACTGAACAGTTATGTCCCATGTGCCCCCCTTATAGTCACTGACTAACTCAGAGTTAGAGAGCTGAAAAGCAGGAAGTAGTGTTCAGGCTATTATGTTACACATCCAGTCACTCCAGCCTTTATACATTACATTTTTGGCTAATTAACTATATTACAAACATGTTTTATTGTGCAAAGCCTATTTATTTACCCAGTTTTTATTTTTACACTGAAGTGTTCCATTAATAAATACATTTATTAATGGATGTTGCTTTCTGCCACTAGATGGCGCACAGGAGAGCACTTTACTGTTATCCTTGGTTGGATCCATTCCAATGCCAACCATGAAACCCATGGGGAGTTTTAGCTGATGCCTTTGGGTATGATGTTGCCACTAGTTACCTTCAATAGCAGCGCCAATAGTGAAGTCCTTCGGTCCGTAGTAGATCGGGTTGTCTATGGTAGAACCCGGTACCGGAACTCTGGTTTTCTCTAGGAATTTCCCTCCGATGATACCAGAATTCCGAACTTGACGCTCAAAGATGCTCAGCATGTCGTTGGCCAGGAAGTATGAGAGGACGAAGCGACGCACTTTGTCTTCTGGGTTTGGGGAGTCCTACGGAAATAGTTTTTGTGACTCAAGTCAGATGTTGAAAGCATGAAAAGGCCCAACACAGGCACAGCTTCAAGAGGGAAGCCGTACAGTTGGTCACAGGCAGAAGTCCTATGTAGCTTCAAGGATCAGTAAGAACCAAAATAGTGAAAGTGCTTTCAATAGGACATCAAGCAACGTGCCCATTGGGCAGATGTGGAGCTCCTTACCAGAATAACTGCATATCTCAAGACGTTATGGTCGTTCTCCAGCATTTTAAGAACATCCTTTTTGGGAGGCTTGGGCACCAGGGACAGGCAGTTCTGTAGAGAGTCTTCAAGCAAACCAAATCCATTGTATGGAGGGACCTCCTGCAATCAGACAATTGTGCTATATACACTGGGTATAATACAATGCCTCCATCCAACCCAAGCCCGTCCCTTTTCTTTCATTAGGAGCCCATAAGTACTGCCCCCAGGTGTTATACTGTGGATGGTGACCACAATCTATACATCTGAAATAGCCCAAGTTCAGATGTAGGTGGAGATAAACATGGTCAGCCAGGGCATGGGTCAATAACTATTAATCAGAACCAACAGCAGGGACTCTACAAGACAAAACCCCAGGGGCAAGTCTAAGGAAAGAACCCCAGGGATAACAGGTTGAGGAAGAGGAACCAGGCAAAATAATAAAACTGTGCCCAGGACAAGCATCACGGTGTTCTTTCAAACAGCTTTTACTAGGGGAGTAACTATAGAGTAAGACGACCCTGCCCATTGGTCGTTTAAAAAATTATCTTAAGCTTTTTAATTACCTCCTTAAAGCCTACTTCAAAACCCTATATCACAAGATGAAGCCTGGTCCCTTCCAGTCTCCAATCTCAGTCGCATAACAGGTCTTCTTATTACTTTGGAAAAGCAGTGGCCTGAAATGTGGCCCTTAGTGCATTGCACTTCCAATTCAGAGCTCATTCTTGGATAAACTGGCATATTTTGGACGCACCACCACTCTTCAAGACCTTCTAAAACTGTTAATAACTATGTAGATGTTACCACAAACGTATTCCAATCACACCATCTTGGTGTATAAAATACGTTGATGGTACCCATGAAACATACTCGTAGCTTGAAGATATCCGAAGTAAATTGGTTAGAAGCCTACCTGGATGACCTTCTCGTCTACTCTGTCCATTTTCATCTCAACAGGCTGAAGGTCACGGACCCCCATTTTCTCTTGATAGAAGTCTCTAGTGTAGGCATCACAGTCATAGATGAAGAACTTGCGTCCCAGAATGTTAATGTGCTTCCCCACTGTGAAATCCTTGGGGGAGAACCACTCCTTCACCTCCTGGTCTGAAATCTCCAGCACAGACACTGGGAAGGTTTCTGGCCAAGGTAAATATGGAGAATCAGGAACATACCATCAATAAATGGTTTGTAAGCATTTGCATATTCAATCACCTCACTGGACAAATGGTGCCTCCACTCCACCACCATTAACACTTTCAAATATTTTCCATATGTAGCAGAATTTATCTGATAAAACACTAATTTGGGGGGTATATATATATATATAATGACATCTACTGGGCTCCTGGAGGACCACATCCAGTTCTTGGCAAATCCGTTTTATACACTATCCCAACATTCTTTCGAGCTTTCTTGAGTGTCTTTTGAGTTATGTGTAGTCTAAGCTGAACTATATAAGGGTGGTGAAGGAAAACTTGGGGTCCAAGACATGTGGAGCTGTTTCCAGAAGCCACTGGTTTTAGGAGCAGCAGGTTTCCTACCTCAGGTAGCCTCTCATCCAGGGCCACCTTCAGAAATCACGGGGCCCTGTACTGCAAAATTTTCTGGGACCTCTGGTCACCACCCTCCCCCAAACCCCACCCAATAGCTCCCCTGCGCCACAGTAAAAAGGCCACACAGACAGTTAAAGCCACATGGTGGTGGCCACAACCCCCATACATGTTATAAAAAGCCATTGGTGATCAGGGCCCTACGCAAGTAAAAAAGAAAATGTTGATGGCCTAGGCCCCCCCCCGACTAGTTATAAAAAGCCAATGATGGCCAGGACCCTCCTTTAAGTAAAAAAAAAATATTGGTGGCCTGGCCCCCCAAATTTTAAAAATGCTTGACAGGGTCCCCCATAAAAGTTTGGTTCCTAAGGGGGCCCAGCCATGTTTCACCTACTTAAATAGCCAGGGCCTCCAGAAGAGAGGACAGGAGCCCCCGTGCTTGCATGATTTCTCTCATTTTGGTTCTCTGTACCCTCATTTGTCACTGACGTTTAAGTCCCGGTAAAGCTGAATTGGGATTAGATAGGCGGGAGGGTAAGTCTCTACTTCACCCATCCATTCACTGTACACAGGAGCTCCCGTCCTCTCTTCTGAAGCTTACAGCAGGGGGGCCCACCTAAGCAAGTAAGTGAAGCATGGCCAGACCCCCATAAGACACAAAAACCTGCTGGCCCGGGACAACTGTTCCCCCTGTGCTCCCCTGATGGCGGCCCTGCTCTCACCTTTTGTATTATCCACAACTTTAGGTAAGTGTTGGCGTTTCATCAGCACTGGGAACGGGTCTCGTCCATCATTTCGCTCATGCACCTCCCTGATTTCCAAGGTATCGTCAGACAGGTAGTAGTGAATGAGCACTGGGTGCTTCTCTCCAAACATGTTGTCCGTGTCGTCCCACACAGCAAAGAAACGCAGAACCTATGGAGGGAGCCAATGCGTTTTATTCTGGTTTTATTGCCTGGTTGGTTTAGAAGGACTTGTTTGACAAGACAATATGGCGGCAAGTAATTCTCTATAGGTAAAACAATAGAATCGTGTGTATATGACCACTAGGGGAGCTGTTCTTTTGGTCTTAGGGTAGCACAAAAGTGGGGCGAGAGGTTGGTTTATAAGGCAAATGACCTTGATTATTGATGCTCAGTGACTCACCTTTCGGTCCATAGTGATGAACTGTTTGAGCTTATCGAAGTCAGATGGGGTGATAAAGGTGCGATCAGGTTGCCTCCTCAGTTCCGTATATGGGTCTGAAGGGATTCCCTCTGGTGGGTTCAGCTCAATGCCCTCACTCTCCAGGAATTCCTACCCGTGCCAAGCAAGAAAATCATGTCCATCAAAAACCTCACCAGCATGTTTCATGCAGTTCATAATCACGTGTACCTTTAATATTGGGGCTCCAGACTTCCTACAATCCCCAGAACCCACTCTAAACCCATTAGAACAAAGGTACCTGAGTGAAAGTGTCACAGTTGATGACGCGGAAGGTCCGGCCATACAAAGTAATGTTGATCCCCACATTCAGATCCTTCCAGTGATAGGGATCCCCATTTTCATTCTTGGGGTGTCTTTGGCGCTTGATAAAAGTTCCTTGGGGGATGCCAGAATTTTCCACAGCCGGCTCTACAACCGATATGGTGTCGTCTTCCAGATAGTAATACAGGGTGATTCTGCGCACTCGGTAATGCTCGTCGGGGGACAGGGGGACGGTCTCTTGGAAATAGCCTTCAAACCTGAGCACCTGAAACATTACAGAGAAATAATCGGCTGCTGGATATGGCTACTGGATCTATGGCTACTGGATCTATGGCTACTGGATCTATGGCTACTGGATCGATGGATACTGGATCTATGGCTACTGGATCTATGGCTACTGGATCTATGGCTACTGGATCTATGGCTACTGGATCGATGGATACTGGATCTATGGCTACTGGATCTATGGCTACTGGATCACCGTGCTGTTGAGAAAATGTTGTGTTGATCCAACAGGGGAACTCATGAAATTTCTGTTCTGGAACCTATGGGGATTTTAGAACTTCTTCTTCTTCTTTAGAACTTTACATCACGTCTGCCCCAATTTTGCTGTCCAACTAGTCAAGCGCCCACACAAAATTATGGTGAGAACTTTTACCCCTGTACCCCAATGTTTCTATATATCTGTAACCTTGTTATGAGCTAAGGGGGCCTAGCCGGAAGGCCAGTTAGGGGGAGATTTGGGGTGAGTGTTTATTTGTGCCCTGGGTACCCCTGGAACTATAGCAGGGTGACTGTTACCCCAATGTTTCTATATATCTGTAACCTTGTTATGAGCTAAGGGGCCTAGTCTGAAGGTCAGTTAGGGGAGATTTGGGGTGAGAGCTTATTTGTGCCCTGGGTACCCCTGGAACTATAGCAGGGTGACCCCAATGTTTCTATATATCTGTAACCTTGTTATGAGCTAAGGGGGCCCAGCCTGAAGACCAGTTAGGGGGAGATTTGGTGTGAGTGCTTATTTGTACCCTGGGTACCCCTGGAACTATAGCAGGGTGACTGTTACCCCAATGTTTCTATATATCTAAACCTTGTTATTAGATAAGGGGGACAGTCTGAAAGCCAGTAAGAGTTATATTTGGGGTGAGTGCTTATTTGCTGCCTATAAAAGATTGGCCAAAGATTGGCCCATTAGTGGGGGCTTGAAGTGGTCCCTCACTGCTATAGGAGAACTAATCATTTTTTACCTTTATTAATTCTTACCTTTTTATCGAAGGCCACGTAGGAAGGGATAAAATCTGATGGTGGAGCCGGCTTGGCACGGCCATAGGTCAGCGTTGGTCTTTTGTTGGAAAGCTCATCTAGTTCCGCTTGGGACAGTTGGTTGACTGTTATGGGTTCCCGTCCGATGCCGACAGTGGGGAGAATGGGCCGACTGTAACCGTTCCTGTAGGTTAAGGTCTGGGAGCGGTGAAATGCGCTTTTCTGGAACAGAATCGGTACAAGGGGGTATAATTATCAAAGAGTGAAGTTAGAGATCACCACAGTCTGCTAGAGTGAAAATACGCCTCTTTCCATTCATTTCTATGGGGTTTTTAAAGGCGTATTTATCAATGGGTGAACTTTTACTTTCAACCTTTGATAATTAGGCCTTTAAAATTCCATAGAAATGAATGGAAAGAGGCGGAATTTCACTCAAGGAATTTCACTTTTTTAATATACCCCAAGGTCTCTGACAACTACTCCTGGATCAGAATGTCTGTACTCTGTACTGTATGTATATAATACGCCTCAAATACAAGGAGCGTATAAACAGACCCCACCTACTTACCCATCATTCTCTGTGTGTGTGTCACATGGTACAACTGAATCAGAGAAGGTAAAACAGACCCAGATATGGAAGGGAAAGTCTATTACAGAAATTAATAGAAAACTGTTGCCCAACTGACAAAAAACCCAGTTGTACACCCCCAAAGCCCCCCGAGAGTTACCTGTCCTGGTGCAGAATGGGGAGACGCTGGTACTTACCGTGGGGTCCCTGTAGGTGTTCCCGGGAAGGAAGGGCAACCCTTGCACAGGGTGAGAAGCCATGTCTGATGTCCAGTAAACTGGGGGCGCTCCCCTCAAACTTTCTGTTTAATGAGTTCCTGCAGGTGTCTCGTGGGGTCTCGTGGGGTGGACTCCCTGCCCCTCTCTCTCTTTGGCTCCTGAGTGAGACTCTCGGTGCCCCTACAGCCCGTCAGCTCTTGTCTGTCTCCTCTCTCCCCTCAGCTCCCGTCTCCAGGTTACACACAGCAGCAGCATTCAGTCTCCATGGTGCCAGTAAACAGTCTGTAACTCCGCCCACTCAGTGCTGGAGATCATCTGCAACTGCCTGTTCTGTGCCTGCAATCAACTGCCTGCTTCACTGTACTCTCTGTATGTCACTGCCCAGAGCTCTCTCTGTATCTCACCCTGGGGGCTCAGTTATAAATTTGTACCTGGGCAGTAACCCATGGCAACCAATCAAATCTTTACTTTCACTGTTCTACTTGCAGCTGACTGAATAAAAGCTAATCACTGATTGGTTGCTATGGTGTTTATATATGAACTCCATAATATCTTACGGCACCCCCTGTACATGGCGCTATGTATTTTAAAGGGGAACTTACCGCCACATGGCTGTGGTTGAATTGCAATTGGTTTTCATTTTTTATAATTTGAGGTTTTTAGTTATTTCGTTTTTTTTTATTCAGCATCTCTCCGGTTTGCAGTTTCAACAGTTTGGTTGCCAGGGTCCAAATTCCCCTAGCAACCATGCACTGATGTGAATAAGAGACTGGAATATGAATAGGAGAGGCCTGAATAGAAAGAGGGGTAATAACAATACATTTATAGCCTTACAGAGTATTTGTTTTTTAGATGGAGTCAGTGACCCCAATTTCTTTAAAAAAAAGAAGAAGGCAAAAATTTGAAAAAAACTATAATAAATAAGTTGCTTAGAATTATCTATTCTATAAAGTACTATAAGTTAACTTAAAGGTGAACCAACCCTTTAACTGATGTTCAGTTTCCAGGGTCAGGCAACTGATTTGTCCCTCTAGTTGGCGCAATACCAGGCTGTTCCTGCTGGACCAACACAAAAGGGGAAAAATCCCAAATATTCTAATAGCAAATATGGCTGCTAAGGGCTTTTATGGGCAGCGGAGTTGGTGTGTTGTGTCTTCTGTTGTGACTAGGGTTGTCACCTGGCCAGTATTTTACAGGCCTGGCCGGTAAAAATGATGGTTGATCCCAATGTTATTAATAGGGAAAAGGGATAAACATATAGGAAGGCTGGTATTTTTTTCAGGAAAAGGTGGCAACCCTAGTTACATAGGTACAGGTATGGGACCTATTATCCAGAATGCTCGGGACCTCGGGTTTTCCGGATCTTTCCGTAATTTGGGTCTTCATGCCTTAAGTCTACTAGAAATTCATTTAAATATTAAATAAAATAGGCTGGTTTTGCTTCCAATAAGGATTAATTATATCTTAGTTGGGATCAAGTACAAGCTGTTGTTTTATTATTACAGACAAAAAGGAAATCATTTTTAAAAATTTTGATTATTTGAATAAAATGGAGTCTATGGGAGATGGCCATTCCGTAATTCGGAGCTTTCTGGATATTGGGTTTCCGGATAAAGGATCCTATACCTGTACATAGTTAAATTGGATTTAAAAAAGACAAAGTCCATCAAGTTCAACCCCTCCAAATGAAAACCCCAGCCCCATACACACACCCCTCCCTACTTTTAATTAAATTCTATATACCCATAAGGGTTGGGTACAGGTCCACCCCCAGGGAAATAGATTTGTGAAGAGATGGTGATACCCAATAAGGTTTCAGATAACTTAAATGTGGACAGACAATGTTGAACCCAAATTAAAACCAGGCTGTCCAGCTTGAGACCGGAAGGTTATCAAACCAAAGTAGGACCAATCTCTAGATCTACTATATCTGACTGTGTGTGTGGGGGGGGGGGGGGTGACTTGTCCTCCCATTAGTTAGGATAGGGTTAATTCTAGCTAAATTTGTATTACCAGCCAGTGTGTAACTAGATGTCACTGGGCCCCACAGCAAATTAATTTCGGGTCCCCAACATATCCAGAGGTTGTTCTGTTACCAATATATGTTGAAATTTCTCATTAATTAGGGCCTCGTGGGGCCCCCTATACCTCCTGGGCCCAGAGTCTAATTCCTCTGTTATTACACCCCTGATACCGGCCCTGGCCCTTGTAGTGATCCTAATTCTACTCACAGCAGTACTGGGCCCTGGGCAGCAGGAGAATTTCACTGTTTGTATCTCCCATCCAGACCCAGTGCAGATTCAGCCTCTCCTGTCTCCTCAGTCTGGGCCTTTCCAATGCTACACTGAGGGCCCATTTGCATAGGGCGGGAAATTTAAAGTTATATTGGTCTTTTTTATAAATCTTACTGCAGATTCTTGAAGTTACTACTTTCTATTACAAATGTCCAGGGAACCTTAATAAAGACAAGAGAGTTAATATAATGCCTTACACATGAGCCCACTGTAAAATGGATGTTCCATATGTTATGAAATGTCTGGAGAAAACCAGTTACCCAAAAAAAGTCCAAGTTAGGACTTTAGCAGCCAATCCGCTTCGAAAAAAGAAAAGTCGCCAGCGTTTTTGCAACTTTAATGCATTTTCGGTCAACTCTAGTGAAAGAAGTAAAATCAGTAAAGTCTGTAAAATCAGTAAAAACCGCACTTTAGTGAATTTGCGAAGTAACGATCGTTCGCCAGAGCAAAAAGTCGTCTGGTGATAGTGTGAACAAACGTTAGCGACGGTCTCTTACTCCAGTGAATTGGTGATGTCCCTGCGGGTGGCAACGATACGCTGGCGATAAGTCGATAATATTAGTCACTTCACCTTTTAGTGAATCTGCCCCATTGTTGCACATACTCTGTCTCTGACACGTGTCAAATCATGGGAGTGTC
Source organism: Xenopus petersii (assembly GCA_038501925.1). Taxonomy (NCBI): domain Eukaryota; kingdom Metazoa; phylum Chordata; class Amphibia; order Anura; family Pipidae; genus Xenopus; species Xenopus petersii. The sequence goes on from CM076680.1 coordinate 8,572,222, forward strand.
TGTGTGGAGTGAGTGTCTGTGTGGAGTGAGTGTCTGTGTGGAGTGAGTGTCTGTGTGGAGTGGTTGTCTGTTTGGGGTGAGTGTCTGTTTGGAGTGAGTGTCTGTTTGGAGTGAGTGTCTGTTTGGAGTGAGTGTCTGTGTGGGGTGAGTGTCTGTTTGGAGTGGGTGTCTGTGGAGTGGGTGTCTGTTTGGGGTGAGTGTCTGTTTGGAGTGAGTGTCTGTTTGGAGTGAGTGTGTTTGGAGTGAGTGTCTGTTTGGAGTGGGTGTCTGTTTGGGGTGAGTGTTTGTTTGGAGTGAGTGTCTGTTTGGAGTGAGTGTGTTTGGAGTGAGTGTCTGTGTGGAGTGAGTGTCTGTTTGGGGTGAGTGTCTTTTTGGAGTGAGTGTCTGGGGTGAGTGTCTGTTTGGAGTGAGTGTCTGTTTGGAGTGAGTGTCTGTGTGGGGTGAGTGTCTGTTTGGAGTGAGTGTCTGTGGAGTGGGTGTCTGTGGAGTGGGTGTCTGTTTGGGGTGAGTGTCTGTTTGGAGTGGGTGTCTGTTTGGAGTGAGTGTCTGTTTGGGGTGAGTGTGTTTGGAGTGAGTGTCTTTTTGGGGTGAGTGCCTTTTTAGAGTGAGTGTCTGTTTGGAGTGAGTGTCTGTTTGGAGTGAGTGTCTGTTTGGAGTGAGTGTCTGTTTGGAGTGAGTGTCTGTTTGGAGTGAGTGTCTGTTTGGAGTGGGTGTCTGTTTGGGGTGAGTGTCTGTTTGGAGTGGGTGTCTGTTTGGGGTGAGTGTTTGTTTGGAGTGAGTGTCTGTTTGGAGTGAGTGTCTGTTTGGGGTGAGTGTGTTTGGAGTGAGTGTCTGTTTGGGGTGAGTGTCTTTTTAGAGTGAGTGTCTGTTTGGAGTGAGTGTCTGTTTGGAGTGAGTGTCTGTTTGGAGTGAGTGTCTGTTTGGAGTGAGTGTCTGTTTGGAGTGAGTGTCTGTTTGGAGTGGGTGTCTGTTTGGGGTGAGTGTCTGTTTGGAGTGAGTGTCTGTTTGGAGTGAGTGTCTGTTTGGAGTGGGTGTCTGTTTGGGGTGAGTGTCTTTTTAGAGTGAGTGTCTGTTTGGAGTGAGTGTCTGTTTGGAGTGAGTGTCTGTTTGGAGTGAGTGTCTGTTTGGAGTGAGTGTCTGTTTGGAGTGGGTGTCTGTTTGGGGTGAGTGTCTTTTTAGAGTGAGTGTCTGTTTGGAGTGAGTGTCTGTTTGGGGTGAGTGTTTGTTTGGAGTGAGTGTCTGTTTGGAGTGAGTGTCTGTTTGGGGTGAGTGTGTTTGGAGTGAGTGTCTGTTTGGAGTGAGTGTCTGTTTGGAGTGAGTGTCTGTTTGGAGTGAGTGTCTGTTTGGAGTGAGTGTCTGTTTGGAGTGAGTGTCTGTTTGGAGTGAGTGTCTGTTTGGGGTGAGTGTGTTTGGAGTGAGTGTCTGTTTGGAGTGAGTGTCTGTTTGGAGTGAGTGTCTGTTTGGAGTGAGTGTCTGTTTGGAGTGAGTGTCTGTTTGGAGTGGGTGTCTGTTTGGGGTGAGTGTCTGTTTGGGGTGAGTGTCTGTTTAGAGTGAGTGTTTGTGTTGCTACATGTGGTTTCTTTGGAGATCAGATTTGAATCAGTCACTGAGGAGGTCACACCCCGGGATGGGCTGGAGGAGGCCTCAGTCCTATTTAACTTGGTGTGTTTTGTTCTCTGGGTTAAATCTGACGCCCACACACACACTATAAATAATTTGCACAAGGGAATCTGGCGGCCCCACCCTTGTTGTGATGGACTCTTCCAGCAGTGAGCACACAGGGGTTTTCTCCTGCAATAAAATGCTGCTGTCAGAAGCTTTGGGTCGTTCCACTGTGCAGGAAGGGGAATTCTGCCTCCAAGCATAGAGCCTCATATATATTTCCCTTTGTATTACAGAATTATTAAGAGCTCAATGGGGAAATGTTTTGCACTTCTGTGAATGTATGAAGCAAAAGAGTAATCACTGCCCCTGTACCTCCCAACTATCCTGTTTTACGAGGGACAGTCCTAATTTTGACAGCTCAACCTCCAGTCCCGGATTGTTACTGAAATGTCCCGACTTTCTCTTTGATCTCCTGCACTGAACAGCCAGAAAAAGATACAAAGTTTCTAAAAACCTAATTGGCTTTTGGCAGTCAAGGTTTGGGGAAACCTTGACTGCCCCCCACTGCTACTTTTGGTTGTGTCCCGGGATTGGTCAAGGAATGGAAGATCAGCTTGAATCAGCTACAAATGGGGCGTGGAAAAAGGAGTACAAAGAAAGAGCCTGGATCTAGTTCCCAGCAGAAGTGGGACACAAGTACAGGCTGTAAAGGATCCCACTGAGATGGAAGTGAAATAAACAAGAGAAAGACAGAGATTTGCTTTAATCTCTTTTATTTGGTCACTACATGTAAATCTGATAAATCCAGCTCCCAAGTTGGAATGATGCCTGGCCGTGTCCCTATTGTTATAGCCTATCAGATGCCTATCAGATACAGGAGCACAAACTGTTTGGCTGGTATATACGATACAGAATAAGGATTAAAGGGGAAGTAAAATCTAAAATAGAATAAGGCTAGAAATGCTGTATTTTGTATACTAAACATAAACATGAACTTACTGCACCACAAGTCTAATCAAACAAATGATTTATGCTTTCAAAGTTGGCCGCAGGGGGTCACCATCTTGTAACTTTGTTAAACATCTCTGCAAGACCAAGACCAAGACTGCACATGCTCAGTGTGGTCTGGGCTGCTTAGGGATCGTCATTAATTATCAAAACAGCACAAGTCAAATAATATCTGCCAGAAGCCGATACAACAAGATACAAACTTTCTCCAACTCTGCAGAACCAGTGGCTGCAGCAAAATAATCCTCCAAATAGAATCCCAGTTTATCTGTTTAAATCTGGCTCCAGGATCTTTGTCTCTGCAGCTGGAGTTGGAAACAGTAAAGGGGATGTAAAGGCAAAAATAAAATCCAATACAAATCTCTACACAGTCGCCGACTGCTCTACAGGGAAATAAACAAAGCTGCTTGAGTTCTGCATGGCTGGGAAGTAAGGCGGGGGCTCCCCCTGCTGTTCATAAGTATGATTGTTTTCCTGCAGAGCAGTTAGGGACCGTCTGACAATTCCTATCCACAGCAGTAAATGAAGGGAGAATTTCACTGCATACAGTCAGGTTTCTTATAAAAACTGTACATATTTTTTAATTAAAGTATATTGGAGATAGGTTTCTTAAAGAAAGTAAAAATCTACAAACACGGCTGGGTGTAGGCAGAGCAGAAGAGGGTGTCGGCATGGGACCCTAGTCTTCTCGGCTGAGAAGAATACAGCACTTATTTCCCACTTGTGTCCCTCTCTACACCAGGCATGAAGTGACTGGAGATATTTCAACCAGAGATAATGACCAACGTTCTTACTGTTCTAGGTGCCTGCTGGCAGCTTCATTCTGGTCTCGCCTCTCTGGGTGTTGCAGTCCAAAGCCAGTAGGAAAGTTCCAGTTAGAACATTCTTGAGTAGGTAGCTGGATGTCCTTCATCCCTAGCCTACAAGGCCCTTTCTACAATAAAGCTGACCATTTACACGTACCTCCAGGTGGTGGGACAAAATAAGCCCATCCAGCAGTTTGGCCCCTGGGACCCTGCCTAGAGGTAATAAGATCCCATACAGATCAGATGATGAGGCCTCAGTCATTGGGCAGATATTTTGGCCCACCGCTTGGTGGTAATAAGAGTCTATAGAGATCAGGATATGATACATTAATCATCGGCCAGATATTTTGACTCACCAGACAGAGGTAATAAAATTCTATACATATCAGGAGATGATGCATTAAAGGAGAAGGAAAGGTTAAAACTAAGTAAGCTTTATCAGAAAGGTCTATATAAATACACCAGTAAACCCTCAAAGTAATGCTGCTCTGAGTCCTCTGTCAAAAGAAACAGCACATTTCTTTCCTTCTATTGTGTACTCATGGGCTTCTGTATCAGACTTCCTGTTTTCAGCTTAAACCTCCAGGGCTAGGGCTTGAGCATGCTCAGTTTACTCTTCTCTCTCTCTCTCTCTCTCTCTCTTTCCCTTTTCCCTCATCAATCTCTGCTGTAATCTGAGCCCACAGTGAGCAGGGAGAGACTCAGGCAGGAAATTATATCACACCAAGCTAATATGGCAGCTTCTATCCTAAACAAACAGAGTGAGCTTCTAGAGCTGTTTACTCAGGTATGGCAAAGCATTCTACAGAATAAATATAGTGTTACAGCTTGCACTTTTATGGCTAATCTGTTGGCAATAAACTGCTTCGGTGGCTTTCCTTCTCCTTTAATCATTGGTCAGATTTTGGTTTGGCAGGCTGTCATATGGGCCCCATGCAAGGGCCAACAAGCATCCATCTTGGTCTTGGCATGGCAGCTAATATCAACCCATGTATGTCCAGCTTAACTCCAGCCCTGTCTATAAAGTTCAACACTTAAGGCAAGTGAGTAGTTATAAGGCAAATGGTAGGAATCAAGTATAGTAGTATCCCTGTTGGATACACAGAGTACTCGGTTTGGTTTCTCAGGAAGCTGAATATATATATAAACAGTATTTATATTGTTATAACTAATCAATACAGATATTTAGTATATATTATAAATACAATACATAGTACCAATAGGAGAGGCTTTTAGTTGTTTTGACTGGGGTTTGAGCACCTACTGTAACTTTTTTCATCTCTGCGACTCAACTAGAACCAACCTGCAGCCAATCAAAACTCGGGAACATTCACAAGGCTTGAGGAAGCAGCCAATGAGAGCATAAGAATGGTCACCACCATCATCTATGAAAGTGCCTTCTGCACGGAAGTTCATCCATCCAACTTATTTATCTCTTCCTATATATAAAAAAGTTACAGTTTTTGTAAATAAATCAAGTAAAATCCTTGTTTAAGTTGCAAATTATAAGATATTGTTAATGAGACTAGAAGAAGGGACATTGGTGCTCTGTAAGAACATTAATCATGTCCAGGTTAAAGAGATGCTGCACCATATTTCATAGGTGTCGGAACAAGGGGGACCCCTCAGAATTTCTAATTAAAGAGCAGGTCTCATTATATCTCAGAGTTTTATTCCTTCTGAAGGATCCCAGATACCTCAACCATATCAAAGCTCATCAACGAGATGCACCAAAGAAAACTAGAGTCAAGTGTACTACAAACTTAACCCCTTCAAGTATAAAAAGAATTGGGGGTGGTCGGCACCTGGTAAGTATTTGTTATATTTTTTAATACAAAAAGTTAGTTCTTAACCAGTAGCAAGCCAAAGGAAGGGGCTAAAAATATCCTGTGTCTTCAAAATGTGCAAGTTTTCTCAAAGACCTGGTCTTATTGAGATCCTTCTAAGTTGACGTTCAGTAGCAAAGATTGGCCCAGGTCTACTTAACCCATAATAAACAATCTGATGTTTGCTTTAATACAGCAGAACAATCAATTCTACCTCCTGTTTGGAAATGTAGAAAACAGCTGCTGATCTAAAGATGGTCCTAAGTTCCCTAATTTGGTTTAAGAATTTAGGTAGCTTCACCCACCCTTAAATGGAACAACCCCAATTTTCTAGGAACTTTCTAATTCTTTTCCCTGAAATAAAACAATTTATACAACCATAGTAAGTGCCTTTTACTCAATACATCAAGTTTCCTTTAAACGGGACAACTTAGTATTAGATGATGGTCTCTAACAGGACTTCCAATAGTGCTGCCCCATTTCTATGTGGACTTCTAATAACACTTAGTAACAACATCACTTCCCCCCCAAAACAGTACCAAATATACAAATGGGTACAGTAGGCCTTGAAGAACATCTCTCTGTACATGCGGATTCTATTCTTGGGGTTCCCAACGGCCTTCATAATGTCAACCACATTTTTTTATATTTAAAAAAAACTGGAACCCTAAATAAAACGTAGTGGGCCAAGGACCAGCCGTTGACCCAATATGTTTATTAGAGGGTAAGGTATAAACTCTTGGTCTTATATTTGACAATATATAAAACGGACTTGGCTGGAACAGGTCTTCTCATGTGTCTTTTACTTGTGTTGATCAGTGCTTCCAATTAAGTGATTTGGGTCAAACTGTCCTGCCTTAAAGTTCTTTTCTGGCCAACTTTTCCTTGATTCTTCTCCGTGCATAAACGGCAGTGAAGGTGCTACATAATATGAGTAAGAAGAACGAGGCGCAACACATCAAGGTGTAGTTGGAACTGTATCTGCCAGAAAAAACCTCCTGCCTGGTCTGATAATCTATAAACAGAGCCTCCAACTGGGAGAGGGTGCAGAGGCCCAGAAACACATGGAAAATCTGGTGACCGTGCCCTATAAAATCGCAGGAACCTGGAAAATATTTTTCCGGGACGGGGCAGGAAAAGAAATAGGCTCCGATGATGAAGAATATCATTTGTAGAGAGTGTAACCAGACGGCCTTGTCTGTGTAGTCTTCCATATGACAGGTAACTATCCGGTGGACAACGGGGCTTATGTCCAAGATGTACGCTAGACCAGCTGGGACAACCTGGAATATTTTCCTCATCACCGGATAGGGCCTTTTATAAGAGTATTTAGCATAGCAGCATCCGGCACAAGACAGCCAACCCAAGAAAGCAGCTCCTGGTAAGAAGAAGTAAGAGGCCTTGTCATACCAAGCTTCATTGGAAGTGTAGTAGTAGTGAGCCAAAGCACAGCCATATTGGTAAGTGCTTACTCCTACATAGTCTATGAAGTAGAAGGTGTAATGAGCCAGCTCTGATTTGGACTGGAGCAGATGAGCCAGGATGCTGCATGTGAGATAGGTGAGCGAGGATAGCACGTATAAATATAAAGGGAAAGATACGACATTGAGAGAAAGAGAACCGGCCTCCACAAAGGCAACAACCCGGAGAACCACAGCCAGGGCCACTAGCAGATGTGTCCACACATTGACAGATTCATTGTGCTTCTGAAATAGACTAAGGAAGTAATATTTCCAGTCTTGGTCCGTCGGTCGATACCCTGTCTGGATATAGGGTTCCCGGAACAGGCAAGGCACGTCTGAATCTGTAACGGTCAAGGGCATCTTGGTGGTGCCGCCTTCCAGGAACCTAGGGAGGCGGCGCAGCTGCTGGAAACTGATGGAGAGGGTGCTGATACATTCAAGGATTGCGGTAGTCATGGTAGTATGGGGGTCTGAGGAACCCGTGGATACAATCAACCTGACGGAGGAGAAACAAAGATCCAGAGATTCATTAGTATAGGAGCTGGAAGGGAGGTGCACATGATAAACTACAAGTCTAACCTCCCTTCTGAATAGGTCAACGATAAATAAATGCTGCTCACTGTAATAACATTTTGGGAGGAATAAGTGGCAATGAGTAATCGCTGGGATGGCAAATAAAGACAAATGGCTGATGATTATACAATTTCTTCCCTTTAACCAGTTTAAAGGCCTTAATTGCGGCCCAGCTGCCTCCATCCCCCCCACCCCGTTAGCAAGAGAAGAGCCAAAAGGCACAATGTTTATGGGTAACACCACTGTATTACATGTCTGGTCCCTTCTACAATCCTGCGATTTATGGACATTGCAAGAGATTCCCATTGGGTCCTTATTTCCCCTAATTAAAGAGGTGGTTCAGTTAACGTCTAGTATATTATAAAATCTTAGCAACTTTTCAATCGGTCTTCATTTTTTTTATTTAAATTCGTTTTTGAATTATTTGCCTTCTACTTCTGGAGCTTTTCAGCTTTCGAAATTGGGGTTCACAAAAAAACGATTGTTATTGTTACTCTTTATTACTTAGCTTTCCATTCAAGCCTCTCTCATATTCCAGTCTCTTATTTAAGCCACTCCTTGATTGCTATGGAGTTGAACAAGAAACAAAATAATAATAAAAAAAACCCCACAAATAATAATAAAAAAAGACCAACTGCAGCCTGTTTCAGAATATCACTCTCTACATCATACTAAAAGGGGTGAATAGGACTCTGATGAGTAATAACAGCATTAGAAGAAGTTCTAAAATTTATTTTAAAGGGGTCGTTCACCTTTAAATTAACTGTTAGTATGACGTAGAGAGTGATATTCTGAGACAATTTGCAATTGGTTTTCATCATATATTATTTGTGGTTTTCAAGTTATTTAGCTTTTTATTGGCAGCTCTCCAGTTTGCAGTTTCAGCCATCTGGTTGCTAGGATCCAAATTACCCTAGCAACCATGCACTGATTTGAATAAGAGACTGGAATATGAATAGGAGAGGCCTGAATAGAAAGAGGAGTAATAAAAAGTAGCAATAACAATACATTTGTAGCCTTACAGAGCATTTGTTTTTTAGATGGGGTCAGTGACCCCCATTTGAAAGCTGGAAAGAGTCTGAAAAAGAAGGCAAAGAATGAAAAACTATAAAAAAAAGAAGAAATGAAGACCAATTGACAAGTTTCTTAGAACTGGCTATTCTATAACTTACTAAAAGTTAACGTAAAGGTGAACCACCCCTTTAATAAATGTCCATTTGACAGTTGTGAGTTGGATGCCAGAACACTGACTGCCACCATCATATTAATGTGCACTAAGGGGGTCGGTCTCCCACAGATACGGGGCTTTCTGTTTTCTGTTTTATAAACAAAATATGGGTTGCATTTGTGGATTGTATGTATCTGATACAAACAGACGCAAGGTTTAAATGCTAAATGTATTTTTAGAACAAAAGGGATGCCTGACAAACTGCAAACAAACGTGTCTGCGACTGTGAATCTGAAAAGATCTGTTATGCAAGTGTTATGCAATCAGTTTATAGAATGGAATCCTGGGCCATGTCAACTAAATGGTGCTACAAACCTCTAGGGGTTTCCTGAGTACTCTAAAACCATGGGTGAGGTTTTAGGATTAGATTACATAAACGACTGCTCAGTGACTTCTAATATCCTTATCATTTACAGTAGGGGGTACATTATCCCTTATAATACATGAGTGATACTCAGAGTTCCCTGTATAACTCAGCCTGCAGCCTTGTGCCTTTATATGGTCACAGAACAACCCCTCAGTGACTTCTAATATCCTTATCATTTACAGTAGGGGGTACATTATCCCTTATAATACATGAGTGATACTCAGAGTTCCCTGTATAACTCAGCCTGCAGCCTTGTGCCTTTATATGGTCACAGAACAACCCCTCAGTGACTCCTAATATCCTTATCATTTACAGTAGGGGGTACATTATCCCTTATAATACATGAGTGATACTCAGAGTTCCCTGTATAACTCAGCCTGAAGTCTTGTGCCTTTATATGGACACAGAACAACCCCTCAGTGACTTCTAATATCCTTATAATTTACAGTAGGGGGTACATTATCCCTTATAATACATGAGTGGTACCAGGGCAGCATTTATACATAGGGGACCCCTAGGCCGGGACCACTCCGGTGGTTTATACAAATCTAGTATAATATGAGCAGTGTTGGTGTAGTTGCTATAAGCAGGTAAGTGCACTAGTAGGAAGGGACTGGCTCAGAGTTGTTGTTAGAATAATGACTTGTTTTTAGCTGCTGGATGATAAGAAACAGTCTCTGCACTTTCTATTAAGATCTTGGTGTTTCCCATGCAGCAAACCCTTTATAGATCAGTCCCCTATCTTCCTCCACAGTAACATCAAAGGAACAGTAAAGCTCTACAATAAGTTGCTTTATCTGTCATTTATAATATAGATGCCATAGACCAATAATGAAGTCGTTTTACAGCACTTTATGAGTAGAGGAGCCATCAGAATGCCTGTTTACTGTTTTACCCAATAAAAAATGGAATGTTTTGGGTGCTCGTTTATTGTTACTACAGGGAAGATTGTCTATAGCAACCAGTTACCAAGCTAATAAAGGGACATACTAGTATAGTACCTGATTAAAATGCTGCTATTAATCTTAAACTGTCTGGTTGCTAGGGCAACAGTTTATTCAGCTAGCACTTTATGGGGTAACTCAAAGTTTTCACCGGGTCTAGTAACCCATAGCAACCGATCAGCAGGTAGCATGGGGGTCTATACAGGGAGCCCATATAAGCATGGAAGGGGCCACAGAATGCATTAATGAAGACTTAATATGCATCATACTAAAGGGGTTGCTCGGCTTTAAATTAACTTTTAGTATAATTTAACGAGTTATACTCTGAGACAATATGCAATTGGTGCCTTCTTTTTTTTAATTATATTATTATTTGAGTTTTTTTGCGTTATATAGCTTTTTATTCGGCAGCTCTCCAATTTGCAATTTCAGTAACCAGGTTTCTAGGGTCGATTTTACCCTAGCAACCATGCACTAATTTGAACAAGAGACTGGAATCTGAATAGGAAAGGCCTGAATAGAAAGATGAGTAATAAAAAGTAACAATAACAATAAATGTGTAGCCTTACAGAGCATTTGTTTTCAGATGGGGTCAGTGACCCCCGTTTGAAAGCTGGAAAGAGTCAAAAGAAGAAGGCAAATAATTAAACAAAAACTCTAAAACATAAAAAAAATGAAGACCAATTAAAAAGCTGCTTTGAATTGGCCTTTCGAAAACATACATGTTTTGCCTTTTGTTAACCTCTTTGGTTCTGTACAGAATATACACTTCTACAGATCACCTCTGTTTTAGATAATAATCCATTTTGCCCCCACCCCAGACCTGTAGGAGGCAGACTCATCCTCGCATAAGAAAGTTCATTTTCCTGCCTGTATTAAGGATTAGGATGTCAGAATATGTTACCTGGCTCTGAGACTGTGGCCCTTCTCTGTGGCTCTTTGGAGTGAAGTGAGGAAGGTTTCAATCAGTAACTACACCCCTATGAACCGGCTAAACCACTTACACACCTCTCCCTATGACTGGGGCTGTCACTAGGCAGGGCTCCGTGCAGCATCACTAGCAATGAATGAAATATGACAGTATTTACCTGTTTGCTGATATATGCCATCAAAACAACTTCTACAATGATTATTTGTAGAGCAGCAGTGCAGAGGAGACAGACATTCTGTAGCCTAACACTCACTAGGGGTAAGCAGCAGTGCAGATGAGACTGGCATTCTGTAGCCTAACACTCACTATGTGAGAACAGCAGTGCAGAGGAGTCAGTCATTCTGTAGCTTAACACTCACTAGGGGTAAGCAGCAGTGCAGAAGAGTTAGTCATTCTTAGCCTAACACTCACTAGGGGTAAGCAGCAGTGCAGAGGAGTCCGTCATTATGTAGCCTAACACTCACTAGGGGTAAGCACCAGTGCAGAGGAATCAGTCATTCTGTAGCCTAACACTCACTAGGGGTAAGCAGCAGTGCAGAGGAGTCAGTCATTCTGTAGCCTAACACTCACTAGGGGTAAGCAGCAGTGCAGAGGAGTCAGGCATTATGTAGCCCTACACTCACTAGGGGTAAGCAGCAGTGCAGAGGAGTCAGTCATTCTGTAGCTTAACACTCACTAGGGGTAAGCAGCAGTGCAGAGGAGTCAGTCATTCTGTAGCCTAACACTCACTAGGGGTAAGCAGCAGTGCAGAGGAGTCAGGCATTCTGTAGCCCTACACTCACTAGGGGTAAGCAGCAGTGCAGAGGAGTCAGGCATTCTGTAGCCCTACACTCAATAGGGGTAAGCAGCAGTGCAGATGAGTCAGTCATTCTGTAGCCTAACACTCACTAGGGGTACGCAGCAGTGCAGAGGAGTCAGTCATTCTGTAGCCTAACACTCACTAGGGGTAAGCAGCAGTGCAGAGGAGTCAGTCATTCTGTAGCATAACACTCACTAGGGGTAGGCAGCAGTGCAGAGGAGTCAGGCATTCTGTAGCTTAACACTCACTAGGGGTAAGCAGCAGTGCAGAGGAGTCAGTCATTCTGTAGCCTAACACTCACTAGGGGTAAGCAGCAGTGCAGAGGAGTCAGTCATTCTGTAGCCTAACACTCACTAGGGGTAAGCAGCAGTGCAGAGGAGTCAGTCATTCTGTAGCCTAACACTCACTAGGGGTAAGCAGCAGTGCAGAGGAGTCAGTCATTCTGTAGCCTAACACTCACTAGGGGTAAGCAGCAGTGCAGAGGAGTCAGTCATTCTGTAGCCTAACACTCACTAGGGGTAAGCACCAGTGCAGAGGAGTCAGTCATTCTGTAGCCTAACACTCACTAGGGGTAAGCAGCAGTGCAGAGGAGTCAGTCATTCTGTAGCCTAACACTCACTAGGGGTAAGCAGCAGTGCAGAGGAGTCAGGCATTCTGTAGACCTACACTCACTAGGGTTAAGCAGCAGTGCAGAGGAGTCAGGCATTCTGTAGCCCTACACTCACTAGGGGTAAGCAGCAGTGCAGAGGAGTCAGTCATTCTGTAGCCTAACACTCACTAGGGGTAAGCAGCAGTGCAGAGGAGTCAGTCATTCTGTAGCCTAACACTCACTAGGGGTAAGCAGCAGTGCAGAGGAGTCAGTCATTCTGTAGCATAACACTCACTAGGGGTAGGCAGCAGTGCAGAGGAGTCAGGCATTCTGTAGCTTAACACTCACTAGGGGTAAGCAGCAGTGCAGAGGAGTCAGTCATTCTGTAGCCTAACACTCACTAGGGGTAAGCAGCAGTGCAGAGGAGTCAGTCATTCTGTAGCCTAACACTCACTAGGGGTAAGCAGCAGTGCAGAGGAGTCAGTCATTCTGTAGCCTAACACTCACTAGGGGTAAGCACCAGTGCAGAGGAGTCAGTCATTCTGTAGCCTAACACTCACTAGGGGTAAGCAGCAGTGCAGATGAGACTGGCATTCTGTAGCCTAACACTCACTAGGGGTAAGCAGCAGTGCAGAGGAGTCCGTCATTCTGTAGCCTAACACTCACTAGGGGTAAGCAGCAGTGCAGAGGAGTCAGTCATTCTGTAGCATAACACTCACTAGGGGTAGGCAGCAGTGCAGAGGAGTCAGGCATTCTGTAGCTTAACACTCACTAGGGGTAAGCAGCAGTGCAGAGGAGTCAGTCATTCTGTAGCCTAACACTCACTAGGGGTAAGCAGCAGTGCAGAGGAGTCAGTCATTCTGTAGCCTAACACTCACTAGGGGTAAGCAGCAGTGCAGAGGAGTCAGTCATTCTGTAGCCTAACACTCACTAGGGGTAAGCACCAGTGCAGAGGAGTCAGTCATTCTGTAGCCTAACACTCACTAGGGGTAAGCAGCAGTGCAGATGAGACTGGCATTCTGTAGCCTAACACTCACTAGGGGTAAGCAGCAGTGCAGAGGAGTCCGTCATTCTGTAGCCTAACACTCACTATGTGAGAACAGCAGTGCAGAGGAGTCAGTCATTCTGTAGCTTAACACTCACTAGGGGTAAGCAGCAGTGCAGAAGAGTTAGTCATTCTTAGCCTAACACTCACTAGGGGTAAGCAGCAGTGCAGAGGAGTCCGTCATTCTGTAGCCTAACACTCACTAGGGGTAAGCACCAGTGCAGAGGAATCAGTCATTCTGTAGCCTAACACTCACTAGGGGTAAGCAGCAGTGCAGAGGAGTCAGTCATTCTGTAGCCTAACACTCACTAGGGGTAAGCAGCAGTGCAGAGGAGTCAGGCATTATGTAGCCCTACACTCACTAGGGGTAAGCAGCAGTGCAGAGGAGTCAGTCATTCTGTAGCTTAACACTCACTAGGGGTAAGCAGCAGTGCAGAGGAGTCAGTCATTCTGTAGCCTAACACTCACTAGGGGTAAGCAGCAGTGCAGAGGAGTCAGTCATTCTGTAGCCTAACACTCACTAGGGGTAAGCAGCAGTGCAGAGGAGTCAGTCATTCTGTAGCATAACACTCACTAGGGGTAGGCAGCAGTGCAGAGGAGTCAGGCATTCTGTAGCTTAACACTCACTAGGGGTAAGCAGCAGTGCAGAGGAGTCAGTCATTCTGTAGCTTAACACTCACTAGGGGTAAGCAGCAGTGCAGAGGAGTCAGTCATTCTGTAGCCTAACACTCACTAGGGGTAAGCAGCAGTGCAGAGGAGTCAGGCATTCTGTAGCCCTACACTCACTAGGGGTAAGCAGCAGTGCAGAGGAGTCAGGCATTCTGTAGCCCTACACTCACTAGGGGTAAGCAGCAGTGCAGAGGAGTCAGGCATTCTGTAGCCTAACACTCACTAGGGGTAAGCAGCAGTGCAGAGGAGTCAGTCATTCTGTAGCCTAACACTCACTAGGGGTAAGCAGCAGTGCAGAGGAGTCAGGCATTCTGTAGCATAACACTCACTAGGGGTAGGCAGCAGTGCAGAGGAGTCAGGCATTCTGTAGCTTAACACTCACTAGGGGTAAGCAGCAGTGCAGAGGAGTCAGTCATTCTGTAGCCTAACACTCACTAGGGGTAAGCAGCAGTGCAGAGGAGTCAGTCATTCTGTAGCCTAACACTCACTAGGGGTAAGCAGCAGTGCAGAGGAGTCAGGCATTCTGTAGACCTACACTCACTAGGGTTAAGCAGCAGTGCAGATGAGTCAGTCATTCTGTAGCCTAACACTCACTAGGGGTAAGCAGCAGTGCAGAGAAGTCAGTCATTCTGTAGCCTAACACTCACTAGGGGTAAGCAGCAGTGCAGAGGAGTCAGTCATTCTGTAGCCTAACACTCACTAGGGGTAAGCAGCAGTGCAGAGGAGTCAGTCATTCTGTAGCCTAACACTCACTAGGGGTAAGCAGCAGTGCAGAGGAGTCAGTCATTCTGTACCCTATCACTCACTAGGGGTAAGCAGCAGTGCAGAGGAGTCAGTCATTCTGTAGCCTATCACTCACTAGGGGTAAGCAGCAGTGCAGAGGAGTCAGTCATTCTGTACCCTATCACTCACTAGGGGTAAGCAGCAGTGCAGAGGAGTCAGGCATTCTGTAGCCCTACACTCACTAGGGTTAAGCAGCAGTGCAGAGGAGTCAGGCATTCTGTACCCTATCACTCACTAGGGGTAAGCAGCAGTGCAGAAGAGTTAGTCATTCTTAGCCTAACACTCACTAGGGGTAAGCAGCAGTGCAGAGGAGTCCGTCATTCTGTAGCCTAACACTCACTAGGGGTAAGCACCAGTGCAGAGGAATCAGTCATTCTGTAGCCTAACACTCACTAGGGGTAAGCAGCAGTGCAGAGGAGTCAGTCATTCTGTAGCCTAACACTCACTAGGGGTAAGCAGCAGTGCAGAGGAGTCAGGCATTATGTAGCCCTACACTCACTAGGGGTAAGCAGCAGTGCAGAGGAGTCAGTCATTCTGTAGCTTAACACTCACTAGGGGTAAGCAGCAGTGCAGAGGAGTCAGTCATTCTGTAGCCTAACACTCACTAGGGGTAAGCAGCAGTGCAGAGGAGTCAGTCATTCTGTAGCCTAACACTCACTAGGGGTAAGCAGCAGTGCAGAGGAGTCAGTCATTCTGTAGCATAACACTCACTAGGGGTAGGCAGCAGTGCAGAGGAGTCAGGCATTCTGTAGCTTAACACTCACTAGGGGTAAGCAGCAGTGCAGAGGAGTCAGTCATTCTGTAGCTTAACACTCACTAGGGGTAAGCAGCAGTGCAGAGGAGTCAGTCATTCTGTAGCCTAACACTCACTAGGGGTAAGCAGCAGTGCAGAGGAGTCAGGCATTCTGTAGCCCTACACTCACTAGGGGTAAGCAGCAGTGCAGAGGAGTCAGGCATTCTGTAGCCCTACACTCACTAGGGGTAAGCAGCAGTGCAGAGGAGTCAGGCATTCTGTAGCCTAACACTCACTAGGGGTAAGCAGCAGTGCAGAGGAGTCAGTCATTCTGTAGCCTAACACTCACTAGGGGTAAGCAGCAGTGCAGAGGAGTCAGGCATTCTGTAGCATAACACTCACTAGGGGTAGGCAGCAGTGCAGAGGAGTCAGGCATTCTGTAGCTTAACACTCACTAGGGGTAAGCAGCAGTGCAGAGGAGTCAGTCATTCTGTAGCCTAACACTCACTAGGGGTAAGCAGCAGTGCAGAGGAGTCAGTCATTCTGTAGCCTAACACTCACTAGGGGTAAGCAGCAGTGCAGAGGAGTCAGGCATTCTGTAGACCTACACTCACTAGGGTTAAGCAGCAGTGCAGATGAGTCAGTCATTCTGTAGCCTAACACTCACTAGGGGTAAGCAGCAGTGCAGAGAAGTCAGTCATTCTGTAGCCTAACACTCACTAGGGGTAAGCAGCAGTGCAGAGGAGTCAGTCATTCTGTAGCCTAACACTCACTAGGGGTAAGCAGCAGTGCAGAGGAGTCAGTCATTCTGTAGCCTAACACTCACTAGGGGTAAGCAGCAGTGCAGAGGAGTCAGTCATTCTGTACCCTATCACTCACTAGGGGTAAGCAGCAGTGCAGAGGAGTCAGTCATTCTGTAGCCTATCACTCACTAGGGGTAAGCAGCAGTGCAGAGGAGTCAGTCATTCTGTAGCCTAACACTCACTAGGGGTAAGCAGCAGTGCAGAGGAGTCAGGCATTCTGTAGACCTACACTCACTAGGGTTAAGCAGCAGTGCAGATGAGTCAGTCATTCTGTAGCCTAACACTCACTAGGGGTAAGCAGCAGTGCAGAGAAGTCAGTCATTCTGTAGCCTAACACTCACTAGGGGTAAGCAGCAGTGCAGAGGAGTCAGTCATTCTGTAGCCTAACACTCACTAGGGGTAAGCAGCAGTGCAGAGGAGTCAGTCATTCTGTAGCCTAACACTCACTAGGGGTAAGCAGCAGTGCAGAGGAGTCAGTCATTCTGTACCCTATCACTCACTAGGGGTAAGCAGCAGTGCAGAGGAGTCAGTCATTCTGTAGCCTATCACTCACTAGGGGTAAGCAGCAGTGCAGAGGAGTCAGTCATTCTGTACCCTATCACTCACTAGGGGTAAGCAGCAGTGCAGAGGAGTCAGGCATTCTGTAGCCCTACACTCACTAGGGTTAAGCAGCAGTGCAGAGGAGTCAGGCATTCTGTACCCTATCACTCACTAGGGGTAAGCAGCAGTGCAGAGGAGTCAGTCATTCTGTAGCCTATCACTCACTAGGGGTAAGCAGCAGTGCAGAGGAGTCAGTCATTCTGTACCCTATCACTCACTAGGGGTAAGCAGCAGTGCAGAGGAGTCAGGCATTCTGTAGCCCTACACTCACTAGGGGTAAGCAGCAGTGCAGAGGAGTCAGGCATTCTGTAGCCTAACACTCACTAGGGGTAAGCAGCAGTGCAGAGGAGTCAGGCATTCTGTAGACCTACACTCACTAGGGTTAAGCAGCAGTGCAGAGGAGTCAGGCATTCTGTAGCCCTACACTCACTAGGGGTAAGCAGCAGTGCAGAGAAGTCAGTCATTCTGTAGCCTAACACTCACTAGGGGTAAGCAGCAGTGCAGAGGAGTCAGTCATTCTGTAGCCTAACACTCACTAGGGGTAAGCAGCAGTGCAGAGGAGTCAGTCATTCTGTAGCCTAACACTCACTAGGGGTAAGCAGCAGTGCAGAGGAGTCAGTCATTCTGTACCCTATCACTCACTAGGGGTAAGCAGCAGTGCAGAGGAGTCAGTCATTCTGTAGCCTATCACTCACTAGGGGTAAGCAGCAGTGCAGAGGAGTCAGTCATTCTGTACCCTATCACTCACTAGGGGTAAGCAGCAGTGCAGAGGAGTCAGGCATTCTGTAGCCCTACACTCACTAGGGTTAAGCAGCAGTGCAGAGGAGTCAGGCATTCTGTACCCTATCACTCACTAGGGGTAAGCAGCAGTGCAGAGGAGTCAGTCATTCTGTAGCCTATCACTCACTAGGGGTAAGCAGCAGTGCAGAGGAGTCAGTCATTCTGTACCCTATCACTCACTAGGGGTAAGCAGCAGTGCAGAGGAGTCAGGCATTCTGTAGCCCTACACTCACTAGGGGTAAGCAGCAGTGCAGAGGAGTCAGGCATTCTGTAGCCTAACACTCACTAGGGGTAAGCAGCAGTGCAGAGGAGTCAGGCATTCTGTAGACCTACACTCACTAGGGTTAAGCAGCAGTGCAGAGGAGTCAGGCATTCTGTAGCCCTACACTCACTAGGGGTAAGCAGCAGTGCAGAGGAGTCAGTCATTCTGTAGCCTAACACTCACTAGGGGTAAGCAGCAGTGCAGAGGAGTCAGTCATTCTGTAGCCTAACACTCACTAGGGGTAAGCAGCAGTGCAGAGGAGTCAGGCATTCTGTAGACCTACACTCACTAGGGTTAAGCAGCAGTGCAGAGGAGTCAGGCATTCTGTAGCCCTACACTCACTAGGGGTAAGCAGCAGTGCAGAGGAGTCAGTCATTCTGTAGCCTAACACTCACTAGGGGTAAGCAGCAGTGCAGAGGAGTCAGTCATTCTGTAGCCTAACACTCACTAGGGGTAAGCAGCAGTGCAGAGGAGTCAGTCATTCTGTAGCATAACACTCACTAGGGGTAGGCAGCAGTGCAGAGGAGTCAGGCATTCTGTAGCTTAACACTCACTAGGGGTAAGCAGCAGTGCAGAGGAGTCAGTCATTCTGTAGCCTAACACTCACTAGGGGTAAGCAGCAGTGCAGAGGAGTCAGTCATTCTGTAGCCTAACACTCACTAGGGGTAAGCAGCAGTGCAGACGAGTCAGTCATTCTGTAGCCTAACACTCACTAGGGGTAAGCACCAGTGCAGAGGAGTCAGTCATTCTGTAGCCTAACACTCACTAGGGGTAAGCAGCAGTGCAGATGAGACTGGCATTCTGTAGCCTAACACTCACTAGGGGTAAGCAGCAGTGCAGAGGAGTCCGTCATTCTGTAGCCTAACACTCACTAGGGGTAAGCACCAGTGCAGAGGAATCAGTCATTCTGTAGCCTAACACTCACTAGGGGTAAGCAGCAGTGCAGAGGAGTCAGTCATTCTGTAGCCTAACACTCACTAGGGGTAAGCAGCAGTGCAGAGGAGTCAGTTATTCTGTAGCCTAACACTCACTAGGGGTAAGCAGCAGTGCAGAGGAGTCAGGCATTATGTAGCCCTACACTCACTAGGGGTAAGCAGCAGTGCAGAGGAGTCAGTCATTCTGTAGCTTAACACTCACTACGGGTAAGCAGCAGTGCAGAGGAGTCAGTCATTCTGTAGCCTAACACTCACTAGGGGTAAGCAGCAGTGCAGAGGAGTCAGGCATTCTGTAGCCCTACACTCACTAGGGGTAAGCAGCAGTGCAGAGGAGTCAGGCATTCTGTAGCCCTACACTCACTAGGGGTAAGCAGCAGTGCAGAGGAGTCAGTCATTCTGTAGCCTAACACTCACTAGGGGTAAGCAGCAGTGCAGAGGAGTCAGTCATTCTGTAGCCTAACACTCACTAGGGGTAAGCAGCAGTGCAGAGGAGTCAGTCATTCTGTAGCTTAACACTCACTAGGGGTAAGCAGCAGTGCAGAGGAGTCAGTCATTCTGTAGCCTAACACTCACTAGGGGTAAGCAGCAGTGCAGAGGAGTCAGTCATTCTGTAGCCTAACACTCACTAGGGGTAAGCAGCAGTGCAGAGGAGTCAGTCATTCTGTAGCCTAACACTCACTAGGGGTAAGCAGCAGTGCAGAGGAGTCAGGCATTCTGTAGACCTACACTCACTAGGGTTAAGCAGCAGTGCAGATGAGTCAGTCATTCTGTAGCCTAACACTCACTAGGGGTAAGCAGCAGTGCAGAGGAGTCAGTCATTCTGTAGCCTAACACTCACTAGGGGTAAGCAGCAGTGCAGAGGAGTCAGTCATTCTGTAGCCTAACACTCACTAGGGGTAAGCAGCAGTGCAGAGGAGTCAGTCATTCTGTACCCTATCACTCACTAGGGGTAAGCAGCAGTGCAGAGGAGTCAGTCATTCTGTAGCCTATCACTCACTAGGGGTAAGCAGCAGTGCAGAGGAGTCAGTCATTCTGTACCCTATCACTCACTAGGGGTAAGCAGCAGTGCAGAGGAGTCAGTCATTCTGTACCCTATCACTCACTAGGGGTAAGCAGCAGTGCAGAGGAGTCAGTCATTCTGTCGCCTAACACTCACTAGGGGTAAGCACCAGTGCAGAGGAGACAGAAATTCTGTAGTCTAACACTCACTAGGGGTAAGCAGCAGTGCAGAGGAGACAGGCACCTTAGTTTCCATTTAAATTAGTTTATTCCAACGATTACTCCCAGCAGCCACGAGGAACCTACAGAACTTATCCTTCCACGTGGTACTTAGTGATGACACTAGTTTCAGATGCAATTACATTTCTAGGAAACCACTGAAATCTTTTAATTGAATAGGTACTTAGAATTGCATTTTCTGTTTGTAAAAAAAAAAAAAAAAAAGGTATTTGGGGCGCAGTTCCCCTTTAAGGTGTTTCTACATTTAATTTAAACTTCATGGAGCCGTGACTTTATGAAGTGGAACAAATATGTGACGCGTGCTGATTGGCTGCCATAAAACATAACCCAAGGGCATTGGCTCAGGAAGCAGCCAGTGAAACCTCTTACTAAAAACACACAAAATTATGCTGCAAAGGGTATCTTGCCCCTCCAAATGTTATCAAACTACAACTCCCAACACCCCAGCTATACTGGTGATTAGGGAAGCTGCAGGTTTCCAGTCCCTGGCTGAGCCCCATGTGTATTAATGGTTTGAGCAGATAGTGGGGCCCTGCATGTGTGACACCCTTTGATAAGAACACCAGGCGTCCGTCTGTCTGCTGCATTGTACAGACATGGGGGTGAGTGTTACCCTTCTCTGGGTCTATAATAAAATACCAGGAGGGGACTACATCTGGCACTCATTTATTAATGGTCGTTATACAGAAATACATAATTCCCCCCCTAATTCACTAGGGAAGTCTCGTTGTTTAATCCAGAAATGGGCGGGGCTTTACCAAAAAGTCGGCAGGGGTGTGTGGGGCCAGGGCCGAGCATTATGTGAAATGTTGGGAGGGATAATCAAGGCTGACGTCAGTAAACTTGTCTCCACTTACTACTACATACCTCCCAACTGTCAAGTTTTCTGCAGGACAGTTCCAATTTTGACAGCTCAGCTCTGGGATTCTTACTGAAATGTCCCGACTTTCTCTTTGATCTCCTGCACTGACCCCAGAAAAAGAAACAATGTTTCTGAAACGTAATTAAAATAAGAGGCTTTTTTTTTTGGTAGAGAGCCCAGAACACTCAGCAGCCGCACTTAGATACTTTTGTAACGATTTAATATAAGCAAAGATCCAACTGTAACTATTTAAGATAAGCCGGTCTCTTGGGAGAACTGAGACTCGCAGCTGAAAGGGCAATCCGCTTTCATTAACAAAACTGTTATAATACAGAAAAAAATTGCACTCCCAAAAGTGTGTTCAGACTTTCATGCCAAATGGACATGGTAGTTAGGGGGTGTGGCCATAAACTGGGTGTGGCCAAAAACTTTCACGCCACAACTTTTTATCCTTCTTTCCACTTTTTGAATGGTGGGAGGTATGCTACTAGGCTAGCAGGGCCTTCCCCCTATTGCCCCAAAGGGGCCTCAATTATTAGCCACCTGGGCAACCTGGACCTCCTGGGCAGTGGGTCCTGCCAACCAGTAGAAAAAAAATGTATTTTAGGGGAATGAGGCGTTTTCCATACACATACTGAAACTACTGTAACTGCCATGTTGTATGAGTAGTAACTGCTGGAGCGTAGCCCCTGCCTCTGATGTTGGACCTAGATCAAAATACATTCTTTCACTCCCTTATCTTATCGTTAAAGCAAATGTCACACCTTTCGCTGACTAACTTTTGGGTTTCATAAGCTCAGGCTAAGGGATTTCCCAATCTGAGACCACAGCTCATTCAAACAAATGAATTTTCAGACACACAGGGGGTCTAGTAACCCATGGCAACCAGTGACATGCTTGTTGAAGGAAAAACTCTCCACTAGTAGAATGGGACCTCAACGGGGAAAAAATGCCCGGCAGAGACATGGTAATCTACTTAGGCCACTCACCATTATGTCCTGCCCACAGTCTCCCAAAGCCTTGGTAATCCCTCAAAAGCCCATCCCCCCCCCCAGTGACCCACATATTGTACAATTACATGGGGCCCTCCTTCTGCAAATGAAATTTTATATTACCGCACACCTCCTTCCACTTATTCTGCGTAGTGGTGCTGGTTTTCCGTTGACCTTGCCTGGCCACCTCACTGCTTTGTAATTTCGAAAAACGGTCCACACACACCAATATTGCAGTCGGGGATTGTACCCCTTTTATTAATGCCACCAATCAATAATCAACGTTTCGGGGGGACACAGCCTCCCATCTTCCTCCTTCTGCAAAGCCATGATTAATCAAGTTTTGTGACCCACACTGTTCACATTAAATTTGATTAAATATTTAAGTACAATATTCTATGTCACCCACTACCAATATGATTCAGATAAGCCTTCTATACTACTACAATGTGAGTTTTGTAACACTGGTTCCTTTATTGTAGATACCAAGGAATAGAATGCATTAAGCACATTTGCTTTGTCAGAGTCTCCTGTAACCCAATTAAAGTCAAAGGATGCAGTCAATACTAGAATTTAACATTCAGACTTCGACATATTGCACTATATTGGTGCAAAAACCTTAAATTGTGTGATATTAAAAGGATGGGGTGATTACTTGATGACAGTTTGCCTTCACATATAGCAAATATAAATAATAGATTGGGGCACTGTTATAGTATGAGGAGCATCAGTACTTTCTATGATCTTTCCTATATAAAAGGTGTCAAGCAGGGAGTGGATCTTGCCATTAAGGGGTTAAGACATCACAGCCAGTGACTCCCATGGGAAACCCGACTCCATTATTAAAGCAGTTGCCCCTGAGAGGTGTTGGTCCCCAGGGCTCTGTGCACAAACTGTTTACCCTGAACTTAAACATTTCTTCTCTTCTGCTTATTTATCCCATCACCGGCTGGATCCACAACCAACTGAAAAAGACTTTACCTGCACTCACAATGATCTTTACCTAAACTTTAGCACGGGCTCATTGACTAAAACCTACACCCGTGCAGTCACCAATAGGAACCAATCAGGGATCAACCTTCTTCAGGCATCTGCTAAGTTAAAATGTGATTGGTGCCATGGGTTATTCTCCATTAGTCGAAATCTGTCCACTTTTAAAGTGGTACTAATTTTCGTACGATATTCGGTGCGTTATGGTGGGAGACGAGCCAAACAATATCAGCAATGTGCGCACTGTGTTCTTCGGGCCCTGGGCCCTTCTTCAAGCCATTTGCGGCAAGAAGAGGAACCACAGGATCTGGGCCAGCGGGGTCGACAAGAGCGGGGGGCCCACCGGGTTTTTCCCCTGTGTCTGCCGGCCCAGTCCGACCCCGCTCCCTGGTCTGTCCACCCTGCGTCTTCTTGAAAAAAATTTTTTTTGAGGGGGCATAGTTTTTTTAAATTTATATATTATCAACACTGAAGTGACAAATATAGACCCATAGCTAAGTATTAACCAGATGAATTCAATGATTATTTATTAACTGTGCATCCTGGGAATTTTATGTAGGAGTATTAAAGTATCAAAAGTATCCTTCACTCCCACTGAACAATATTATGAGCGGCCCCTGAGTTGGTTCCCCTAATGCAGTGGTTTCTGGACTTTTTTTTTTTAATCCAGCCCCCACATTGAGACCCAAAATGTTACCGCTGCAGGTAAAAGAGCGGCCGGGGGTTATTATTTTTAGCTATAGAGGAAGCAGACCCAGTAGTCAGGGCCCCCCATGCAACCGCAGGGTCTGCTTCCTCTGCAGTTACTCTTCATCTGTAGTTAATCTTTCTCTGTAGTTACTCTTCCTCTGTAGTTACTCTTCCTCTGTAGTTACTCTTCCTCTGTAGTTACTCTTCCTCTGCAGTTAATTTTTCTCTGTAGTTACTCTTCCTCTGCAGTTACTCTTCCTCTGTAGTTAATTTTTCTCTGTAGTTACTCTTCCTCTGCAGTTACTCTTCCTCTGTAGTTAATTTTTCTCTGTAGTTACTCTTCCTCTGTAGTTACTCTTCCTCTGCAGTTAATTTTTCTCTGTAGTTACTCTTCCTCTGCAGTTACTCTTCCTCTGTAGTTAATTTTTCTCTGTAGTTACTCTTCATCTGTAGTTACTCTTCATCTGTAGTTACTCTTCCTCTGTAGTTACTCTTCCTCTGTAGTTACTCTTCCTCTGCAGTTACTCTTCCTCTGCAGTTACTCTTCCTCTGTAGTTAATTTTTCTCTGTAGTTACTCTTCCTCTGTAGTTACTCTTCCACTGTAGTTAATCTTCCTCTGTAGTTACTCATTCTCTGCAGTTACTCTTCCTCTGCAGTTCTTTCCAAATCTCTCCATCAGACAAGGCCTCCTAGGAAGATTCTGGGCCCCTCTCGGGTGGGCCTGTTCTCTAATGCTCTAATGATTGGTTTGGCCATTTGTATTACAAATACACAGTTTGACAAATACACAGTATTCTCGGCCTAACCTATTGGAGTATATATAGTAATATAGTTCTGAGCATTAGTAGAATAAATAAAAAAAGTGCAAACCAAGAAACAAATCCCCTTCCACCTAATAATTGCCCTTTATAAATAGATGAATATCTTCAATTTCTAACAAGTGCTCGCTGCCTTTTCTTATCCACTGTTTATATTTATCAAATACTCAGAAGCTAAAATACCAAATTTAATAAGTGGTTATGCGGGTGAAATTGCTCAAGTGGAACCTGTAATGACAGGGAGTCAATGGAAAAGTTTGCTAGCGCACCGGGGAACCGGAAAAAATAATTATAGGTCTCGCTGCAGGGGAATGTAAAAGGGCCTGGCAGTAGGGCTAATGGCACAACTTCATTAGCTAAAATCAGTCATTTCTCTAAGCCAGGGAATTGCCAGCCTTTAACTCTCTCAGGCAGATGCTGAACTACAAATACCAGCATCACCAGCCAACCAATGTTTTGCTTCTCCATTGCACTGTAACCTCTCTGAGCTCTGGGGCAGAAAAAACATATTAAGGGAGAATTATATATACCATATTAAAGGTTATGTCTGTGACTTATATGTATGTCCAGTGCTAAAGACACTAACCCCATTCCCTGCCCTCTGCATATGAACTGAATTCCAGGGGTACAAATAAGTACTCACCCCAAATCTCCCCCTAACTGACCTTCAGGCTGGGCCCCCTTAGCTCATAACAAGGTTACAGATATATAGAAACATTGGGGTAACAGTCACCCTGCTATAGTTCCAGGGGTACCCAGGGTACAAATAAACACTCATCCCAAATCTCCCCCTAACTGACCTTCAGGCTGGGCCCCCTTAGCTCATAACAAGGTTACAGATATATAGAAATATTGGGGTAACAGTCACCCTGCTATAGTTCCAGGGGTACCCAGGGTACAAATAATCACTCACCCCAAATCTCCCCCTAACTGACCTTCAGGCTGGGCCCCCTTAGCTCATAACAAGGTTACAGATATATAGAAACATTGGGGTAACAGTCACCCTACTATAGTTCCAGGGGTACCCAGGACACAAATAAGCACTCACCCCAAATCTCCCCCTAACTTGCCTTCAGACTGGGCCCTCTTAGCTCATAACAAGGTTACAGATATATAGAAACATTGGGGGTGTCACCCTGCTATAGTTCCAGGGGTACCTAGGGCACAAATAAGCATCACCCCAAATCTCCCCCTAATTGGCCTTCAGGCTAGGTACCCTTAGCTCATAACAAGGTTACAGATATATAGAAACATTGGGGTAACAGTCACCCTGCTATAGTTCCAGGGGTACCCAGGGCACAAATAAGCACTCACCCCAAATCTCCCCCTAACTGGCCTTCAGGCTAGGCCCCCTTAGCTCATAACAAGGTTACAGATATATAGAAACATTGGGGTGTCACCCTGCTATAGTTCCAGGGGTACCCAGGGCACAAATAAACACTCACCCCAAATCTCCCCCTAACTGACTTTCAGACTGGGCCACCTTAGCTCATAACAAGGTTACAGATATATAGAAACATTGGGGTAACAGTCACCCTGCTATAGTTCCAGGGGTACCCAGGGCACAAATAAGAGGGAAATGCTGTTAAACGTAAACTCAAGTGTCCTTCTCCCCCCGCTGATATGGTTTAGGTCTTTTCATCCTATCGAGACAAGAGAAATAGTGATCTCTTTGTGTGTGGAACAAGCAGTTCTTGTGCTGGTCGAAAACAGAACCGGTGCTGGGCAACGAGATGATGTCATTTTTATATTTACAGGGGAACAAGGGGATTTGTGCAAGAACAATAACAGAGGACACAAGAGCACAAAGGGGAACTACTCCTGAAAGATCAGCGCTACACTCCTGAGATCTCTGTCCTGCGCCCCTCACTCTACCCTTTGCTTTTATGCTGTGTAGTCTCTTTTCATCTTATAGAGAAAATCTCAGTTCAACTTTGAGTTCACTTTTAATATGACATAGAGAGTGAAATTCTGAGACAATTTGAAATTGGTTTTCATTTTTAATTATTTGTGGTTTTTGAGTTATTTAGCTTTTTATTCAGCAGCTCTCCAGTTTGCAATTTCAGCAGTCTGGTTGCTAGGGTCCAAATTACCATAGCAACTATGCATTGATTCGATTAAGAAACTGGAATATGAATAGGAGAGGCCTGAATAGAAATATTAAGTTAATAAGGGGGTTATTTACTAAAATCCGATTTTCTCTCATTATTTTACTAAAAAAAAAAACTCTACCAAACTCCCATACTCAATTTGACCTTATTTATTATTTAAAAAGCTTCAATTAATCAGTTCAGGGAAAAACCAGAAAAAATTTTATTGTATGATTTTTTCAGACTTTTCCATGAATGGTAATGGTTTTTTGCCCAAAAAGATTAGATTTTTGGGCTACATCCAGTACAGGCCATGATATCTTCCAATTAGGAAAGGGGCCTCTGCCATTGACTTACACACAACGGGGTAAATTTATCAAAGAGTGAAGTTCCGCCACTAGAGTGAAATTCCGCAGCTCTCCATTAATTTCGATGGGATTTTGAAAGGCGTATTTATCAATGGGTGAAAGTGAAAGTTCACCCTTTGATAGATACGCCTATAAAAATCCCATAGAAATGAATGGAGAGTGGCGGAATTTCACTCTAGTGGCGGAACTTCACAATTAACTTCACTCTTTGATAAATATACCCCATCTCGGCAGGTCTGAGATGGTGGATTTTCGGATTCTGGAAAAAAAATATTGAGTTTTACCCCAAAAAGCCTGAGCTTTTTAAAGTTGATAAATTCGAGGTTTAGTTAATAACCCCCTCAAAGTGTAGCCTAACAGAGCATTTGTTTTTTTAGATGGGGGTCAGTGACTGGAAAGCTGGAAAAAGTAGGGAGAAGAAGGAAAATAAATCAACAATTATAAAAATAAATAATGAAGACCAATTGAAAAGATGCTTAGAATGAGCCATTCTATAACATGCTAAAAGGTCCTGCAGTGCCTGTGGCCATTAGTCTACCTTGTCTGTTGCGTTGTCTCTACAGTCGCCAGGACACTTTCAATAATAATTACACATAAACAATGAATGAAATTGAGTATTCGGATGACTTTCCCCTTTAAATAACCCTGTTTAAAGGAGAAGTTGATCCTAAAATGAACTGTTACTATGATATAATCAGCGATTAGGGGTTATTTGGGGTTAAAGTACAGGTATGGGATCCCTTATCCAGAAAGCTCCAAATTACAGAAAGACTGTCTCCCATAGACTCCATTTTATCCAAATAATCCAAATGTTTAAAAATGATTTTCTTTTTCTGTGTAATAATAAAACAGTAGCTTGTACTTGATCCCAACTAAGATATAATTAATCCTTAATGGTGTCAAAACCAGCCTATTGGGTTTATTTAATGTTTATATGATTTTCTTGTAGACTTAAGGTATATCCAAATTACGGAAAGATTCCAGAGATATCCAGAAAACCCCAGGTCTTGGATAATAGGTCACATACCTGTACATGAAAGGACTCAGGCTTTAACATTTCCACCTGGACACAGCTCATGTCGTCATCTACAACTCATAAAGATTGACTTTTAGGTTCGAGAATTGAGTCACTTTTGGGGAACTATTGCCACTTTTGGGGGGATATTTATCAAAATCCGAAAACATCAAATTATTTTCTGAAAGCTACTCTGAACAAATCTGCACTGTTTTTTTTCCTCTTATGTATCGATACATTTCCCCGAATATTTCCTACGCGGGAGAAAGCTCGAAAAAAACATGAAAAAATTTGAATCATACAATTTTTTTAGATTTCTGCCCGAAAACATCAAAAGGGTCTGTCCCTGCTTGAACTAGCCTTGAGTGCCAGTGAATCCTTTGGAATTGTCCATCTGGGAGGGTGCCGATCCCTCCATCACCGTGCACCAGGCATTATATTAAGAAGGCCAGGGTGTGCGAGCGGTGCCATATATTCTTCTGCATGAACTCGTCAGGTCTGAGTCAGAGTACTTTTTTATTCAGACTTTTAACATCCTCTGGGTTTAATAATTTCCACAAAAATTTTAGGGTTTTTTTCCCATCTAAAAATTTGATTTTTATAGTAAAATAAGCTTTAATAATTTGTTATTAATTTGTCAAATAAAGGCTGCTGGTCATGTGATGTTCTGGACTTATCTTCACTTACATGGTGATGTCTATCTTGACAGTCAATCCTACAAAATGGCCTGTTTTAAAAAATATATTCCTACACTCTCTTTAGCAATGTAGAGGGGCAGCA
The DNA here is from genome assembly GCA_038501925.1 of Xenopus petersii. Lineage (NCBI taxonomy): Eukaryota > Metazoa > Chordata > Amphibia > Anura > Pipidae > Xenopus > Xenopus petersii. The sequence goes on from CM076680.1 coordinate 8,600,816, forward strand.
CCATGACTGCACTATGGAATAAAATTAATTGCCCCCCAACACCTTGGGCTCTGGGGCTGACATGGACACGATATACTGGAAAGAGTCAGGGCCACAATAAACAAAAAAGATTCCACGTGACTCAGATCTGCGAGTAAATGTTTAATGAGCAACACCTTAATTTACCATCGTGGCCAAAGCCGATGAAGTAGAGGGAGAAGGGGACGAGCTCACACTCCCTACAAAGTGCAGCAAAATGTTTAGGTATTTCATCTTATTGTAGATTGGGCCCGGCGCTTATTTTGAGAGCCAGAAGGAAAGCAAAGTTTTAGGGGCCGATTCACCAAGGGTCGAATATTGAGGGTTAATTAACCCTCGATATTCGACTAGGAATTGAAATCCTTCGACTTCGAATATCGAAGTCGAAGGATTTAGCGCAGAAAATTCGATCGAACGATCGAAGGATTATTCATTCGATCGAACTATTAAATCCTTCGAAGGATTTTAATCCAACGATCGAAGAAATATCCGTCGATCAAAAAAAGTTAGCCAAGCCTATGGGGACCTTCCCCATAGGCTAACATTGACTTCGGTAGCTTTTATCTGCCGAACTAGGGGGTCGAAGTTTTTTTTAAAGAGACAGTACTTCGACTATCGAATGGTCGAATAGTCGAACGATTTTTAGTTCGAATCCTTCGATAGTCATAGTCGAAGGTCGAAGTAGCCCATTCGATGGTCGAAGTAGCCCAAAAAAACTTCGAAATTCGAAGTTTTTTAACTTCGAATCCTTCACTCGAAGTTAGTGAATCAGCCCCTAAGTGATTTATTTTGGAATAATGAACTGAATTAGATTTCAGTGTAGAATTCTGCTGGAGCAGCACTATTAACTTATGCGTTTTGAAAAAACATGTTTTCCCATGACAGTACCCCTTTAATTTCTAGATATGCTTTTCATTATTTATTTTTTTGGAGTTTTGAATTAATTGCTTTTCCCTTTTGACTCGTTCCTGTTTCCAAATGAGGGTCACTGACCCCATCTAAAATACAAATGCTCTGTAAAGCTACAAATGTATTTTTATTACTCCTCTTTCTATTCAGGCCTTTCCTATTCATATTCCAGTCTCTTATTCAAATCAGTGCATGGTTGCTAGGGTTATTTGGACCCTAGCAACCAGCTTTCTGAAATTGCAAACTGGAGAGGTGCTGAATAAAAAGCTAAATAACTAAAAAACGCAAATAATAAAAAATTAAAACCAATTGCAAATTGTCTCAGAATATCACTCTCTACACCAAACAGTTCATTTAAAGGGGAACAATGACTTTAATGAACATTCTACCCACTTCTTATCCTACTGAATGAAAAGTTACTGTACCTACTGGGTGTATATGGAGCAGGTGGACCTACTATTATTGAATGAAAAACAACTTATTGGGTGCAGGAGTAGTGACACCCTTCTGGGTGACAAAAGGCCCTTCTGTCACCTCTCCTGTGTCCAAAAGGTCCCTTTTAATTCAAATGTATCAGGTGCAGTGACCAGTGAAGAGGGACGTTATGTCCACCAATGTGGCCCCGAATGCCCATTCCTATCGCTCCCTGGTAACCTTTTGCAGCATCGGATTCTTCTAGGTCACCAATTCTCTACAAGTCTCAGAACAATAAAATGAATTATTTACTCAAAAGCAAAGAGCGAGGAGAATGTTTTTAGGCTTGTAGAACCACTGATGTAATTGATTGGAAAGGCACTTGAGTGTCTCGGCCCTGCTATCATCCGGCATTACTGCACAAAACAAAGTTATTACGCTCATTTAATCAGAGCTTGTTAGCTCGCTTCTGAGAAGAGGCAGGGAGGAGAGGAAGCAAATTTATCTTTTTCATAAACCAATCTGGTTGCTCACTCAAGTGGCCCACACATAAACAGAGACCATCATCTGATGTGATTATTATAAGCCTGAAAAAATATACATAAGACACCATATAAAGCATACAGTAAAGTTTTGCAGCTTCATGGACCCCCACCAGAGAACCTGCACCCTGGGACCACTCTCACATCAATTAGATAAAATTAGTAGCATATGTTAAATAAGCTTGGGCTAGATGCAGGTTCGGACTGGGCCAGCAGGACACCGGGAAAAAGCCAGGTGGGCTCAGACCTCTCCCTTAAGAAACAGATAAAATGATGTGCCAGTGGTCATGCATGTGCAGGGAAGTTTGCTAGTTGGAAAGGCGCCTCGGGGCCTGCTAGGATGGCCCTTGGTGTTGCAGCCTAGGTGGGCCCCCAGTGCTTCAGTCTGACCCTGGTTGGATGGACTGGTGAAAATTCTCGGAGGAAAGGGCGAAGGACCACCAATCCTCATGTAGGCCAGCGCTGGATTTCCTAATGGAAATTTTCCTAGATTAGGTCCGACTAGGGCCAGGGCCTACCAATCCTCTAGTAGGTAAGTCCGACCCTGCAGTATTGGTTATACATAGGCAGCTCAATCATGCAGTTTTGGTTATATATGTTTTGGGCTGGATGAACTTATGGAAAATTTCCTAGGCTATGGCCAACTAGGGCCGGAGCCCCACAATCCTCTACTAGGCTAGTGCAAATAGACTTGTGCTGATGGAAGTTCTCCTAGGATAGGGCCAGGACTCACCAATCTTCTGGTAGGCTGGTCCAACTCAGCAGTTTCGGTGAAAGGCTCCGCCAAACAGGGGTGTATGCAGGCGTAATCGAGTATAAAGTAGGGGTGCACCGAATCCGGGATTTGGTTTCGGAATTGGGTAAAATTTGGCCTTAATCAGCAAGTTTCAAATTCGCTGAGTTTCAATCAGACCATCCAACCCATGACCAAGCCATATATAATAATATATGGCCGCACAGAATCCGAATCCAAAAAAGATAGAAGATTAATGAACAAAGTTATTTTGGTATCAAGTTACTTGAATGACCAGAACCATTCTGCATCTCCCTTGCTTGTGCTTAGTGTGCATACAGCAGATACAGGCAGGGTTAGTTGTATATCTAGCTGTTCAATATGTTTGCCAGTGCTCGGCATAGCTTGGTACAGTACATAAGGGTTGCTAGGATTTCATATAAATACAACATAATGTTCCCTGCAGAAAGGAGCCAAAATGCGTAATGTAGTAAATATTTAACCTATAATCCACTAAAGATGACTTTTTGTTTGCCTTCTGCCTCTAGATATCGCCAATGGAGGCTTTGCTGAGCTTGATGCTACTGAGGTTGGAATAGCTGGATGGGATTAGCACAATGATCTCATGAAAAAAAGTTACCAGGGACTTATTTGTATGAAACTGTGCAGAATTTGCTTTACTGCCACGATGCAGTCTATGGCATTCAAATGGACGAGTGAGTTGTTTGGCTCCAATGGGGGGTTAAGCACTGCGTATCTTGACAGCGTTATATAAATAAATGATGATGATGGAGGGACCACACCTGCCTTGACAACCTGTGTTTTTATGTACTTGAACCCACTAATGAAATTGACATGTAACAGCCTCATCCTCAATTCAACCCACTGCCCAACACATGACATAAAGCCATAATCATCATAGTCATCTGAGGTTCCCCAAACAGTGGGAATGGAGAAGAGAAGCCTATATTGGGACTTTCCATCTGACTCATGCCCATTCCTGCATTTACTTGCCTGTTGTGCTTGATGAATGCATCAAGTGAAATTCAAAGAAAACAACTGGGATATATAGGTTCCCAAATGAAGCCTCGGTGCTTCAAATATGAAATACTCATCTAAATGGCTTGCAATCTAGGTGTTGTCATTTGTAAAGCAGAGGCAAACAACAATACCCATTCTAGTTCTCTTCACAACACAACATTCTCTCCCAGAAGCTGTATAGATCCTGTCTTGCATTAAGGCAGCTGAGATTTTAGCTATCTGTATAACAGATCATTCTGTCCCAGTGGCTGCACAGATCCTATCTGATCCCCATTGTAAGCAGCAGTCCTGTCCTGCTTTATGGCTGAGATTCTAGCTATCTGTATAACAGAACATTCTGTCCCAGTGGCTGCACAGATCCTATCTGATCCCCATTGTAAGGAGCAGTCCTGTCCTGCTTTATGGCAGCTGAGATTCTAGCTATCTGTATAACAGAGCATTCTGTCCCAGTGGCTGCACAGATCCTATCTGATCTCCATTGTAAGCAGCAGTCCTGTCCTGCTTTATGGCAGCTGAGATTCTAGCTATCTGTATAACAGAGCATTCTGTCCCAGTGGCTGCACAGATCCTATCTGATCTCCATTGTAAGGAGCAGTCCTGTCCTGCTTTATGGCAGCTGAGATTCTAGCTATCTGTATAACAGAGCATTCTGTCCCAGTGGCTGCACAGATCCTATCTGATCTCCATTGTAAGCAGCAGTCCTGTCCTGCTTTATGGCAGCTGATATTCTCTGTATAACAAAGCACTAATATAAGACAGTAGAATCTAAAATATCATTGTAAAGATTACAGGGAGAATGTAGGGGAACGGGGGGATATAACATAGAACTTCTAGCTCTCGTGAGATTCTAGGACTGTTATAAAAATCTGTCTTGTCAAGGAGTTCCCTAAGCCTAAGTTCCCAGAAATGTTTACAAAACAACTGCTGAAGACTAGAAAAGTGAATTGCTGATTGGTTGCCATGGATACATAATTGTTGGTACTTTAACTAGTAATGAACATTGCGTGACACCAGCCTGACAGACACACAAGCTAAGGATTATCATTTGTATATGTGCTTTACTTTGCCTCAAGTACAATCTCCCACAAACCCTTGCAGCTTCCTGTCAGGCTAGTGTTACTATGGTGACAGAATAACATATACGTACATAATCTGTCAGACCTTTCTGAGAATCACACAATATCTTTAGGAACTGTTTGCTGGTTGCCATAAAGTGAGCCATAGTGCTGTAAACCATTCACTTTACACAAAGCACATAAACAAATGTTTCTAGGGAAGGATTTGTTTGTCTATAGAGAACCAAAGTCCCATTTCATGGTGGGAGCAGCCATATTGCACAGCAAGGTCGTCTCGTGCTATTTCTGTGTTTGCGTAGGTGATAAACCCAAATATCCCTTTATAAAAGGAAGTATTGCACATTCCCTGTTGAGCAAACCAACGGCAGTTTAGGCGGATATTGCTCAACCAGTAAAGCCGCCATCAAATGAGTCACATTGAACGAATTTGTGTTTATACCTCCAAGACCCTGGCAACTAAAGAAAACAGGGCAAGTTTAGCTTAACTTTTACTGTGTAGTCATGGGCCTGTCCTTAGTAACCTTTCAGCTGCTCTTCATTTTTTATTATATAGTGTGTTCTGAATCTTTCCAACCAAAAATAAAAATTGAATCTGGTTGTCATGGGTCAGTGACCCTGACAACCAAAAAAACCCCCAGAATGACTGACGTTGAGGCTTCAGTTTATTATTGCTTTCTATTCAGCCCCTCTACTATTTATCTTCAATTCTGATTTCCATGCAGCTGTCTGGTTGATGCCCAATAGTATTTTCCTTAGAATAATACAACCCTCCACACTAAAAGTTCATCGTAAGGTTAGATATTTTTTACAAAATGGGGAATTGTTGGTTATTTAACACATGCAGAGCTGAGATGGGTTAAGTCAACACACTCACAGCTTTCAGGGATGGATTGGGGCTCTAGGCACAGTAGCAACTGGGTGTCCCATTGCTTTTATTGCCAAAGGTGTCTCTCCCAATCCCATGGCAACTGTATTGGGCCCCAGCAATATTGGTGCCCCCTAGGATAGATGTACATAGGAAATAGTGTGGGGGAAAGATAGAGACAGCAAAGGCAAGATAGTGAGTGATCTTAGGGGAAAATAAAGAAAGTAGTGCAAGATAGTGATTGGAGAAAAAGATGGCAACAGCAAAGCAAGATATTGTCAGAAGGGAAAGACGGTGACAGTAGGGTTGCCACCTAGCCGGTAAAAATGATGGTTGATCCCAATGTTATTAATAGGGAAAAAAGATAAATATATAGGAAGGCCAGTGATCCCAATGTTATTAATAGGGAATAAAGATAAATATATAGGAAGGTCAGTGATATGATCCCAATGTTATTAATAGGGAATAAAGATAAATATATAGGAAGGCCAGTGATCCCAATGTTATTAATAGGGAATAAAGATAAATATATAGGAAGGCCAGTGATCCCAATGTTATTAATAGGGAATAAAGATAAATATATAGGAAGGTCAGTGATCCCAATGTTATCAATAGGGAATAAAGATAAATATTAAGGAAGGTCAATGATATGATCCCAATGTTATTAATAGGGAATAAAGATAAATATATAGGAAGGTCAGTGATCCCAATGGTATTAATAGGGAATAAAGATAAATATATAGGAAGGCCAGTGATCCCAATGTTATTAATAGGGAATAAAGATAAATATATAGGAAGGTCAGTGATCCCAATGTTATTAATAGGGAATAAAGATAAATATATAGGAAGGTCAGTGATCCGAATGTTATCAATAGGGAATAAAGATAAATATTAAGGAAGGTCAGTGATATGATCCCAATGTTATTAATAGGGAATAAAGATAAATATATAGGAAGGTCAGTGATTCCAATGTTATTAATAGGGAATAAAGATAAATATATAGGAAGGTCAGTGATCCCAATGTTATTAATAGGGAATAAAGATAAATATATAGGAAGGTCAGTGATCCCAATGTTATTAATAAGGAATAAAGATAAATATATAGGAAGGTCAGTGATCCCAATGTTATTAATAGGGAATAAAGATAAATATATAGGAAGGTCAGTGATCCCAATGTTATTAATAGGGAAAAAAAGATAAATATATAGGAAGGTCAGTGATCCCAATGTTATTAATAGGGAATAAAGATAAATATATAGGAAGGCCAGTGATCCCAATGTTATTAATAGGGAATAAAGATAAATATATAGGAAGGTCAATGATCCCAATGTTATTAATAGGGAATAAAGATAAATATATAGGAAGGTCAGTGATCCCCATGTTATCAATAGGGAATAAAGATAAATATTAAGGAAGGTCAGTGATATGATCCCAATGTTATTAATAGGGAATAAAGATAAATATATAGGAAGGTCAGTGATCCCAATGTTATTAATAGGGAATAAAGATAAATATATATAGGAAGGCCAGTGATATGATCCCATTGTTATTAATAAGGAATAAAGATAAATACTGTATATAGGATGGTCAATAATCCCAATGTTATTAATAGGGAATAGAGAAAAATATATAGGAAGGTCAGTGATCCCAATGTTATTAATAGGGAATAAAGATAAATATATAGGAAGGACAGTGATCCCAATGTTATTAATAGGGAATAAAGATAAATATATATAGGAAGGCCAGTGATATGATCCCATTGTTATTAATAGGGAATAAAGATAAATATATAGGAAGGTCAGTGATCCCAATGTTATTAATAGGGAATAAAGATAAATATATAGGAAGGCCAGTGATCCCAATGTTATTAATAGGGAATAAAGATAAATATATAGGAAGGCCAGTGATCCCAATGTTATTAATAGGGAATAAAGATAAATATATAGGAAGGCCAGTGATCCCAATGTTATTAATAGGGAATAAAGATAAATATATAGGAAGGTCAGTGATCCCAATGTTATCAATAGGGAATAAAGATAAATATTAAGGAAGGTCAATGATATGATCCCAATGTTATTAATAGGGAATAAAGATAAATATATAGGAAGGTCAGTGATCCCAATGGTATTAATAGGGAATAAAGATAAATATATAGGAAGGCCAGTGATCCCAATGTTATTAATAGGGAATAAAGATAAATATATAGGAAGGTCAGTGATCCCAATGTTATTAATAGGGAATAAAGATAAATATATAGGAAGGTCAGTGATCCGAATGTTATCAATAGGGAATAAAGATAAATATTAAGGAAGGTCAGTGATATGATCCCAATGTTATTAATAGGGAATAAAGATAAATATATAGGAAGGTCAGTGATTCCAATGTTATTAATAGGGAATAAAGATAAATATATAGGAAGGTCAGTGATCCCAATGTTATTAATAGGGAATAAAGATAAATATATAGGAAGGTCAGTGATCCCAATGTTATTAATAAGGAATAAAGATAAATATATAGGAAGGTCAGTGATCCCAATGTTATTAATAGGGAATAAAGATAAATATATAGGAAGGTCAGTGATCCCAATGTTATTAATAGGGAAAAAAAGATAAATATATAGGAAGGTCAGTGATCCCAATGTTATTAATAGGGAATAAAGATAAATATATAGGAAGGCCAGTGATCCCAATGTTATTAATAGGGAATAAAGATAAATATATAGGAAGGTCAATGATCCCAATGTTATTAATAGGGAATAAAGATAAATATATAGGAAGGTCAGTGATCCCCATGTTATCAATAGGGAATAAAGATAAATATTAAGGAAGGTCAGTGATATGATCCCAATGTTATTAATAGGGAATAAAGATAAATATATAGGAAGGTCAGTGATCCCAATGTTATTAATAGGGAATAAAGATAAATATATATAGGAAGGCCAGTGATATGATCCCATTGTTATTAATAAGGAATAAAGATAAATACTGTATATAGGATGGTCAATAATCCCAATGTTATTAATAGGGAATAGAGAAAAATATATAGGAAGGTCAGTGATCCCAATGTTATTAATAGGGAATAAAGATAAATATATAGGAAGGACAGTGATCCCAATGTTATTAATAGGGAATAAAGATAAATATATATAGGAAGGCCAGTGATATGATCCCATTGTTATTAATAGGGAATAAAGATAAATATATAGGAAGGTCAGTGATCCCAATGTTATTAATAGGGAATAAAGATAAATATATAGGAAGGCCAGTGATCCCAATGTTATTAATAGGGAATAAAGATAAATATATAGGAAGGTCAGTGATCCCAATGTTATTAATAGGGAATAAAGATAAATATATAGGAAGGTCAGTGATCCGAATGTTATCAATAGGGAATAAAGATAAATATTAAGGAAGGTCAGTGATATGATCCCAATGTTATTAATAGGGAATAAAGATAAATATATAGGAAGGTCAGTGATCCCAATGTTATTAATAGGGAATAAAGATAAATATATAGGAAGGTCAGTGATCCCAATGTTATTAATAGGGAATAAAGATAAATATATAGGAAGGTCAGTGATCCCAATGTTATTAATAAGGAATAAAGATAAATATATAGGAAGGTCAGTGATCCCAATGTTATTAATAGGGAATAAAGATAAATATATAGGAAGGTCAGTGATCCCAATGTTATTAATAGGGAAAAAAGATAAATATATAGGAAGGTCAGTGATATGATCCCAATGTTATTAATAGGGAATAAAGATAAATATATAGGAAGGCCAGTGATCCCAATGTTATTAATAGGGAATAAAGATAAATATATAGGAAGGTCAGTGATCCCAATGTTATTAATAGGGAATAAAGATAAATATATAGGAAGGTCAGTGATCCCCATATTATCAATAGGGAATAAAGATAAATATTAAGGAAGGTCAGTGATATGATCCCAATGTTATTAATAGGGAATAAAGATAAATATATAGGAAGGTCAGTGATCCCAATGTTATTAATAGGGAATAAAGATAAATATATAGGAAGGTCAGTGATCCCAATGTTATTAATAGGGAATAAAGATAAATATATAGGAAGGACAGTGATCCCAATGTTATTAATAGGGAATAAAGATAAATATATATAGGAAGGCCAGTGATATGATCCCATTGTTATTAATAGGGAATAAAGATAAATATATAGGAAGGTCAGTGATCCCAATGTTATTAATAGGGAATAAAGATAAATATATAGGAAGGCCAGTGATCCCAATGTTATTAATAGGGAATAAAGATAAATATATAGGAAGGTCAGTGATCCCAATGTTATTAATAAGGAATAAAGATAAATATATAGGAAGGTCAGTGATCCCAATGTTATTAATAGGGAATAAAGATAAATATATAGGAAGGTCAGTGATCCCAATGTTATTAATAGGGAAAAAAGATAAATATATAGGAAGGTCAGTGATCCCAATGTTATTAATAGGGAATAAAGATAAATATATAGGAGGGTCAGTGATCCCCATATTATCAATAGGGAATAAAGATAAATATTAAGGAAGGTCAGTGATATGATCCCAATGTTATTAATAGGGAATAAAGATAAATATATAGGAAGGTCAGTGATCCCAATGTTATTAATAGGGAATAAAGATAAATATATAGGAAGGTCAGTGATCCCAATGTTATTAATAGGGAATAAAGATAAATATATATAGGAAGGCCAGTGATATGATCCCATTGTTATTAATAAGGAATAAAGATAAATACTGTATATAGGATGGTCAATGATCCCAATATTATTAATAGGGAATACAGAAAAATATATAGGAAGGTCAGTGATCCCAATGTTATTAATAGGGAATAAAGATAAATATATAGGAAGGACAGTGATCCCAATGTTATTAATAGGGAATAAAGATAAATATATATAGGAAGGCCAGTGATATGATCCCATTGTTATTAATAAGGAATAAAGATAAATACTGTATATAGGATGGTCAATGATCCCAATATTATTAATAGGGAATACAGAAAAATATATAGGAAGGTCAGTGATCCCAATGTTATTAATAGGGAATAAAGATAAATATATAGGAAGGTCAGTGACCCCAATGTTATTAATAGGGAATAAAGATAAATATATAGGAAGGACAGTGATCCCAATGTTATTAATAGGGAATAAAGATAAATATATATAGGAAGGCCAGTGATATGATCCCATTGTTATTAATAGGGAATAAAGATAAATATATAGGAAGGCTGGTATTTTTTTTCCAGAAAAGGTGGCAACCCTAGGTGACAGTAAGGTAAGACTGATACAGCAGGGCAAGATGGATACACTAGGGCAAGACAGATGGCAGAGTAACATTGAGAGAGCAGGTGAAGACAGAGAAATGAGGGGGGAGGGAGATTGAGACAATAAGGCAAGGCTGAGACAGTATGACATTAACATAGTAGGGGGAGATGGAGACAGTAAGGGAACATTCAGACAGTGGGACCAGGCTGAGACAGGACATTAAATTGACACTGACACTAAAAATGTTCTTTTCAAAATATTAATCTACATTAAAAGCTACCTATAGGTTCATGCTAGCCATTTTTGCTGATAATTCTGCTTTTGTAAGTAATTGTTACTTGAAGTTCCAAAACCTGACTGTCCCTTCTTAACCTGTCAGTTAGAATTTCTAATGGTAACGGACTTCTGCTGCACAAATATGGCAGCCCCTTCATAGAGGAACATGGGGGTAAGAAAGGTAATGTAAAAGCATCATGCAAATACATTTATGGCAAAATTAAAAATCGCATTCAAAGGCAATGATATGATAGATCTAAAAAAAAAAGGTTATTTTCTGGTGTTGGTATCTCTTTAAGATAGTAGGGGAGGATGGAAACAGTGAGGGAACATTGAGACAGTAGGACCAGGCTGAGAAAGTAGGACATTAAGATAGTAGGGGAAGATGGAGACAGTAAGGGAACACTGAGACAGTAGGACCAGGCTGAGAAAGTAGTACATTAAGATAGTAGGGGAAGATGGAGACAGGGAACATTGAGACAGTAGGACTAGGCTGATACAGTAGGACATTAAGATAGTAAGGGAAGATGAAGACAGTAAGGGAACATTGAGACTGTAGGACCAGGCTGAGACAGTAGGACATTAAGATAGTAGGGGAAGATGAAGACAGGGAACATTGAGATAGTAGGACAAGGCTGAGACAGTAGGAGAATAGGGGAAGATGGAAACAGTAGGGCAAGGCTGAGACAGTAGGACATAGAGTAAATCAAGATGGAGACAGCAGGGCAATGCTGAGATAGTAGGACATTGATAGAGTAGAGCAAGATGATGACTGTAAGGCAAGATTGAGAACGTAAGACAGGATGGTGACAGTCCTGCCCCCATTACAAAAAGACTGTCTGCCCGTATGCTTCTGAGAATGTGAGTGTGTGTGTCTCCAGTACAAGCTACACAATCTATGGGCTACTTACCTCACTGTAAATTCCCCTTTCCATCACTGAATAAGAAACCTTCCTGCCTTCTAATTATACAGAATACCCCTGGGCCCTCTGAATATATATAGGGAATCAGTTCCCAGACAATCTATTGTGGGGCCATGTACTTATTTGTATAAATAGATCCTACAGGCACCTACTGTAATGTAAACACACCTGAGAAGAACCCATCAACAGCCTCTTCTCTGGATTTTCTTTTCGTGAACTAGAGAACAAATTGGCAATACACATTCAAGATGCAGCCCTCCCAGGCCTTTCTATAGATATGGGGACAGTCATAGCCTGTAGAGAGAGATACCATAGAACTTTTTTTATCAATATAGAACTGGCAGGTAGGCACTTAGTACTGCTAGTACTCTATATATTTCTCTAACGATTGAGGGATACATTTGTATATGTGAGTTCCTTTATATAGTGCCACATTATAAATTCAGGTGCATTTGGCTTCTCGTCATCCCAGTGTATTTTCATTGCATTTCTTTTCACTGCTGAAATAGTTTGGAAAGCAATAAGTCTCTTTGTTTCCTATTTCAGCTTTGACTTGACTGCTACATTATACCATTGCCTGTAAACATTATGCTTTCCCCTACCTGTAACTCTAGCCTCAATGTGCATTTCCATTTCACACTTTGTAATCAAAGTGATACCGGCACGTTTAAAAATACCTTATATTGTACCAAGGCTGGACTTAAAGTATTGTGGGTGAAAAAAATGGAAAACTGTGGCAATTCTTGAGCCGGTGTCGAAGTGCAAATGTCCATCTGTACTATCCTAAAGCCAGTTTGTATAAAAACACTGCTAAAGGTTTTTTTACATAGGAAAATAAAAATCTTAAGTGCTGCCATCTTTTTAGATATTTTTAGCTTCTAGTTACCCAGAACACAAGGGAAAATGGTAGAACATAAGGGACCAAATCAGCTGTTATCTGGTTATTGGTCTAGTGCAGTTAGAACAAAGCTATCCCACACACAGACAGATGCTCCTGTATGGGCATAACCTGACAGATATCTGGCCAAAAACTGGGTACACATCTTATCCGGCAGGCTTGAAAATCCAGTCGGATGAGGACTGCATTGGAGCATTGATGTGATCCTCTCCTAAAGGGTCTGAATAAGCCTACATTATGATCTGGTAACCATCAGCCCAATGTGGTGGCCCAGAATGTAGATGGCAAATATCCGCTCATTAGGTGGCCTTGCCAAACAAGCAGATCTTTTTGTGTATGGTGAGCTTTATGAAAGCAATCTGCTATGGGCACATGGGTTAGGGCAGACTTTGCCCTTGTTAATGCATACAGTAATTCTCTGTCTCCTCTGGGTGTTGCAGTAGTAACAATTATCTGATAAGTGGGGTAATAGATATTTTTTATTGTCTGAACTTTTAGATCTGTATCTGTGCTACATGATTTGCTTCCCATTTTTAGTAATAATTATCCTGAAAAGGGAAATTAACTTTTTTTACATAAAAGGAATACTGGTGATAGGGAGAAGCCAGTACAAAAATATCCTTTGCATATTCTGAGAAGATAGCTTCATATGCCACTTCTCCATTGTTGGAAATAGGAAATGTCATATAATGTCACATATTTACATGTTGCATCCAGCACACCCAGTCGCAGCTTGGGTTCTATTTTACACCCCGACACGGGATGCTAAAGGCAGCCTCAGAAAATGGCTCCAAGAGGGAAGTGCCAATGAATTATGCCATTTGAGTGCAAATCTTAGAATCTGGCTGTGGCCTACCTGTCAGGGGGCCTATCGGCTCCCAGTGGGGGAGTCAGGACCAAGGAGGAAGTCTTTTAGGGTCAAAGTTCAGGTTCAAGGTACAGACAAGGGTTAAAAGTCCAGGCAAGGGTTCAATGGCAGGCAGAATGGAACAGAATCAAAAGTCCAGGCAGGAGTCAAAATCCAGGAATAGCAATAATAAAGCACCCAGGAACACTTATAAGCAAATCCTATAATTGGGCAGCGTCTAGGTGGCCAGAGCGCCCTTTTATTTACAAATTTGGCGTCACCAGTGACGTCACAGCGTCAGCGTCAATGTGTCATTGCACCGGCACCGATACCCACGTGGCGGCCATGGGTGCCGCCATTTTGGGAGCGACGCCAGCGGAGATTCGTACGATCAAATCTTTGCGTCTATGGCCAGCTTTAGTGTGCATGTGACACAAAAATAAGCACCAGGGCAAGGCACAAACGGGGGAATGTAATAAAAATCGCTAACGGAAAAACTATTCGCAATGCGAAAAGTTATGCCTTTGCGCAAACAAATTTTGCTTTGTGCAAATTTAATATAGCTTTTGCGAGCCCGGAAACTGTTTAGCGACCACTTACGACAGTGAAAGACCGTTTGCGAATTTTATAGTTTGCGCCAATGCACAGTCAATGTAATAAAACTTCTTACCGAAAAAGTCGTTAAAGGTACAGGCGCGCTGGCATGATTATGCATTGGCGCACGTTTTGGCGCGACATTTGAAGGTATTTAAGGCCCAGTCATACTCCCAGCCAGTGCCCGTGATAGAACTTGTTTCTAGTGGTTCCTGAGCCTTGTGCGCCTGATCTGTTCTGTATCTAGTCTGTTTGATTACCCGTGTTTGACCCAGCCTGTTCCTGACTATTCTGCATTCTGTATCCTGACCCTCGCCTGCCTACAACAACTCTTCCTGCTTAACCCCTTATTGACAACCCGGTTTGACCCTAGCCTGCCTGACGATTCTTCATACCTTGCCTGTCTGACGATTCTCTTGCCTGCTCCATTTGTACCGTGACCTTCGGCCCAAAAGACTCTGCTAACAGCCGTGCGCCTTCGCCAGCCAGAACATCTCGCCTTGCACCCCTCGTTAAGTCCAGGTGGCACCCAAGTAAGCTGAGGGCTCCTCCCGAAGCCCAACGGTGGTCACACTACTGGTGAAGCCGAGACCAGGGTGCTTGGCATTTGTTCTGGTATCGGGTGCCGGCCGTGACACAGATGCTGCACTCTGCAATGGAATTTTAACCCAACTGCTGCACTCCAGCATTGTCCCAGTGGTAAATACACCCAAATGGAGAATATGTTTGTGCTCAATAAATAAATAAAATAATAATAATATGCTTAATAATAAATAAGCCATTAAGTTAAAGGATCAGAATAGGAGTCCTATGTGACTATTTCCCTGATTATGAAACCAAGTTGACACATTCATATGCCCACCATAAAATAAACTCCCCCCTGGCAAGCATTAAAAAATGTTACACCAATCTTTTAAGAAGAATAAAAGAGTATATCATTTAAAAAAAAAAAAAAAAACCCATAAAATAAGAACTTTGGAATATGTCACACGTCTGTTTGACGGTTTTTAAACGCTCTAGTTAGTGGTAACCAAATATTAGACTGGAAGGCTTTCTTTTTGTGGTTTTGAATGATTTGCTGTGCTAAAGAGGAGTCCCTTCTCCTGCTTGCTAGATTTCAACCAACATTGGGTTTCTATGGACATTCTTGTGGCTTTTAAATGACTTCTACTTGTCTCCCCTGCCACCTCCCAAGTCAGGCGTTCAAGCCACATTCTGGTTTCTAAGACCACAGCACTTTGGTTTCTGTGCATGGGAATCATACGACTATTGTAATGTTTACAGAAACAGAGGATATATAGGGCACTCCCCTGACCATTTTTGCAGTTTGTTTTGAGAAAAATAGTCTTAAAAATTATTTTTGTCTGACTGGTCCTACAGGCTTACTGTGCTGGGTTCTATAGGGGCAAAGCAGTGTCCCCATGTTTAGCACAGACAGCGTTTTTTAGATGCTCCATAAAACTGGTACCATGCCCCTGTCGATGATCTGACCAACACAGAGCATTAGCAGTGCATTACATTGCAAAAAGCAGCAATGTATTCATGAGGGGCCAGAGACGGGTGGCATATAGGAGGAATATATTAGAGCAACCCCTAAAAGCCAGAATGGGAAAGAAGTGGTGCTTGAATGAACACTGACAGGAAAGCATTTGCAGCCCTTAGTGTTCTTGCACTTTTGCCCAGTGTTTCTAAATTGCCCCTTATATCTCTTCTTGACCAAGTCAGACACCCCAGCATGTCCCATAATCAGTACTGGCTGTAAAATAACAGTCATTCAGTCCCCTAAATGTCTTCTCTTCTATAAGCCCCATCTGCAACCCAACCTTTGCAATAAGCAATAACTCACCATCAGTCCTCAAAATATCTCCTGCACCCAACTGCTACTTAAATTCTGTACTGACAATTAACTGACCCTCAGTCTCCTTTATATCTCCTGGACAAATCATACTCCCAACTGTAACTCAGCTCTGTACTGAGCATTAACTCACCCTCAGTCCCCAATATTTCTCCTGCATGAGTTCTGCAGCCAACTGCAACTCAACTTCCATACTGACCAATAACTGACACTCAGCCCCTGTTTATCTCCTACACAAGTCATACACCCAACTGCACCACAAATTCTGTGCTGAGCATTAACTCGCCCTCAGTGCCCTGTATATCTCCTACACAAGACATACACCCAACTGCAACTCAACCTCAATACTGAGCAATAACTGACCCTCAGTGCCCTGTATATCTCCTTCACAAGACATACACCCAACTGCAACTCAACCTCTGTACTGAGCATTAACTCACCCTTAGTGCTCTCTATATCTCCTACATAAATCATACACCCAACTGCAACTCAACCTCTGTACTGAGCAATAACTGACCCTCAGCCCCTAAATGTTTTTTGCACAAGTCATACACCCCAACTGCAACTCAATTTCTGCACTGAGTTTTAACTCGCCCTCAGACCCTGTATATCTCCTGCACAATTCATACACCCAACTGCATTCCAACCTCTGTAATTCTGCAATAACTAACCTATATATAATCTCTTAAATATTTCCTGCACAAGTCATACACCCCAACTGCAATTAGGGTTGCCACCTTTTCTGGAAAAAAATACCGGCTTTTTACCATTTTTTACCGACCAGGCCAGTAAAATACCAGCCGGCCAGGTGGCGAGCCTAACTGCAATCCAACCTTTGTATTGTGTACATATTTCCAAATTCATTATGCAAAGTATTATCCAACATCTGTACTGAGAATTCCAAGCCCCCAACCCTCTTCGTTGCCGGTGCTGAACTCTACAGGTGTCTGGTATAATGAAGCAATTCTGAATTAAGTTCAAAACTACAATGTGACAGGCAGCTGACTAGACAGCTAAGTCGCACACCCACTGTACGGTTTTTGTGATGCTGGGAAAGCACTTTGCCAGGGCAAGTCAGTTATTGGGAGGTGGCCGATGCACAGACCTAAGCTGCTGAAAAGCTTTATAGATACAACAGAAAGCTCAACGAGAAGTTCCAGTGTCAAAGAGGCTCTGCAGCAGCTTTCAGCTGCATCTCTACACCATCTTACTGGTTGTTCCTATGAGTTCTTCCTCTGAGAGCACCTACAGCTGACGAGTACAATAAAAGCTTAGGCAAAAGAATTCTAAATAGCAAGTATAGCTGAAGAGCAAGAGGAGATTCACGTTGCTGTCTCCTTCCTCTGTGCCATCCACATTCCAGGGTGTTAAAGTGATATAAAAGTACTGTACCTTGCTCAGTGTGTCCCCCTTTATCACTGGGTGAGATCCTCCTGGGGCTGCTTCTTCTTAAAGTGCCGCTCACATTGCACAACACGGTTCTGAACATTCGGCCCGAGAGGGATCACAAACAGGGTGTGTTTATGAGAAGTGAGAGGAGGTGGGAGGAGAGAACAAGCACAGAGGAGCCACATCAGTAGCACGGATACAGTGACACAATACAGCTTAGTTACTCGCCTGATACCCACAGGGCCCACCGGCTGCAACTCTCTCCATGTATCACATCAGTATCAGAGATACACACAGGCTGCAACTCTCTCCATGTATCACATCAGTATCAGAGATACACACAGTCTGCAACTCTCTCCATGTATCACATCAGTATCAGGGATACACACAGGCTGCAACTCTCTCCATGTATCACATCAGTATCAGGGATACACACAGGCTGCAACTCTCTCCATGTATCACATCAGTATCAGAGATACACACAGGCTGCAACTCTCTCCATGTATCACATCTGTATCATGGATACACACAGGCTGCAACTCTCTCCATGTATCACATCAGTATCAGAGATACACACAGGCTGCAACTCTCTCCATGTATCACATCAGTATCAGAGATACACACAGATTCACTCCATATATCACATTAGTATCAGGGATCCACACAGGTTGCAACTCTCTCCATGTATCACATCAGTATCAGGGAACTCACTCCACATATCACATCAGTATTAGTGATACACACAAACTGCAACTCTCTCAATTGCAACTCTCTCAATTTATTACATCAGTATCAGCGATACACACAGACTCTCTCCATGTATCATATTAGTATCAGGGAACTCACTCCACATATCACATCAGTATCAGAGATACACAAAGGCTGCAACTCTCTCCATGTATCACATCAGTATCAGAGATACACACAAATTAACTCCATGTATCACATCAGTATCAGGGATCCACACAGGCTGCAACTCTCCTCATGTATCACATCAGTATCAGAGATACACACAGGCTGCAACTCTCTCCATGTATCACATCAGTATCAGAGATGCACACAAATTAACTCCATGTATCACATCAGTATCAGGGATACACACAGGCTGCAACTCTCCTCATGTATCACATCAGTATCAGAATTGCAGTGACACAATACAGCTCCCTGCACAGTAATCTATCTACATGGCCAACAATCTTACAGTCACTCAATGTATCACATCAGTAGCAGAGATACAGTAACACAATACAGTCATTTGCCTGATACTCTCAGGAGTGTAACAGATGCAAGCAGGAGAGGGATCGTGGGGGGTGTAGGGCAACCAGACATTGGGATATATTTATCAAAGAGTGAAGTTAGAGAACGCCGCGGTCCTCTAGAGTGAAATTCCGCCACTCTCCATTCATTTCTATGGAATTCTTAAAAGAGTATTTATCAATGGGTGAAAGTGAAAGTTCATCATTTGATCCCAATTAAATGAATGGAGAGTGGTGGAATTTCACTCTAGCGGACTGTGTCGATCTCTAACTTCACTCTTTGATAAATATACCCCTATTGAGTTTGATTGACCCTGGTGGGTAGACAGGAATGGCACGTTGCCAGTGGAACCCTGAATACACAATGGCTGTAACCCTGTAGCAAATAGGTGGCACTGCATAGCCAACACTATCCATGGAAACAGCATGGAAAGAGCAGTTGCAGATGAATAGCACAAATCAGGAGAGATCTGTGTGTCTCTTCCAGTGTGGATTAAATCTGACAGGTTTTGGGAGACAATGCTAAATTTATAAAACAGAGCACATGAATGCTGATTTAACACCTTTGTGTTACCAAACTCAATCCTGGGCAGAGGTTGTACAGAATACTGATGAACGCTGAGGATGAATATATACATGTCCTTAGCCAGTGAGGCTGCTGTGTTATTATTTCTTATTATACTGTCATTATAGTCACTATATATAGACACATATGACCATAATTCCTAAGCACTTTGGTACATATGTACTCCGGGTCAGTAGTGGGTTTTGGTACTTGGTGGTGTTTAGTAGCAGATACATTTCAGGTATAATACACAATGGGGCTCATTTATTAAACCTCGATTTTTTATGGTTGAGTTTTTTAGGGGTAAAAAAAAACAATTTTTTTGAGATTTATCATACCCCAACGCTGCTAAAAATCCAAATCGGAAACGACACCATCTCAAACCTGTCGAGGTCATGTAGAAGTCAATGACAGATGCCCCTGAATTGTTTATTGACATTGTGATCTGCGCCGGATAATCCGAAAAAGTCAGAGTTTTCGTCCAAATCCAAAAAAGTTTATTCGTAATCCAAAAAAGTAGTTAATTCTCAATGGAAATTTGATATGAATGGGCGCTCCATTTTGTCGCTCTGATTTATATTAAAATAATGGATGAATGAGTTCAATTCATGGAATGGAGTTTGGTTGAGTTTTAGTAAATCAGCCCATATGAGTGCGCAGATTCTTCTTTATACACCAGTGTCTGATTTCGGGTGTGAGATAGTATGCAGGGTTTTGGGCAGATTGGACACATATCTTTTTAATGGAGAACTGAATCTTAAAAATGAATGTGGCTAAAAATGGCATATTTTATATAGTGAACTTATTGCACGAGGCTAAAGTTTCAGCTTGTCAATAGCAGCAATGATCCAGGACTTCAAACTTGTCACAGGGGGTCACCATCTTGGAAAGTGTCTGTGACACTCACATGCTCAGTGGGCTCTGATTGGCTGTTGAGAAGCTAAGCTTAGGGCTCGTCACTAATTATCCAGCAGGAAATGAGCTTCCCTGGCTGTAATATAAGCTGATGCTACAGGTTTGCTGATTATTCAATTCTGATGCTAATTGCACTGGTTTCTGTGCTGCCATGTAGTAATTATCTGTATTAATTACTAATCAGCCTTATATAGTGACATTTCTATTCTGTGTGTACTGTATATTGTGAGTGGGTCCCTAAGCTCAGTAAGTGACAGCAGCAAAGAGCATGTGCAGTGAATCAGCAGAAAAGAAGATGGGGAGCTACTGGGGCATCTTTGGAGACACAGATCTTTACTGCTAAAGGGCTGTGGTTGCCTTGGGCTGGTACAGAAGCACAAAACATCATGTACAACATTTCTACCTACTTCTTTAGTTAGGCTTTAGTTCTCCTTTTAGCAGTCAATACTGCCTGGTTACTAGCATCTGTTGGTGAATGGGTTAATAAACCACATTGTGTAGAGTTCTGAGCCAAGCAGAATGAGTACAGGAAGGGAGCAACATTCTGCATCCTGAAGCGTGATCCTCTGCAAGGACATCAAGTAGAAATCTTAAAGGGTTAAACTTTTAGTATGTTATAGAATGGCTAGTTCTAAGCAACTTTTCAATAATTTTTTCTTTTTTTTTATCGTTTTTGAACTATTTGCCTTCTTTTTCTGACTCTTTCCAGCTTTCAAATGACCCCATCTAAAAACAAATGCTCTGTAAGGCTACAAATGTATTGTTATTGCTACTTTTTATTCCTCATCTTACTATACAGGCCCCTATTCATATTCCAGTCTCTTAATCAAATCAGTGCATGGTTGCTAGTGGAATTCGGATCCTAGCAACCAGACTGCTGAAATTGCACACTGGAGAGCTGCTGAATAAAAAGCTAAATAATTCAAAAAACACCAATAATAAAAAATGAAAACCAATGGCAGAATATCACTCTCTACATCATACTTAAAGTATGATCCTGTATAGACACGACAAAATATAAAATATAGTAGATGTTACAGGAGTTAAATGAATAATAAAGAGTTAGGCCTGGGCATGCCGGTAGATTGCCTGGTACCCGTACAGGCCAGTCGAAGTCCTCCTTTGTCTGTAGGCTAGCCTGGTAACAATAATGCTTAATACCAATGTGAATACCAACAGTGAAGACAGAAAACAGACATAGGAAGGATGGGAGGAAATGTTTCTAATTAGGATGCCATAATTAGCTTCCTTTCTGGAGACAAGGATTATAGAGCAACAGCGATGTACAGGAATGCTTTCTACTACATAATATTCCATGTATTCTGATCTGCAGTGAACAATAGGAGATGCTATATTAGTAGACTCAGAAGAGACATTCTGTAGAGACAATACAACAGCGTGTGACAATGGGACTTCACGTGGTGCCCGTCCCTTCCAGCTGTGTATATAGATTACAGCCTGATGATAAGGAAGTTTGGAGCGCCATGGAAAATGTCTCTTTTCTCTTGGCCCTCCTAAGAAACCCTATAGCTCAAAAAAAAAAAAAAATATATATATATATATTTCTTTTTACAGACAACAGATATAGCAACACTGAATAGCACACAATGGCAATGAGCCAATCAGAAATAAAATAAAGAGCTCAAACCTGAAATCTTTTGCAAAGCATTCTAAGCAGATCATGGATCCTATACTAATTAGTTAGCAGCCCCCCCATCTCATGGGGGAAACTGACTTTTTAGCCCTGGATGGTGGGTCCTGGCAACTAAAAACGAATGCTCCCCTATGTAACATGTTTCATCATTCCCATCCTGATCCACTCTATCACACCCAAACATGCCCATGATACACCCAGACTTCTCCCATTCACCAACAAGCCCTGTTTTCTTTCAAGTCCACAAATTTGACCAACACATTTGTCATTGCCCCTATTGCTATAAATCCTCTGACAGAAGTCTCAACTTCCAGGGTTGGACTTGGCCAGTGGGACACTTGGAAAACACATGGATGACCGCCAACCCAAGTCTGCTTCTTCTTCTGGCTGGGAACTGCAGGCACCGATTGTGGCCTTCTACCCCTGCTCAATTGTATCCACAAGGAGTTCACAATAAGGTATGTGATGTGCCGCAGGAGGGGTTGGTGGCTCTCGCAGGGGATTTGGAAGCTCTGATGGCTGTGGTGGTGGGCCCCAAGGTGGACACCCCAGTCCAACATTGCCAACTGCCACCCCAATGATGGCAGCTATGAAGCTAAAATGTGCCACCAGTAGTGATGGGCGAATCTGTCCCGTTTCGCTGAGAAATTTGTGGAATGGTAAAAAATTTGAGAAGCACATTGAAGAAAATGGGCGTCAAAATTATTTTGAAGCGCGGCAATTTTGTTCGACTCTTTTGTCCAAATTCATTAAAGTCAATGGGTGTCCGAATAATTTTGACGTGCGTCAATTTTTTTGTCTCAGCTAGTCTTCCCACAGTGAACTTTGGCGGCAGTTTCGCCGTTGGGCTGAATCCAGAAATTCGCCATCGGCTGAATCCGGAGGTTCGCTACTAATCCATGCTTGGCGAATAAATTTGCACGTCACTTGCCCATCACCTGTGCCACTTTGCCCTACTGTCTCCATCTTACCCCATTATATCTTCTGTCCCTTCCTCTCTTACCACTTTTATGGGTCTCAACCAAGACTCCCCAGCACACCCTAGCCTTCCTGTAGACCTGGTGCTCAGTGCTACAGGGATTGGCACAACCCTTGTTACAACTTGTCAACTGCCACATTTCAGAAGTGCCACCCTTCATCTAGGGTTGTTCTTCAATTTACTTTCCCTCTTGTGCAAGAGTGTGTTTTTGGGCCCCCAACACTGTACGAGACCCTGAGCATCAGATCCTATCTTGACTCCTCCAAAACGGTTCTTGGCTATGACAAAATGCATTAAGATTGTATAAATTCTGTTATTATCCATTGGCTGTAAAAATGTAATACAGTATGTTCAGTTCAGCGAAAGAATCCTATTATTGTGCTATTGACACAATAGAATCCTTTGTTTGCAAATGTTTGTCGCTTTGTTTTCTAAAGGCACCGACACAGACTGAGAGAGATATTTTATGGATACAAATCATATAATATCCTTAGTACAAACCTCTCTGGAAGGGGTATTTTATCGTACAACTAATTATTATTTATTTATATTCATAAAACAGATTATACCTCTTTCACATAAGTCCAGGGGAGCTTACAATCTAAGGGCCCCATCACATTCTTTCTCTGCATATGTGTTGGAGGGACAGACTGTAAGCTCTAAGGATCACACGACATTGTGGACTGTGCATCTCTTGTGGATTATTCCCTGCCATTGGTGCTTTGTGAACACATATTCATCTTCATTTCCCACCTTTGTCTGTTTGGGTATCAGCTGATTATTAAACACACAGGCTTTATATCTACAGTGAGATCCAGGAGGGGTTCCTCCTGCCGTCTGTTTACCGTGTGCATTGTGTTGATCCAAGCTATAGGTTTCTATGGAAATAGCTTTATTCAGGTGAGACTTTGAACTTCCTTTTTTTCTTTGACATGATAATGTAATGTGTATTTCTCTGCAGAATAAAGAGCCAGGGGCATATTTTCTCTATGAAATAGAGGAATATTAAATATATTTATGTTTTGCACAATAAAATTCTTTCTGGCAACTAACTGGATTTTATTTTATTGCCCAGATTCAAATGTACAGACAGGCTTGCTATGGTTTGTTAGCACTACGATAATGCGGATGATCTTTCACAGGCAACAATCAGAAAGCAGAACTATCCTTGTCATTAAAGGGATACTGTCATGGGAAAAAACATTTTTTCAAAATAAATCAGTTAATAGTGCTGCTCCAGCAGAATTCTGCACTGAAATCAATTTCTCAAAAGAGCAAACAGATTTTTTTATATTCAATTTTGAAATCTGACATGGGGCTAGACATATTGTCAATTTCCCAGCTGCCCCAAGTCATATGACTTGTGCTCTGATAAACTTCAATCACTCTTTACTGCTGTACTGCAAGTTGGAGTGATATCACCCCCTCCCTCCCCCCCCCCCCCAGCAGCCAAACAAAAGAACAATGGGAAGGTAACCAGATAGCAGCTCCCTAACACAAGATAACAGGTAGATCTAAGAACAACACTCAATAGTAAAAACCCATGTCCCACTGAGACACATTCAGTTACATTGAGAAGGAAAAACAGCAGCCTGCCAGAAAGCATTTCTCTCCTGCAGGCACAAGTCACATGACTGGGGGCAGCTGGGAAATTGACAAAATGTCTAGCCCCATGTCAGATTTTAAAATTGAATATAAAAAAATCTGTTTGCTCTTTTGAGAAATGGATTTCAGTAGCACTATTAACTGATGTGTTTTGAAAAAAACATGTTTTCTGATGACAGGATCCCTTTATTGTTTCCTGGGAATTATACTATGGTTTGAGTTGATAGGAGGGATGCAGAGGACCTTTCTCTCCTCTTCTCCCAAATCTCCGGGACCTATATAGTACTTTATGGTAGATTAACCAAATGGTATAGTTTTACAGATACTGCGCCCCTTATCCAGCAACCTCATATCCAGAATTCTCTGGAAGTCAGGACACTAGGAGGCTCACTAGTTTTCTACTGTCCCTGATTTCTTGATCAGTGGGTAACAATCAAAAAGAAAAAGGAGGATTGCACGCTCTGAAAAAATAAAAAGGTCAAAAATGTATGACAACCAAAAGCTACATAGTACAGTAACTCGCACTACACGTTTCGACCACTATGTGATGTTCATCAGGGACACAAAACAATAGCAAAAATAAAAAGGCAAAACGATTATCGCATCTGTACTGTTGTGCATTTTTATTTTTACTCTTGCTTTGTGCCTCTAATGAAGATCACTTAGTGGTGGAAACGCGTAGGGCGAGTAACTGTGCCTTGCAACTTTTAGTTGTAAATATTAAATGTTGACTTTTTTTATTCAGAGTGTGCAATCCTCCTTTTCATTTTTGATTATTATCATTTTTGCAGACAGACTCCGGGTGGGTTAGCACCTCATGATTATTGATTTAGGAGTGCACCTTCTAACTGCATTTTATTGATAAATCATTGGGTAGACTGGGAGTGGGTCTGGGCATGGCCAAAGATGCAAATAATTTAAATTTAGAATATTTGGGAAAAATGTGTTTACTAAAGTATAGGATATAGGAGATATCAATTCCTCACCATATCCCACTTTTGTATACTCTTTGTATTTCTCTTACTTCTCTAGAGCATTTATACTTCTTCCTGCAGATTGAGCCTTGCGTACATAAGTCTGTGTTCTGTATTCCTCCTACTTGTTCCTTGCAAGGACTATCCAGCAGAGGTTGGACTGATAATTCTGTACAGTATATTCGCTATGAGTAGCTGAAGGCTTGGTTAGAACCAAAGGAACCTCATAGCACAACATGACGTAAAAAGAAAGCTACAAACTGCCCTACAAAGTCAAGTCTCTATTTTGTATTATACGATTCATGCTCTGAAAACTCGATTATATTGATTTTTCGCTACGTTTACCCTTTAGACTAAAAAAAAAAAACAGGGCAATATTGGTTGGGGAAGGGGGGGGATCACAAATCTCCATCTATGCAACCAGGTAGGTGCCATAATTACAAATCTCCCACCATTTAGTTTGTGGGTAGATATCTAACTGTAGATCAGACAGCAGCCATTAATGGCCACTGTTCATCTGCCATTGACGTATAATGAGAGTGACTTGAATGTATGAGAAAGTATGGAGCCTATGAGTAAGTGCCCACACAGGCACAAAACGCGTTAGGTATCCATGTCCTAATAAAGATTTTTTACTTTTTACATCTGACTTTTCATTTTTTGGAAACCCTCACATCTCCGTGATGCAGCGTTCTTGGCTTCTTGCACCTTGGGACTGAGGTGAACTGTGAGTGTTTTCCACATTTATTGCTTTTTTCTTACTTTTTTGAATTTAACTGTTTTTGTGAGGTGGTACTACAGATTCCTTATTGTGGCAGCAGCACAAACTAAAGCATTTTAAAGTATGGATGTACCTAATCCAGGATTCAGTTCAGGATTCTGCCTTTTTCAGCAGGATTCGGATTGGCCGAATCCTTGTGCCGAGCCAAACCAAATCCAAAGCCTAATTTACATATGTAAATTATGGGCAGGAAGGGAAATCACGTGACTTTTCGTCACAAAACAAGGAAGTAAAGAAATGTTTTTCCACTTTTTCCTTTTCTGCCCTAATTTGTATATGCAAATCAGGATTCAGATTCAGCCTAATCTTTCACAAAGGATTCTGGGATTTGGCCAAATCCCAAATAATGGATTTGGTGCATCCCTATGAGAAACCAATTTTGCCCATTAGGTGAATGAGCCTTTATGTAGCTGTGACTGCACCAATAGTTGGATTCTGCTCAAACTGGCCATGAGCTAGAATAGCAGATCAGGCCTTACTGACCCACCACTGGTGCAAGTATGGGCCATCTTAGGAGACTGCATTCCCACTGGATCCTAGCTGGTCTGTCTGGAAAGTAAACCTGGCTTTCCAGTTAGATCAGCAGATGGACACTGCATGAAAAGATTGGATGTAGGCACCCATTCCAATTAAAAGAAAGGAGGTTCCATCTAAATATTGGGAAGGGGTTTGTTACAGTGAGAGCTGTGAAGATGTGGAATTGTCTCCCTGAATCAGTGGTACAGGCTGATACATTAGATAGGTATAAGAAGGGGTTGGATGGTGTTTAGGGACTGGTCCCATTGTCATTTTGGAGTCAGGAAGGAATTTTTTCCCCCCTCTGAGACAAAGGGGCTTCAAATGGGTTTTTTTTTCACCTTCCTCTGGATCAACTAGCAGTTAGGCAAATTATATAAACTTAAAAGGTTGAACTTGATAGATGTGTATCTTTCAACCTATCTAACTATGAAATAACAAGGGTAGCAACTCACAACTGTTGCTCTTCTGTTGCTTATTTGTCCATATCCAACTATGGACAGTGGTGGCCTGACAGTTGCAAAACCCCTAGAAAGCAGGATATATTAGGCAGCTGTTCCTGGTTTTCCTTGCTGCATGGTTTATAGGGAGATCTGGCCACCCACCCCATACTCGCAACTAGACCTCTGCAAGTTGAGTAGGGTCATTTAGACTCCTCTGAAGAGGATCATCATGTATGAATTTTTGCAAATTTACAGTTTTGATCACTATAAATATATAACTGGAGGGGCTACGTGTTAACCAGGATCCAAGCTGACCTTGCATATTTTTACTTATTTCTGTACAGTAAGATCAGTGGCGGAGAATTAATCCCAGAGGATAAAATAGGTTCGGGTTGATTAAATACCCCACAAAAGATCCATTGAGAGAGCATTATTAAGCCGCTTATTCCCACAGTGCCTTTGTTGGGACTAGCAGAGAAAGCTAAGGGGTATTATGTTTTAGTGGGGCCTGAGCTCCGCTTCCCACACTTCATTCATTCTCCTGGATCTTGGCGCTGCTCCAGGGGCCCGTCGTCTCAGTACTGGAAATAACTGGGGTAGTGTTTGATTTGCCACTGAACTACAGTTCACTGCATTACAACTCTGCTTCACCTTTAGCCCTTCCCTCACTTACTTGCCACTTCCTGCATTTATTATATTTTCCTTATTTTCTCTGGGAGGGTTAGGAAAAGCTTTTCTTAACAACGAGATCCAGTTTGGCTCAGTACCAAAGAATGTCCTAAGGCCCGTACAGAGATTGTATTGTCCTTGAGCAACTCACAGCCCAGCGCCGTGTGAATTCTAGTAGATGCTTGGGGGCAAACACACTAAAGGGTCAATTTTCGCCAGCGCAGGATCTGCTACATATCACACCACTTTGCTAGGCGTAAATTTGTTACCACTACACTAATTCACTAAAATTCAAACTTGTGTCTCGGTATCCGATACAAGAATCCTCTGCACTCAACCCATTATCAATATATTTAAGACAGAGACATTTTGTGCATACTGCTACTGAAAAATGCCTTACCCTTTAAACAAAACAGGGATTGTTTGTCCATATATTGCAATATATTTAAGCTGAACAACTACGTCAAAGTCATCCCATATCTGGCCAGTCCTACGCTCAATTTTATCTGATTCATTAAGAATTCTATTGCTTCATTATACATTTTACAAAGGGACTAAGTTTTACCTGCAACTTACTAGCTGCTTTCAAAGTAAAACTCCCAAACTTGGTTGCCCTTTTATTAGACACCAGTGGGATAACCTGACTATAGCTGGGAAGGGTGGGAGCTACAACATGGAGCTGGTCACTGCTCCTGTACAACTTTCCCTTGTTTCTCGGTATCCGAACCCTGATGAAGTTTTGCTAGCGTTAATTCGCCAGCATGAGCATTTTATAGCGAACTTTCGCTAATGTTAATTTTTGCATAGAGAAACTTAGTACACACACTCAATTTGAATAGGGTCAGTACATATAAGTCATACAGTATATACTGTGTCTTTATTAGAGATGTTGGTGCAAATGCTTGAAATGGCCACTTATTATTACACATGTCCAAGGAAGCAAAATAAAGACAAAAGATCCTCTTATGCCCTAGATATGAGCCCCCCCCTAAAATAAATGTGTCACGCCCCTCAAATGGTTGGAAAAAAAATGTTAACACAAAAATCTTCAACAGTCAGAACTTTTAAAAGGCAATCCCGCGTTAAAATATGAAAAAAAAACGCCAGCGTTTTTTTTGGTGGAATTTTTATGACTTTTCAGCATACAGGATATGATGTCAGGCTTAAACACATACACAATGCTGGCGCTACTATAGGGAAGCTTTCAATTTTATAAAACACACTACAATCCACACATCCTGGCGTTACAATTTCTCAATTATAGCTCTCGCTCACCATTCAAGAGATGTGGCCCGGGTGCCTCATGCCCCGGACCCCCCACTGGTAAATACTGGAGCGGTAATGGCTCGCCTCACTTCAAAATACAACGTTAAAGGTATGTCTTACCCAGGATGTGCTGTGACCCAGGTGCTGCAGCCCTGAGTCCGTCACTAAGGAAAAACGTCCTTAGTGTCACTGCACTTCATCAGGTCTCTGATGAAGTGCAGTGACACGAAACGCGTCAGACCTCATGGCGCTATGTGAAAGGTGTACCAAGATGTTTACTGAATAAAGAAAATTTGTTTTAAACTTTAAAGTGGAAACAAGCGATTTGTTTTGAAAAGGATCCCAGAGTGCGCGGTCTGAAGGACTTACCTGCATACAGGATATGATGTCACTGACATAAGATTGAGGAGGATGTAGCTTCATCATATCAGTTCGGCAGGTCTAAGGTGGACAAGGAAACTCTTGTGAAAGCGGTAACATTCTGTAAAATTTGCACCTTAAGTGTAACAATCGTTAGCCTGAGCGAAAAATTCGCCTGGCGATAGGGCGCGAAACTGCGCTAACAATGGTCTCTTTTTCTACGTTTATTAATAAATTGGATTTCTTGCGAATTTTAGCTAGCGAGGGCAACTTTGCCCTTTAGTAAATCTGCCCCATGGTCTTAATTAAAGGGGAAGTTTTTTAAACAACACCTCAACGCAGCATTGTTTAGCAAATACCTGGGCATGGACACAAATGCGGATTTTCGGCGTAGTCCGTGACGCGGTTTTTTTTTTTAAAAAAAAGCTGACCGCCACTTAAATATGTTGCGTAATGTGCCATTGCCTAAGCTTCAAACAGCATATTTATGCGGTGGTCGGCTTTTTTTTTTTTTTTTTTTTAAAAATGTGGTGCAGACCGCGCCGAAAATCTGCATGTGTGTTCATGCCCTTAGGCTAATAATCTGTACCTCTATGACCAGTTTAAGTTTAAGCGTAAATATGCTTAGTGGTTTCAAGCTTAGGCAATGGCACATTACGCTAGCGTATATACACTGTGGTCATTTTTTAAAAAACTGCATCGCGGACCGCGCCGAATATCCACATGTGTGTTCATGCCCTTAAGCTGGTCATGGACATACAGGTTATTAGCCTATGTCGGACGAACAACTGTCTGTGCCAATCTCCAACAACTATGTAAAAATGCAGGTAATGGGAAAAGGTATTGGTACTGGCCTCCTCCACCGACAGTCATCCATATAGCAAAAAAAATTAAAAGCCAAAAGTGAGGAACGGCAGTTGTTTGTCCCGAAACGTCTGAACATGACTCACGTGTCTACAATAAATTTGGGAACACCCCACATTTGATTAAGGTATTGGCTTTTCATTTTTTTTTGCTAATCTTCCAACAACTAACCATTCAGATTAAAATAATAAAGAGAACAAATAACACAATGCTTGGGCCATTAATTGACAGACAGCAATAGTATGAAAGTGTTGGCCGACAAATAGTAATGATAGTCAGTCGCCCATTGATATCAGCAGACAGGTAATACATGCAGAGATAATATCGTTAGCCGTCAGAAATCTTCTAACTTGTTTGATCGCCATGTTACTAAAAATGTCGGGACACTCCACACAGTCTGAAAATTGTACGAAACAAAGGTCCATACGATAATATCTTTGCGTCTATGGCCAACTTTAGTCTTGGTTTTACTGATGCTTGTTTTGTTTCCTCCACCACAGCTAAGCTTTCTCCTACTCTTGCTCTTTGGGTTATTGTATCAGCCGCATCTTCAGGCAGCAATACTGTAAATCACTCGTGCTTTTCTGGTTCATAAAGTTCTCCGTCTTGTGCTGCAACCACACAACAACGCAACTAGAACTCAACAAACCTGATTGGCTGGCTCCTCAATTTTAGGTTTACTGGGGTCCCCTGCCTCAGATTCAGAAGATACTCCTGGAGAGGTATCCGTGGCACTTTATTTTAAGGTGTGTCCTTTGATCCTGTCTGTCCCATGGGACACTATATGCTCCCACATAGGATCAACATAACCTTTAAAGCAGGGGTCCCCAACCTTTCTTACCCATGAGCTACATTCAAATGTAAAAAAACTGTTGGGGAGCAACATAATCATGAAAATAGTTCCTGGAGGTGCCAAATAAGGGCTGGGATTGACTATAGGCAGCTCCTCTGTGGACTTGCAGCCAATAGGAGGTTCTGTTTGGCAGTACACCTAGTTTTTATACAACCAAAACTCATCTCTGTCAGGAATGCCAGCAGCTGGCGCGTCCGTCCACGTGGATATCAGCAGCATTTTGACACCTATGCCCTGACGCAGGCGCGATTACGTCACACGATTGGTTCAATATTCAAATATACAAACCCTTCCAGGTCACGGGTTCAATGCCCAAATATAGGTTTTGTTTGGAACATGCCTAGGTGCTTTGTAATTTGTGCTGAACTGATTTCTGGACTTCTGACCCTGCCTGAATCTTGACTTTGCTGTTTATCTGCCTGCCTATTGATCACGATGTTGCCTGATCCCTAATTGTACTGCTAACTTGGACTTTGATCCCTGGGCTTACTCCTTGGTCCCGACTACACCTGATTGGAGCTGATAGGCCTCATGACAGTCTCCAAGCCAGGCCTGGATTGGCAATCTGTGAGTTTTGGCAAATGCCAGAGGGGCTGCTGTAAAATCTCATAGACAGTCACTATTTAATGGGCTGGTGGAGGACTACTTGGGCCTTTGTGTACTTGGAATGCCAGGGCCTTCCAGTCCCGAACTGCTCCAAGCCAATAATAAGCTCCTGCATTGAGGCCAATGGGAGCAACATCCAAGGGGTTGGAGAGCAATATGTTGCTCACGAGCCACTGGTTGGGGATCGCTGCTGTAAGGCTTTTGTGAGCTCTCCAGCTACATCTAGCCTAAAGAAACGCCATTTTCCTGCAGGTAGGTTCCATCTTCCTCCTAACATAAGGGTTATGATTTTACCAAGATATAAACGGTGTTCAGGCAATGTTGCTGCTCATAATGTTACTCCCATTAGAAGTCGTGCAAAGGAAACAAGACCAGCCATAGAATATGGAGCAGACGCTGGGGCCCTAATTTGATTTCCTGCTGATGCATTTGAAGGAACGCGGTGACGCCTCAATACAAACATCTTATGGAAAAAGAAAGCCTGTGGGAGGCTGCCGTGTTTATTCTGCTCTCATCACAATGGCACATAGAGCCAAACAGACACAAACAAAACAATCCCTACGGGGCTCAATGAGAGACTACAACCCCCATGCATATGCACACAGGTCAGGTTTGTCGAAACAGTGGCCGTAGAAATGCGCCGAACTACAACTCCCAGCACCTTCTGGAGCCAAGACACCCTCTCAATATACATGCACAGGAAAGTTAAATACTCTCCGTACAATGCTAAGCTGTTACTTAAAGGGGTGGTTCACCCTTAAGTTCACTTTTAGTATGATATAGGACGGCTAATTCTAAGCAACTTTTCAATCGGCCTTCATTTTTTATTTTTATAGTTTCTGAATTATTTGCCTTCTTCTTCTGACTCTTTTCAGCTTTGAAATGGGGGTCACTTAAACCATCTAAAAAACAAATGCTCTGTAAGGATACAATTGTACTGCTATTGCTACCTTTTATTTACTATCTTCCTGTTCAGGCCTCTCCTATTCATATTCCTGTCCCTATTCAAATGAATGCATGGTTGCTAGGGTAATTGGGACCCTAGCAACCAGATTGATGACATTGCAAACTGGAGAGCTGCTGAATAAAAAGCTAAATAACTCAAAAACCACAAATAATAAAAAATGAAAAACAATTGCAAATTATCTCAGAATATCCCTTTTTAAATCATACTAAAAGTTAATTTAAAGGTGAAAAACCCCTATAGGTTTGGTGCATTAGAACTCTGCTTCAGCTTTAGCCCTTTCTTCACTTACTAGCAACAATTTATACCAGCCCAAGGCAACCATAGCCCTTTAGCAGGGAATATCTGTGTGTCCGAAGATGCCCCAGTAGCTTCCCACCTTCTTTTTATGAACCCAATCTCAATGTAACCCCGTTACACGCCTGGTTGAAAATAAAACCACTTCCAGGTCACGGGTTCAATGTCTGATTATAGGAATTGCTGAATCATGTTCCTGGGTTTCCTCAATTCCTGACCTTCTGCTAGACAGCATATAGGCAGCATATAAAATACAGTATTTTAAGTAGTAGGCTTTTTTTAGGTTTATTTCTCCTATAAACCGAATAAAAGTCATGCTTATTATTGTATTACTTTAGTACAACCTAATTAAATTAAAAAAAAGGGTGCAGTGCTTACTAATATCCCTCATAGGCTTTCTTACACTCTTACGGACTAGGGTTGCCAACTGGCCAATATTTTATCGGCCTGGCCGGTAAAAATGATGGCTGATCCCAATGTTATTAAAAGGGAAAAAAGAAAAATATATACGATGGCTGGTATTCTTTTCAGGAAAAATTGGCAACCCTATTATGGACTGAGCCCAAGGAAATGGGTTGGACAAAGGCTGTTCAGAAATGAATGCTGTATGTTCGTTAGTACATGGATGGGTACAGACAGCGACACCACAGCAATGGAGCCGTAGCTTTCTACATCTATTGTAAATGTAGAATAAGCTGGTGAAATAGAAAAGATAATGGGTAAAAATCACTGCAGAAACCATCTCTTATAACTTCTCCGTGAACTGTAAAAACTGTGAACTATAGGAAGTTTTGTGCAGGTTACATCTACACAGAAATAAAAGTAGAAACGGAGCCCAAAACTACACAACATATCACAGACAGAGCGCTCAGAGCCTGGCACAGATGCTCCCTGTATGGGTCACGTTTGATTTCATAGTAAGAGGAGTCTACTAAATAACTTGGCACGGGGACAGCGAGAATCCAGAATGAAGTGCTTAATTAATTCCTGATAAGAAAGACAGAGACCTTCCCAACTAGGTCACTTTGCTCTGATCCAGCCGGTAACTAGTCTGAGCCAAGAGCCGCAACATTTCTCTGGTTACACAGGCAGCCATTAATTATGAATGGAGCAGCCAACTGTTACCTAGTATTTCTGCACAGTCCTAGCCTCTACTACACACGGCAACAAACAATGTATATTTTTATATGGAACGTGCAAGATGCAGGCATATTGTGTGCACCATATTATAGGAATTGTACACTGATAGGTTACCATTACATTATCCCCTGACTTCTAATATCCTTATCATTTACAGCAGGGGGTACATTATTCCTTATAATACATGAGTGATACTCAGAGTTCCCTGTATAACTCAGGTTGCAGCCTTGTGCCTTTATATGGTCACAGAACCCCTCAGTGACTTCTAATATCCTTATCATTTACAGTAGGGGGTACATTATCCCTTATAATACATGAGTGATACTCAGAGTTCCCTGTATAACTCAGCCTGCAGCCTTGTGCCTTTATATGGTCACAGAACCCCTCAGTGACTTCTAATATCCTTATCATTTACAGTAGGGGGTACATTATCCCTTATAATACATGAGTGATACTCAGAGTTCCCTGTATAACTCAGGTTGCAGCCTTGTGCCTTTATATGGTCACAGAACCCCCTCAGTGACTTCTAATATCCTTATCATTAATAATTCATGTATAGGGTTACTTTTTTAGTGCAAAAAAAATCTCATTTAAACAGAATAATTTTTTTCTATTAGTGCTGCATTTTTGCCTTTCTTTCTAGTAAACCAATCTTGGTGGCTTTTCATTCAGTGTGTCACCTTCAGCACCTCTGGTGGTGAAACATCTGTACTACACACTATGATGGCTGGGAGTATTACTTGCTTCTACAAGGCTGATCAGGAGACAGATTAACGCAAAAATCATCTATACAAGATACAAGAATCCATTAAAAGATGGTAAACAAAAAAAATGTTGCCTAAAGAATGGAAATATGTTTTGTAAATGTGAACAACTCTTTAAAATGTTTTTGTTTGCATTTTCACACATTTTAAAACAAAAAGTATATTGGGTAAAATAATGGGTTTTTTTCACTTCTTTTCAAATGTTTTATTCAAATGCGTGTACCTTTAAAGCATTTCTGCGTACTTATTTTTCCCAACCAATACTGTCTGCCTGAGAGTGGTAAAAGCCATAATATCCTCTCCAAATGTCCATTAGGTTAATATTGCCATCAGAATGGCGTTATGCTGGGTTACTTTTCACTGAGTATTAGGTATAAATCAGCCCCGGGAACCGGCAGTTCAGTCAGTTATGAGTGTTTTGTTGTAGTTCTGTTCAGATAAAAATGCTGGAAATTGGCAACATTTAAAATAGAAGAATCACATACCTCCCAACATTTTGGAAATAAAAAGAGGGACAACATTTTTGGCGTGTGGCGAAAATTTTGTTGACCATGCACATTTTTGTGGCCACACCCCCTAATTACCATGTTCATTTTACAAAATTTGGCAGGTTATGAAAGTTTGAACATATTTCTGTGTTTTTTTTTTGTTATTACAGTGTTACTAATGAAGGTGAATTGCACTTTAAGCTGTTTCTAACTTCTCCCAAGGGACAGGTTATCTTATATTGTTACAATTACTTATTTGCTTATCTAGAAATTGTTACAAAAGTATCTAATCTGCTGTGGCTGTTGAGGTTAGAAACATTGTTTCTTTTTCTGGCTGTTCAGGGCAGAGAAAAATGGGACTTTCCAGTACAAACAAGGGACTGCGGGTTGAGCTGTCAAAAGAGGGAGTGTCCCTCTAAAAACGGGACAGTTGGGAGGTATGGAATCAGCAGCAGACTCCCAGTGTTCAACTGCTCAGAAATAGAACACCACAAAAAACACTATTCACATTTCTCTGTCACACTCCAGTAACCTAAAGCAAATCAACATGTGGCTTTTTTAAAACATTTAGTTTTAGCCACTACCTCAGTCTGTTAACCTACAATCTGGGTCGCCAGATCTAATATTCAAAACCAGCCAAAGTCAGCAACAAAACCAGCCCCAAATTAGCCAAGAGGCACTTCAAAAGAAGCACAATATGTGCAGTGAAAAAAAAAAAAAAGTCTAAAAAAAATAAATGAATATATGTGAAAATACAACTTTTTCTAATTTTCACTGGTTTGCAGATTTTTCCATGAAATAAAATAGGACAGATTCAATGGTCACCAGGGGTGTAAGTACAGAGGGGCGCAGGAGGTATAGGGGTCCCATAAGGCCCTAACATAAAATTACAATAAATATTGGTAAAACAGCTCAACCACTAGACATTTTGGTGGCCAGCAGATTTTTGCTCCAAAATTGCCTGAAATTGAGGAAAATCACCAGAAAATGTGAGAATGCTTAAGAGGGACAGGAAACTGGGTGCAGAGGCCCAAATCTGGTAAACACCAGTCTTCTACACAAGTCAGTCCCATTGCATGTTGGGTATTGTAGTCTAACATTAAACTTGGCAGTTGGCAAATTGTTAAACAAAAACTACATTACCCAACATGCATTGGGAAACTCAGGCTTGGCACATTAGGGTAAGAACATTTGTGGCTGGTTTCCAAAGTACAAACCAGCCAAAAGTTCAAAAAGTAGCCCAAATCCGTACCATGGCTAGTTTGTACTTTCAAAACTAATAAATTAGTAGCCCAATGGCTGTAAACCCGCCAACCTGGCAACCCTGCAATTTCTAAAATGCCCACAGCAACGTGTTGATACAACTATCACGGTTGCCACCTTTTCTGGAAAAAAATGCTGGCCTGCCTACATTTTGATGGGATTTCCCTATAAATAATATATTTTAATATTCCCCGCCATTTCATGAATAGTCCTGCCCTCTTACATTATGGCGGCGATAGAGAGCGCCAGCCCACGTGACTACGGCTTCCTGTTTCTCTCACCTCCCTTCTGATTTGATCCTCCCCGTCGCTTTTCTTCTGACTTGTTCCCACCTCTTTCTGCTGCTTTCTGCAACACGTTTATGTCCCGCCCATTCTGGGAAATTGCTAAAAACCCATTGGCCAGGACACTTTTGCCGCCAAACTGCTTAGCGAATCAAAACCTTTTGAGGGTGGTGTCTTAGTTAGAGTTTGGCGGGAAAGTAGGAGGGGCTTCGAGAGTTTTCGCGCCATTCAGCCCGGAGCGGAGAAGGAGTCTGTGTGGCTGCTGTACATTGTTCGTGTCTCGGCTCAGTCTGTATCACGTGTTGTTCCCCTCACACCTTAGTGTCGTCGCAATGGCTGCAGTTACCGAGCTGGACGATCAGGAGATGCGGGAGGCGCAGAGGGAATACCTTGATTTCCTGGATGATGAGGTGAGTCCCACGTTGTGGAAGTTGTTTTGTGGCCATCACTGTCCCCCTAGGCTAAGTTGACTAACTCGTGGCCTGCTATTTAAGGAACTACAATTCCCAGAATCCCTTCTGCTCCATGTGCCAAGGTTTTGCTACTTTGATAATTACTCGTCGTGAATGGTCTGTGACCGGCTGCTCAGTTACACTGGGGGGATATTTGTGTGGCTTTGTGTCACACCTGTGCCTTTCTAGCTGTGGAAATGGCTTCTAGAGTAGCATGGGATGCTGGGAGTTGTAGTTTGTTACTTTTTGTGTATGCCTCCATCTCCCAGCAGCCCTCGGACAACCGATTCGACATCACCAAATGTTTTATGTGAGCAGCAGCCAGTGCAGGACCAATGGGGCTAAAGGGGTTGTTCACCTTTTAATTAACTCTTAGTATGATGTAGAGAGGGATATTCTGAGACAATTTGCAATTGGTTTTTACTTGTGGTTTTTGAGTTATTTAGCTTATTCAGCAGCTCTCCAGTTTGCAGTTTCAGCAGTCTGGTTGCTAGTGTTCAAATTACCATAGCAACATGTCTCTAAAGGTTTTCATTCATCAGGTCATGGTATATCTATTAGAATTTACATCTAGAGTAACTGGATCATTCTACAAGATACCCTAGGAACCAGACACTGATTTGAATAAGAGACTGGAATATGAATAGGAGAGACCTGAATAGAAAGCAGATTAATAAAAAGTAGCAATAACTGGGGTGTAAATACAGAGGAAACAGACCATGCGGGTGCTGGGGGGCCCAAAAGGTATAGGGACCCCATGAGGTCCTAATTCATACACAATTTCAATAAATATCGGTAAAACAGGTCAATCTCTAGACATTTTGGGGGCCTGAAAAATAATTTGCTGTCTGGCCCAGTAGCATCTAGTTACACCACTAAACGTGTAGTCTTAATGAGCGTTTGTTTTTAGATGGGGTGACCCCCATTAGAACGCTGGAAAGATTCAGAAGAGAGGCAAAAAAAATTAAGACCAATTAAAAACTTTCTGATTGGCCATGCTATAACATACTAAGGGCATAGACTCATCAGATTCGGGAAGATTAGTTGCTCAGCGACTTAATATCTTCTTTTCTTCAGGGCGACTAATCTCTCCAAACTGCCTCCTGCCGACTAGAATGTAAATCACTGCGGGGTGGAAATCGCGTATGCTTTTTCCGAAGTCGCCCAAAATTTTCTCATCGGGAAAATTAAAATTCACTATATTATGCCATTTTTACCCATATTCATTTTTAGGGTTTAGTTCTCCTTTAATAGGGAGCAACTTGAGTCCATTTGAAGTTAAGCATCTTTTTAATAAAATAGGAGAGGCCTGAATAGAAAGATGAGTAATAAACTGTAGCAATAACAATACATGTGTAGCCTTACAGAGTATTTGTTTTTCGATGGGGTCAGTGACCCCCATCCGAAAGCTGGAAAGATTCAGAAGAGAGGCAAATGGGGAAAAAAAAAAACAATTAAGTTGCTTCGGATTGGACATTCTATAACATACTAAAAGTTAACTTCAAGATGAACCGCTCCTTTAATAATGGGCAACCTGAGTCCGTTTGAAGTTAAGCATGTTAATGTTTGTATTTCTTCACTCTTAGGTCTGTGCATAACTTATTTTCTGTTGTTCCCTGTTAGGAAGACCAAGGTATATACCAAAGCAAAGTGCGGGACATGATCAGCGAGAATCAGTACCGTTTGATTGTCAACATTAATGATCTCCGGAGGAAAAATGAGAAAAGAGCCAGCTTGTAAGTGTCTTTCAGTAGCTGCCCCCTGCTGTAGCGCCTTTATCCCAGTAGATAGTAAGCTCTTGCCTCTGGAAGGGGTTGTTCACATTCCAAAAGCTTGTTCAGTTGTTTTAAGATTGACTGTAGAAGACTTTAATTACTTTCCTATTTTCTTCCTCAAAATCTAAGTTTGAAGTTTAATGTGTCTGGCAGCTCAGTAATTCAGGTGCAGATTCTGTTACAATTTTGCAACATTTAGTTGATAACATTACTCAGCCGCATCTCTTTAGAATTAGCAACTCTTGTATCAATTCTAACAGTTGCCTTTAATGAAACCCAGAGATTCTGCTCAGCAGGGACAAAGGTAAGAAATGTGTCCACTAAATGTATCAAATTTAGAACAGTTTACAGCAGTGATCCCCAACCAAATGCTTATTTTTGAATTCCAGGCTTGTGGACAAGTTTTGGTTGCATAAAAACTAGGGATGCACCAAATCCACTTTTTTGGATCCGGCCGAACCCCCGAATCCTTTGTGAAAGAATCAGCCAAATACCGAACCGAATCCAAACCCTAATTTGCATATGCATATGCAAATTAGGGGTGGAAAGGGGACACTTTTTTTTTCTTCCTTGTTTTGTGACAAAAAATCTCGTTATTTCCTTCCCTGTCCCTAATTTACATATGCAAATTAGGATTTGGATTCGGTTCGGCCTAGTAGAAGGATTCGGCCGAATCCTTCTTAAAAAGGCCGAATCCTGGATTCAGTGCATCCCTAATAAAAACCAGGTCTGCTGCCAAACAGAACCTCCTGTAGGCTGCCAGTCCACATAGGGGCTACCAAATAGCCAATCACAGCCCTTATTTGGCACCCCAGGAACTTTTTGCATGCCTGTATTGCTCCCCAACTTTTACCCGTGAGCCACATAAATATAAAAAAAAGTTGGGAACCTTTTACAGGGTTGGCGACCCCCCCCCCCACAGCAGCTTTAGAAAGTTGAAAAATTAGACTTAGTAGGACTCCACGAGCGAGTAGATAAGAAGATATTTTGGCTTGTGTAGCAAGACATCCCTATGCTGCTGCATTGCACACTGAGCTTGATGCAGTTTATCGACTTCACACTAA
The DNA here is from genome assembly GCA_038501925.1 of Xenopus petersii. Lineage (NCBI taxonomy): Eukaryota > Metazoa > Chordata > Amphibia > Anura > Pipidae > Xenopus > Xenopus petersii. The sequence goes on from CM076680.1 coordinate 8,641,287, forward strand.
AGCCTTTTTTGTCCACAATACAGGCTCATGAACAACGCCTTCGAGGGTCTCATCGCATTCCAACGAGCTCTAAAGGACTTTGTTGCCTCTATTGATGGCACCTATGCCAAGCAATATGAAGACTTCTACATTGGCCTGGAGGGAAGCTTCGGCTCCAAACACGTGACTCCTCGCACCCTAACGTCCCGCTTCTTGAGTAGTGTTGTCTGCGTGGAAGGAATAGTAACAAAGTGTGAGTGTGGAATCATTTCCATTTTTTTTTTTTTTTTTTTTCAACTGTCATTGCATTTCTTTCTAGTGAATGGATTAGGGCACACTAACCATGACACAGTTGGGGCACTTCATGTGTGTATATAATGCAGCCTTATATTGCCTTATATTGTGATATTTCTATTCTATGTGTACTGTATATTGTGAGTGGGTCCCTAAGCTCAGTAACTGACAGCAGCACAGAGCATGTGCAGAGAATCAGCAGAAAAGAAGATGGGGAGCTACTGGGGCATCTTTGGAGAAACAGATCTTTACTGCTAAAAGGCTGTGGTTGCTTTGGGCTGGTACCGAAGCCCAAAACATAATGAATAACATCTCTGGCCACTTGTTCAGTTAATCTTTACTTCTCCTTTAAAAATGTACAATGGCCTCGGGTACTTATTACCCATCAACTTTCAGTTCTATTTGGTTTTCAGATCTATTGCACTGCCCTAGGCAAGCACATGCATAGTCAGAGTTGGTAGTGTACTGGCCCACAGTGGTGGAAGGATTCCTGGAAAATTAAAAATTGTGGTGAATGGCTCTTAAAGTGGACCTGTCACCCAGACCCACAAAGGGAGGTGGCAACAAATATTTAGCTTGTTTATGTAATAACACTTTATTTTACTTAACAAACACAGAAGATGAGAATGTGGAATTATTTCTTAGGCTGACAGGCTCCCTTTAACAGAAAGTTTCCCATACTGTTTGGCAATTGCTGGACCAGGGTATCAATTCTTGTCCAGGCTGCCCGTGAATATACTAATCACAAGTTATCTCGCCATTGTCGTGATTTCACAGGTTCTTTGGTCCGCCCAAAAGTGGTTCGGAGTGTCCATTATTGCCCTGCCACGAAGAAGACCATAGAGAGGAAATACACAGACATGACCAGCTTAGAGGCATTTCCTTCAAGTGCTGTCTATCCTACAAAGGTAACAATAACTGGGCCTTCGGTTCTACATTATTGTTTGAGTATTTTTTATTTATTTTTTTATCACACTTTTGAACAATGATCTAAAAGCTGAATTTGGTTTAAATGTGTGATTCACCTTTAAGGTAAGTTCTAGTATTTTATACAATGGCTAATTTTTATAGTTTTTGAATTGTTTTCTTTGTCTGACTCTTTCCAGCTTCCAAATGGGGGTCACTGACCCCATCTAGAAAACAAATACTCTGTACAACGGCTACATTGTTATTACTAGTTTATTACGCATCTTTCTATTCAGGCCCTCTCCTATTCATATTGCAGTATTTTACTCCTATTGATGCATGGTTGCTAGGGTAATTGGACCCTAGCAACCTGGTTGCTGAAAATCAAAAACTGATTTGGATTTTGTCTTGCAGGATGAAGAGAATAATCCGCTTGAGACAGAGTATGGCCTTTCTATATATAAAGACCATCAAACAATTACAATTCAGGAGATGCCCGAAAAAGCACCAGCTGGTCAGCTGCCTCGGTCTGTAGACATCATTTTAGATGATGATCTGGTGGACAAAGTAAAACCCGGAGACCGTGTCCAGGTTATTGGCACATACCGTTGTTTGCCATCAAAACAAAATGGCTACACTTCTGCCTCGTTCAGGTAAGCGTTTTAATTGCCTTACATAATTAATAGAAGTATTGTGCTTTATGCACTGGGAATAAAATTAGGACCCGGCTGCATTTGTGGTCCACATAAACTGTTATTCTACTTGAGCGGGTAAAGGCAGATGTTTTCTTTAGTTTGTTGGGGCCAGCCTCCCTTTGTTCCTTTCTCCTTCAAAACTCAATGTAGTCTTGTTATACACTGTAGTTTTTTTTTTGCTATTGGAAATGCTAGATTGGCAACTATTCTTTGTTTTCCCCTAAGGACTATACTGATTGCATGCAATGTAATCCAAATGAGTAAAGAGGTGACTCCAGTCTTTTCAGCTGATGATTTAGCCAAAATTAAGAAATTCAGCAAAAGCCATAGCAAGGTAAGAGCATGAAGCAAATGTGTGTACTGGTATAACCCTCACCTCTTGATCACATGATCCGTTGAAGGTCCAGCTTGGTGCTTATATTTTGAGATATTATGTCCAGTGGGAAATAGTTATTTATTCCCTTCCTTCTATTTAAGGATGTATTTGAGCAGCTGTCTAGATCTCTTGCTCCGAGTATTCATGGGCACAGTTACATCAAGAAGGCAATACTCTGCATGCTCCTTGGAGGGGTTGAGAAAGTTTTGGACAACGGAACCCGTATCAGAGGCGATATTAACGTGCTGTTAATAGGTAATTCAAGTCTGTTTCTTTAAGAAGACTGTATAATTACTGGTGGGGGAAATATACAGTAGGTTCTGGGATCACGCAGCCTTCCCCCTTGCAAATGAACTATGAACAGAGCTGTGGAGTCTGTACATAAATCAGTTGAGTCGGGCTTCTCCGTGTATGGTACCTCCATATCAAAGTAATTCAAATAAAATGTACAGGTATGGGACTGAAGTCTTCCAGTAAATCATATAAACATAAACTAAACCCAACAGGCTTGTTTTACCTCCAATGAGGATTAATTATATTTTAGTTGGGATCAAGTACAAGCTACTGTTTTATTACAGAGAAATCGTTTTAAAAAAAAAAAAAAAAAAGTTTTAGATATAATGGAGACTGTGTAAGACTGCCTATCTGTAATTTAGAACTTTCTGCATAATGGACCCTGTACCTGTATTTATATTTGTAATGTCAGCAATCTGGTAGCTATGGTCCAAATTACCCTAGCAACTATGCATTGATTTGAATGAGAGACTGGAATATAAATAAGAGAGGTTCTGAATAGAAAAATAAGCAAAAAGTAGCAATAACAATACATTACAGAGCTTTTGTTTTTAGAATGGGTCAGTGACCCCTATTTGAAAGCTGGAAAGAACCAGAAGGCACAGAATTGAAAAACTAATATTAATATATATATATATAAGCAATTCCGTTTCTAAGAGCAATACTTTTGTTAATTTTGGATTGTATTTAACAGCTATATGTCAGCTTCAATTCATAAAGAAGTTGTCTTAGGCTCTCCAATTGTTTTTGGTTTGTCGTTTAACTTTGGTTTTGAATTACCAACGGATACGGGTTTATATTTGAGCTTTGTCGGCAATAAAATGCCTTGTATGTTGTGTACTTTTCCATGTTGATTGAAAGAAGTTAAAGGGGATATTAACCTTCAAGTTAACTTTTAGTATGTTATAGAATAGCCAATTCTAAGCACTTTTCAGTTGGTCTTTATTATTTTTTTTTTTTATATATATATATATATATATATATATATATATATATATATATATATATATATATATATATATATATATATATATATATATATATATATATATATATATATATATATATATATATATATATATATCTCCTAACCTTCGTCATAGAAACTCTTAAATCTGAGTGGATTATTTTCAGTGCTTATATTTAAAGTTTGAGTCGCAGTCAGTACATTTTTTGCGACTCTTACTCCAGATACCCAAAATGAATTACGACTCAAACGCCATAGCTCTGATCATGACAATCCAAATCAGGATTTCTACATTGGTGTTTTTTGTTTCTAGGGGACCCTTCTGTTGCAAAGTCCCAGCTCCTAAGATACGTTCTGTTCACTGCCCCCCGTGCTATTCCCACCACTGGTAGAGGATCGTCTGGTGTGGGTTTAACGGCTGCAGTCACCACTGACCAGGAGACTGGTGAGTACAGAGTTATATTAACATGAAATTTATTTATCTTTTTTTAAATTCGAATCAAGTTTGGGTAATGCCCTAGTCGAATTTGACACTTTTGACCGTAAAAAAATAAAAAATTCTAATTTTCCGTTCGACCTTTAATAAATCTGCCCGTGTGTGTCTGTGTACTGAACTATAGGAAGCATACGTCTTCAGTATGGAAAGAAAGCTGTGTTGTCATGGAGGTTAGGACAACCACGCAAAAATATTATTCCTTTGAGGAAATCCTCTGTCACTGAATCACAGGTCCATCTGTGTAATTGGAACATGGGCTACAATTCTTATTGCAGTGGCTAGTTGCTATTTTCTACCATTTTCTTCTTTTTAAACTTCGACTGATATTACATTTTGCAACAACCCCTAAGCTTAGCTTCTCAACAGCTGCTCAGAGCCCACTGAGCATGTGAGTGTCAGACACTTTTCAAGATGGTGACCCCCTGTGACAAGTTTGAAGTCCTGGATCATTGCTGCTATTGACAAGCTGAAACTTTAGGCTGGTGCAATAAGTTCTGTATATAAAACATTGAATTTTTAGCCCTATTCATTTTTAGGGTTTAGTTCTCCTTTAAGACCTTTACTGATGGCCTTGTGCACCACAGAGCCATACTTTGCTTAATTTGTGCAGAGGAAACTGTTAGACACCTATACAGTTTTATAAGTATTCTTTTTGTATTGAATGGGCAACGAACAGTGTCTTTTGTAGAAGGCAGAATAATAACTTTACGGCTTTGCTTTTTTCCCCCCGTCTAACAGGTGAAAGAAGGCTGGAGGCTGGCGCCATGGTGTTGGCAGACAGGGGAGTTGTGTGCATTGATGAGTTTGATAAAATGTCTGATATGGACCGCACCGCAATACATGAAGTCATGGAACAGGGTCGAGTGACCATTGCTAAAGCTGGTATTCATGCCAGGTTAAATGCCCGCTGCAGTGTGCTGGCTGCTGCCAATCCAGTCTATGGAAGGGTGAGTTAAACTTAAATTTTTGCAGTGTGTTGCATTCTCACCCGAATATATTTCTACTGCACTAAAGCGGCTTGATAAAGGGCTCAGTGGAGCCTGAAACGTTGCTCTTGATTTGTATGCATATGGGCTAAATAAATTGATTAATTTTTTCACTTATCAGTGCTACTGGTTTTATTTTAAATGGAATGCAAGACCTGAAGGGCAGGCAAAGGTCATCCAGTTTGAGCACCCGAAACCATCTTGGTTGCATAATTAAGGGTTTGTGCACTCCATAACTGAGAAATGATGCAATAAAAATGTCTGACCAAAAGCGCAGGGTATTTGTGCCTGTTTTGTGCGCAATCAACAGTGGTGCACTATAGAGTTATGTAAAGTATACATAGAATTTGTATTGATACTTAGATACATTTTGGCTGCTAACCCTCTTCATCTACCGGCTCCCTCTCCCAAGTACTTGGTAAAGTAGAGTTGTTTAGGTCTTAAAGGAGAAGGAAACCTAGTCGGTACAAAACCCCCCCCCTCCCGTGTGTTGCCCATCCTCCCCCCTGGCCTACCTGTCCCGCTGGGCAAATGCCCCATACTTGTTACTTACCCTTCTGCGCAGGTCCAGTCCATGGAGTTCACAGGCACCATCTTCCACGCGATCTTCTTCCTGCTTTGACTGGCGTTTTGGCGCATGCTCAGGAGCATTTCGCTGGTACGGATCTACTGCGCATGCGCCACAAGTCGCAAAGTTTTCAGACTTCGTGACTTTTGGCGCATGCGCAGTATATCGTACCGGTAAAATGCTCCTACTGTGCACGCGCCGGTCAAAGCCGGGAGATCACTTGGAAGAAGATGGCGTTGGTGAACTTCGTAGATTGGACCTTCGCAGAATGGTAAGTAATAAGTTAAGGGCATTTGCCCAGCGGGACAGGTAGGCCAGGGGGGAGGGGAAGCAACACAGGGGAGGGGCAGGGAGGGTTTGCGCCGACTAGGTTTCCTTCTCCTTTAAAACTCCCTAGCTGGTGAGCAGAAAAGACACTAAGTATTAAAGAGAATCTATTGCAGAGATGAAAATTTAATACAAGACGCTTTCTAAATATAATCAATAAACCTGTACAGTTTATAAAATGAGGTAACACTTCAGTATATCTCGGCATTCCGTGCTCTCCTTATTCAGGGGTCTTGGTCAGATATTGATTGACAGGTAGTTCTAATACCATTTGGCAGGGAGGGCTCCCTTTCCTAGAAGATGTTTTACAGCTAACTCAAATAACCAACTCCAGCACAAACAAAAGCTAACAAAATAACTGACCAACTCCCTGCAGGCATTTCCATCAGAGCTGGTTATTTTAAACTCTTTAAAAGAATAAGAGTGAGCGCGAATGTATAGCTAGACATTGTCTAGGCAAAAGGTGCACCCCCCAAGAATATATTGGACCTAACTGACTCCACCCACTGCTTGAACAGAAACAAAAACAGTTGCTGAGTGTGGGACAGTGAAGAGTAACTTGGTTATTTCATAAACTCTACATAATGTTTTAACTGATTATATTTAGAAAGGTTCTGATTTCGCTGAGATTATAGTTTACATTTTATTTTCTTTATCAACTGTATAAAAAAAATATTGATCCGTTAAACTTTACTGACTCTTGTATTTCCATCGCATTTACAGTATGACCAGTATAAAACTCCCATGGAGAACATTGGCCTGCAGGACTCTCTGTTGTCTCGTTTTGATCTCCTCTTCATTATGCTGGATCAGATGGACCCAGAACACGACAGGGAGATATCTGACCATGTTCTGCGCATGCACCGATATAGATCTGCTGGAGAGCAGGATGGTGATGGTAAGTTTGCTTTATCTGTGCTTAGAAGTGCTGAGCAGCATCAGTAGTTCTTTATTCCTCCCCAGCTTCTGGCACAAAGGCTATTCTCAGGCATTTTCATAGGTGGGTCACTTTGGTGTGATTAAGTACCTTTTTTAGGGTCAGGCCACATGAGCAGATTCGAGGAGATTAGCGACAAATTGCCTCTTCTTCGTTTTCCAAAGTCGCCCAAAGTTTCCTTGTGAGGCGACTTCAGAAAACGAAGCCACGTGCGTGAACTTTCACTTTAGCCGGAGGGAGGGCAGGGAGAATGCGATTTGTTGATGGGGCGACTATCTCCCCGTATCTGCTTGTGTGGACTGTCCTTTAGGCCTTACACTTCTTATGCTGGCCCCAGCTACTTTTCACCTCCTACAGAGCTGGTACTTTTTTTATTAGACAGACAACAGAGCTAATTGCTAATAAAGTGCATTTAGACATATTAAAATAAAAAAAAACACCTTGCCAGCATGGGTATTTTGTAGCTCTGTATGAATGTCTGAGGAATAGTAATTTAAACAAAATATGAAGTGGTGCTTTCTCTGTTGTCTCAAGGGGGACACAGGGACTATGGGGTTAAGCTCCACCCTCCAGGAGGCAGGACACTTATTCAAATGAAAAAAGGGGGCGTGCCAGTACTGCGGCTTAACCCCAGGCTAGAGCCAATGTATTCAGTTTTTAAGTGTCCTGCTTACTAGGAGGATGGACATCCTGCAAGCTCCAAGCTTTCAAGCTTCAAGTCGACAGGGGTGCTACCACAATCAGGGATACCTGTTTCTGTTGCGTACACCCCCTCCGTGGGAGCCCCACTGGAGTCATTCCCTGGCCTCTAGGCTATACCAGACTCGGTTAGGCATACCTGCACTCCTTGAGGGAGAGCAGAGGGCCTTACAGTGCGGCTGCATGTGAGTACAAAGCATTACCTTTATCTCACCTTGGTTGCTCTCCCCCCTACCCTTCTAATCCTGCTTTGGCTGTTGTGCTGTGTAGGATCCGTGCTGCCTTGTCTCCCAGGTCGCCTGATGTGCCTCCATCCCCCCCCCCCTCTCCTTCATCCTTCCAGGGTCTGTTTTCTCCCTTTACACTGCTCAGGGGGTGTTTCTACTGGCTCCTCACTTCATTTGGAGCCATTTGCGCTTCGGCGTGCTTCCTCTGGAACGCATGGCAGGGAAGGGGGCGGAACCGCGTTCCAAGCCTCTCTTTCACGCCGCATCTCGCGCCCTTTTGCTATGCGGCGGCCATTTTTTGTGCTTACATTCACCTGCGCACATTCCTCCTTTCTCTGCCTGTTTTCTGCCTCAAAAGTGGCCGTTTTTGGAGCGCATCTCCTGGGTAGCGTTCGGTAGTGATTGGGGAACAAGCTGCTTAACCCTTGTCAAGAATCATCACTTTTTAGTGCACACAGCCAGTGTTTTCAGCAGGTACCACAGGCACTGCTCATGGCAGAAGGTAAGTCTGGGGGACTATTCCCCAGGGCGGGGGGGGGGCAGAGCACCAGCAACAGCAGGACAGATCACCTATTTTGCCTGCAAGAATTGCCAATCCAAAATACCAGGGGGGCAGGGGGATCCTCTCTGCAGATCTTGCTCCAAGGGTGCTGCTGTTGTACCTGTTCCAGGGGGCTCTAATTTTCCTCACACAGAATCACCGGGTCCCCCATCAGGAGATGACACTCCTCAAGACAGCGCAGCTGGGCCCTCTTCTGAACCCCCTGCTCCTATGTGGGCTCTTCAACTCTCACAGTCTCTAGCCTCCCTTCAACATCTACCTGCTATCGCAGATAATTTGGGGAAAGCCTTATCTAGATTGGGCCACAGATCCAGCACAAAACGCAAGAGACCAGAGCCTTCCAAACCACACACTGGGACCCATACTCCCTCTGATGGTTCAACCGCAGGTGGGGATTCCTCTCATTCTGAGGGTGAACTCCTCCCCTCCGAACTGTCGTCGGAGGATGAAGAGGAACTTGAAGATGAGGCTAAAGGCCATGAGGTTCAACACGATATTGAACATATCATCAAGGGTGTGTCTGACGTGTTGAAGGTTTCTCAGTCAAAGGAGCAAACTCAATCCTCCAGCTTGTTCAAAAGACAACACAAATCCTCCATCTGTTTTCCATCTCACGATCAGCTCCTCGCTATCATACAAGAAGAGTGGAATTATCCTGAACGAAAATTTCAAGCCACTCGCAAGTTCTCTAAATCCTACCCTTTTCCTAAGGAATTGGTTGACAAGTGGTCTATGCCTCCCACAGTTGATGCCCCTGTTTCTCGTTTGTCAAAATCAACTACACTTCCAGTCACAGACGCGGCGGCATTCAAAGACCCATCTGACCGACGTCTTGAAGGGTTTCTAAAAGCCGTTTACTCCTCGGCCGGTTCTACCCTTCGCCCAGTCCTGGCATCGGCCTGGGTAGCCAGAGCTATTCAAGCATGGGCCGACTCTCTCCTTACTGATATTCAGGAGGGTGTTCCCAGAGTGGACCTAGTCTCGTCTGTTCAATCTATCGCTGAGGCATCGGCCTATCTTTCCGAAACCACTCTCGACACCGCACAGATCACCGCACGGACTTCAGCTCTATCAGTAGCCGCTAGGCGAACTCTCTGGTTGAAAAATTGGTCTGCTGACCTCAGCTCTAAGAAGTCCCTAACTTCTATTCCCTTTAAGGGACAGAGACTTTTCGGTGAGTAACTCGAGAAAATTATTTCCCAAGCCACTGGGGGAAAGAGCACGTTCCTTCCACAAGCTAAGAATAGACCTACTCAGTCCTTTCGTCAAAGGAAATTTTTTCGTGGCCAATCTGGACGATCTTCAAGAAGATACAGTCCCCCTCGACGCTCCAACTTTCGCTCCAAACCTTCTGATAAGGGACGCCCAACTTGGAAAAATTCTAAATTCCAGAACAAGTCTTCCTCCGACAAGCCAGTTTCCAGCTGACGGGCCACCCCCTCCGGAACCGCAGCAGTCCTTGGGGGGGAAGACTTCTGCAATTCCGGGAGGTGTGGAGTCGACACTCTTCAGACGCCTGGGTCAACGAGATCATCACAGAGGGTTATCATCTAGATTTTTCGTCCCTTCCCCCACGAAAATTCCTCATGTCCAGAATTCCAACCAGTCCCTCCAAGGGCCGGGCCTTTCTGGATTGCATCTCCCAGATGGAACGAAGTGGGGTCATTGTACCAGTGCCCCCGTCAGAGACTTTCTCCGGTTTCTACTCCAACCTCTTTCTAGTCCCCAAGAAAGACGGGTCCTTCAGGCCGGTACTAGACCTGAAGTTCCTCAACAAGTACATCCGCTCGGTTCGTTTCAAAATGGAAACCCTGCGATCAGTCATTCGGGGCATGGAGTCGAAGGAATTTCTGATGTCCCTCGACATCAAGGATGCTTACCTTCACGTTCCTATTTGGCCTCCTCATCATCGGTTTCTGAGGTTTGCCTTCAAGAATCATCACTTCCAGTTTGTGGCGCTCCCCTTCGGTCTCACGTCAGCCCCCAGGGTGTTCACCAAACTCATGGCGGTGACGGCCGCAGCGTTGCGTCTTCAGGGGATTTCGGTGACCCCTTATCTGGACGACCTGCTCCTCAAGGCCAGCACAGCGGAGAGGAGCAAGGAGAATCTCCGACGAGCAATTGTCCTTCTACAGGAGTTCGGTTGGACCATCAACTGGAAGAAATCCAACCTTCTGCCCAGTCACCAGATGACCTTCCTGGGTCTCGAGTTCAACACTCTCACACAACGTGTCCTTCTCCCCCTCGAGAAACAGGAGAAACTACACTCTCTGACCAGACTCCTACTGCATTCTCAGTCCCCCACTGTCCACCTGGCCATGAAAGTCCTGGGTTCAATGGTGTCCACCATAGAGGCGGTGCCCTTTGCTCAACTTCACCTGCGCCCACTTCAAGCCAACATTCTCACTGCCTGGAAAGGGGGATCTCTCCTTCAGAAGATGACTCTCCTGCCATCCACCAGGCTTTCTCTCCAGTGGTGGCTCAAGCCCAGCAATCTCGCCAGGGGTCAATCCTGGGCGACGCCGGATTGGACGATCCTCACGACCGACGCCAGTCTTCTAGGGTGGGGCGCCACATTCGACTCCCTATCCGCACAAGGTCTATGGTCTCCCGCGGAGTCCAAACTCTCCATAAACGTCCTGGAACTCCGCGCCGTAAAGTTGGCGCTCCGGCACTGGTCCTCTCTTCTCCGGGCCAAAGCGATCAGAGTCCAAAGCGACAACTCCACCACAGTCGCATACATCAACCGCCAAGGAGGAACCCGCAGCAGAGCAGCGTTGGCGGAGGTTCAACAGATTCTGGGTTGGGCAGAATCGAATGCGGCAAGACTCTCAGCCATCCACATCCCGGGAGTCGACAACACACGAGCCGATTTTCTCAGCCGCAATCTACTGGACCCAGGGGAATGGGAACTTCACCCGGAAGCCTTTGCGGACCTCGTTCATCGTTGGGGGCGTCCTCAAATCGACCTGATGGCCTCCAGGACCAACCGCAAAGTGAACACTTTCTTCGCTCGCTCACGGGATCCTCTCGCTGCCGGGGTGGACGCCATGACTCAACGTTGGCTATTCGACCTGGCCTACGTCTTCCCGCCTCTTCCCATGCTCCCACGAGTGCTAAAGAAGATCAAGCGGTCTCCGGCCACTGTCATGGTCATAGCTCCCTTCTGGCCCAGAAGAACCTGGTTCTCGGATCTCCGGGACATGTCCGTAGCTCCGCCAGTTCGCTTAGCCCTCAGGACCGACCTACTCCGTCAGGGCCCCATCTACCACCACAACCCGGGCCTTTTCGTTTTGACGGGATGGCTATTGAGGCGGCCATCTGGAAACGACAGGGAATAGCGGAGGATGTCATTGCTACTATGCTGCAATCACGCAAGCCTACGTCCTCTAAAGCTTATCACAGAGTTTGGCGCAACTATTGGAATTGGTGCAACGAGACCGCAATTCCCATCACCACCCCTTCTTCCTTCACTGACTGTAACGTCCCTAGAGTACTGTCCTTTCTTCAACGGGGGCTGCAGTTGGGCCTGAAACTCAGTTCCTTAAAGGTTCAAGTCTCAGCTCTTTCCGTATTGTTTCAACACCGTTTGGCTCTGGATGACTCCGTCCGCACCTTTCTCCAAGGCGTAGCGCACATCAATCCTCCCTTCCGTCCACCGGTTCCCGGCTGGGACCTGAATACTGTTTTGGATGCTCTGTTGGATCCCCCCTTCGAGCCTCTCGGGACTGTTTCTGAACAATGGCTTACCTGGAAAGTTGTCTTCCTTGTGGCAATCTCATCTACTCGGAGAGTCTCTGAACTCAGCGCCTTATCTTGCGATCCTGCCTTCCTTGTTTTTCACAAAGACAAAGCGGTGCTTCGCACCTTACCATCCTTTCTGCCTAAGGTGGTGTCGTCCTTTCACATTAATCAGGAGATTGTATTGCCTTCGCTCTGCCCTGATCCCAAGAACGACAAGGAGCGTAGACTTCATGGTCTGGACGTTGTTCGAGCGCTACGCTGGTATATTCAGCGATCCAAGGATTTTCGACTGTCTCAAAATCTGTTCGTCCTGCCTTCTGGAGCCCGCAAAGGTCTGGCGGCTTCCAAGACTTCCATTGCTCGATGGTTACGGGAGACCATTCGTCAGGCTTACCTAGCCAAAGGTAAATCTCCGCCTGAGGGCGTCCGAGCCCATTCCACGAGGTCGGTTGGAGCCTCCTGGGCTTGGCGCAACTCGGCTTCCTTGGACCAGATCTGCAGAGCTGCTACCTGGTCCTCCGTTCACACCTTCACAAAATTTTACAAAATTGACACGTTTTCCTCTGCGGAAGCCGCTTTTGGCCGCAAGGTGTTGCACTCGGTAGTGCAATAATGTGTCTCTTTATCTCGCTCCCACCCTGCTGTTCTGGGGCTGCTTTGTTAAGTCCCCATAGTCCCTGTGTCCCCCTTGAGACAACAGAGAAAACAGGATTTTTGATACTCACCGTTAAATCTGTTTCTCTGTGGTCGATAGGGGGACACAGGGCTTCCCGCCCTATGCGAGTTGTTTGACCAGTTTGGTTTGGGTGGATTTTCTTCCTGAGTTATCTGTTCTGCCGTTAATATTCATATGAGCGTTCCTTATTTCTTTTTGGTTAGCAGGTCTTTGGTACCACCTGAATACATTGGCTCTAGCCTGGGGTTAAGCCGCAGTACTGGCACGCCCCCTTTTTTCATTTGAATAAGTGTCCTGCCTCCTGGAGGGTGGAGCTTAACCCCATAGTCCCTGTGTCCCCCTATCGACCACAGAGAAACAGATTTAACGGTGAGTATCAAAAATCCTGTTTTAACACTGGCTGCACTGGTTGTATCATGTTACATATGAGCTCATGTATTGGTATACTTGGTTATATTTAATAAGTCTGTCTGAAACTTGCCTATTAACCTGTATTTATAAGACGCCAACAGATTTTGAAGCGTTGTACATTGAATGGGTATATATAGTAGTACACACGAACCACCAGTAACCAATACAAATGGTTAAAAGGGTCCTGCCCAAAAGAGCTTACAATATAATAATGCAGTTTGGCTGCTGCTCATCTACAGTTTAATTGTTGCTTAATTTCAGACCTGGAGTGCTGTTAATGCTAACATTTGTGGTACGTTTCAGCTTTGCCTCTGGGCAGTGCAGTGGATATCCTTGCCACTGAAGATCCCAACGTTACCAGCGAGGAACAGCAGGAACTGCAGGTGTATGAGAAACATGATAGTCTTCTCCATGGGGTTAAGAAGAGACGGTAAGTGTTTATTGCATAGAAAAATGTGCACAGTTTTCAAAATGCATCAGTTAGTACTGCTGCTCTATCAGAATTCTGCACTGAAATCTGTTGCTGTACTGCAGTTTGGAGTGATATCAACTCCTCCCTTTCTCCCCCAGCAGCCTAACATAACAATGGGAAGCTAGCCAGATAGCGGCTCACTGGTAGATCTAAGAACAGTACACCATAGTAAAATCCAGGTCCTACTGAGACACATTCAGTTACATTGAGTTGGAGAAACAGCCTGCCAGAAAGCAGTTCCATCCTAAAGTGCTGGCTCTTTCTGAAAGCACATGACCAGGCAAAATGACCTGAGATGCACCTACACATCAATATTACAACTAAAAAATACACTTGCTGGTTCAGGAATTACATTTTATATTAGAGTGAATTATTTGTAGTGTAAACAGTGTAACTTGAAATAAAAACATCCTAAAAATCATGACAGAATTCCTTTTAATGTTTGTATTTTTACATCTGAAGGGAGAAAGTCCTCAGCATGGAATTTATGCGAAAATACATCCATGTAGCCAAAATATTCAAACCTGTGCTGACGCAAGAGGCTGCCAGTTTTATTGCAGAGGAGTATGCACGCCTGCGGAATCAAGATCAGATCAGCACAGATGTTGCGAGGGTACGTGGTGCTGAAAAACTGCAGATATCCCAGTGTATTCAATATGTGTGAAGCATCCATATGTGAACCCAAATATGAAAGCAATTCTGTACATGGCAAAATAAAGGCATTTTATTTTTATCCTCTCTCTCCCAGACCTCCCCTGTAACTGCACGTAGTTTGGAAACCCTAATCCGTCTGTCCACAGCACATGCAAAAGTGCGAATGAGTAAGACTGTGCAACTACAGGATGCCGAGGCTGCTTTGGAGCTTGTGCAGTATGCATACTTCAAGAAGGTGAGCACTCGTCGGCTCTTTATAAACCTGTTTGCTGTATTCACCGGCTTTCTTTTATGGGGGGGGGGCAGCCTGGTGTGTGATAGATTGTAAGCTCCACTGGGACATGAACTGATTATAAATGTATAATCTCTTTAAAGCCCTGTGGGGCTATATAAATACCAGGAAATCAATAACTACCATCTGCCTATATATCGGCGTCTGCCTATTGGTCAACACAAGAAATTGCAGTTTAAAGTAAAATTAATAAAAGGACATCATAAGAAATTGCAGTTTAAAGTAAAATTAATAAAAGGACATAAGAACAAAAAGGTTAATCTCCTTTAAATAATACTGAATATAATCCATTTGTTTTCTCTCTTTCTCTCCTCAGCAACTGGGCTACATTCAGGCTTTCATCAGATGTAGAACATTGTATTGTAACTGACTGACACAGCCCGCATGTAGATACAGATTGCTGAGAGGGGGATACGAATAAATTCAGATAGTAATGACACTTCTGTAGCCAAAACTTACTGAGGCCTGTGATTTGTAGGTACTGGAGAAAGAGAAGAAGCGGAGAAGGCGGGAGGGGGAGTCTGACACAGAGGAGGAGCAGACCCAGCCTGATGGTGAAGGCAAGAAGAGGTCAGTTTATGTTCTAATAGTGCACACTAGGTGTAGTAAATGAATGCATATCCGTTTATGGGACTTGGTTCACTAATCCGTAGTATTTGGGGCTTTGTAGGAAGAAGCGTCGTGCACAAGACGGGGAGTCGCATGATCCCTATGAGTTTAGTGATACAGAAGATGAAACTCCTGTCGGTAAGCCGTTCCTGCCATTCAATTCTCTTAGAAGCGTGCCGACTAAAGGTAGAACAAGGGTGATTTCCACACGTTTTTGGCAGATCCGATGTGCTGCACCAAAATGCAGGCATCAAGTCGGATGCGACGGAAAATAAGGTAAGCAACAGCAATGTAGGATGGTGTTACAGCGTTCATCTGTCACGACTGTTGGTTGCAGACTGTGTGGAAATCCGCCGAAAACGTGTGGAAATCGCCCATGTAGTTCTACCCTAAACCGGGAATTAAGCAAACATCAAATACGTCTTTGCTGGTTTGACTTTCCCCAAGGTGACTTCCCCTGTAAGCAGTCCAACCAAGGTTTGTTTGTTTTTCTCAAACTGGGCAATATCTGTCCCTAAAGGAAGGTTTTCGTACAGCACCAGTAGATTAAAATGCCTTTATTAATACATTACATGGCAAACAGCCTGGTCCATGACGTTTCAGGCATTCAGGCCTTTTATCAAGCTCTATAATCACCCTTTTGGAACACCTCTTATGTAGTGGAAATTTTCGCCATCTACTGGTTATTTTGTGGTAATAGAAACAAATTACATACATATTGTTACAATTGTGACAGAAATGTATCACTTAAGCACCACCTATTGGCTACATTTGAGCATTAAAGAACACATTGCATACATACTGTTGCTAAGCAGTTCAAATCAATAAGTATCGTAGTTAACTCTTTGTAGGTCACAGACCAATCATTTTATGTAAGTTATCTGAAAAAAAATTAAAAACAACCGGTTAAAATCTATATAAAAACAAGCTCAGTAGATCGTATTCCTTGTTCAGTCCATGTGGGGACAGTGTCCAGAGTCTCCTAATCCACTGTGCTTCTTTTTTAAATAGAAATTTTGCACAATCCCCACCTCGTCTGGGTATATGATCCAATACCTGAAATTTCAATTGGTGTATCCCATGTCCAGCCTCTAAAAAATGGGCAGCAACTGCTTGTTCCCATCTTTTTTGTTCTAATTGCCGATTTATGCTCCCTAATTCTTTCTCGAATGGGACGTGATGTTTGACCCACGTATAATAGGCCACAGGGGCATTTAATGCTATATACCACGAAACTTGTGGCGCATGTAAAATACCCCCGTCAGGGATGATGAACTACTTCACCTTTTTGGCAATTGGAGCTGCAGTTACACTCAAGGCATGGAAAGGTACCATTTTTTATTGGCCGTAATGTGCCTTGTTTCATTTTTTGGCTGCCTATATCAGATTTTACAAGTACTGAGGCTAGAGTTTTACTTTTCTTTTAGGACATAATGGGAAAATTTTGAAAACTAGTCACATCAGGAAGACCTTCCCTCAAGATTTTTTCAGTGTTCTTTAACAATATCAGAAACATTGTGGGATAAGGTGTTAAACTTCGAGACAAAGGGAATACGATCTTGCTGTTGAGTTACCTGGCCCACTCTATTTTTTTTTTTCCTCTACCTCCTTACATTGTTCCTTTAACATATTATTAGGGTAACCCCGTTCTTTAAATTTGTCCTGCATCTCAGTTAATCTCAAGTCAAGTAACGACTCGTCCTTTACAATCCACTTGACCCTACTAAACTCTGATTTTGGAAGGGACTTTTTAACCTGCTGTGGGTGAAAAGAATCAAAATGGAGTAGTGTTCCTGTCAGTTGGCTTGACTAACAAATCCACCGACAGGGATCCACCACATCTTGATACCCTCGTATCCAAAAATGGGATACGTTTCGGGCTGGACGCTAGTGTAAATTTTATACAAGATAATGCAGAATTGATCTCTCCCACAAACCTCTCTCCCGTCCAAATGGCAAAAACATTGATGAATGTGGTGACCCACTTGTTATAAATGTATTGTTACTCGAACCTATTCATGACTGTTTGCGTAGGACGGGGCCACATTTGATCCCATCGCTGTACCTCGTATCTGCATGCAGTATTGATCCTTGAACAAAAAAGTTATTGTATAGGACAAGTTCAAGACATTGTATAACAATTTTTTTTTTTGAGCATTATCAATGGCTGGATCTAGGTCCAACTCGAAGCGTACCGCCTCCACACCCTCATCATGAGGGATGGAGGTGTAGAGGCTCTCCACATCACGTGTAACCAAAAGTATATCATCCCCTAAATCTGTACATGTATCGATCTTATCTAAAAAAAATCTCCTGTATCTTTAAGATATGATTTATGTGATTTAACATAGGGAATAATAATCCGATCCACAAATACAGAGAAAGGGGAAAGAAGATATCCCACACAAAATCCTGTCCCTTGCCGTTCTAAGACCAATGTGGGATCTCTACTACGCTCCACATATTTACTTAAATGGGTAGTTGATGTAGCTCACTTAAAATTGGACATCAGGCAGGGAGTTGGATAAGAGACTGCAAAAAGCATGGGCACTGACTTAAATATGTAATAAAAACAATAACATTGTAGCCTCACAGAGCAATGGAAAGATCTGATAGGCTCTGGAGAGCTATAAATCCCCCTCAAGTAAAGCATGTCCAGAAGCAAGAAGTGGATCAGCTTTGCCAGATGGAAGCAGAGGTGCTTCTCGAGGAGTGCTATGCCCCTAGCAATATCCTATAAATCCTTGTACTGTCTGGGATGACTTCCTAGATTTTATTTTCTTAATTAATGCTCCATGTTTGTAAATTGATACCAGCCTTCTCACAGGGCACCTTTTGGGCTGAATACATTTTACTAAGTTGCAGCCTGACTACCTGCTAGCACCTAGATATCTGGACCAGCTGCATTTCAATTCCCAGTGACCTCCACTCACTAGAAGGTGGTTTATACTGGGAAATTTAATTCTACTAAAATGACTTCTATTGGTCCTGCTGGCTGTGAAGTTCAAGCAGCTCCTGCAGGAAAGAAGCAGTCAAGGCAGTCATTGCTCTTACTGTGGTCTCCAGGCTAGTTACAAAGTAGGTGGTATAAATTATTTTTATATAATTGTGTTTTTCAAGAAACCACATTAATGTTTGTGAGCAGACTGTCTGTCTGACTTCGGGTTATGGCACCACAGGGCATTTCCTTCTCTAGCATAGCTTTGTGAGGAACACCTAAAACCTTGCGATGGCTCTAAAAAAAAAACGTACTTTCAACGGGAGATTGGAAGCCGAAATCTATACCTTCAGAATTGGTCAACTGCCTGAAGGCTCTAATGTAACTCTATGCAGAACGCTGGTCTTAGTTGTAAACTAAATGGAGGCCCCACTATGAAGTACATGCATAAAATACACTGGTGCTCAATGAAGAAATTATTTTAATGCAACACATCAAGCAATCCTAACATGACAGATTCCCTTTTAGCAGATGCTTTTTGGATTCTTGGTATAATGCACCGGAACCATATATATATATATATATATATATATATATATATATATATATATATATATATATATATATATATATATATATATATATATATATATATATATATATATATATATATATATATATATATATATATATATATATATATATATATATATTTTTTTCATCTCCCCAATTATTGCTGACTGCATTTCCTCTGCCCCACATCTGATAGTTATGCAATTTTTGCTTAAAGTGGTGATTTTTAATTTAATCTGTAGAGGTTGTGGTTTTTCTTTGTTAGCTCTGCTATGTGCATTACTGTATCTGTGTCCCCTTTTTTATGCAAGAGCTTCTGAAAGTAATGTAAGTCGGCCTGTACTAAAGCCTGCACAGCTTTTAGGACTGTCTCTTGTGTTTTTACAGATGTAAAAGTAGGTTAAAGCTTGCTAATAGGAAATTAACTGGAATGTGCTGGGCCACTGCAGTGTTGCATTTCTTTGCAGAACTTTCAGGGGCATATGTGCTGCTATAGATTTATGGCTTCCCTCTGTTAAAGGAGAACTAAAGCCTAGAAAAAGAAGTAGCTCGAAATGTTGTACATTATGTGTTGGGCTTTTATACCAGCCCAAGGCAACCACAGCCCTTTAGCAGTAAAGATCTGTGTCTCCAAAGATGCCCCAGTAGCTCCCCATCTTCTTTTCTGCTGATTCACTGCACATGCTCTGTTCTGCTGTCACTTACTGAGTTTAGGGACCCACTCACAATATACAGTACACATAGAATAGAAATGTCACAATATAAGGCTGATTAGTAATTAATACACAATTACTACATGGCAGCACAGAAACCAGTGCAATTAGCATCAGAATTTAATAATCAGCAAACCTGTAGCATCAGCTTATATTACAGCCAGGGAAGCTCATTTTCTGCTGGATAATTAGTGACGAGCCCTAAGCTTAGCTTCTCAACAGCCAATCAGAGCCCACTGAGCATGTGAGTGTCACAGACACTTTCCAAGATGGTGACCCCCTGTGACAAGTTTGAAGTCCTGGATTATTGCTGCTATTGAAAAGGGGTTAGTTCTCCTTTAAGTCCCTGCTGTGCCTCCTGGGATAGGATCTCTCTGATCTTAGAAACTTCCTTTAGCCACATATAGTTGTTATAACGATGCAGCAACCAACCAGCCTGAGACAGAACAAACTAGGCCTTGGCATTTCAGTTACAAAAAGGGGCACAAGCCCAATTAATAGAAATAAAGTAAATCACTGGTGGGAAAACTTACATAATGTTTTGTTTTCTGACGTTGCCCAAAGTTTCCTTGTGAAATAAGTCACAATAAATCTCTTCTCCCACAGGTGAATAATCTGTATGTCATAGCTCTACGACTAGTTTTAGGCAAGGTGTTATGACCATTTATTACTCAAATCTCTGCTTAAAGTCAAGTTAAATGCATGTTTACCCTCAAATCAAGGGGCAAGCTAGTATAACAGTATGTGACTATGAAATTATCATTTGTACGGTTGAGGTGTGTATGTATGTATGTATATGTATGTATATAATATAGGTATGTATTTTTAAACCGTTCTAATGTTGTTATTTTTCTTTTAACCCTAGTGCATACACCTAAAACACCAGTGAATGGGCAAGAAGAGATGGAAACAGATTCCTCTGCAAAACCTGGATTGTCTGGTGATAGGTAAGGACTACTGCCTGTCTTGATATTTAGGCCATCTTCTATAAAAGTGCTATAGGATACATCTGTTTAATGGGAGCAAAGTAAATTGTACTTTTGCCTTTTTTAATAAAAAAAATTATACAGGGATTAATGTATTTTAGGGTAATGCCTTATTCGGGTAAATTAGTCGCCGGGGTGACAATCTCCCTGATCTGCCTTCCCGCCGACTATGAGAAATCGCCAGTGGGATGGCACTCACATCGATTCGTTTTCCGAAGTTGCCTCACGAGGAAACTTAGGGCAACTTCATAAATAGTGCCGCGACTGCCACCCCGCTGGCGATTTTTCATTATAGCCGGTGGGCAGATTGTCACCCAGAAGAAGAGGCGATTAGTCATCAGGGCTACTAATCTCCCCGAATCTGCCTGTGTGCCCTTACCCTTAAGAACACTAACTGCCCTGATTAACTCCTGCCTTAATCAGGGCAGTTTGATAAGATAATGAGTTCTGTATAAACAAGCCTCTCCGTTCCCCAGTCACTGCCTCAGACTTAATGATAAGTAGATACTCTGGATACCCAGAGGTTCAGCTGGGAAGGCAAAATTGAACCAGAGAACTGAGAAAAAATGTCATCTTGCATCTCTGCATAAGCTAATACACGAAATAAAACGCATGCATTTCTGTATTCATACAGGTGTAACAAACAAGGCCTAAACTGTTGCATTATGGGCTATTATGCCCCTATGAGAGATGGTTGGAAAGTTTCAGCTCATTAGGGAACATGTGGAAGATGCGCTGTTTTAATTTAATGTGACTTTTGTGTCTATTTCCAGGTTGAAAGCTTTTAAGTCTGCCCTGCTGGATGCCTTTAAAGCTGCACATGCTCAGTCCATCGCCATGCCGGCCATGATGGAGGCCATTAACAAGAACAACGACTCTCCCTTCTCCCAGGCTGAGGTGAAGGCGGCTTTGGAACTTATGGAAGAAGCCAACCACATCATGGTTTCCGATAACATTGTGTTCTTAATCTGAAATGGCAGCAAAAGACTTGGCCCGGGGATCAGTTATCACCGAATATATCTGGAACCGGAGCATTTGACACAGTTGACTTTTCAGACCTGCCTTTAAGCTCCGAGTTGCCCCTTATTGCTTTTAATGTTCTGCATTTTAGGAACAGATCTTATACATACATTTTATGTATGTCTCTTGTATATACTCTTCTCTTACACAAGTGTTTAAATGTTGCAGTTACATATGGCAGAATATCTGTATATGGGTTTTATTAGGGACTGCTGAGAGCCACAAGTGATATCTGGCCTTTACTACACAAGTAGTATTGAGTTTTTAAGTTTTTTTATGTTTTTTACTTCTGTCTGAAGAGGTATAGATATGGACTGTTTTATCAAGAGTTTCCGGTTTTAATAGTTACATTTTTCATTTATAAATTGTAGGTATTGTAGGAATATATACAGATTTTTTTTTAACTGCCAGTGATTTGCAGCTGGTGCCTTCATAAAGCTTTGTGCAATAATGTCACTTTTAAACAAAAGGTGAATAGAGCAGTCTGTACCTTCCGAAGATCCTAAATAAAACCCGTTAGGAACTATGTGCATAGTAGAAAATAGACATGCGATACAGAGTTTCAGTTCAGGAATTCCATTGCAACTTGTACCGTATTTTGCATTTATTGTTGTAGCCTGTAATACACATGCAACAGGGAGCCAGTTCTAAAGACTATAGACCCTAGTGTTGCTGGTGTATTGGGGGTTCTGTCCAATGCTTAAATACAAAAAAAGCATCACCCTTATAAAAGGTTCTCTGCAATAAATCCATCTTAAGGCACACAATGTCTCTATGTCCTTGGTATCCATTAACTGATGTGCATAGGTGCACTCAAATACCTGTGAAACGCATTAAAAAAAATAAAAGCCTGTTTCATACGCGTGAACCCACCTCTCCCGTAGATCCTAATGCACTGGGCAGGGAACAGATCATTTGCCCATTGGAGATAGTCTGGTAAATACTGTAACAGTATGGTCATAATACTCTATACTTTATCTTCAGCATACTGAAATAATCAAGTTTATCTTCACTATTCCTCTCTCAGCATCTGTTTCTCTTCATTCTCTCTTCATGCAGCAGTTGGGTGTCAGATATTCATTGACAGTGAGATCCAATAGATCTTATGGGGGGCTTCCTTTCCTAGCAGATGTATTAGAGCTCACTCAAATAACTGATTCCAGTACAAACAAAATCTAACAAAATAACTGTCTTTTGCACAAATCCTGCATGTAGAGAGACATGATGTCTGGTGAGTTTAATAGAGTGAGCTCTAATACATTTTCTAGGCAAAAGGAGCCCCCCCTATAAGCTATATTGGATCTGTCATCCAACTGCTGCATGAACTTGATTATTTCAGAAACAATGCAGAATATTTGATTGTATTTAGAAAGTTTCTTATTTCAGAAATGATGAATATATAACTGATTGCTCATGCAGCAGTTGGGTGACAGATCCAATATATCTTATAAGATGGCTCCTTTTGCCTAGAAGATGTATTAAAGCTCACTCTATTAAAATCACCAGACATCATGTCTCTCTACATGCAGGATTTGTGCAAAAGGCAGTTATTTTGTTAAATTTTGGTTGTACCAGCTCTATTTGAGTGAGCTCTAATACATCTGCTAGGAAAGGAGCCCCCCTATAAGATATATTGGATCTAACTGTCAATGAATATCTGACACCCAACTGCTGAATGAAGACAGAATGAAGAGAAACAGATGATGAGAGAGTAATAGTGAATATAAACTTGATTATTTCAGAAATGATGAGCATATAATTGATAGTACAGGCATGGACCCGTTATCCAGAATGCTTTGGACCTGGGGTTTTCTGGATAATGGATCTTTCCGTAATTTGGGTCTTCATGCCTTAAGTCTACTAGAAAATCATGTAAACATTAAATAAAGCCAATAGTCTGGTTTTGCTTCCAATAAGGATTAATTATATCTTAGTTGGGATCAAGTACAAGCTACTGTTTTATTACAGAGAAAAAGGAAATCATTTAAAAAAATTTGGATAAAATGGAGTCTATGGGAGACAGCCTTTCTGTAATTTGGAGCTTTCTGGATATCTGGTTTCCGGATAAGGGATCCTATACCTGTATTTACAAAATTTCTTATTTCAGTATGATCTACCTCATTTTTATCTTCCTCTTTAAGGGGAACTTCACAGCAGGCAGTTGGCAACTTTACGCTTTGTTCTCGTTTAATCAGAGGGACAGGTTTGTGCTTTTGTTGCTTTATTTCATTCATTCAATAAATAACTTATGTACAGCAGTAATATAAAGGTGATATTTGCTGACCAAGCCCATTAGACCCCATGTATCTATTTAGTTATGAATGAGAATTATTATTGCTAGAGTTGGGATGGCCGAATTTGACCCCTTTCGTTTCGCCAAAAATACGCCGCCGGTGAAATGTCGCAGACGCCCATGAAAGTCTATGGGCGTCAAAATAATTTTGTCGTGCGGCGAAATTTTTTTGACGCGCACCATCCTATAAGTCTATGGGCGTAGTTTATTTGTGACAAATTCGCCCATCCCTACTAGAGTCTTGTATAGTTTTTTTGCCTGCAGCAGTGTAACAAAGCATTGATGTTATTGGGCATGTACTTTTTCCCTTTGTGCTTAGAGGATCTCACCCTCTGAGTGGCTTGATTGATCTGTACATAAAAAGCTGGAGTTTTCATCAAGCATGCCGTGGCTATGGATAACTTTTAAAGGAGAAATCAGAAAGGTCCATATAAATACGCCAGTAAACCCTCAAAGTAATGCTGCTCTGAGTACTCTGTCAAAAGAAACACCACATTTCTTTCCTTCTATTGTGTACTCATGGGCCCTAGGGCTAGAGTATGCTCAGTTTGCTCCTCTCTCCTTCCCTGCTATGAGTGGGCAGGAAGTCATGGCACATTAAGCTAATATGGCAGCTGCTATCCAAGAGCGCTTCTAGAGCTGTTTACTCAGGTATGGTGCAGAATAAATCTGGTGCTATAGCTTGTACTATTGTGGCTAAACTATTGTCAATAAGCTTTCCTTCTCCTTTACTACCTTTTCTTAAGCCAGGCACAGTTACTACAGCTTCAGCATGGTGTGGATGGCACCCTGGAGTGACTGTTAGGACAGTCCTATTGTATAAGCCACCCATTTCTGCTCCGTCAGTGGTCACCTCTCGGATGCACTTGAGCTGGTCATTACCTGGTATGAGTCCTTTTGGCCTTTTCATACCAACCCAATCAAATTGGCCTCTATATGGACAACTTAAAAAGGGTTTTGCTTAATTCAAAGATGTGAAACTTGACTTGAAGGGTTGCTGCAGATACAAGAAGACAGAAAAGACATTCCTTCAGTAAGGTTGAGTCAAACGACAGTTGGAAGTTCTGTGGTTCATCTTTCTGGTTGTGTAAATCTTCTTGCATCTCCAGCACCCGCTTTTTCTCCTCCTGTCATGGATTTGCCTTGATGATTTCTGGTTGGACACAAGTACAGCCTACAGTCAGGACCATGGTTTGCAGAGTGTACACGTTTCCCTTTATTTTCCTGAGCACTGGGATTTGCTTGTGTATTGGAACAGCGTTCAGGGTTCTCTCGTACCCTACACAGTGGTGAAAACAAGTGACATTGTGCAGTATGGAGGGGATCCTCTCATTGTCCTTGATGAGCCTGCAGGAAAAGGAAGATGGAAATGTTTTGGCTTTACTATGACCTTTGTTTATGGAAGAGTTGGCTTTACTAGTGTTCCAGCAATTAAGGGGCAAATGGAGTTCCATGTGTGCCCCAGGCAACCAATCAGAAGGTTATTTTAAATGGCCTATTGCACATGATACAAGTAGGAAATCAAATGTGATTGGAGGCTAGACCATTGGTTCCCAAACAGTGTGGATGACCCACCTGAAGGTTAGTTAGACCTTAATACATTTGGAAACCCAGCCTGAAATCAACTTAGGGTCATATTTTGCTATGAGGAAAGACTGGCCAAATTTGGGATGTTCACGCTGGAGAAGAGGCGCTTAAGGGATGATGTAATAACTATGTATAAATATATAAGGGGATCATATAATAATCTCTCTAATGATTTATTTACCAGCAGGTCTTTCCAGCTGACACAAGGTCACCCATTCTGATTAGAAGAAAAGAGGTTCCATCTAAATATTGGGAAGGGGTTTGTTACAGTGAGAGCTGTGAAGATGTGGAATTGTCTCCCTGAATCAGTGGTACAGGCTGATACATTAGATAGGTATAAGAAGGGGTTGGATGGTGTTTAGCAAGTGAGGGAATACAGGGATATGGGAGATAACTCATAGTACAAGTTGATCCAGGGACTGGTTAGATTGCCTCTTGAAGTCAGGAAGGTATTTTTTTCCCCCCTTT
Source organism: Xenopus petersii (assembly GCA_038501925.1). Lineage (NCBI taxonomy): Eukaryota > Metazoa > Chordata > Amphibia > Anura > Pipidae > Xenopus > Xenopus petersii. Next base: position 8,667,036 of record CM076680.1, read on the forward strand.
GATGCAAAAAGGGTTCAAATGGCGTTTTTAGCCTTCTTCTGGATCAACTGACAGGCAGAGTATATATTAAGGTTGAACTTGATGGACGTGTGTCTTTTTTTCAACCTAACTTACTATGTTATTATGAATTTGGGGTGCAAACCACTGACTAGACTATCAGTTTACCCATAATGCATAATTTTTTAGTCAATACGATATGATTTTGCCTTCACAGATCCTCCATAGTATGCAATTCCCTGTCTATTACCCCCAGAACACCTTGCAAATAATGTAGTGCCATTACCAGGTACAATACCCTCATACACATGGCAGGAGAAATGTAGTGCCAATATTATATACAATACCCCAATCCTGTTTTTGTTACAATATGGTGTAGGTTTGGAGGGTGAAGCCTCCCCCACCTCCATCAGTGGGGAACTTACGTGTAACTCCAGGGAACAATGGAACGATTCTCGATGTTTCTGGTGCTGTACAGCAGTGACTCTGGGGCCCGCGGGTTATTAATATCAATCTTCACAAGAATGCAACGTTCACAGTCCTTATTTTGGGGCTGTTTGCTTTTTCTTTTCCCAACCCGGTCCTTTTTCTTTTTTAAGAAAGGTGTTGTGTCACCGGCATCTGTTGGGCTTATAATCAGCACAAGAATGACCAGTGCCAGCGCCTAGAGAAACACAACGTACAAAAAAAAAAATTAGTTTTAACTGAAACAACAAAAATGTAAGAGATTTTACATTTTATAGATAAAAGAACACAATTTCCATCAAGTTCAGCAGTATCGTAATAACAAAGGTAACACCACTTTCAGTAACCTTCCCAGCAACCAATCAGAAGTTGCTTTTAAACTGTAACTAATAAAAGCTACCGGCTGATTGGTTACTAGGAGTTACTGGAATGTGCTAAACCTAAAATCTCAAAGATATTTATGGGTGTTGCAGACAGCATTAGTTGTCTAGGAGTTTCCCCCCCATTGCAAAACAAGCAGACTCATAGATGTAAGATTATGCCATTTTCATGAGAATTAGGTCATCCGGTGGAGCATAGAAGGTCTGATTTACAAATATAGGTACTGAACTTAACAAGTGCAGTTGCCTGTAGTGATCAATCTTCTCCTGGTGTTTAGCCGCCTACTACAAGTTAGAAAAATAAAATTGATTGGTTTCTACCAGCAAATGTACAAGTCAGCGCCTGTTAGTAAATGCGCCCTACTCATGTCTCACTCAAGTCATAGTAAGTCAGGTTGAAAAAAGACACTCGTCCATCAAGTTCAACATTTGAACTCTTATTTTAACCTGCCTAACTGCCAGTTGATCCAGAGGAAGGCGAAAAAAGTCTATGGACATGATTTATTTTTACCCAAGCTGTAAGGCAGCAACCAGCCATTAAAGGAAAACTATACCCCCAAACAATGTAGGTCTCTATTAAAAGATACTGAGTAAAACAGCTCATGTGTAAAACCCTGCTTCATGTAAATAAACCATTAGCATAATAATACAGTTTTTTAGTAGTATGTGCCATTGGGTAATCATAAATAGAAAATTGCCATTTTAAAAAATAAGGGCCGCCCCCTGAGATCGTAAGATTCACTGTGCACACATACAAACCACATGTAAGGTCACATGAGCCAATTAACAGACAGAGTTCTGCCTTTTGCTTCCTCACTTCTTCCTGTTACAGTTAGTGTTGTAGTATTTCTGGTCAGGTGATCTCTGAGGCAGCACAGATAGAGTCACGAAATGGTGGTTCAAGGCAAGAGATGTAAAAGGGCAATATTTATGTAAATCTATATTCCAGTTTGGTAAGATTCTTTAATATGTCATTCAATTTGATATAAACTATCTGTTGCTTAAGTATTCATTTTGGGGGTATAGTTTTCCTTTAACAAACAAAACCTGCCTATGAAGAATGAACTAAGTCCAGCTTTGGCATTCGCAAATAGGAATGGCACTGGTAATGTAGAAACCCCCACCTGAGAAGGGGGAAAAACTGCAAAAATGATAGAGGTCCTTTAGTAACTATGAAGGATAAGGGCATCTTACCTTAAAGGATAAGTAAACCTTTAAAATAAATGAATGTGAAATTGACGAGGGGTCTTTTCTAAGCACTTTTATAATTTGCATTCATTATTTATTTTGTTTTTATTCCAAGATATTAAGGGATACATGTGCTGTTAATATGAATGAATTATGTTACAACAGCACCACCTGCTGGTCATTTTCCCACCAGTCTGACCAGCAAGTAGTCAAGGAAGTTGTCAGGAGAAAGAAAGAGGCTGATGTTCTTCTGCTTAGGAATAAAATTAGAACCTTTCTCACATCTTTCCTAAGCAGAAGAACATCAGCCTCTTTCTTTCTCCTGACAACTTCCTTGACTACTTGCTGGTCAGACTGGTGGGAAAATGACCAGCAGGTGGTGCTGTTGTAACATAATTCATTCATATTAACAGCACATGTATCCCTTAATACCTTGGAATAAAAACAAAATAAATAATGAATGAAAATGACAAAAGTGTTCAGAATACCGCTCTCATCAATTTTACATTCACTTATTTTAAAGGTTTACTTATCCTTTTAGAAATCTTCAGGATAAGAACACTTACTTATCTTAGGGTTAAACACAGAGGATGAATACTAACATTAAACCACAGCCAGGCAAAGGTCACATTGACACGTAGCAAGCTTGGTGGCTTAATAGAGGTATTGTGGGAAAAAACATTTTTTTAATGGGGTCCCCAAGGCATTGGGGTTGGGGGGGGGTATTAGTCTGAAGCCCAGTTAGGGTGATATTTGGGATAGAAAAAAAAAAGTTGAGGCTCCACTAAGTGACAATGTTGAGCTGGTTAGTGGAAACAGAGAGAAAGCAGAAGTTTTAAAGTGAAACTGACACCAGAAAATTTACTTTTTTAATATCTATCATAACATTATCTTTGAATGCTATTTATAATTTTGCCATCAAAGTATCTGCCCGATGCTTTTACATTATCTTTCTTACCCCCTTTTTTCCCTGTGAGAGGGCTGCCATATTTGTTTAGGAACTTCAAAAGCAGAACTATCAGTGAAAAACTCAAAATGCCTATAGGTAAATTTTCATGTAGATTAATACTTTGAACATAAAATTATTAGTGTCAGTATCACTTTAAATATGTTTTCAGCAGGCAGCAGTAAACAGAAAGAGTTCAACTGTTTAAGCACCATGTTTTGACCACCATTGCCTCATTTGGGAATTACATGAAAACACAGGCTAGGCCAGACCTAGAGGCAGATTGGGCAGCAGTCTCAGGTGAGAAGTTTGATTATAATGTCTGTGCCCCTTTTCTAAGCTTGCATGTCCATCCCCTAACTCTCGTTCCTGCTGTCAAGAGATGGGGGAAATGCCTATTTACATAGTTACACAGTTACATAGTTAGTTACATATTTAAATTGGGTTGAAAAAAGACAAAGTCCATCAAGTTCAACCCCTCCAAATGAAAACCCAGCCCCATACACACAACACTTCCTACTTTTAATTAAATTCTATATACCCATATCTATACTAACTATAGAGCTTAGTATCACAATAGCCTTTGATATTATGTCTGTCCAAAAAATCATCCAAGTCCCTCTTATAGTCATTAACTGAATCAGCATCACAACATCACCCGGCAGTGCATTCCCCAACCTCACTGTCCTGACTGTGAAGAACCCCCTACGTTGCTTCAAATGAAAGTTCTTTTCTTCTAGTCTGAAGGGGAGGCCTCTGGTACGTGATCCACTTTATGGGTAAAAAGGTCCCCTGCTATTTGTCTATAATGTCCTCTAATGTACTTGTAAAGTCTAATCATGTCCCCTCACAAGCACCTTTTTTCCAGAGAAAACAACCCCAACCTTGTCAGTCTCCCCTCATAATTTAACTCTTCCCTCCCTCTAACCAGTTTAGTTGCACTTAGTCTCTGCACTCTCTCCAGCTCATTTATATCCCTCTTAAGGACTGGAGTCCAAAACTGCCCCCATACTCCAGATGAGGCCTCACCAGGGACCTATAAAGAGACACAATTATGTTTCATCCCTTGAGTTAATGCCCTTTTTATACAAGACAGAACTTTATTTGCTTTAGTAGCCACAGAATGACACTGCCCAGAATTAGACAACTTCTTATCTACAAAGACCCCAAGATCCTTCTCATTTAAGGAAACTCCCAACACACTGCCATTTATTTACTCTTGCTTAGTACTAGAAGCCTCATTTAGAGGTTAATTGTAGAGAGACTTGGGGATGAAAATATTGCTATGAGCCAAGAGGGGGGGGCTGAGCCACAGTGAACCTCAAAAGGTGGATCAAATACAAATATATGTACAAACACCCTGTATGCATTTCTATACATTTTGCCTTATTACTGCATTTCTAGGAAGCATTATAGCAAGATTACTAGAGTTTTTTTGGCCCAGGTTATGATCATTCATTACTTCTCCTTTGGAAACAATGAAGCTCAGGATTGGTGGAATTACATAAATGCATTTCACTTCTATATCAAATAAAATAATTTCACATTATGTACTGGATAGAAAAAGTTGGGACTACAAGTAAATACTTTTCGTTGTTTTGCTGAACCTTAAAGGATGTTAATTTATAAAATGGTTGTAGGACTTAGTGTGGCCTCCAGGAGAACACAAGACCCCAACAGACTGCCTTGTATGACTTTATTGGAATAACCATAACTGTCCCATTATGCAAAGAAATTGATATGGCCAATAAAGAAGTGGTTTTCAAACGGTGGGTTTGCCCCTTGCCTAGGAGAGCCCTGAGTAGTGGACTGGTGGCCCAGTCTGAAGGCGAAATTTAGGTGGAGTGCCTATTTGCTCTCCTAGATACTCCAAAAACCCCAACTTAATTAATTGTAGACTTATTTGTTGCCATAAACAATCTTGGAACTACAGTTGAATGGCTGAACTTCTGAAAACTGATGTCTGCCGAGGGGTCCTGGGGTATTTTTCTACATCCAAGGATGGGGTTGAACCAAGACTGAAAACCTCTGCAATAAGTGATGTAGCCTGTCATACCCTAAAACTATTTCCAAGTTCCCTGAGTGAAAAGCTGCTCTTTGGATAGAAAGGTCTGGCTTTAGAGTGGGAGTTGTTGATCAACAGCTGAAAGGTCTCAGGATGTCTGTCCCTCAATTATAAAATTCACAACCAAATTCTGAGGTTCCAGCCTCGTTGCAGTGCCTCCCTCCCCATCTCTATGAATCTACACATTAGAACAGACAAATGAATAAAAAAAAAAAAAACTCAATACAAACAGACCAATTGCAAATTGGCTCCAAGTGACTTCCATCTGCAACATTGTTCACCTCAATTCAAATGAGAACAACCCTATATATTTATAGCTGGACAAGGTGGTTTCATATCTCAAGAAACAAATTGTAATTAAAAAAAAGAAGAACATTTGCCTTACCTGCCCCAGGAGGAGCCTCTTGTTCAGCTTTGCCATTTGTTGTATTGGAGGACTCAACGTATGAGAGGTTTGATCCCACTCACAGTCGGGGCGGGTGGTTTATAAGAGTCTGCTTGTCTCCTCCCTCCCATTTCCCAGACATATTTACGGCATCTGAGCTGAAATACCCGAAACCAAAATTAGTAGCAAAAAAAATAGAAAAAGACTTTGCACATATACTCTGAAAAATACCACAATAAAAAAAAATCTACTCAACTTCATCATCATCAACTTTCATTTTAACTGCAACCAAGGTATGTGATACACAAGGCTTCCCCTCTAAGAATCATCATTTCCTAGATCTGACACAAAGTGCAAATGTGTTTATATACAGTACATTCATTTATACACAATGGAAATAAGGATTGAAACATTTGACTTATACTAGATAAGGTTTATAATTGCCACCCAAATCAAATGCCTTCCCCATATGACGTGATTCCCTTTATTGGAATATGAACTGTTACTGGATGACTTTCCTTGGACAAGTAACAGTGGGATAATAATCTCTGGGAAGGGAGTGTGACTGTGGGATAGCAGGTATAGTAGGGAGAGATGGTGTCTATAGTAACAGTGGATAATAGTCTCTGGGAAGGGAGTGTGACTGTGGGATAGCAGGTATAGTAGGGAGAGATGGTGTCTATAGTAACAGTGGATAATAGTCTCTGGGAAGGGAGTGTGACTGTGGGATAGCAGGTATAGTAGGGAGAGATGGTGTCTATAGTAACAGTGGATAATAGTCTCTGGGAAGGGAGTGTGACTGTGGCATAGCAGGTATAGTAGGGAGAGATGGTGTCTATAGTAACAGTGGATAATAGTCTCTGGGAAGGGAGTGTGACTGTGGCATAGCAGGTATAGTAGGGAGAGATGGTGTCTATAGTAACAGTGGGTAATAGTCTCTGGGAAGGGAGTGTGACTGTGGGATAGCAGGTATAGTAGGGAGAGATGGTGCCTATAGTAACAGTGGGATAATAGTCTCTGGGAAGGGAGTGTGACTGTGGGGTAGCAGGTATAGTAGGGAGAGATGGTGCCTATAGTAACAGTGGATAATAGTCTCTGGGAAGGGAGTGTGACTGTGGGATAGCAGGTATAGTAGGGAGAGATGGTGTCTATAGTAACAGTGGATAATAATCTCTGGGAAGGGAGTGTGACTGTGGGATAGCAGGTATAGTAGGGAGAGATGGTGCCTATAGTAACAGTGGGATAATAGTCTCTGGGAAGAGAGTGTGACTGTGGGATAGCAGGTATAGTAGGGAGAGATGGTGTCTATAGTAACAGTGGATAATAGTCTCTGGGAAGGGAGTGTGACTGTGGGATAGCAGGTATAGTAGGGAGAGATGGTGTCTATAGTAACAGTGGATAATAGTCTCTGGGAAGGGAGTGTGACTGTGGCATAGCAGGTATAGTAGGGAGAGATGGTGTCTATAGTAACAGTGGATAATAGTCTCTGGGAAGGGAGTGTGACTGTGGCATAGCAGGTATAGTAGGGAGAGATGGTGTCTATAGTAACAGTGGGTAATAGTCTCTGGGAAGGGAGTGTGACTGTGGGATAGCAGGTATAGTAGGGAGAGATGGTGCCTATAGTAACAGTGGGATAATAGTCTCTGGGAAGGGAGTGTGACTGTGGGGTAGCAGGTATAGTAGGGAGAGATGGTGCCTATAGTAACAGTGGATAATAGTCTCTGGGAAGGGAGTGTGACTGTGGGATAGCAGGTATAGTAGGGAGAGATGGTGTCTATAGTAACAGTGGATAATAGTCTCTGGGAAGGGAGTGTGACTGTGGGATAGCAGGTATAGTAGGGAGAGATGGTGCCTATAGTAACAGTGGGATAATAGTCTCTGGGAAGAGAGTGTGACTGTGGGATAGCAGGTATAGTAGGGAGAGATGGTGTCTATAGTAACAGTGGATAATAGTCTCTGGGAAGGGAGTGTGACTGTGGGATAGCAGGTATAGTAGGGAGAGATGGTGTCTATAGTAACAGTGGATAATAGTCTCTGGGAAGGGAGTGTGACTGTGGCATAGCAGGTATAGTAGGGAGAGATGGTGTCTATAGTAACAGTGGATAATAGTCTCTGGGAAGGGAGTGTGACTGTGGCATAGCAGGTATAGTAGGGAGAGATGGTGTCTATAGTAACAGTGGGTAATAGTCTCTGGGAAGGGAGTGTGACTGTGGGATAGCAGGTATAGTAGGGAGAGATGGTGCCTATAGTAACAGTGGGATAATAGTCTCTGGGAAGGGAGTGTGACTGTGGGGTAGCAGGTATAGTAGGGAGAGATGGTGCCTATAGTAACAGTGGATAATAGTCTCTGGGAAGGGAGTGTGACTGTGGGATAGCAGGTATAGTAGGGAGAGATGGTGCCTATAGTAACAGTGGATAATAGTCTCTGGGAAGGGAGTGTGACTGTGGGATAGCAGGTATAGTAGGGAGAGATGGTGTCTATAGTAACAGTGGATAATAGTCTCTGGGAAGGGAGTGTGACTGTGGGATAGCAGGTATAGTAGGGAGAGATGGTGCCTATAGTAACAGTGGGATAATAGTCTCTGGGAAGGGAGTGTGACTGGGATAGCAGGTATAGTAGGGAGAGATGGTGTCTATAGTAACAGTGGATAATAGTCTCTGGGAAGGGAGTGTGACTGTGGGATAGCAGGTATAGTAGGGAGAGATGGTGCCTATAGTAACAGTGGATAATAGTCTCTGGGAAGGGAGTGTGACTGTGGGATAGCAGGTATAGTAGGGAGAGATGGTGTCTATAGTAACAGTGGGATAATAGTCTCTGGGAAGGGAGTGTGACTGTGGGATAGCAGGTATAGTAGGGAGAGATGGTGCCAGTATATGGTGACCCTGGATAATATCACAAACAATTACAATCACTAGTAATTGATGGAGAGTGCTGGATACACAGGGTGATCTTGTTACTTCTCAGCCACCTTTACTTAGCCACTTAGTTAGTTGGTAGCCACTTCAGCTACATGTTGATATAATGACTAGACTGGAGTGGCGGGACATTGTGGGATCAAGTGCACATGCTCAGACTACTTCAGTCACGTCAGCAGAGCGGTTACTTTGGCTCCAGGAGAGGCTCTGCGCATGCGTTTGGCTGCACTTCCCGTGAAATCATAAACCGCAATTCCCCCTTACAGTACACCTTTAATCAAAAGTTGACAGCTCTGATATTGGGAACAAACCCAGTGGTCCCCGCCGACCCACTCCCTGATCACAGCCACATGCTCCCCCTCTCCCCTGATCAGAGTCGGGAAGAGGTTAAAAGGTATGTGGCATGGGAGTATGTGGTGTTGGGTGGGGGTGGCATCGGGAGGAGGGCCCTTGAGGTAGCAGCACCGGTGGGCCCCAGACACCCCAGTCTGACGCTGTGTTAATTATTTTTATTATGAAATTCAGATGCAGTTTTTCAAGCTGACCAATTTCCTGCTTCAGGGTGTGTACAAGACTAACTGGCGTTTTCCTCATTACTTTGGAAGGTCCCTAACATGCCATGTCCGTGTCCAGAAATTATTTGCATTCTCTCTTTATGTGTTTTTTTTTGCACCCAGGTTGCTGATCAGAGCCTGGAACAGTTTATGGGTCACCGGGCAGACTTGAAGTGCAGAGACTCGCATCTAGAAATGTATCACTTATTTCATTCGGCGGCACAGTATTCATAAGGGGGCAGCTGTATTCTGTAAATTGCTTACTCCATGTTACCATTAAGTAGAGTTAGGAATTATGTTTAAAAAAAATCTAGAACTGTGTCATTATCACCCACATAATATGGTGTTAGACTTAGGGGCAAATTTACTAACATCCAAAAATTCGCCAACGACGGCTTCGCTCACAGTGCAGAGACTAAGTGTAACTAAACTGGTTAGAGGGAGGGAAGAGTTAAATTATGAGGGGAGACTGTCAAGGTTGGGGTTGTTTTCTCTGGAAAAAAGGCGCTTGTGAGGGGACATGATTAGACTTTACAAGTACATTAGAGGACATTATAGACAAATAGCAGGGGACCTTTTCATAAAGTGGATCACCGTACCAGAGGCCTCCCCTTCAGACTAGAAGAAAAGAACTTTCATTTGAAGCAACGTAGGGGGTTCTTCACAGTCAGGACAGTGAGGTTGGGGAATGCACTGCCGGGTGATGTTGTGATGCTGATTCAGTTAATGACTATAAGAGGGACTTGGATGGTTTTTTGGACAGACATAATACAAAGGCTATTGTGATACTAAACTCTATAGTTAATATAGATATGGGTATATAGAATTTATGTGACAGTAGGGAGGGGTGTGTGTATGGGGCTGGGTTTTCATTTGGAGGAGTTGAACTTGATGGACTTTGTCTTTTTTCAACCCAATTTAACTATGTAACTATAACTATGTAACTTCACCAGGCATAGATTTGCCTGGACAACGCTAATTCACTAAAATCCGAAGTTGCGTCCAGGGCGCCGACCGCTGGTGAAAGTGTGCTAGCGCTACGGCGCCAAGCAAAGCGAGGTTGTGCTAGCGTTGGCTAATTTGCATACAGCGGGAAGTTAAAGTACAATGGACGTATATGTTGCAGCAAATACATTACACTACACAAGCCCAGGGAACCTTAATAAAATAAAATAAAGTTGTTATATTGCCCTACACATGAGCCCACTGTATAGTTTGTGTTCCATATGTTACGAAATGTAGGGGGAACCCAGTTACCCCAAACAATTTGTATGCACTTTTGCAGCCTATCACCCTGAAAAATGGAAAAGACGCCAGCATTTTTTGGGACTTTGGCGCAAGAGGGAACTTTCAGTAAAATCCACATCTTAGTGAATTTGCGTAGTTACGTACATTCGCCAGAGCACAAATTCGCCTGGCGTTAGGGAGCGAAGTAGCGCTAGAGTCTATCTTCTTCAGTAGCGAAATTACGCCAATTTTCGCCAGCGTTACTTCTCCCTTTAGTAAATTTGCCCCTTAGAGTGTTAGCGGCGCAGAGCTGCATTTGTGCACCAGTGTGCAAGCCCTGCCCCTGAGAGCGGAACTGTCACCTGACCTGTGAAGAAGTTTTTGAGAGCTGGAGAGACTCCACTTGTGTCTGTGGCAGACTGAAGTGTCCCGGAGATACCTATGAGAAGGTCGGGTGGGTTTGGACTGGCTAATTACATTTTTATGAGACTGTTCCTGGGTGGTGTTGGTGGGTGGCTGACAATGGTGATCCCTGATATGTGCCTAATGTCATCTGCTGTTGATTATTTATATACACACACACCCACTCACCAGCATCATCAGATATGATACACAGAGACACCCAGCCCCAACCATTAGAAATCACAGGACCCCATACAACAACAACATTTTTTTGGCCCTGCCCACCCCAAGCCCCACCCCAGATCCCGCCCACCCTACACCACAGTTAAAAGACCACACAGACGTCAGAACTAAAAATGGTAAACCCCTCACACAAGTTATAAAAATCCATTGATGGTGAGGGTCCCCTTATAAGTTAAAAAAAAAACAAAAAACATTGGCACCAGGGCCCCCTATAAAAGTTTTTAAAAAATAATTGTTGGTCAGGGCCCCCGATAAGTTAAAAAAAACGGCGCTAGTGCCCCCATAAAAGTTTTTTATATAAAAAACATTGGAAGCAGGCCCCCCCTTACAAGATAAAAAGTAACATTGGGGCCCCAGAGAATATTTTTTAAAAAAAAAACATTAGTGGCAGGGGCCTATAGATTATTAAAATAATACATTGGTGGCCAAGGGTTTGATAAAATAAAAAAAAACTCATTGGTGCTCAGTAGAACTGAACTTGTGGCTTCAGGACTTCAGCTCCTTTCATGGCTTCGGGTCTTTTCGCAGCTTTAGGACTTCAGGACTTTGACTTTTTGGCATGGCTTTGGCCCTGTCAAGTGGAGCCCAGCTATTTTGAAAACTGCAGTATAGCTGGCCCCCCCTTTAGGCTGTGCCCGATACAAGAGTACACACTGTGCCCCCCTGATGGCAGCCCCGGAGACACCCATCTCCAGCCTTCAAGCTTTATGGAACCAATGCTACTGTTGGGAGTGTCGGCACTATAGATGGACCATCAGTGGGAGTAGAGCAAACATGTGGCCCCTGTGTGAGGACAAGTCTTGTGTGTACACCAGCTAAACTAGAGCAGTTGCCTATAGCCAAGGAGTGGTACTTATATACTGGAGTGTTCTAGAAGTGTGTGCCAGAAAATGATTACAGGTGTGACCAATGCAGAAGCAGACACTGCGGCTGCAGTGGGCCCAGGAGGTATAGGGGACCCCAAATAATGAACATGTTTTGGTAAAACAGGTTATTTTTTGGATCCAGAAACATCAAGTTACGCCATCTCTTCATGGGCGTCATCTGTTCCAATCTTAATTACAGAAAATTATGTGTATTCTATAAAATGCCTTTTGTTGCCTTCCAGGTACTGCTCCCTCTAAATATAAACCTGCTGATTAGCAATTCCCCCTGCCTTCTTATCAAGTCTAACCACAATCATATCAAACTGGCGACCGCACTCATCTGCAGGACACCACCTCTGGAAACTGACAGATACGATCATGTGACCGCAACTGCAGTCTAAGGGCAATTGTTTCATAGTGAGAATGTGTGGGAGGAAATACAGGGCAGCAGCAGAAGCAGCAGTCGGCTGGAAAGAGGAGCTATAGCAACAGCCGCTTTGCATATGGGGTGACCACAAAACATTCATAAAAAGTTGGGGCTGCATCAGTGATGGCCATAAAGGGTCACTAAATTGGTAATACAATATAAAGATTAATTTTAAATTATTCACCTATTCATCTATATGAAGTCCCCAGTCACAGGCAAATGGAGCCGACTATATTAATGTATCTGGTGCACATTTTATATATTTTAGCACACCCATCGATAGGAAACAGTGAGTGCTAGATCATATCATTAAAAAGCCACTATATTACTATGCAAAATTGTGCTTAGTACAGGAAAATACCTCTGCATGCATAAATATATGGTATCTCTTTGTACAGACTATGTGCAAACTTAGGGGGCTGTTCCTGCTGAATTGTGCTTAGTACAGGGAATACCTATGCTGCCATAGTTTTATGATATCTATCTGTACAGACTATAAGCAAACTTAGGGGGCTGTTCCTGCTGAATTGTTCTTAGTACAGGGGATACCTATGCTGCCATAGTTTTATGGGATCTCTCTGTACAGACTATGAGCAAACTTAGGGACTGTTCCTGCTGAATTGTGCTTAGTACAGGGGATACCTATGCTGCCATAGTTTTATGGGATCTCTCTGTACAGACTATGAGCAAACTTAGGGACTGTTCCTGCTGAATTGTGCTTAGTACAGGGAATACCTATGCTGCCATAGTTTTATGGGATCTCTCTGTACAGACTATGAGCAAACTTAGGGGACTGTTCCTGTTGAATTGTGCTTAGTACAGGGAATACCTATGCTGTCGTTCTCAGCCTCAAAACTATAGGCCAGTTAGTCTGACGTCAGTGGTAGGAAAGCTTTTCGAAGGGTTAATAAAGGATAAGATACTGGACTTCATAGCAAATCATAATACTATGAGTTTGTGCCAGCATGGTTTTATGCGTAATAGATCTTGCCAGACTAACTTAATTTCTTTTTATGAGAATGTAAGTAGACACCTCGATTCTGGGATGGCAGTGGATGTGATTTACTTAGATTTTGCTAAAGCATTTGATACAGTGCCACACAAAAGGTTACTGGTTAAATTAAGGAATGTTGGCCTGGAACATAGTATTTGTACCTGGATAGAGAACTGGCTAAAAGATAGACTACAAAGAGTGGTGGTAAATGGAACATTTTCTAATTGGACCAGTGTTGTTAGTGGAGTACCGCAGGGCTCTGTACTAGGTCCCTTGCTTTTCAACTTGTTTATTAATGACCTGGAGGTGGCCATTGAAAGTACTGTTTCTATTTTTGCAGATGATACTAAATTGTGCAGAACTATAGGTTCCATGCAGGATGCTGCCACTTTGCACAGTGATTTGTCTAAGTTGGGAAACTGGGCAGCAAACTGGAAAATGAGGTTCAATGTTGATAAATGCAGGTTATGCACTTTGGCAAAAATAATATAAATGCAAGTTATACACTAAATGGCAGTGTGTTGGGAGTTTCCTTAAATGATAAGGATCTAGGGGTCTTTGTAGATAACACGTTGTCTAATTCTGGGCAGTGTCATTCTGTGGCTACTACAGCAAATAAAGTTCTGTCTTGCATAAAAAAGGGCATTAACTCAAGGGATGAAACATAATTATGTCTCTTTATAGGTCCCTGGTAAGGCCTCATCTGGAGTATGGGGGGCAGTTTTGGAATCCAGTCCTTAAGAGGGATATAAATGAGCTGGAGAGAGTGCAGAGACGTGCAACTAAATTGGTTAGAGGGAGGGAAGAGTTAAATTATGAGGGTAGACTATCAAGGTTGGGGTTGTTTTCTCTGGAAAAAAGGCGCTTGCGAGGGGACATGATTACACTTTACAAGTACATTAGAGGACATTATAGACAAATGGCAGGGGACCTTTTTACCCATAAAGTGGATCACCGTACCAGAGGCCACCCCTTTAGACTAGAAGAAAAGAAGTTTCATTTGAAGCAACGTAGGGGGTTCTTCACAGTCAGGACAGTGAGGTTGGGGAATGCACTGCCGGGTGATGTTGTGATGCTGATTCAGTTAATGACTATAAGAGGGACTTGGATGATTTTTTGGACAGACATAATATCAAAGGCTATTGTGATACTAAGCTCTATAGTTAGTATGGGTATATAGAATTTAATTAAAAGTAGAGGGGTGTATGTATGGATGCTGGGTTTTCATTTGGAGGTGTTGAACTTGATGGACTTTGTCTTTTTTCAACCCAATTTAACTATGTAACTATGTAACTATGTCATAGTTTTATGGGATCTCTCTGTACAGACTATGAGCAAACGTAGAGGACTGTTCCTGCTGAATTGTGCTTAGTACAGGGAATACCTATGCTGCCATAGTTTTATGGGATCTCTCTGTACAGACTATGAGCAAACTTAGGGACTGTTCCTGCTGAATTGTGCTTAGTACAGGGAATACCTATGCTGCCATAGTTTTATGGGATCTCTCTGTACAGGCTATGAGGTGAGCTGATGGGCCTGGCCAAAATTTGTCTTGATATCTATCAGTCCCATATGATCCAGCTGAAGGTGAGAATATTGGAGAAAGATCTGCTGGTTTGACAGTCGTGCCATATGAGCAGATTTATTGATATAAGGTCGGCATCACACTCCAAGCAATGTAGAAAGTGCTCTGTGCACATCACAAGTCTTGTACACTGTGGGGCTCATTTATCAACACTGGGCAGATTTGCCCACGGGCAGTTACCATAGCAACCAACTAATGATTGGCTTTTTAAAGGCAGCTGCAGGTAGATCAATGAATGCAACAACTTGATTGGCTGACTTCGGTGCCCAGTGTTAATAAATGACCCCAAGTGACATTTACTATTTATCTTTGTGCAAACATTCTCATGTATTTAAATACAGCAAACATATACAATCTCAGCAATTAGCAGCAATTAGCAGCATTAAGTAGCAGAGAGGGAAGAGTTTAGAAAAGTCATGCAAAGCAGCAGAACCCGCAGAACATCGGCATGAAACGCGACACACTTCTGCACTAGAAAGAAGTAAAAACACACCCAGTTGACATTCTCACCTCTTTAACCGTGGGAAATGATAACATTGTATCTAAACTATACTACTTGTTGTATCTAAACTATTCTTGTTGTATCTAAACTATTCTTGTTGTATCTAAACTATACTCATTGTATCTAAAATATACTCATTGTATCTAAACTATACTCGTATCTAAAGTATACTCATTGTATCTAAAGTATACTCATTGGGGCAAATTCACTAAGCGCCGAACGCTAGCGTTACTTCGCTAGCGTTACTTCGCTAGCGTTTGGCATTTTCGTTACTGCGCAAATTCACTAACGAAAGCTGGCGTAGTTTCGCTAGTGTTACTTCGCACCCTTACGCCTGGCGAAGTTTCGCTAGCGACGTAACTACGCAAATTCACTAACTTGCGCAGTGTACTGAACGCTACCTTTTACGCTAGACTTCCTTCGCCACCTCAGACCTGGCGAAGCACAATAGAGTAGAAAGGGATTGCTTCAAAAAAAGTCAAATTTTTTTCTAAGTCCCAAAAAACGCTGGCGTGTTTTCTACATTATGGGTGATAGGCTGAAAAAGATTGAAAATTTTTTTGGGGGTCCCCTCCTTCCCCCCTACATCTCCTGACTCATGGCAACCTACCTAGACAGTGGGCACATGTGTAGGGCAAAATAAAATTTTTATTTGATGTTTTGAAGCTTTTCTAGCCATTTGTAGTGCTGATACGTATTCCTCCATTGAAATTTGAATTTGGCGCCGTATGCAAATTAGCCTTCGCTAGCGTAACTTCGCTTTACTTAGCGAATCAACGCTAGCGCAACTTCGCAACCTTACGCTACCCCTGAGCGCAACTTCGGATTTTAGTGAATTTGCGAAGCGCTGGCGAAACTACCCTGGCGAAGTGTGGCGAAGTGCGGCGAAGTTACGCCTGGCGCAACTACTAATCTTAGTGAATTTGCCCCATTGTATCTAAAGTATACTTGTATCTAAACTATACTCATTGTATCTAAACTATAGTCATTGTATCTAAAGTATACTCATTGTATCTAAACTATACTCATTGTATCTAAACTATACTCATTGTATCTAAACTATACTCATTGTATCTAAACTATACTCATTGTAGCTAAACTATTCGTGTTGTATCTAAACTGTACTTATTGTATCTAAACTATACTCATTGTATCTAAACTATACTCATTGTATCTAAACTATACTCATTGTAGCTAAACTATTCTTGTTGTATCTAAACTGTACTTATTTTAGCTAAACTATACTCGTTGTATCTAAACTATACTCGTTGTGTCTAAACTATACTCATTGTATCTAAACTATACTCATTGTATCTAAACTATACTCATTGTATCTAAACTAAACTATACTCATTGTATCTAAACTATTCTTGTTGTATCTAAACTGTACTTATTGTATCTAAACTATACTCGTTGTATCTTAACTGTGCTCATTGTATCTAAACGATACTCATATACTATATATTGTGAGCGGGTCCCTAAGCTCAGTAAGTGACAGCAACACAGAGCATGTGCAGTGAATCAGCAGAAAAGAAGATGGGGAGCTACTGGGGCATCTTTGGAGACACAGATCTTTACTGCTAAAGGGCTGTAGGGTTTTGGTCTGGTACAGAACCCTGAAACATACTGTAAGTTGCATCATTTCTAGCCTTATTCTTTGTTGAGATTTAGTTAAGCCATTTAAACACTTAACGGCAATGTCTTTCTAACCTGCACACAATATAGAGATAGGTCCTGTGATTGTACATTATGGTCTATTGGCCAGCTGTATAAACATCACAGTCATGTGACAGAAGCAACATCACTTAGCACTGATTTTAGCTGATGACATCAATACGCATCATTTATAGAGTGAATAAAGTACCCCATCTTGTAAAAAATAAATAATAATATTATAAGTTACAGAGGAATTCCATGACCATATAAAAACACAAGGTCGAAAGTCATGGAACTACAAGGTGACTTCTAATATCATCATATTTTGCAACAGGGGGTACTTTATATATTATAATACACAAGTCACAGTAAGTCATGTGACAGAAACTACATCACTAAGCTCCGATTATAACTAATGACATCACTAAGCTCCGATTATAACTAATGACATCACTAAGCTCCGATTATAAGGCTATAATTTACTGGATATTCATGGCTCTTGTATATAATAAGGCTATAATAAACAAGAGCCATGAATATCCTGTAAACTATATTGTTATAAATGAGGCTTCGTAATGTCATCAGTTTGAATCAGTCATTTGAGCCGCATGACTCACCGAAGAGCGTGTATTATAATAAATGATTAACCCCCCACCCCGTTGTAAAATATGAGGTCATGGACCTGGTCACGGAAATCTGAAATGAATCCTTATAATTTACAATAGGGTGGTTACATTACTCACTATATATTTGATGTTGTTTATATATATACTGTGTATATATATATATATATATATATATATATATATATATATATATATATATATATATATATATATATATTATAATAATTTATATTTTCCATCAGTGGAACTTAAAGGGATTCTGTCATGATTTTTATGATGTCGTTTTTATTTCTAAATGACACTGTTTACACTGCAAATAATTCACTCTACAATATAAAATGTCATTCCTGAACCAGCAAGTGTATTTAGTTGTAATATTGGTGTGTATGTGCATCTCATTTTGCCTGGTCATGTGCTTTCAGAAAGAGCCAGCACTTTAGAATGGAACTGCTTTCTGGCAGGCTGTTGTTTCTCCTACTCAATGTAACTGAATGTGTCTCAGTGGGACCTGGACCTGTTATCTGGTTACCTTCCCATTGTTCTGTTGTTAGGATACTGGGGGAAAGGGAGGGGGTGATATCACTCCAACTTGCAGTACAGCAGTAAAGAGTGTCTGAAGTTTATCAGAGTACAAGTCACATGACTGGGGGCAGCTGGGAAACTGACAATATGTCTAGCCCCATGTCAGATTTCAAAATTAAATATAAAAAAAATCTGTTTGCTCTTTTGAGAAATGGATTTCAGTGCAGAATTCTGCTGGAGCAGCACTATTAACTGATGCGTTATTTTTCCCATGACAGTTTCCCTTTAAACTAGTTCTAAAGGGTACAATTCACTACTAAATCTTAGAATTCCCCTGATTGGTACAGGTTTGAGCTCTTGGTTACTGCGTGACCCTTGTCTGAGGCGCAATCTACAGGGGGTATATGCTGGGAGGGCAGCAGTTCATTCACAAGTTAGTATTTCATAAAAACAATGATCATTGTGATGTGGCTTCACCAAAACCCATTGTTTTTCCTCAAACCCCCTTTGAAGGTTAATCACTGATGGGAGGGACCTGTCATGCAAATCTTACTACTCACAGATCTTGCAGAAAGGGTTAAAATCCACCCCAGTTTGACATTTATAGTCTCTCCTATGCATCCTATGCTGTAGCCCCCAGGTGCCTGAGTGCACAGGTGTATATGCAGGTGTAGTGTACAGGTGTATAAACAGGTGTAGTGTACAGGTGTATATACAGGTGTAGTGTACAGGTGTATATACAGGTGTAGTGTACAGGTATATATACAGGTGTAGTGTACAGGTATATATACAGGTGTAGTGTACAGGTATATACACAGGTGTAGTGTACAGGTATATATACAGGTGTAGTGTACAGGTATATACACAGGTGTAGTGTACAGGTATATATACAGGTGTAGTGTACAGGTATATACACAGGTGTAGTGTACAGGTGTATATACAGGTGTAGTGTACAGGTGTATATACAGGTGTAGTGTACAGGTATATATACAGGTGTAGTGTACAGGTATATATACAGGTGTAGTGTACAGGTGTATATACAGGTGTAGTGTACAGGTATATATACAGGTGTAGTGTACAGGTATATATACAGGTTTAGTGTACAGGTATATATACAGGTGTAGTGTACAGGTATATATACAGGTGTAGTGTACAGGTATATATACAGGTATCGTGTACAGGTGTAGTGTACAGGTGTAGTGTACAGGTATATATACAGGTGTAGTGTACAGGTGTAGTGTACAGGTGTATATACAGGTATAGTGTACAGGTATATATATACAGGTGTAGTGTACAGGTGTAGTGTACAGGTGTATATACAGATATAGTGAACAGGTATATATATACAGGTATAGTGTACAGGTATATATATACAGGTGTAGTATACAGGTATATACACAGGTGTAGTGTACAGGTATATATATACAGGTGTAGTATACAGGTATATACACAGGTGTAGTGTACAGGTATATATACAGGTGTAGTATACAGGTATATATACAGGTGTAGTGTACAGGTATATATACAGGTGTAGTGTACAGGTGTATATACAGGTGTAGTGTACTGGTATATGTAGGTTAGGGAGAGTCATTGCTAGTGGGTTCCTGGCAGCCCTCCTGCCGTGCAGTTTGTGGTTAGCAGGGGAGCCGGCTCTGTTACTGAACAGCTGACACTTGGCTTTTTGGACTTCCCCGTATTATACACTGACTCATGTGGGTAGGCAGATATGTGACTTATTTAACAACAAATTCAGCAGCTTCCAGCCGAACCCTGATGTCTGACTGCTGCAGGACTGGGGAGCCCCTTTATTATTATTATTATTATTATTATTATTATTATCATCAGTATTTTATATATCACTGTTAAGGACAATTAAGGAGAACGTGAAGATAAAAAATACTTGCAGCAGCCACTTTCTGCAGGAAAGAGCTGAAAGGGCAACTTAACCCACATCCGACCTTATTAGACTTTATACAACATTGACAGACTTTGCTGATTATGTTTAATCCTTTGCATCATTGTGGTTTTAATTCAACATCTCTGCTGCATGATGTACACCCCCACGCCCATTAAATATGGAGCGAAATAGCCCCCTGGTCAGATCAAATGCAACGAACCCCCCAAATTCACAATGTTCTTTTACCTCCTTTATTTCACATATTGTAGTTTCACATTAATACGTTCTTGACAAAAAAAACGCCACTAAACAGACCACTACCTCCCGAATGTACTTTTGGGGTTTCTGCTACTGACATTAGAAGCACATGCCTAGGGGGTTATACTTTAAGTTAACTTGTAGTTTGTTATAGAACAGTGATCCCCAACCAGTAGCTCATGAGTAACATGTTGCTCTCCGACCCCTTGGATGTTGCTCCCAGTGGCCTCCAAGCAGGTGCTTATTTTTGAATTCCAGGCAAGTTTTGGTTGTATAAAAACCACATGTACTGCCAAACAGACCCTCCTGTTGGCTTTAAGTCCACATAGGAGCTACCACTACCCAAGCACAACCCTTATTTGGAAGCTTTCTGCATGTTAATGTTTCTCTCTCCAACATTATTTTACACTTGAATGTGGCTCACAAGTAAAAAAGCTTGGGGACCCCTGTTATAGAATGTCTAATTCTAAGCGACTTTTCAATTGGCCTTCATTCATTTTTCTTTTTTTTTTTATAGTTTTTGAATTATTGGACTTCTTCTTCTGACTCCTTCCAGCTTTCAAATGGGGGTCACTGACCCCCATCTAAAAAACAAATGCTCGGTAAGGCTACAAATTAATTATTGTTATTACTCCTCTTTCTATTCAGGCCTCTCCTATTCATATTCCTGTCTCTTATTCACATCAGTGCATGGTTGCTAGGGGAATTAGGACCCTAGCAACCATATTGCTGAAATTGCAAACTGAAGAGCTGCTGAATAAAAAGCTAAACAACCAATTGCGAATAATCTCAGAATATCACTCTCTACATCATATTAAAAGTTAATTTAATCGGAAGAGACACGAGGCCTGGAGTCGATACAAAGGGAACTGAGACAATTCGCTTCGGCAATAACAAAGGGGTATCGGCCCGGATCCACATCGAGTCTGTGGAAGGAAATCACAATTTATTTTAGGTCTCACTAGTGAATAAAAATGTAATTCTAAGCAAATTTCAAGTATTTATTACACACTTTATTGGGTTTTAAAGTGTTTTGTAAACGTAATTATAGCTTCTTATATTCTCTGCACTCTGACTCATGAAACAATTTAGCTGAAGTGAACTCTCCTCCAGCCATGACTCTGTTTCTCACAATATATATAGTCACATAAAAATCTGCCATGAGCATTTTTATGAAAGCATATTGGAAATTTACTGAGTGTTAAATTTTCCTTCCACGTCCCATGACCTGTATATGGCGAACTGGCCAACATATCAAAATCAAATGCTGGGATGGTTTAGACTTCAACCACACACAGTTATGCCCAGACATGGACCTGCTTAATTTTCTACCAAACCCTGCCCCCTTTGAGGGTCCTCAATTCCAGGCTGTCTTGCCTAAATTGGTGCCAATGTGACAGTATGATATATACACAGTAAATAGTCATGTATCTCCTCAATGACTTCTAATATCCTTATCATTTACAGTAGGGGGTACATTATCCCTTATAATACATGAGTGATACTCAGAGTTCCCTGTATAACTCAGCCTGAAGCCCTGTGCCTTTATATGGTCACAAAACCCCTCAATGACTTCTAATATCCTTATCATTTACAGTAGGGGGTACATTATCCCTTATAATACATGAGTGATACTCAGAGTTCCCTGTATAACTCAGCCTGCAGCCTTGTGCCTTTATATGGTCACAGAACCCTTCAGTGAATTCTAATATCCTTATCATTTACAGTAGGGGGTACATTATCCCTTATAATACATGAGTGATACTCAGAGTTCCCTGTATAACTCAGCCTGCAGCCTTGTGCCTTTATATGGTCACAGAACCCTTCAGTGAATTCTAATATCCTTATCATTTACAGTAGGGGGTACATTATCCCTTATAATACATGAGTGATACTCAGAGTTCCCTGTATAACTCAGCCTGCAGCCTTGTGCCTTTATATGGTCAAAGAACAACTCGTCAGTGACTTCTAATATCCTTATCATTTACAATAGGGGGTACATTATCCCTTATAATGCATGAGTGATACTCAGAGTTCCCTGTATAACTCAGCCTGCAGCCTTGTGTCTTTATATGGTCACAGAACAACCCCTCAGTGACTTCTAATATCCTTATCATTTACAGTAGGGGGTACATTATCCCTTATAATACATGAGTGATACTCAGAGTTCCCTGTATAACTCAGCCTGCAGCCTTGTGCCTTTATATGGTCACAGAACAACCCCTCAGTGACTTCTAATATCCTTATCATTTACAGTAGGGGGTACATTATCCCTTATAATACATGAGTGATACTCAGAGTTCCCTGTATAACTCAGCCTGCAGCCTTGTGCCTTTATATGGTCACAGAACCCCTCAGTGACTTCTAATATCCTTATCATTTACAGTAGGGGGTACATAATCCCTTATAATACATGAGTGATACAAGATATGGTAAATACAAGCCAATGCTGTATACAGTTCATACCTGTATTGCCAAGGTGCAAGAGAGCGACTGTCAATACCAGTGATGGCCACTAGGCTTTGCATGTTACTGGTGTCAATGATGCTGATATCCAGGTTCACACTCTCATTCTGCTGGGCTTGCCGTCACATTTCTCTGTAATTTCTGAAGTCAGTTCCCCATGAGGCTCATCCAGCGAGAAATATCCTTCCGGAAGAATGCCGAAGTCACTAGTGAAACCCAAAGAGCCGTCTGTTCCATAAAACAAATTTGTGTTAATGGCAGATGTGCTACCAGGTTATTTCTGACCTTCTCCCATTAAACCCTCTAGGAACACTGAGATCCAGATTCATTACAGGGGCCATTGAAATAGGTTATTTTACTGAAATGTACCCTAAAAATACAGGTGAGAATATTTAGGAGCACCCCTTCCTTTCACCACAGACAGCCACCCAATGTATAAACAAATGAATATGAAACATTCATTTCCCAGGATGTATATATAAAAGTCTATGTGTCAGGCATAGACCACCTTGACCAGCTGTAGAATGGTGCCTTGGTTCAACCTAGATAGGGGGAAACAATTCCACCCAATATCATATGTCTTGCCTGTTTAGTGGAAGGAACATTGATCTACTTGCACCATTATTTGAGCAAAGCTTGACATAACCAGCTCTTGCCAAGAGATCCCTCATGATCAAGGTCCATCACACTTGATGTTGAAGAACCTTCTTTCACTCTAGAAGATGCAGCTCACACCATGTCCCTATTGCTTTCATGGGGAGGATAATACAATATGAATAAGTCCACACTTCCCCCTGTAACACAAGATATATACAATAAAAATGATTTTACCTAAGTCAGTAAAGTGAAGCTTCTGAATGTCATTATCTCTTTCTCTCTTGCTCCTGCTTTTGTCCTTGCTTGTGTTGCTGAAGAACTTGGTGTTCATAGCCCCAATATCCCCCTTTATAAAGGCTACAAGAATGGATGGGCTTTCCATACTGGACTGGTGTCTTTTCCCACCCTGCTTCCCAGTTTCTGGAAGCCCCTGTCCGATTCTGATCTTGGTTTATTCTACTCACTGACTGGCATTCCCAAGCCCATGTGACCTGCTGGCCAACCAACTGCCTGTTTTATAAAAACTGACGATCCTTATTTATGGCTCTGGGAATGGGATGGATTATCCCTTTTATATAACAGAGTTAATGATTAATGTCACAATGTATATGACTTTTTTTTAATATTCCGCAGTTCTCTATTTTTTCTGTCATTGGGAACTATTTATTATATTACACACATTTTAGAGAGTCATGTGACAAAAATGACATCACTACTCACCGTTTATAACCGATGACATCAGAACTCACAGTTTATAACCGATGACATCACTAGTCACCATTTAAAAGGATATAATTTACAGGTTCTTCATGACTTTTGAGTATTATATTCTCTATAACCAGACCAAATGAAATACTATTTAGTAGCTTAGCGATACTGCAAGTCTGCCTGTGCTCATATCCACCCCCACTAGATGGCAACAGAGAGGCGCACAAGTTACACGTTTATTCAATTGCGTGTAATATATTTGTGTGTAAACTGCGTAATTTTCTAAATCATTATACATGGTGTATATATATATATATATATATATATATATATATATATATACAAAATTCAAAATATATTCAAAAATAGATGCACACCAGGATTTAAAAAGGATTAAAAATATTACTGTTATTTAATACAGTATTAAAATTAGAAGAAACGTTGACCTGATCTAATTTTAATAAAATGTTAATAGTATGGAAGCACATATAGATAGCCCCTAGGTTATTGTTTGTCATTCAGAATGTTGTGCTGAAACAACTGTTGAACTATATATATATATACACACATACAGTTATGGGGCTAGTTATCTAGAATATTCTGGACCTGGGGTTTTCCAGATAATGGATCTTTCCGTAATTTGGATCTTCATGTCTTAAGTCTACTAGAAAATCATGTAAACATGAAATAAACCCAATAGGCTGGTTTTGCTTCCAATAAGGATTAATTATATCTTAGTTGGGATCAAGTACAAGCTGCTGTTTTATTATTACACAGAAAAAGGAAATCATTTTTTCAAAATATGGATTGTTTGGATAAAATGGAGTCTAAGGGAGACGGCCTTTCCGTAATTTGGAGCTTTCTGGATAACGGGTTTCATACCTGAATATATAAAAGAAGGAAAAATGGAAACATACACAGAGTGTACCTGTATTATGGACACAGGGTTTTTATGGGAAGCCATAAGAAATAATATTGGAGAGTTGAAGGAGAGATACAACTAGACATGGGGACATAGTGGTACCAGCAGAACACATTAGAAATTGCTGTTGTAAAACTGTTTCCAAAACCAAATCAAGTCAGTAGAAAAGACAAAATGAAATATTTGTTGCTGGGGTACTAAAGTGCGGAGGGAAATCTATTTATGTACAGGTATGGGATCCGTAATCAGGAAACCCGTTATCCAGAAATCTCCAAATTACGGGAAGGCTGTCTCCCATTCTATCCAAATAATCCACATTTTTAAAACTTTTAAAAATGTCCTTTTCCTGTGTAATAATAAAATAGCCTATTGGGTTTATTTAATGTTTACATGATTTTCTAGTAGACTGAAAGTATGAAGATCCAAATTACAGAACGATCTGTTATCTGGAAAAACCCTAGGTCTCGAACATTCTGGATAACAGGTCTCATACCTGTATATAAAAATGCTTATGAATGGGGCCACAGTGGAGCCCACTAAACACATAAAAAATTGCTTGTTAAACCGATTCCAGAAGCAAATAAAGTCAGCAGAAAAGACAAGATCATCATCATTTATTTACATAGCGCCGACAAGATCTGCAGTGCTTTATCTTAGTTATAACAAACAGGGAATAAATGGAGGATAACAAACAATAGTTAGAGTACAAAAGAATTAGAGGGCCCTACAAATTAGAGTTTACAACTAAATGTTAGGCTACAAGATGAAATAATTTAAAGACACAATCACCTAATATTCAGTGCTATCAGTGCTACCTATGGTTAAGTGCTGGCAAAGCATGAAACGCGTTAGGCTATGCATATGGGGTCTATATTACTTTTAATCTTGAAATAAACAATCTTTGATTGTAATTATACATGGTGCAAGAGCTTATACAAACTGTTGTAATAAGTGCCTCAAAAATGTTTAGGTGTGATTTTCCATAGATTTTCCTCATCCAATCATCAGGAACCAGCCAAAATGATTTTACTATAGAATTTAGCGGAGTGTAGAAGGCTAACAGGGAATGGGCCAAGAAGAAGCCCTAAGAAATCTGTAGTTCATGGTGATGTAGAGAAGAGGACAGCAGGTCTTAAAAATGTGGGATGACAATAGAGGGGAGTAAGACGGTGTAGGAAAAAGGTTCACCAACAAGGAAAAATATATAAATGGATTTAAAATAACAGAAGGGACATTTACTTCAGGCCTGGAAGTTGTTTTTGATCAGAATACCAGAAAATGGTACAGCTATGGGACCTCTTATCCAGAATGCTCGGGATCCGGGGGTTTTCCTGGATAAGGGATTTTTCCGTAATTCCAGTCTCCATACCTTAAGTCTACTAAAAAAAAAACATTTAATATTAATATATATTTAAATATTAATTAAACTGATTCTGTCATGATTTTTTGATGTCGTTTTTATTTCTAAATGACACTGTTTACACTGCAAATAATTCACTCTACAATATAAAATTACATTCCTGAACCAGCAAGTGTATTTAGTTGTAATGTTGGTGTGTAGGTGCATCTCAGGTCATTTTGCCTGGTCATGTGCTTTCAGAAAGAGCCAGCACTTTAGGATGGAACTGCTTTCTGGCAGGCTGTTGTTTCTCCTACTCAATGTAACTGAATGTGTCTCAGTGGGACCTGGATTTTACTACTGAGTGTTTTTTTTTAGATCTACCAGGCAGCTGTTATCTTGTGTTAGGGAGCTGTTATCTGGTTACCTTCCCATTGTTCTGGTGTTAGGCTGCTGACGGGAAGGGATGGGGTAATATCACTCCAACTTGCAGTGCAGGAGTAAAGAGAGACTGAAGTTTATCAGAGAACATAGCTAGGGGCCCCTGGGAAACTGAAAATATGTCTAGCCCCATGTCAGATTTCAAAATGAAATATAAAAAAATCAGTTTGCTTTTTTAAAAAACGGATTTCAGTGCAGAATTCTGCTGGAGCAGTACTATTAACTGATGTGTTTTGAAAAACACATGTTTTCCCATGACAGTATCCCTTTAAACCCAATAGAATGATTTCACCTCCAATAAGGATTAAATATAACTTTTGAAAATGTGAATTTTTTTTTGAAAATTTTAATTTTTGGATTAGAATGGATTCTATGGCCTTCCAATAATTCTAAGCTTTCTGGATAATGGGTTTCCGGATAATGAATCCTGTACTTGTACCAGCTGACTGGTTGCTGGTGGTTACTAGAACTTTGAGCAAACACGGAAGCGTCGCACCCTATTACAAATACTTTTCACAAAGAGAAAGAATGGCTGTTGTGTGAGTATAAGTTTCCTTTCTTTAAAGGTGCAGAGGGGTAGATCTATATTCACATTTTTAGAACAAGAGATAAATAAATACTTGAGAAAAGGTCCTTGCTGACTCGAAACATGTTGTGTATTTTGGAATAAAAGGTGGCAGCGCCAGATACATTTCCAGGGGCGGCAAAAAGCCGGAAATACGGCTTTACTAGCGCAGTTGCGAGGGGGGCGGCATTTTGAGGAGCGGCCTCAGGCGGCTTCTTCACCGGAATCGCCGCTGCCTCCATTCACCTTTGGGTTGACAGAAAAATTGATTGTGTAAGGGAATTTACCTTGATGTAATTAAACAACAGTCAAAAAATCATGGTAAGTATGTTATATATTTTAATGCGTTTTACTGAAAAAAATTATTTGAATACATTTTTATTAACAAGTAAAAATTCCAGTCTTTAGTTTCTGGTATTTGATTTAGAATCCAGCGATGGGGATATGGGGTGCTCCAGGGAGAAGGAGACAGGTCTGGTACAGGTGCACCCCAGGGTGAAGCGCTGAGTCTCCAGTCTATAGACAAAGCTGCAGTCTCTCTGCTCCCGGCGCAGAACCAGAATATCCTGCTGGATAGGGAGAGACATCAGGTCGGGATTCATTTTCCCGCTGGAGTCGACACAAACGGAACTGAGACAATCGGCTTCATTGATAACAGATGGATATCGGTCTGGATCCACATTACGGCTGCAATACAAAGAAAAATCCCATTGTGTTGTTTTGTATGTTCATTGATCTTAATTGTATTTATAGATCCATTGCATCTCCTTGTGTGTATGTGAGAGTGTAAGTGTGGAGAGACAGAAAGTGAAATATAGATATATAATAGGTATATTGATACATACAGGGATAGATAGATAGACAGACAGACCGACAATTAGATAAATAGATGGATGGACAGTTAGATAGATGAATGGATAGATAGACAGACAGATGGACAGATAGAGGGATAGACAGATAGATAGATAGATAGATAGATAGATAGATAGATAGATAGATAGATAGATAGATAGATAGAGGGATAGATAATAGATAGATAGATAGATAGATAGATAGATAGATAGATAGATATTGATATATAGACAATAGATGGATAGATAGATAGATAGATGATAGATAGATAGATAGATAGATAGATAATAGATAGATGATATATAGATGATAGATAGATAGATAGATAATAGATAGATGATAGATAGATAGATAGATAGATGATAGATAGATGATAGATAGATGATAGATAGATGATAGATAGATAGATGATAGATAGATATATATAGATAGACAATAGATGGATAGATAGATAGATAGATAGATAGATAGATAGATAGATAGATAGATAGATAGATAGATAGATAGATATAGAGGGAGGGATAGATAGATAGATAGATAATAGATAAATAGATATAGATAGATATATAATAGATAGATAGATAGATAGATAGATAGATATATAGATAGATAGATAGATAGATAGATAGATAGATAGATAGATAGATAGATAGATAGAGGGATAGAGGGATAGATAGATAGATAGATAGATAGATAGATAGATAGATGATATATAGATGATTGATAGATATATAATAGATAGATAGATAGATAGATAGATAGATAGATAGATAGATAGATAGATAGATAATAGATAAATAGATATAGATAGATAGATAGATATAGAGGGAGGGATAGATAGATATATAGATAGATAGATAGATAGATAGATAGATAATAGATAAATAGATATAGATAGATATATAATAGATAGATAGATAGATAGATAGATAGATAGATAGATAGATAGATAGATAGATAGATAGATAGATAGATATAGAGGGAGGGATAGATAGATAGATAGATAGATAGATAGATAGATAATAGATAAATAGATATAGATAGATATATAACAGATAGATAGATAGATAGATAGATAGATAGATAGATGATATATAGATGATTGATAGATATATAATAGATAGATAGATAGATAGATAGATAGATAGATGATAGATAGATAGATAGATAGATAGATAGATAGATAGATAGATAGATAGATAGATAGATATAGAGGGAGGGATAGATAGATAGATAGATAGATAGATGATATATAGATGATTGATAGATATATAATAGATAGATAGATAGATAGATAGATAGATAGATAGATAGAAGTAACATATACCTGTATTTCCATGGTGCAATGGAACTTCCCTCGGTGCCCTCAATCCCCCTTGATCCCTCTGTGAGACTGGCATGTGCCACACTGGTATTGAGAGTAATGGTATGTGGGAACCATCGGATTCCTTTCCTAATGCACCTCTCCCTGGACTTGGTAGCCACTCGGCTCTGTCCGAATGCCCCTTTGGCAGCTGTGTGTGCATTGTGTTGATTTGGTACAGCGGCTGAACTACACACCGACACAAACGCCATCACCTAATGAATGGTCAGGACATTGTTAGTTGGGTCTTTATAGACTTTAACTGGCAGATAAATAATCTTGTTACCCTTAAATTTACATGATAAAGAAGGAGCCTCTGCTGATTATACAGCCTGGGGTAATGTATCAGTAGCCTAGAACACAGCCTGTTTGTCCCTGAGATTCTGAGCGGTATCATTAAATATCAGAAGCATTAGTTCTTAATACAGTGATTAGTAATTAATACAGATAATTACTACATGGCAGCACAGAAACCAATGCAATTAGCATCAGAATTTAATAATCAGCAAACCTGGAGCATCAGCTTATATTACAGCCAGGGAAGCTCATTTTCTGCTGGATAATTAGTGACGAGCCCTAAGCTTAGCTTCTCAACAGCCAATCAGAGCCCACTGAGCATGTGAGTGTCACAGACACTTTCCAAGATGGTGACCCCCTGTGACAAGTTTGAAGTCCTGGATCATTGCTGCTATTGACAAGCTCAAACTTTAGCCTCGTGCAATAAGTTCACTATATAAAATATGGTATTTTAAGGCATATTAATATTTAGGGTTTTGTTCTCCTTTAATAAGGATCTAAATTTCCGACCCCAGACTTACCCAGATGAGTGCTGCCATACTGAAAGCCATTGACTCCAGGAGTGTATTCTGGGATGCTCTGCTCCTCTGTGCCTCGTCTCCTCCCTATTTATAGTACAGTGGGGCAACGGGGCAGATTCCATGTTTATCCAGCAGTCGAAGGCCTTCCTGAGGAATATTCCTGGTTTCACTCACCCTACTCTGCTTCTCTCTGGTGTATCCAGCCCGGACTGTTCCGAAACTGACTGCTGAGTTATGTTCTGTGATTACAGGAGTTTATTCAGAATGTGGAACCTCCGCACAATAATCCAAGTCCTTCCCTTTCCTTCAGTTAATCATTTATTTCCACTGTGCTCTCTCTCTCTCTCTCTATTTCTCTATTTCTCTCTCTCTTGTATCCCTGGCACCAATACTGCATTCAAGGGAAACATCAGTTTTAAATTACAGGGATTTAATTGCCCAATGAAAGAAAATATAATTCTTAGCAGCTTTACAATAAACAATTAATCCCATGGTAAGCAACGGTCCTGCCCTGCTTTATGGCAGCTGAGATTCTAGCTATCTGTATAACAGAACATTCTGTCCCAGTGGCTGCACAGATCCTATCTGATCCCCATTGTAAGCAACGGTCCTGCCCTGCTTTACGGCAGCTGAGATTCTAGCTATCTGTATAACAGAACATTCTGTCCCAGTGGCTGCACAGATCCTATCTGATCCCCATTGTAAGCAGCAGTCCTGTCCTGCTTTATGGCAGCTGAGATTCTAGCTATCTGTATAACAGATCATTCTGTCCCAGTGGCTGCACAGATCCTATCTGATCCCCACTGTAAGCAGCAGTCCTGTCCTGCTTTATGGCAGCTGAGATTCTAGCTATCTGTATAACAGAACATTCTGTCTCAGTGGCTGCACAGATCCTATCTGATCCCCATTGTAAGCAGCAGTCCTGCCCTGCTTTATGGCAGCTGAGATTCTAGCTATCTGTATAACAGAGCATTCTGTCCCAGTGGCTGCACAGATCCTATCTGATCCCCATTGTAAGCAGCAGTCCTGTCCTGCTTTATGGCAGCTGAGATTCTAGCTATCTGTATAACAGAACATTCTGTCCCAGTGGCTGCACAGATCCTATCTGATCCCCATTGTAAGCAGCAGTCCTGTCCTGCTTTATGGCAGCTGAGATTCTAGCTATCTGTATAACAGAACATTCTGTCCCAGTGGCTGCACAGATCCTATCTGATCCCCATTGTAAGCAGCAGTCCTGTCCTGCTTTATGGCAGCTGAGATTCTAGCTATCTGTATAACAGATCATTCTGTCCCAGTGGCTGCACAGATCCTATCTGATCCCCACTGTAAGCAGCAGTCCTGTCCTGCTTTATGGCAGCTGAGATTCTAGCTATCTGTATAACAGAACATTCTGTCTCAGTGGCTGCACAGATCCTATCTGATCCCCATTGTAAGCAGCAGTCCTGCCCTGCTTTATGGCAGCTGAGATTCTAGCTATCTGTATAACAGAGCATTCTGTCCCAGTGGCTGCACAGATCCTATCTGATCCCCATTGTAAGCAGCAGTCCTGTCCTGCTTTATGGCAGCTGAGATTCTAGCTATCTGTATAACAGAACATTCTGTCCCAGTGGCTGCACAGATCCTATCTGATCCTCATTGGAAGCAGCAGTCCTGTCCTGCTTTATGGCTGAGATTCTGCAAGGCAGTGTGTACATATAGGCAAATTGAACTCTTGGAGCAAGGAGACCTTAGGCCTTTCCAATGAATACAACCCTGCTTGCGTTTGAGAGTGCTGTATTTATTAGGGACTGAGGCGTGTAGCTGCCCCCCACTGCTCCCTAAATGGCAGAAACACCAAAATGACTAAAGAAATGCTCTGCAAGGCTCTGATGTTAATCACTGTTCCACCATTTCTAATGGAGCACATGCCACAAGGAAAATAATAATAAATGGGGGTGACGTCAAGATGCCTGAAAATGTCTTTTTCACACACACTTTTCACATAGTAAAATTCTGTTTCCGGTACTAAAGAACACGGAGAAACGTCCAAAAGTTATTCTTTTTTTCAATATAAAGATTGTAGCTTCTGATTTGAATATATTTACCATGGAAAGGAAAATGAGTGACAAGCTGCGCATCTTGGCCTACATTCCGCTGCTGCTGATATCACACACACAATGCTGCGACTTCCGACTCATGACGTTAGGATTAGTCAGCATCTTCACACAAAGAGCACGGCTGTTCTGCGTATCAGCCTTTAGCCCTGTGCATAGGAATAGCCTTATTTATTACACCTTTTATCCCATTTAAAAACAAATGCTCTGTAAGGCTACAAATGTATTGCTATTGCTACTTTCTGTTCAGCCCGTCTCCTATTCATATTCCAGTCTCTTATGCAAATCAGTGCATGGTTGCTAGGGGAATTAGGACCCTAGCAACCAGATGGCTGAAATACAAACTGGAGAGCTGCTGAATAAAAAGCTAAATAACTCAAAAACCACAAATAATAAAAAATGAAAACCAGTTACAAAGTGTCTAAGAATATGACTCTCTACATCATACTAATAGTTCATTTAAAGGTGAACAATCCCTTTAAGAGAATTTTGCTGAAAATTATGACATTTTTAGGTTCCCAATATAGCCAATTGGTCTAGTCTCACATAGAGACACTACTATCTAGGGATGCACCGAATACAAGATTTGGTTCTGGATTCGGCCTGGATTCTGCCTTTTTCTGCAGGATTCGACTGAGTCCTTCTGCCCGGGCAAACCGAATCTGAACCCTAATTTGCATATGCATATGCTTTCCCTCCCTGCCCCATATGCAAATTAGGGGCAGGGAGGGAAATCACATGACTTTTTGTCACAAAACAAGGAAGTGAAAAATTTCCCCATCCCACCCCTAATTTGCATATGTAAATTAGGATTCTGATTTGGTTCGGTATTTAGCCGAATTGTTCACAAAGGATTTGGGGTTCGGGCCGAATCCAAAATAGTGGATTTGGTGCATCCCTATAAATATCCCTTCCCTGATTGGCAGTTGTCCTACCCTGGAAGCAGGAGGGGGAACCAAAAACTTTTAAAATTATTATCTTGTTAAGATGATGTTGATTTGCAGTGGTTATGGCACTATAGTTCGAATCAATGTTGCTTTTCTCAGTTCTGTGTATGTGACCTGAATTCATTACAACTCTGGTCACCAATCTGTTATCTAAATAAAGTAACATGCAAATGTGTGGCTGTGTCTCACAACATGAACTCCTCTTGTGGTTTGGGGGGGGGAATGAGTATTAAAATAGTTTCCACCGTAAAAACAATTTTCCACCAGCTATGTCAAAATAAATTGTCACTGAACACTAGATCATATCATGAAGCTCATTGAAGCTCATTACAGTTGCAGGGATGCCTTTAGAGGGCGTACGTTCACTTACATGTGGGGCCCCAATGAATAGCATTTGCCTTAATAATGGGGGATAGCAGGTACAGTCGGACTAGATGGCAATTGGAAAGAAAGATTACATCAGTAGAGCAAGATGGTGACAGCGGCAAAAGAAGGCATCAGTAGAGCAAGATGGCAACAATTAAACAGTAGGGAAAGATGGCTGAAACAGATGGCAACAGGAACTTAACAAATTCAATTAAACAAGATGGTGACGGTAGGACTTTATGGTGACAGTTCAGTTAAATAGAGACAGGGGGTCAAGACAGTAAGGCAAGATGGAGGCAGCATGACAAAAGAAAAACTGTAGATGGAAACCGTAGAGCAACAGTCGGACAAGAAAACAACAGTAGGACATGATAGAGACAGTAGACAACTGTGGGGAAAGGTAGCAACAGTAGGGCAAGATGAAGACCAAGAAGCAATATGGAAATAACAGGACAAAAAGAAGACAATAGAGCATGCTAGAGACAACAGGACAAGATGTAGACAATAGAGCATGATAGAGACAACAGGACAAGATGAAGACAATAGAGCATGATAGAGACAACAGGACAAGATGGAAACAATAGGGCAAGATGGAGACAGTAGCGCAATTTGCACACAGTAGGATGAGATGGCAACAGTAGAGTAGTAGGATAAGATGGAGACTGGAGGCTAAGATGAGGACAAGTGGGACAAAATGGAGGGGGGACATAGAGTAAGATATAGACTTAAGAACATGGTGGCAGCAGTAGGATATGATGATGGAGACAGTAGGCCAAAATGGAAACAGTATGGAAAGACGGAGACAACAGGACAAGATGGAGATGGTAGAGCAAGATGGAGACAATAGGGAAAGATGGCAAGTTTGGCAACAACAGGACAAGATGGATACAGCAGGGCAATATAGCAACAGGAAGGAAATATGGAAACAGCAGGGAGATCTAGGCACAACAGGACAAGATGGCAAGTGGGGCAAAATGAAGACAGTAAGGAAGGATAGAGAAAGTAGGGCAAGATAGCAACATCAGGGGAGGAAAACAACAGGATGGCAAGATTAAGAGAATAGGGCAAGATGGAGACATTAGGGCAAGATGAAGACCATTGGGCAAGATAGAGACAACAGAACAAGAGGGGGCATAAAGTAAGATAAAGACTACAGAACAAGATGACAACAGTAGGACATGATGATGGAGACAGTAGGGCAAAATGGAAACTAGGGAAAGACGGAGACATCAGTACAAGATGGAACTGGTAGGACAAGATGGAGACAGTAGAGTAAGTTAAAGACAGTTGGGCAAGATGAGGTGGTAACTATACTATATATTTTTTTGCCCAACCTGTACCCTTTAGTTGTAACTGAAGAACAATCAGCTACTTTCAATCAGATGGAAGTTTTAGTTCAGTTCTATCAACAGCAACAGCTGAGAGGTTGTAGTGTGGATATAGCAAATCTGTAATCACTTGTATAATTTACCTTTTTCAACAAAATAATCTATTGTGTTAATTTTCATATTACAGGTTCATATTTCATATAGTTTAGCATTTACAAAGTGTGTTGGTACACTGTCATCGCTTGGACTACTAGAAGTTCTTCTACTAATCCTAGTAGTATTTGTGACATCTCTGGCCAACGCAATTCTAAATGTTAATGAGATTCGTATTGTGGTGCTCTGTATCTTGTGAGACTATTGCTGTGATCCTGAATGTTAATGTTGGGTTGCTGCCATATGTAAGACAGGACTGCTTATTTTTTTTCTGCCAGGAATGAACTGGTGTTAGACAAGTACCAGTAAGTACACTCCCCCATGCAAAAAAAAAAAGTGCCTTCTCAGAAGTAAAGGCAATGGCAGTTGTACTGGTTTAAAATTGCATGCGTTTTTCAAGCCAAGCAAACCAAAACCAGGCCTGGCCAACTTCCTGTGTAATTTTTGTGCATAATACAACGTTGGGATGTGGTAAAATGGCATTCATATAACGTGTGAACTTCTCTATGTAGTGGAACTTAATGGCAGGAAGTGGTCTTTTACTACTAGGATTAGTAGAAGAACTTCTAGTAATCCAAGCGATGACATGGGATGATATGGGAATGCCTATGATAGCCATATGGGACGGGACGGACAGGACTGGGTGATAGTGATGTGCAGGTTGACCTGAAACTCATGGTGACCTGTGGGTTGACTACCGATTGGGCAGGTTTGGGTTGAAATTTGGTCAACCCTGTGGGTTAGGGTTGGGTGTGGGTCAGACTGGGTAAATACATTCCTTCACTGCTCCCAAAGTATCCCTCTCTTGGAACCAGAGGCATCTGATTTAATATATGTAGGGTCAGGATTGGGCTACTGTGGGTTAGGGTCAGTGAGAGTTGAATTTTTCCTGACCCGCACATCACTACTGGGCAGGGCCTCCATTACGGGACAGGGGCCCCGTACAACAACATTTTCGGGGCCCCTGGGCCCAACCCACCCTGGCACCAAAGCCCCATGCTAGACCCCACCCACTCCACATCACAGTTAAAAGACACACAGACATCAGCGCTAAAAAAGTAACCCCCCCCACCCACACAATTTATAAAAAGCTATTGATGATCAGTGCCCCCTTATAAGTTTAAAAAAAAAATATTTTTTACCAGGGCCGCCCATAAAAGTTTTTTTTTTTAAAAAAAAGCATTGGTGCCAGGGCCCCCCTTACAAGTAAAAAAAATTGGGGCCCCAAAAAAATATTTTTTAAAAAAACATTGGCGCCAGGGCCCCCCTTACAAGTTAAAACATTTTTTTTATAAAAAAAAAAACATTGGTGGCAGGGGCCTATAGAATATTAAAATAATACATTGGTGGCCAGGGGATTAAAAAAACAAAACAAAAAAACACACATTGGTGTTCAGTAGAATTGAACTCGTGGCTTCCTGACTTCAACTTCGCCTCCTTTCGTGACTTCGGGCCATTTCACCGCTTCAGGACTTCAATTCTGGCTGTTTTCAGCACTGTTCGGCTGGCCGCAGATCTTTGGTGCTATCAAGGGGCCCGGCTCTTTCTAAACTGCAGCACTGCCAGGCCCCCCTTCATGCCCAGGCCCGGGACACTTGTCCCCCCTGCCCCGCCCCTGATGGTGGTCCTGCTACTGGACAATGTTAGCATCTGACTCAGCCACTCTTGAATCTTGTAGGCAGTTGGTGCCCCAGTGATAGACTCCTTTAATGATACCTGCTCGCTCAGTTATTGAATGGAACAAAACCCTACTGGACAAGAATATGAAAGCAGTCTTCTCCTGATATGTCTACGTGTGAACCAGCTACTGGCACAAGGTCCAGATCATAAGGTTCACACGTAAAGTGGCCATTCACTGGACCATCTGGTATGCTCTCCATATTGGTTGTAGAGCATAGGAGGGGCCACACATAATATGAATTCTTTTCTGCTGTTCTGAGTTGTGGCTCCTATTTACTTACTCATGTGCCGATGCACCATGTTTTTGTTGACATTTAAAAACCTGCCCGATTCATGAACTAACCAATATTGTTCAGGGTAGATGGGACACAATACAGTCTGAAAAGCTCCATACACATGTCCAGCTTTAGGTTTCCAAGTCAGTTTATCTGTTTGAGGACCTCATTATCCTGTGTTTCCCCAGCTTAAAACTATGAGGGATGGATTGAGCTACTTTGGTGAAGGTGGAGGAGGTGACAAGAAGAACCTTGGGTTAGCTTGGGCTAGCAGTGTCACTGAAGTAGATACTTGGAGATATTGCCTAAAACCAATGACAAAGATATCCTAAGCTCAAGATCCTAAGATACCCTCTCGAATTGGCCTTGGACTAGGTAGTCTTCCTTTTTCAGTCTGCACCTCTTGGGATGGAGCACATTATAATTGCTGACTGTGCAAAAAAAAAAAAACCCTTATATTATTATGTTGCTGGTATTGGATTGTCATGTGAAATAAATTGAATAAGACAATGTGCTTGTGTATGGAGGAAGCACTGCTGCAAAACGATGCAAGTGAAAGTGTTAGAAGATGAAGTAACTGTGAAGTAACTGTCAGAAGATCTGTATCGGCTGTATAGGATGTAATGGGTTTAGCCTGCTCATTCATAAAAACTGTCAAATACTTTCACTAGGTGAAAGTGGAGAAATGTTGTCATAATCAAGTCAAATTAATTGTGTTCATAAACGTTTTTAATAAAAACACAATTTGACCCTTGATAAATCTGCCTCTAGTTCTTTTAAACCCATGACTACCAATTAGATATTTTTCAAATTAAACCGGGGATCTGTAAATGCTGTGTTCTGGTTGGTTGCTATGGAGTACCAGAACTGCAATAAATGTTTGAATATTAACCCATAGAAGGGGTAACTGTGATAGTTCCTTAATAGCTGTCAAGTTGGCCTTTACTGGTCTACAGAAGTCGGAATAATGAAACTGGCCAGGGGCTGTTGCTTCACTCTTAGGAATATTTGTGGTTGAGACCTTCTGGCACCCAATACCATTTGCAGATTGTACATTTCATTACATTTAGGAGGGTTAGAAGGTTTAGGAGAGTGAGGGGCAACATTTGGTGCAGATTTGCATTAGTTCATCCACCCGTAGTCAATAATCAGCATTAAACTATGATCTATCTCAGAGGTCACCAACCTATTTTTACCCGCGAGCAACATTCTGGTGTATAAAAAGTTGGGGAACAACACAAGCATGAAAAATGTTCCTGGGGTGACAAATAAGAGCTGTTATTGGCCATTTGGTAGCCCCTATGTGGCTGGCAGTCTACAGGAGACTCTGTTTGGCAGTACACCTGTTTTTTATGCAACTAAAACTTGCCTCCAAGGTTGGAATTCAAAAATAATCATCTGCTTTGGGGCCACTGGGAGCAACATCCAAGGGGTTGGAGAGCAACATGTTACCCATGAGCTACAGGTTGGAGATCACTGATCTATCTGGTGCATTTGGAATATTAAATGCAAATATCTAATTGGATATTATGGGCTCTTGCATTATTTTCCATTTGGACTTAACATAGACAATGAGACCTGTGAAAAGAGGAATAACCAAACAATCTACCACTTTTGGAGAACCATCACCACTGACCAAAAGATGATGAAGACAAGAGAGACCGGGCCCCTGGAATCTACGAAGGTGACAATATAATACATACCTGTTACATTTATCTCCCTTCATTCTCCCAAGGGATGAGACCCAGAGCTAATGGTCTTTCTGACCAAAAAATGATGACGGCAGAAGGCTAAGCTTTCTTTTCTAGTGAGGTCTATTGTGTCTGAATTCCAATCCGTCTGTTAAAATGTGCATTTCTTTGGAGAATAATAATAATAATAACCAGTTCTGTCCATTTATAATGAAGCATCAAGACATTATTTATTATATTGTTACTAGAAGACAAGTTCATGCTGGGTTACCTTGTCATTCATCTCACATGAAGGTCTTGCACTACTTTCCTAACCACAGACGCTTCCTTTACTGTAATCGAAGACAACTGAGGCCCCCACATACACTCACATGCACACGGATGGAAATGGAAAATGTCATACGAAATGCGAGTTCTAAAGGGGCCTCTGGGCTAAGAATACACTGACTCCTGAATAAAGCTCCCACTGTAAAGCAACGTTCATTAATACATTTGTCATTTTGGGGGTTTTGTAGAAGGATGGGTGGCAGTTTGCTTTTCCTGAACTGAAGAATGGGGTTTAAATTTTTATCAAATAATCCAAATTTTTAAAAATGATTTCCTTTCTCTGTGTAATAATAAAACAGTAACTTGTACTTGATCCCAACTAAGATATAATTAATCCTTATTGGAAGCAAAACCAGCCTATAGGGTTTATTTAATGTTTATATGATTTTCTAGTAGAAAGATCCAAATTACAGAAATAGCCCTTATTTTGGAAACCCCAAAACCTGAGCATTCTGGATAACAGGTCCCACATTTAGCACTAATTATTATTATTATTATTTATTAAAGGGGTGGTTCATTTTTAAGTTTTAGCTTTTAACATGTTATAGAATGGCTAATTGTAAGCAACTTTTCAACTGACCTTCATTTCTTTTTTATGGTTTTTGAATTATTTACTTTTTATGTCTCTTTCCAGCTTTCCAATGGGGGTCACTGACCCCATTTAAAAAAAACAAATGCTCTGTAAGGCTACACATTTATTGTTATTGCTACTTTTTATTACTCATATTTCTATTCTGGCCTCTCCTATTCATTATTCCAGTCTCTTGTTCAAATCAATGCATGGTTGCTAGGGGAATTTGGACCCTAGCAACCAGATGGCAGAAACTGCAAACTGGAGAGCTGCTGAATAAAAAGCCAAATAACTCAAAAATCACAAATAATAAAAAATGAAAACCAATTGCAAATTGTCTCAGAATATCCCACTCTACATCATACTAACAGTTAATTTAATGGCGAACAACTTCTGTAGTACAGGTATAGGATTTGTTCTTCGGAAACCTGTTATCCAGAAAGCTCTGAATTATGGAAAGGCCGTCTCCCATAGACTCCATTTCATCTAAATTTTTAAAAATGACTTCCATTTCTGTGTAATAATAAAACAGTCGCTTGTACTTGATCCCAACTAAGATATAATTAATTCTTATTTGGAGGCAAAACCAGCCTATTATTGGGTTTATTTAAAGCTTACATGATTTTTACTTAAGATATGACAATCCAAATTACAGAAGGATCTCTTATCCATGAAAACCACAGGCCTCGAGCATTCGGGATAACAGGTTCCATTTCTGTACTATTCTATTTTTTTTTGCACTGGAGAGTTTCATATACTATAAATCTGTACAGTATAGAATCTCTTATCTGGAAACCTGTTACAGGTATGGAATCCGTTATCTGGAAACCTGTTATCCAGAAACTTCCGAAATACAGAAAGACCATCTCCCATAGACTCCACTTTATCAAAATAAATTTTTTAAAATGATTTCTTTTTTCTGTGTAACAATAAAACAGTCGTTTGTACTTGATCCCAACTAAGATATAATTAATCCTTGTTGGAGGCAAAACAAGTGTATTGGGTTTATTTAATGTTTATATGATTTTGAAAAGACAAAGGATAAAGAGACAAATTACAGAAAGATCTCTGATGCCTGGAAAAACCTCAGGTCCTGAGCAGTCTGGATAACAGGTCCCATAGCACAGCAAACCCTACAATCTCTTTTGATAGAATCATATTGTAAAGCTTTTCCTGTGGATTAAAGTGACAGGTCCACCATATTTCTGTCCATGGTTATAGCTGATGATGCTGATTGTCGGACCCCTTATCCCCTGGCAAACGTCCCTTTCAGCTTTTGACCGGCATAATCTGTGCTTTGTATTAAAAATGTGTTACTTAGTAAAATGAGACACTAAGGGGCAGATTTACTATGGGTCGAATATCGAGGATTAATTAACCCTCGATATTCGACTAGGAATTTAAATCCTTCGACTTCGAATATCGAAGTCGAAGGATTTAGCGCAGGAAATTCGATCGATCGATTGAAGGATTATTCATTCGATCGAACGATTAAATCCTTCGAATCGAACGATTCGAAGGATTTTAATCCAACGATCGAAGGAATATCCTTCGATGAAAAAAACTTAGGCAAGCCTATGGGGACCTTCCCCATAGGCTAACATTGAGTTCGGTAGCTTTTAGCTGCTGAACTAGGGGGTCGATTTTTTTTTTAAAGAGACAGTACTTCGACTATCGAATGGTCGATTAGTCGAACGATTTTTAGTTCGGATCCTTCGATAGTCGTAGTCGAAGGTCGAAGTAGCCCATTCGATGGTCGAAGTAGCCCAAAAAACACTTCGAAATTCGAAGTTTTTTTAATTCGAATCCTTCACTCGAATTTAGTAAATCTGCCCCTTAGTTAAAGGGCGCGAGTACTTCTGGCACTATCAAGGAACATTTACTTGTAGCCAGAATATGACTTTAAAGTGAAACCTTTCAGATTCACGTTTGAACTCTTCACCCACAAGTAAAAACCTCAGTTCCATTTCGTATGCAAATCTTCTATCCCTGATCAGCGTAAAAATAAAGGGACTTGGCTAATCGATTAGAATGCAATTTCCAGGTACACGGGCCTCTCTGATCTTGATTTGTAACCTCATCATTTCCTATTCTCTGTGCAGCTCTGATGACATGTCGAGTAAAAATCAGAGAGGAAAACCAGTGGCTTTCTGCCATAAACCACAGCAGAGCTCAGTGGAAACCCCAGGGGGGGATGTGAACACCCTATAAAATATCAGGTGCTCGAGAGGCAGAAATCAGATCAGTCGCCTGCACCTTCCTAATCTCACCGAGAAGAAGTAGAGAGAAGTAGAGAGAAGATGCTCAGCTTCACTAGTACCCTGGGGAGGCCAATGCTGGTGAGTGTTCTACCTGCACTTAATGGGTTTGTTCACCTTCAAACAACTAGTTGTTTTCAGATAGATCTCCAAAAATAACAACTTTTTGCAATTACTTCCTATTTTCTATGTGTCACAGTTTTTCTAATATTGAAGTGTAAAATGTCATTTTTCACCTTCTAAAGTAGCTCTGGGAGGAGGAGGGGTCGCCGACCCTGTACAATGTTCTAAATGGATACATTTAGTGGATACTTGTTCTTATCGTTGTCAATGTTGAGCAGAATCTCTGGGTTTCATTACAGGCAGCTGTTAGAATTGATACAGTAGTTACTAATACTCCAGAGATGCTGCTGAGAAAGGGATCAACTCAATGTTGTAAAATTGTAACAGAATCTGAATGACTGAGCTGCCGGACTCACACACCAGAGACAGGGACACTTAACTTTACATTAGATTAGATTTTGGAAAAACAGTAAAAAATAAATAATAGAAAGTAATTGAATTGGGGAACAATCTGAAACCAGGTGAACTGAAAAAAAAGTGTTTGGAATGTGAACAAGCTCTTTAACATTCTCGTTCTAGTCGGGTTAATGATCAACCCTTTTTCATGACTTTGACCATTGTTTATCATTTAGGTTAAGATTAATGGTCATCAGACCAAGACTAATATTAGCCTATAGGTAGGGTTGAGTTTGTAGGAAGATTTTAGTTGGCCAATAATTCACTTATTCTGCATAATGTTGTTTTGATCCTATGATATGGGGGAGCCAACAAAAAACATTAGGGATGCACCGAATCCACTAATCCTTTGTGAGAGATTCGACCGGATACCGAACCAAATCCGAATCCTAATTTGCATATGCAAATTAGGGGTGGAAAGGGGAAAACATTTTTTACTTCCTTCTTTTGTGGCAAAAAGTCATGATTTCCCTCCCACCCCTAATTTGCATATGCAAATTCGTATTCGGATTAGGTTCAGCCAGGCAGAAGGATTCGGCAGAATCCTGCTGAAAAAGGCTGGCCGAATCCCAAACTGAATCCTGGATTCGTTGCATCCCTAAAAAACATTAAAGGGGTGGTTCACCTTTAAGTTAACTTTTAGTATGTTATAGAATTACCAATTTTAAGCAACTTTTCAATTGGTGTTCGTTGTTTTCTTTTTCTTCTTCATCTGACTCTTTCCAGCTTTCAAATGGGGGGTCACTGACCCCATCTATAAACCAAATGCTGTGTAAGGCTACAAATGTATTGTTATTGCTGCTTTTTATTATATATATTTATATCCAGGCCTCTCCTATTCATATTCCAGTCTCTTATTCAAATCAGTGCATGGTTACTAAGGTAATGTGAACCCTAGCAACCAGAAATTACAACTCCTTTACCCAATTCCCCTAGCAACCATGCACTGATTTGAATAAGAGACTGGAATATGAATAGGAGAGGCCTGAATAGAAAGAGGAGCAATAAAAAGTAGCAATATCAATGAAATTCTAGCCTCGCATAGCACTTGTTTTTAAGATGTCAGGGTCAGCGACCCCCATCTGAAAGCTGGAAAGAGTCAAAAAATATATAAAAAAATAATAATAAAGACCAATTGAAAAGTTGCTTAGAATATCTATAATATGCTAAAAATTCACTTAAAGGTGAACCACCGCTTTAATGTACTACTTTGTTGGAAAATGTATTTTGAATTTTAAAGCTATTCTAGTATGTCTTTGTATTCAAATTTTATATAGAGTTAGTAAATGTATTGCTCATTAGATATTTGGTAGATTATAATCATGATTATTATTAATAATAATAATAATAATACTCATAATCATCATAATTATCATCAAAATAATAATTATTATTTAATTATAAAAAAATGTAAGACTACATTATACATGTAAGAAAAGTAAATTTAAGAAACCTTCCAAAATTCCTTAATTGAACGTCAGTGTTTTTTTTTTGTAAAAACAAAATTTGTAAATGTAGAGGCCAATGAAAATAGTATCTGTCTCTTTCTATTTCCTGCACTGCTCCTACTGACTCTTGAAACAATGTAGCAGAATCCAGCTCTCCTCCAGCCCAGACTCCAGTTCCCACAATGCTTTGCACGTTCTGTGATTCCAGAAATATGGAACTGTGAGC
This sequence comes from Xenopus petersii, assembly GCA_038501925.1. Classification (NCBI taxonomy): domain Eukaryota; kingdom Metazoa; phylum Chordata; class Amphibia; order Anura; family Pipidae; genus Xenopus; species Xenopus petersii. The sequence continues at coordinate 8,711,090 of CM076680.1, forward strand.
TGATTCTTCTGACATGGTCTCAGAACGAGTTGTGTTAGATAGATAGCAGCAATGGGCAGACATTGCTTTCAACAACAATTGCATTTACAAGTAAATTTAACATTGTTTCAATGTATATTGGAAAGCTGCCTAAAATAACATTTTCTTTCAAGACATAAAATGTTCGTTTTTTTTTTTTGTTTGGCTGGAGATTATGTTTTAATATCCAGCCAACACAATAAAACTCAAGTTGCGGCTCAAGTCACTGCTGAAATGAATTACCAAATTGAAACTATTGGCCTATAAGTGGATTGTCTGCTGCCCTTTAATTCTACTGTAAAATTAATTCTGTGACCACTAAAGTAATTTTGTACTTACAAAATTAATTCTGTCCATTCCACACAATGAATAAAGTAACAAACAGGGCAAATCTAATATTTCTCTTTTCTTCCTCCCCCCAGTGTCACTTTACTCTGCTGCTGTTTGTCCTGGGAATCAGCACAATGGTCTCTGTTCAAGGATTGGACTTGCACCATCTCAGCAAAGGTTGCCCGCCCCCGAGTTGCATGAATCTCAACCAAGCTGTTAAAGTAACGCTGAACATCAGTGGTCAGTCTCAGACTCTGGGCAAAGATATCAGCAAGCGCTCCCTGGCTCCTTGGGACTACAGGTAATGGCCCCCCTTGCACTAAACAGTAAATGCTCATTGTACCTCAGTACAGTCGGCAGAAGGAATGTAAACTAATTTTAAAGGCATTTATAGGCAATGGAGGTTTTCATTAGCAATGGTTAGGAATGTAGTGCAACCCCAGCCCTTTAGCAGTAAAGATCTGTGTCTCCAAAGATGCCCCAGTAGCTCCCCATCTTCTTTTCTGCTGATTCACTGCACATGCTCTATGCTGCTGTCACTTACTGAGCTTAGGGACCCACTCACAATATACAGTACACATAGAATAGAAATGTCACAATATAAGGCTGATTAGTAATTAATACACATAATTACTACATGGCAGCACAGAAACCAGTGCAATTAGCATCAGAATTTAATAATCAGCAAACCTGTAGCATCAGCTTATATTACAGGGGAAGCTCATTTTCTGCTGGATAATTAGTGACGAGCCCTAAGCTTAGCTTCTCAACAGCCAATCAGAGCCCACTGAGCATGTGAGTGTCACAGACACTTTCCAAGATGGTGACCCCCTGTGACAAGTTTGAAGTCCTGGATCATTGCTGCTATTGACAAGCTCAAACTTTAGCCTCGTGCAATAAGTTCACTGTATAAAATATGCCATTTTTAGCCACATTCATTTTTAGGGTTTAGTTCTACTTTAAGCCCCATATTCACTTATAATATTGTCTGACATAGTTTACCCCATAACCATTAATAAGTCTTTACCCATCTACTGCAGTTAGATTATGGAAAGCTAATATCCCTTTCATTGTTTTTAATTATGGGACTAGGGAAAACTATGGTTTGTATTATTTAATCCCAGCAAATACTAAAGCGTAGGTATGGGATTTATTATCCGGAAACCCGTTATCCAGAAATTACGGGAAGGCTGTCTCCCATAGACTCCATTTTATCCATATAATCCAAATTTTTAAAATTGATTTCCTTTTTCTCTGTAACAATAAAACAGTCGCTTGTACTTGATTCCAACTAAGATATAATTAATCCTTATTGGAGACAAAACCAGCCTATTGGGATTATTTAATGTTTATATGATTTTCTACTAGACTTAAAGTATGAAGATCCAAATTACAAACCGTTATCTGGAAAACCCCAAGCAACAGGTCCCATAACTGGATATGAAGTTTAAAGGGTAACTTTACCCAACTGCTTTTGCACAATGAATGAAAAAAAAATGTTCCAAGCAATTTTCCAATACTACATGACATATCATGGTATAGAAACAGATAGAATAATTATACTTCAATGTGTTCACACTGGATCTGTCATTTTCCCCACCAGCTACGACATGGATCACAACAGGTTTCCTACTATGATTGCCGAGGCCAAATGCCGCTACAACAATTGTCTGGACTCTGAGGGTAACTTGGACCTGAGCGTCAACTCCGTTCCCATCAAACAGGAAATCCTGGTTCTGCGCCGGGAGATGAAAGGCTGCACCCCAAGTTTCAGGCTGGAGAAGAAGATGGTCACGGTTGGATGTACCTGTGTTCGGCCCGAAGTCAAAGAACAACAAAGTCCGTCTTAAATTATTTTTCAATTGGAGCAAAATGCTCGTTATTAAGTAGCACTTGTACAGTGCAGGTATCTGTGTAGCAATGTACGTTGCATTTATTATAATAATATTTACTGTATTTATTAGACTGAAGTTCTCACTGCAACGAATGCAGGATTTTTTTTTTTTACATTTATTTATATGCGTTATACATTTGTTATGAAACTCCATGAATAAATAACAGTTTCAATAATTTGGTATTTTCTTTGTGTAGGGAAGTAGTAACGGCTTTTTAAAATAAAAATAGGTCAAATCCAACTTGTAAATGTTTCCCTTGAAAAAGGTTACGCAGTGATCGAGTCGCCAGGGAATCAAAAGAGAGTTAATGTTGGCAGAGAAACCCATGATTTATAGGTATTATTCTCTCCTACAAACAAAATGCAGTTTGTTTCTTCAACCTCAAAGTAAATATGAAACACACACACCCAGCACATACTGCAGATTGTATCTGTGTGTATATTGTGATTATGGCAGCGAGACAAGTGCCTAATCTGTATGTCTGGCAAACCCACGGCTACACTGTCTGAAAGATTTCCACTCAAGCCTTTGTCCTCATGCACAAGGTCATGTATCCTGAAGGGGGAGATTTGGGGTGAGTGCTTATTTGTGCCCTGGGTACCCCTGGAACTATAGCAGGGTGACTGTTACCCCAATGTTTCTATATATCTGTAACCTTGTTATGAGCTAAGGGGGCCCAGCCTGACGCTCAGTTAGGGGGAGATTTGGGGTTAGTGCTTATTTGTACCCTGGGTCCCCCTGGAACTATAGCAGGGTGACTGTTACCCCAATGTTTCTATATATCTGTAACCTTATTATGAGCTAAGGGGGCCCAGTCTGAAGATCCGTTAGGGGGAGATTTGGGGTGAGTGCTTATTTGTGCTCTGAGTACCCCTGGAACTATAGCAGGGTGACTGTTACCCCAATGTTTCTATATATCTGTAACCTTGTTATGAGCTAAGGGGGCCCAGTCTGAAGGTCAGTTAGGGGGAGATTTGGGGTGAGTACTAATTTGTACTCTGGGTACCCCTGGAACTATAGCAGGGTGACACCCCAATGTTTCTATATATATGTAACCTTGTTATGAGCTAAGGGGGCCCAGTCTGAAGGCCAGTTAGGGGGAGATTTGGGGTGAGTGCTTATTTGTGCTCTGGGTACCCCTGGAACTATAGCAGGGTGACACCCCAATGTTTCTATATATCTGTAACCTTGTTATGAGCTAAGGGGGCCCAGCCTGAAGGCCAGTAAGGGGGAGATTTGGGGTGAGTACTAATTTGTACTCTGGGTACCCCTGGAACTATAGCAGGGTGACACCCCAATGTTTCTATATATATGTAACCTTGTTATGAGCTAAGGGGGCCCAGTCTGAAGGCCAGTTAGGGGGAGATTTGGGGTGAGTGTTTATTTGTACCCTGGGTACCCCTGGAAGTATAGCAGGGTGACACCCCAATGTTTCTATATATCTGTAACCTTGTTATGAGCTAAGGGGGCCCAGCCTGAAGGCCAGTTAGGGGGAGATTTGGGGTAAGCCCTTATTTGTGCCCAGGATACCCCTGGAACTATAGCAGGGTGACAGTTTTTATTTCCATTCTGCCAACTGAAAATGCTTTCCAGGTACAGTGATAATATATCTCACAGTGACATCCATGGCTAACCACAGTGATACATAAAGGTGCTGGCCCGGTTCAGCTGTGAGTCATCCCATTGTTATAGAAACCAGTGCCATAAATTGCAGAATAAAGATCTATTAGTCTTCTTTGATGTGAAACCATAGAAAGAAAGTGTGGGTTTGATGCAGTTATATATGATGAACCCGTTGTTACAAACAATGCATGCATCAAATTATTTGTCAGCTCTCTAAATATAATGTCTTAAAAGTTTAAAGGTTTCGTTCAGCAAAGCATCTCTACTACTGCATCTGGCCAGTTCTACTCCACTCCTAGTGGCTACGGTGATCCAGGGTGAACTTACTTGATGCCCTGAGTTAGTTCATTCTGCTTCAGACAATCACTCATCCCATGTACTAATGGCATTTGCTGCCGGAAAGAGCTTTCTATTTTGGGTGATTACATCACGGATATCTAACACAAGGCGGACAAAATATATATAAATTCCATTTCCCAGGATCCGTGAAGCACAAGAGGGGAAATCCTATTTTTGTGACCTGTTTTGTGAATGGATGTTTCTAAAAGTAAATCCATGGGTTACACAGGGCATTACATTCCTGCCCACATTCCAATGCTAGGAATATATAACTGGCTACAGTTAATCAGTGATATGCCCCCTCTTAATAGCTGCAGTTGCTGAATCTGGCTCATTACTTCATGCTTGCACTGATGGGATCTGAGCAGCTAAAATATCATACAGAAATGTACTGCAGTTCACCAACTGCCCAGTTCAAAATAGCCTCCAAAATCCCCTTTAAAATGCAACTGCCAAACAAAAGTGGACACAGCCAGCAAACCATGTAACATAAAGTATAGAATGGTACAGTGAGCCCAGTATAGAATGGCACAGTGAGCCCAGTATAGAATGGCACAGTGAGGTCAGTGAGTCCAGTATAGAATGGCACAGTGAGCCCAGTATAGAATGGCACAGTGAGCCCAGTATAGAATGGCACATTGAGCCCAGTATAGAATGGTACAGTGAGCCCAATATAGAATGGCACAGTGAGCCCAGTATAGAATGGCACATTGAGCCCAGTATAGAATGGTACAGTGAGCCTAGTATAGAATGGCACAGTGAGCCCAGTATAGAATGGCACAGTGAGCCCAGTATAGAATGGCACAGTGAGCCCAGTATAGAATGGCACAGTGAGCCCAGTATAGAATGGTACAGTGAGCCCAGTATAGAATGGCACAGTGAGCCCAGTATAGAATGGCACAGTGAGGTCAGTATAGAATGGCACAGTGAGCCCAGTATAGAATGGCACATTGAGCCCAGTATAGAATGGCACAGTGAGCCCAGTATAGAATGGCACAGTGAGCCCAGTATAGGATGGCACAGTGAGACCAGTATAGAATGGCACAGTGAGTCCAGTATATATGGCACAGTGAGGTCAGTATAGAATGGTACAGTGAGCCCAGTATAGAATGGTACAGTGAGCCCAGTATAGAATGGCACAGTGAGACCAGTATAGAATGGCACAGTGAGACCAGTATAGAATGGCACAGTGAGTCCAGTATATATGGCACAGTGAGGTCAGTATAGAATGGCACAGTGAGCCCAGTATAGAATGGCACAGTGAGCCCAGTATAGAATGGCACAGTGAGCCCAGTATAGAATGGCACATTGAGCCCAGTATAGAATGGTACAGTGAGCCCAGTATAGAATGTCACAGTGAGCCCAGTATAGAATGTCACAGTGAGCCCAGTATAGAATGGTACAGTGAGCCCAGTATAGAATGGCACAGTGAGCCCAGTATAGAATGGCACAGTGAGCCCAGTATAGAATGGCACAGTGAGCCCAGTATAGAATGGCACCGTGAGCCCAGTATAGAATGGCACAGTGAGGTCAGTATAGAATGGCACAGTGAGCCCAGTATAGAATGGTACATTGAGCCCAGTATAGAATGGTACAGTGAGCCCAGTATAGAATGGCACAGTGAGCCCAGTATAGAATGGCACATTGAGCCCAGTATAGAATGGTACAGTGAGCCCAGTATAGAATGGCACAGTGAGCCCAGTATAGAATGGTACAGTGAGCCCAGTATAGAATGGTACAGTGAGACCAGTATAGAATGGCACAGTGAGACCAGTATAGAATGGCACAGTGAGACCAGTATAGAATGGCACAGTGAGTCCAGTATAGAATGGCACAGTGAGGTCAGTATAGAATGGCACAGTGAGCCCAGTATAGAATGGCACATTGAGCCCAGTATAGAATGGTACAGTGAGCCCAGTATAGAATGTCACAGTGAGCCCAGTATAGAATGGCACATTGAGCCCAGTATAGAATGGCACATTGAGCCCAGTATAGAATGGCACAGTGGCCCCAGCATGTAATGACACAATGACTCCAGTGTATAAGTGGAATAACTCCAGTATACAGTGGAAAATGACAGAGCAGGGCCATTTGTAGACGTTTAGAGCTCTGTGCAGATTTTATCCTATATAATAAAGTTCAATTGTCTCTGCGTCCAGTCCCTGTGTCCGTGGAAATGCGCTACTGCGCATGTGCCCCACGGATAACCAGCGCGAAGCGTCTATAACGCTAGCGCAAATTCGCCAGCTCCACCCCATACAAACACTGTGGACATTCCCAGCACCACACCAATACGTGCCAGCGGCCCTATTGTATATGCGCATGGCTGGTCTTTGTCCCCACAGGCTCCCTGGGGAGGGGCACTCACCTCGGTGGGCTGGCTGATCTCGAACAGGTCGAGCCGGTTGGCGTTCCAGTGGTTAATGATGTCTGCCAGTTTGCGGCGCTTCTCTTCTCGACTCCCCGACATGTTGTTCGGCCCGCACACCCGCTCCGTGTTATTGACAGCGCCAAAGGTGAAGCCTATTTGCACAAAGCTTTGCGCGTTCCTACAAAGGGCTGCGAGCTCCCGTGCTCATTGCACTGAGTAGTTTTGACCAACGCAATAACCTTGAAAACTGGAACCTTTATAATAACTTCTTAAAAGTTAACTTAAACACATTTTTTTTTAAAATAGTTATTACTTAATAGCTTGCACAAACCACCAATAAGCAGTGAGCTAATAGGACAGTTGCTTTGAACCTAAAAAGTGTAACATTTGCTAAATATGCTCACCCTAATATACCAGCCCAGAGAGGAGTCAGTTAATTAGCAGGACACAAACCCCACTCTTATGTAAGTGCTTAGCTCCTGTCTGCACACACATTCCTAACAGACTGCTCATCATCCTATATCATAAAGTGCAAGTGTCTCTGTGTCCAGTCCCTGTGTCCGTGGAATTCGTTACTGCGCATGTGCGGCGCATGTGTTGCCACCCGGCCGGTATTTTAGCTGAATCCCTGTCTCCCCAGTGGGGCCCCTCAATCCCTGTCCCCCCAGTGGGGCCCCTCAATCCCTGTCCCCCCAGTGTGGTCCCTGAATCCCTGTGCCAGCAGCAGGTAGGGGCCCCATATCACCTCCAGTCCCTGCGACCAGTGAGAGTCGCAGCACAGAGAGCCGGTCCCAGTCGCACCTGTTAGTCTCCATGGTTCGTGTCCGTCAGTCTCGCCGAACGGAAGAGGAGGGCGGGACTAAAGCGTTTAGACTGGGTGGGTGCCTAGAGAACTGTCGAAAGGGGTTGGTGCGGGGATTTGAAGGCGGAGTGGGCGTGGCTGTGCTGCGGAGAGTCTGAGACCTTCTGTGAGTTCGTGTCCGTCTGACTGACCTGTAACATGGGGGCCCAGATTAGCACAGTAAGTCGCTCTCCCACCCTAGCAACCCATACACCCGCCTCCCAATGCTTTAACCGCGCCCCTCCCACTCCCTGGCACCTGCTGTAGCCTCAGTCCTGGGCCTGTCACTCCAATTGCCTCACTTCCTGTCACTGGGACGTTCCATTCAATCATGGGGGGGGGTTGAGCTGCTGGGGCCTCGGGCAAGTGCGCGTTTAGAGCCCCTCTTACCTGACAGGAACCCCACTGACCCCTCTGAGTTCCAGGCTCCCCCAAACCTTGAGGATAATGATCTGTATCTCAGACAGGAACCCGCTGACCCCTCTATATTCCAGGGCTCCCCCAAACCTTGAGGATAATGATAAAGTCTGATAGGCCCTGTATATATAACCTGCTTAAAGGAGCCTTCTCCCTTTAAATGAACTGTTAGTGGTATATTCTGAGACAATTTGTAATTGGTTTTTATTATTTGTGGTTTTTCAGTTATTTAGCTTTTTATTCAGCAGCTCTCCAGTTTGTCATTTCAGCAGTCTGGTTGCTAGGGTCCTAATTCCCCTAGCAACCATGCCCTGGCGTGAATAAGAGGCTGAAATATGAATAGGAGGGGCCTATCCTATATAATAAACGGGCGCTAGAACATATGTAGTCAAACATTTATAAAAACAGAATTGTTCACTTCTCTGTGTTTCAGATACTTCCTGCCCCCCTGTGCATGCACCTACGTTTTCTGGTGCTGCAGTGCGTGATAGTCTGAAGTGCCAGCTTCTTGAAACACATGTAAGGTGATCTGCTCCACTTGGCGAAGGTTTGGAGTTTGACACCAATTATAGGTGCCTTTGTACTAAGTCTACAAAGGAGGGTGTTCTAGCGCCCGTTAATTTAACGAGCTTAATGTCTAGTATCAATATATATATATATACACTTACTGAATCCAAACCCTCAAAGTCATGTGCTACAATTGCTCTAATTTTAACATCTAAGTTAGTTTTCGGATATAACTGTGCAAGTTACAGTATGTTGTGGAGGGTTTTTATCTCAATGCAAATATATGGGATCTGTTATCTGGAAACCTATTATTATAGCACTAGGTTACAGTATTTGACTTACAGTGATTATCTGCGTTAATCAGTTATTACAGTTTCCAGGGGCAGGAGACTGGCTCTTTATTTCATCATCATCATCATCATCATCGCTATCATTCCCTAATTTGTGTAGACCAGTGATGACATATCTGCTGGGAATAAAACATCTATAAAACATCAGTCTCAGTATAAACAGAGCACTACATACACAATGCGAGTCTCAACACAGATTGAACTGCCTATAAAAGCCTGTGGCCTGAGTACAAGTCAGAACACTCACTGGCACCTGCCATATCCTAAAGAGCATCGGCACATTGACTGACGCTACAATGGAGGCTCTAGTCATGGTAAGGACTACATTTCTTTGGCGATAATCTTGTTATTTTGTATGTATTATTTATCTACACTCCATGCTTAGTCATTAAGCAATACTCTCTAGTTAGAAAATATTTAATTCTAAGTAATCTCAAAGGCACATTGGCTCCATACTGTCACAATGAATGCAAATGCATGGTTGATTGCCATGGGTTACAGTATCACTGTCTCTTATCTTAATATATCTATAAATATAATTTTTACCATAAACCAAGGAAGCACTGCATTCTTGCCAATTACTCTGCTTTATGGCAGCTGAGATTCTAGCTATCTGTATAACAGAACATTCTGTCTCAGTGGCTGCACAGATCCTATCTGATCCCCATTGTAAGCAGCAGTCCTGTCCTGCTTTATGGCAGCTGAGATTCTAGCTATCTGTATAACAGAACATTCTGTCCCAGTGGCTGCACAGATCCTATCTGATCCCCATTGTAAGCAGCAGTCCTGTCCTGCTTTATGGCAGCTGAGATTCTAGCTATCTGTATAACAGAATATTCTGTCCCAGTGGCTGCACAGATCCTATCTGATCCCCATTGTAAGCAGCAGTCCTGTCCTGCTTTATGGCAGCTGAGATTCTAGCTATCTGTATAACAGATCATTCTGTCCCAGTGGCTGCACAGATCCTATCTGATCCCCCATTGTAAACAACAGTCCTGTCCTGCTTTATGGCAGCTGAGATTCTAGCTATCTGTATAACAGAGCATTCTGTCCCAGTGGCTGCACAGATCCTATCTGATCCTCATTGTAAGCAGCAGTCCTGTCCTGCTTTATGGCAGCTGAGATTCTAGCTATCTGTATAACAGAGCATTCTGTCCCAGTGGCTGCACAGATCCTATCTGATCCCCATTGTAAGCAGCAGTCCTGTCCTGCTTTATGGCAGCTGAGATTCTAGCTATCTGTATAACAGAGCATTCTGTCTCAGTGGCTGCACAGATCCTATCTGATCCCCATTGTAAGCAGCAGTCCTGTCCTGCTTTATGGCAGCTGAGATTCTAGCTATCTGTATAACAGAGCATTCTGTCCCAGTGGCTGCACAGAATTTGGACCCTAGCAACAAGATGGCTGAAACTGCAAACTGGAGAAGTGCTGAATAAAAAGCTAAATAACTCAAAAACCATAAATAATAAAAGATGAAAACCAATTGCAAATGGTCTCAGAATATCCCTCTCTACATCATACTAAAAGTTAATATAAAGATGAACAATGCTTTTAAGAAAACATGGAGGAGTTGAGGAAATAACATACAATGATCATTCAATTACATTTTTTATTCTATCAATCTATTTATTAATTTTACATGGAAACCACCAGTTGTCACATTCCTGTACAAGCCCATTCTGCAGGTTCTGCTGGGTCATATGCAAATTCTCTATTCCAGCTCTGGGAATATCTGACATGGTTAATGAGTGACTTGCAGAGATCAGGGGTGAGTGGCCCATTAGCGCATCATTTCCTAGTTTTGTACAAACTCAGCACTGACGGATCTGCAGGGAAAATATCATAGAGGAAAACCGCAAGCTTGATAACTCACGTAATCCTACAGGTACAATGGAAATCCCAATGCAAGTTGTCCTCCCTATAAAATATCAGGGTCTAGAGATGTGTAGACCAGAACAGTCGTCTGCACCAGCTAATTTGTACAGAAGAACTGCGTGATGGCCTCCTCTATGGGAGTCACTATGGTAGGAATTCATAATTCTTTCTTCTATGTTATTAGTCACTATATCTCTGTGGGCAATGGGAAGTCTTTATGCAAGGATTGGGCATGTTGTTGAACTCAATGCCTTCCTGATAGTCTTTGGCTGTAAATGAGATGTGAGTGGCTTTATTTTAAGCCACCGCTGTCTAAATCTCATCTCATCTTCTAATGCTTTATTCCCATTTTACCCCCAGGGTCACGTTACTCTGCTGCTGTTTGCCCTGGGAGTCATTGTGGTCTCTCTCCATGGTGTGAAGGCACAGCAACGTCATAATGACTGCCTGCCCAATAGAGACGGGACATTTCCAAAAGTGGTGAGAGTCAGATTGAACATCAAAAAACGGCCTCATAGTCTGGGCAAAGATATCAGCAATCGTTCTCTGTCTCCTTGGGACTACAGGTAATTGTTATATTTTTGGAAAATAAGAAAGAGGTAAAGCTTTTAGGGTGAAATGCATATCTTAAAATGTTTGATTCCTACTACAAAGGTTCTAGGGTACAATGGTGATGGGCCACACCAGATAACCTTAGTATCTGGATTGCTATGCAATATGTTGGCACTATATAAATACATGTTAATAATAAATAATAATAATCATAAAACCTTAGTCCAGAGAAGGAATCCACGACTTTTTTTTTTACCCCTAAGTCACATTAAGAAGTTGGTGAGCAATGCAAGCATGAAACATGTTCCTGGGTGGACTATGTGGACTGGTAGCCTACACGAGGCTCATATTGTGCAGTACACCTGGTTTTTATGCAACCAAAATGTGCCTCCAAAGCAGAAATTGAAAAATGTTGCTCATGAGCCACTAGTTGAGGATCATAGATCTAGAGGTCCCAAAACCATATTTTTGACTGCTATTTTGGGTCAGTGAATGGGGGCAGCTTAAAGGCCAGTTGGGTTAAGATTAAGGGAGAGGGTGCAATTGCTCTTATTGATTTTTCTGGAAACTTTCAAATTCTAATTAGATATTCTTGGAACTACTGATGAAAGGAGGTGCTTTATAAAATAATATCCTTATTATAGGCATTTCCAAGTGTCGTACCTAGAAGGGTATTTGAACAGATAAAAGTCCAGAAACCATTGCCTTAGACTATAGGCACTGTATCCAAATGAGTTTTCCTACTCTCTCCACTCAGCTTTTTTCTTTTTCTGTTTTCTTGTTACTTCATCCAATTTTCCTCTTCTATCGACCCTTCTGCCAATCTTTTCTTCTTTCTTCGTTCTTATTCTTCAATTTCAAACAGGAAGGATGGGGTGTTGTCCATGGTAGAAGAAGCAGGCTTAAAGGTTGGGTAAACCCAGGCCTACAGATAACTTGGCTTAGGGGGTGTTTATCTGGTGTCTTTGTGTACCAGTCTAGTCTGCCCCTACTAGGTGGTGCTTGGATAATCTACCAACTGTCTACAGGAACTTCTCTCTTCTAAAGGTGGCCATAGATGTAGAGATATGCTTGTCTGGCGATGTCGCCAAACGAGCGGATCTCTCCCCGATATGCCCACATTGTGGGTGATCTCAGGCTGATCTGATTGTGGGCCCAAGGATTGTATCATAATGCATCTGATATGGTTGGTAGGATTGCGGGACCACATAAACGCACAGTTGCGGCCGCGATCTGAGATCAATAGAGATCTGGCCGACTTCCGGATAGATATCAATTGGCCTGTGTATGGAGGCCTTAAGACATATAAGTCATCCTGTCCTTGTCCAGTGTTCAATTACCAAGTCTAAGACTGAAACCTTAAAGGAAATTCTAAAGTTTATTCCAAAGTCTGACTGGACTTCCATTTCTTTCCTTTAGAGAGGTTGAAAATGGTGAAGCATAGCTTTTTCTGTGCATAGAATATTCCATATTTGGCAATGCTCTTTGGATTTTTTGTCTATGCAAGTGAAAATACATTGAAGATTAAAACTATTCATAGATGGGATGTATTGTTAATTAATTTCTTAGCTATTACACTATTATTTCAGCAGTTACAGATAATGAACCAATTGATTCCTCTTTTGTTTACAGTAAAGACGTAGATGACCACAGATTCCCTTCTATGATCCATGAGGCCAAATGCCGTCACACCCAATGTTTGGACGCACGAGGCAACCTGGATCCGAGCATCAACTCCGTTCCTATCAGGCAGGAAATTCTGGTTCTGCGCAAGATGAAGGGATGTAACTTAACTTTTAGGCTGGAGAAGAAGATGGTCACCGTTGGTTGTACCTGTGTTTGGCCTATTGTTCACCATCTGCAAAAGGATTTGTTGCCACCACCTAGTTCGCTAGACTGATATGGAAATTGTATTCTTCCCAAATGTACAATGCCATTCATCATTTTCATTTGATCTCAGTGAGATTATGTTGAATTTCCTAAAGGCTGTTCAGAAACTCCAACTGCACAATGAATGTATTTTTTGATTAACTAAAGTGCAACCAACTCCTGCCACTTTCTAATGATGGCAGGGTTTGCTCTGCTAGGCAGAGTCTTATTTTGTGGCTAAAATACAAGGACACCCCTTGTTGCAAAATATTGCAAGATCTACCTCCTCAAAGAAGGTTCTTAAGCTACAAGCCCTGACTGTTGTTAAACAACACCTTCCTGCGGCTGTTACACTAACAAGCAGGGGCTCTACAGTTTGGGCTTTTCTGATTTGAGTAGTTCTCTTTCCTAGTATTAGTATTATATAGTTCTCTAGATTCTTACTCTGTATTCTATAGTTCTCTAGATTCTTGCTCTGGCTCTAGAGCAAGTAGTGTCAATAGATGTCAATAGTATGTTACACAACTGTTGGTCTTTATCTAATCAATGATGGATTTAGGGTAGGGCAGGGAGTGCATTTGTTCTGGGCCCCCAAGTATCTCAGAGGGGTCCTTAGGGAAAAACTGTATTTCTTTTGGAAACAGATCTGCATGCACACAAGATTATGTAGTTGGGGGGTTGACCCATTTTATTATGCCACCAGAAATTCAACGTTTCAGGGGGAAAACCCACCCTTAATCAGGATCAGCATCATGATGAAGGGAGGGTTTCTCCCCCGAAACGTTGAATTTCTGGTGGCATAATAAAAGGGGTCAACCCCCCGACTGCATAATCTTGTGTGTGTGTGTGTGTGCGGATCTGGTTCCAAACGATTGCTGTTGATAAGGGACCAGACCCGGGCCAACGGATGACCAGCACCACCATTACAGTTTAAGTGAATTACAGGTGTGCGGTGGAATTTCATTAAACCCAAGAGCTAGCAATTTATGCAAAGATCAAATGTTGAGCCAAAGTGGGCTGGTGGCATAGAGGTGTTTCATAAATTAATATCCTTATTATAGGCATTTCCAAATATCGAACCTGAAAGGACATTTGAACTGAAAAAGTCCAGAAACCATTTCTATTCCAGCCCAAAAGATATCCGGGCAATCAACCAATCAGATACCGATTGGGGAGACCATTGTTTTGAGGAATAGCAGAGTCAGCAAATATTACTGTCAGTGACACATCCAGTATAAGAAAATAACAACTCATAATGAGAAACATTGATTAAATGTAGGGATGGGCCAATCTGAACCGTTTCGCTTCGCCAAAAATGTGTGGCTGCCGGAAATTTTCCAAAATGCATTAAAGTCTATGGCCGATATTTTTTTTTTTTGACATGCAACATTTTTTCTCCCACTGATGTCTATGGATGGAATTTCCGTGTCGAAACACGGCAAAAAAATGTGCTCATCCCTAATCAAATGTAATAGTAGCACTAGTATGTGCTAGAAATGTAGCAATGTATATCGCAGTGTATTGGATTCATGTTCTACATATATTTATCTGAATATATCTATTTTTGTAATTAATCCCATTTTGTTTACACAAAGATATTTTCAATCTAAATAAACAAAGCATCAGGATGGCTGCTGCAAGCAATGGCTGATACTTTATTCAGAAGAAAAGGGATACAGCTTCACATCATGAAGACTCTTCCCAGAATGCTCACGTTTCAATAAAACTCTTTGAACACACAACAACATGAACACTGACACCTACTGGCAGAATTAAACAACAGTATAACACAGTAAATGAATGAGAAGGTGTTTGTTGCTGAGTGTACATACACCAGTCTTACATTCCCATACTTCTTCCAAAAGACCTGCAGTCTGTCTGATAGTTCTCTTAATAGAAACCAATTTGGGTGATTGGTCTTAAGCCAAGGTGTGAGGCTGACTTAGGGTTGCCAGCTTTTCACCCGGTAGAGACCAGGCAGGCGGCGGGGCCATGACTAATCAGGGGGTGGCTAGTGATGTTGGGGGGTGGGGCTATGATGCAGCGATCGGCGATTGGCCGATCGCAGTGTCAATCATGGGGAATCCTGCTGGTTTTCCTTATTTGGAAAACAGGGCAGGAAGTTTAGACCCGGCAGTAGTGATGTGTGGGTTTACCTGTGGGTTCCGGCCACCTCGCACTCCTCTTCGCGGGTGGCCACCTACAAATGCCGGAATCCGACATTCCGGCTTTATAGCCGTGCACCTGCTCGCCCCGGCCCTTTTGTGACATCATCAGCGGGGCAGGTAAGCGTGGGTCTATAAAAGGAACCTGGATGCAGTTGGGCATGGGCTGAGGGAGTGAGGGTTAGGATTGGGAAAAACCCGACCCGAACATCACTACCGGGCAGCCAATCAAAATACCGGCTGTCCGGGTCAAAACTGGATAGGTGAAAACCCTAGGCTGACTCAAGTGAAGCCAAAAACCATGGAAAGCTGCAACAACAACAGCAAAACCTGTTGGTTTATAAACAGCAATTAGCTTTATATAACCAGTTAGACCAGGGGTTCCCAACCTTTTTTACCCATGAGCCACATACCAAATGTAAAAAGAGTTGAGGAGTATCACAACCATCCAAAAAATTCCTGGGGTGCCAAATAAGGGCTGTGATTGGCTATTTGGTAGCCCCTACATGGACTGACAGCCTACAAGAAGGTCTGTTGGTCAGTACAACTGGTTTTAATGTAAACGCAACTTGTCTCCAAGCCTGGAATTCAACAATAAGCACCTGCTTTACGGTCACTGGGAGCAACATCCAAGGGGTTGATGAGCAATGTGTTGCTCATGAACCACTGGTTGGGGATCACTGAGTTAAACTGAAATGAAAGCCAAATTCTGATTTCTCAAGACATTATTTTACTCCTCGTCAGTGACTTGCCTGTCGGTGGTGAGAAAAACCTGAAGAAATTCCTCTGCAGAACCGAGTGACATCTAGAAAAAGCTCATACTGAACGTCTATGGAGATCTCTTTGGAGAAGGAGGCATCATACTATTGCATTTCTTAATGGGGAGTTTTAATTTCATTGAAGGAAAAGAAAGATAGTTTGGGGGTTTAAGCAGGGCAGGACTAGGGGTAGGCAGAAGAGACACGTGCCTAAGGAGCAACAAAGGTGGGGGCGCCGATTACTTACCTCTTCTTTTGCCTACCACTGGTCCAGACCCTTGTTCCCCAACAGTCGCTCTGCGTGCTCATCCGTGCATGTTTGTTACTCTAAGGAGCACCTGTCGGCGATCCTTCCTGTTCCAGCGCCACCTGCAAGATGGCGGCACCCAGGCGACACAAGTGGCACTTTCTGATGCAAATGCATCAAAACGTGCACAGCATCATGACGCCTGTGTGTCAAAAACGGCAACATCAATGCGCAACGTCAGTGCGTAATGCACGATGTCAGCCTTTAAAAGATGCCAGAGCCTTGCAGACCATGCCTCATTATAGGTTCAACTTATTGTGTTCCTGGGTGTGTATTACTACTTCTGACCTTGATTCCTGATCTTGACCTCAGCCTGTTATATTGACTAAGAACCTCGCTGCCTGAACTGACCTCTGCCTGGATTGACTTCTCTACTCCTTAACCCCTTGGATACCATGAACTGTGTTTGGTACCTGCTGCTTCCTCCTTGGTCCACAACTCCTAAGCGGAGCCTTCGGGCCTTGACAGTTACACAGATGCACACGCAAAAGAGGGTCCGAACTGGCCTGGGTTTAAAGGAAAACCATACCCCCAAAATTAACACTTAAGCAACAGATAGTTTACATCATATTAAGTTTCGTATTAAAGAATCTTACCAAACTGGTCTATATATTTAAGTAAATATTGTCCTTTTACATCTCTTGCCTTGAACCACCATTTTGTGATGGTCTGTGTGCTGCCTCAGAGACCACCTGACCAGAAATACTGCAGCTCTAACTGTAACAGGAAGAGATCACCTGACCAGAAATACTGCAGCTCTAACAGTAACAGGAAGAGATCCCCTGACCAGAAACACTGCAGCTCTAACTGTAACAGGAAGAGATCACCTGACCAGAAATACTGCAACTCTAACTGTAACAGGAAGAGATCACCTGACCAGAAATTCTGCAGCTCTAACTGTAACAGGAAGAGATCACCTGACCAGAAATACTGCAGCTCTAACTGTAACAGGAAGAGATCACCTGACCAGAAATACTGCAACTCTAACTGTAACAGGAAGAGATCCCCTGACCAGAAACACTGCAGCTCTAACTGTAACAGGAAGAGACCACCTGACCAGAAATACTGCAGCTCTAACTGTAACAGGAAGAGATCACCTGACCAGAAATACTGCAGCTCTAACTGTAACAGGAAGAGATCACCTGACCAGAAATACTGCAGCTCTAACTGTAACAGGAAGAAGTGTTGAAACAAAAGACACAACTCTGTCTGTTAATTGGCTCATGTGACCTAACAAGTATGGTTTGTATGTGTGCAATGTGAATTGTATAATCCCAGGGGGCGGCCCTTATTTTTTAAAATGGCAATTTTCTATTTATGATTACCCAATGACACATATTAATAGAAAAGTATATTATTATGAAAATGGTTTATTTACATGAAGCAGGGTTTTACACATGAGCTGTTTTATGCAATATCTTTTTATAGAGACCTACATTGTTTGAGGGGTATAGTTTTCCTTTAAAGAAAGATTTAATTGATGAAAAGGGAAGTGAATATAATCCTGAAGAACTGAGTTTTATCACGAAGGGAAGTAATAGAATCCTGGAGTTCGGTGCTACTGGAACTTCTCACAAAGTGGGAAGTTGGAAAGAAATAAAGCTGCCCATGGAAATTCTCACCTTCTCTCCATTAATTTGCATAAGAGACTGGAATTAGAACAGGAAAGGGTCTGAATAGAAAGATGAGTAATAAAAAGTAACAATAACAATACATGTGTAGCCTTACAGAGCATTTGTTTTTTTAGATGGGGTCAGCGACCCCCGTTTGAAAGCTGGAAAGAGTCAGAAGAAGAATGAAAACCATTAAAAACTAAAAAATGACGGCCAATTGAACAGTTGCTTAGAACTGCCTATTCTATATCATAAAAGTTAACTTACAAGTTACTAAAGCATTTCCATTAATACCATTCTAATTATTCTGTGTTATTCTAACCAATCCTCTATTATCTCCATAGGAAATGTTGCTTCATTTATAGAATGAATGGGTGGAGGCAATAGACTACCTATATATTCTATAAAGCTATAAAAAAATCAAATAACTAATATTGAATCAAGCAGAGGCAGGGGAAGGTTATTAAATACAATAAAATGTTCTTTATCTCTCAATACAAACATCACCACGAGCGAATATCTTTCTTTCTTTTCATTCTTACACTCATTTAACCTTCCGCAGCCGCACACTCATTTGCCCTTAACTGGATCTTATCCAAAAAGCTGTATGTTCCCTCTACGTGTTACATCCGTGTAGCGTGTGTCCTTATAATAAAGGTCATTGGGAGCGAAAAGAAACCCGTCAGTTTACACCAATTTCTTTATAGCAATATTTTTTTTTATATCACTTTCCAGTTGTCTCAAGGTGTGAATATTATTTGGAAGAAATGCTCTCGTAAAAATCTGAAATACAGGTAGGGGAGCTGTAATCTAGAATGCTCAGAGTTTTCCGGATAATTTTACTGTAATTTGGATCTTCATTAGTGATGGGCGAATTTGGGGCATTTCGCTTCGCTGGAAAAATCGAGAATTTTCAGCAAAATTCGCGAAACGGCAGAAAATTTCTCGAAACTGCTCTGGCGTCTCGTTTTTTATGCCTGCGTCCATTCTTTTTCTGACGCCGGTGAATTTTTGTGGCGGTTTCGCGAATCGCGGGATAAATTCGCCCATCACTAATCTTCATACATTAAAGGGGTGGTCATCCTTTAAGTTAACTTTTAGCATGTTATAAAATGGCTAATTCCAAGAAACTTTTCCATTGGCTATCATTTAGTTTTCGAGTTATTTGCCTTCTTTTTCTGACTCTGTACAGTTTTAAAATGGGGGTCACTGACCCCATCAAAAAGCAAATGCTCTGTAAGGCTACAAATGTATTGTTATTGCTACTTTTTATTACTCCTCTTTCTATTCAGGCCTCTCCTATTCATATTCCAGTCTCTTATTCAAATCAATGCATGGTTACTAAGGCAAATTGGACCCTAGCAACCAGATGGCTGAAACTGCAAACTGGAGAGCTGCTGAATAAAAAGCTAAATAAGTCAAAAACCACAAATAATAAAAAATGAAAACCAATTCCAAATGGCCTCAGAATATCAATCTCTACATCATACTTACAATTAATTTAAAGGGGAACAACCCATTTAAGTCTGCTAGAGAATCATGTAAACATTAAATAAACCCAATAGGCTGGTTTTGCCTCCAATAAGGATTAATTATATCTTAGTTGGGTTAGTGCAAGCTACTGTTTTATTATTACACAGAAAAAGGAAATCATTTTTAAAAATTTGGATTATTTGGATAAAATGGAGACTATGGGAGACGGTCATTCTGTAATTTAGAGCTTTCTGGATAACGGTTACCATATAATGGATCCCATACGTGTCTAGAATAGATACAATACAATATTCTGAGAGAGTTAAACCTGAGCTGGAATCACATATAGGTGGCTAGGAAGAATCAATCCATTAAAGGTTTGGTTCAGTAACTTTTAGTATGTTATAGAATGGTGAACTCTAAGCAACTTTTCCATTGGTCTTCATTATTTTTTTTTTTTATAGTTTTTTAATTATTTGCCTTCTTCTTCTGACTCTTCCCAGGTTTCAAATGAAGGTCACTGACCCCATCTAAAAAACAAATGCTCTGTAAGGCTACAAATGTATTGTTATTGTTACTTTTTATTACTCCTCTTTCTATTCAGGCCTCTCCTATTCATATTCCAGTCTCTTATTCAAATCAGTGCATGGTTGCTAGGGGAATTTGGACCATAGCAACCAAATTGCTGAAATTGCAAACTGAAGAGCTGCTGAATAAAAAGCTAAATAACTCAAAAACCACAAATAATAACAAATGAAAACCAATTGCAAATTGTCTCAAAATATCCCTCTCTACATCATACTAAGGGGCAGATTTATCGAATAAAAAAAAATTCTCAAAATTCGAATAAAAAAGGACCAACCGAAATGTATTAAAAAAATCTACGTTTTTTTTCTGGTGAATAGACCGTTTTCGTTCGAATTCGAGTTGTATGAATCTAAGTAACATCATATTGGATTCGAAGTTTTTTCTAAATAAAACTTAGTCCACCAATTGACTTCATAGAGGTTTTAGGAGTTCCCCCATAGGCTAAAACAGCAATTCGGCAGATTTCAGGTGGTGACGTTTTAAAGAGACAGCACATGATACATTTCGATATTCGAATTTTTTCATTTTTTATCAAATTTGAATCTACTTTGGACTATTACCTAGTCAAAGTACACACAAAATAGCTTGAAATTAGATTTTTTTTTACCGGTAATTTGAATTTTCACTTCGACCTTTGATAAATCTGCCCCTAAAAGTTTATTTAGAGGTATTCTATTGCACCTCTATTTTCAATGGAGGAGACAGAGGGGTCGGTGAACCAAAGAGCCATTGGAATATCAGTTGGAAGAGCCGCAGAGGAAGGTGAGTAGTCAAAAAAACCCATAAGATAAATGTCTTTATTCTCGCTGTCATTATATAAGAACAGCTCTATAGTGCGCTTCCTCCTTATTGTGTGATACAATCATTTTCTTTTCTCATGTACAATAGAAACCACAACAAAAGGCTCAGAGGTGATTCAGTGATACGCTGGCCGACATGCACTGGCTGGTTAATGATCTATATTGGGGCGAGACTCATGATTTATAACCTCATTATTTCCTATGGTATATAACATTGCCCTGACATATACAGCAAAAAAAAAACACACAAAAATCACAGAAACCACTTGTCCCGCGGATATAAAAACCACACCAGATGCCTCATATCACTGGAAACCCCAAAGCAGCCCTATAAATTGCCAGACTGACCGAGCGCAGTTTAGTAGCATTAGCCCCATTCATACACAGGAGCAGAGAAGCGGCAGGAGCACAATGAACCCAATCCCATCCCTGGTAAGTATTGATACCCCTGCAGCCCATCATGCTTCTTCCCCTTTAAATTTACTTTTCGTATGATGTAGCGAGGTTTATTCTGAGACAATTTGCAATTGGTTTATATTTTTTATTATCTGCGGTTTTTTGAGTTATTTAGCTTT
The DNA here is from genome assembly GCA_038501925.1 of Xenopus petersii. Taxonomy (NCBI): domain Eukaryota; kingdom Metazoa; phylum Chordata; class Amphibia; order Anura; family Pipidae; genus Xenopus; species Xenopus petersii. The sequence continues at coordinate 8,732,356 of CM076680.1, forward strand.
TTATTCAGCAGCTCTCCAGTTTGTAATTTCAGCCATCTGGTTGCTAGGGTCCAAATAACCCTAGCAACCATGCTCTGATTTGAATAAGAGACTGGAATATGAATAGGAGAGGCCTGAATAGAAAGATGAGTCATAAAAAGTAGCAATAACAATATATTTGTAGCCTTACGGAGCCTTTGTGTTTAAGATGGGGTCAGTGACCCCCATTTGAAAGCTGGAAAGAGTCGGAAGAAGAAGGCAAATAATTCAAAAAACTATAAAAAGGAACAAATGAAGGGCAATGAAAAAGTTTCTTAGAATTAGCCATTCTATGACATACTTAGGGGCAGATTTATCAAGGGTCGAATTTCGAAGTACTGGGAGTTTTTTTTTTAATTCCATAACTTCGAAATTCGCAGAAAAAAAGACCAACTGAAATGTATTAAAAAAATCGAAGTTTTTTTCTGTGGGTAAATAGGCTGCATTTGAATTGTTCCATTTGAAGGAAGATCGTATTCAATCTACTTCCATTCAAAGTTTTTTCAAAGTCCACCAATTGACTCCAAATGGGTTCTAGGAGGTCCCCCATAGGCTAAAACAGCAATTCGGCAAGTTTTAGATGGCAAATGGTCGAAGTCGAAGTTTTAAAGAGATCGTACATAAATAAAAAAAATTCGATATTCAAATAGTCTAATTTTTTTAAATTTGGATCGAATTTTGGCCTATTTGATAGTCGAAGTACACAAAAATAGCTTGATCTTCGGATTTTTTTTACTTCGACCCTTGATAAATCTGCCCCTAAAAGTTAACGTAAAGGTGAACCACCCCTTTAATCCTATCGGACTATTTAACTTCAATCTGCCACGGCAAAATGACAAATAATTTGTTTAAGGTTCATCTACTGTAATTACCTCTCCTAGGTGCAAACTACTTTGACGTTTTTTTTTTTTTAATAACAGTTTATCAGGACTCACTCGTATATACAAACAATAACAAAGTAAGAAAGCATCCAACTTGTTATTAAATTGCTCACATTATGGCAAGAAATCTTTTTAGCTCAAATAAACGTATAACATAATTCTGCTTTGTTTATAAGGGGATGATCTCGCAAAATAGACGTTTTAGTAGCTCTCATATATACATAAGTACAAAATTAAAGGGGTTGTTCACTTTTAAATTAACCTTTAGTATGATGTAGAGAGGGATATTCTGAGACAATATGTTATTGGTTTTATTTTTTTATTATTTGTGGTTTTTGAGTTATTTAGATTTTTATTCAGCAGCTCTCCAGTTTGTAATTTCAGCCATCTGGTTGCTAGGGTCCAAATTATCCTGGCAACCATGCACTGATTTGAATAAGAGACTGGAATATGAATAGGAGAGGCCTGAATAGAAAGAGGAGTAATAAAAAGTAACAATAACAATACATTTGTAGCCTTACAGAGCGTTTGTTTTTTAGATGGGGTCAGTGACCCCCATTTGAAAGCTGGAAAGAGTCAGAAGAAGAAGGCAAATAATTAAAAAATGATTAAAGGGCTGGTTCACCATCAAACAACTAGTTGTTTTCAGATAGATCACCAGAAATAACGACTTTTTACAATTACTTTCTATTTTCTATGTGTCACCGTTTTTCTAATACTGAAGTGTAAAGTGTCATTTTTCACCTTCTAAAGCAGTTCTGGGAAGGGGGGTCGCCGACCCTGTAAACTGTTCTAAATTGATACATTTAGTTGATACATTTCTTATCTTTGTCCCTGCTGAGCAGAATCTCTGGGTTTCATTACAGGCAGCTGTTAGAATTGATACAATAGTCGCTAATACTCCAGAGATGCTGCTGAGAAATGGATCAACTTAGGGGGCATATTTATCAAGGGTCGAAATTCAAATTAAAAAAGACCAACCGAAATTAAGTCAAAGTTTTTTATTGGTCGAATAGGTCCGTATTCAAATTCGAATCGTTCGACTCAATGGAATATCGCATTCAATCGAATTCGATTCAAAGTTTTTCCACAAAAAAACTTTTCAAAGTCCACCAATTGACTCCAAATAGGTTCTAGGTGGTCCCCCATAGGCCAAAACAGCAATTTTTCAGGTTTTAGATGGCGAATGGTCGAAGTTGAATTTTTAAAGAGACAGTACATAATTTTGAAAATTCTAATTTTCACATTTTTTACAAATTCAAATCGAATTTGGACTATTCCCTAGTCGAAGTACACAAAAAATAGCTCGAAATTCGAATTATTTTCATTCGAAAATTCCCCTCGACCTTTGATAAATCTGCCCCTAAATGTTGCAAAATTGTGAGACAAGGACATTCAGCTTTAAACTTAAATTCAACATTCAACTTTAAATATAAAAAATGAAGACCAATTGAAAAGTTGCTTAGAGTTAGCCATTCTATAACAGACTAAAAGTTAACTTAAAGGGCATCTAAAGTCTAAAATAGAATTAGGCTAGAAATGCTGTATTTTGTATACTAAATATGAACATGAACTGCAACACAAGCCTATTTAAACAAATGATTTATGCTTTCAAAGTTGGCTACAGGGGGTCACCATCTTGTAACTTTGTTATACATCTTTGCAAGACTAAGACTGTGCACATGCTCAGTGTGGTCTGGGCTGCTTAGGGATCATAATAAACAAAGCTGATTAAGTTCTACATGGGAAGTAAGACGGGGGCTCCCCCTGCTGTTCATAAGTATGATTGTTTCCCTGCAGAGCAGTTAGGGACCGTCTGACAATTCCTATCCACAGCAGTAAATGAAGGGAGAATTTCACTGCATACAGTCAGGTTTCTTATAAAAACAGTACATATTTTTTAATTAAAGTATATTGGAGATAGGTTTCTTTTTCATTAAAGAGAGGAAAAATGGGAATTTATTTGTTTGCCTTTACCTGCCCTTTAAAGGTGACCCACCCCTTTAAAATGATATGTAAATGGAATTGCCATTGACAGCAGGAACTTTGTGGCTGTTTATTATGTTTGTATGGCAGTTGTGACTCCTGAAACCATTCAGAAGAAGCTGACCTTTTGCAAAGAATGGGAACCCGTGAATGGGGGCCAATGGATCAACAAACACTGCTGTAAAACCAGTTTTTGGCTGGAGATCCTGGAGATCTGTAGATTTTTCTTTGGTTCAAGTTCTGTTTGGGTCTCCCCCTTAGCTTAGAACAAGGTGACAATGAAAACAATGTTGTGTTTGCAATTCAGCGATGATCAATAGTAACAATTATATAGACAGTGAATAATTGGTCTCTCCAAATTGTGCCCTATTCTTTTGGGCTTCCTGGAGTATCTTAAAGGGATACTGTCATGGGGAAAAAAAAATTCAAAATGAATCAGTTAATAGTGCTGCTCCAGCAGAATTCTACACTGAAATTCATTTCTCAAAAGAGCAAAAAGATTTTTTTACATTCAATTTTGAAATCTGACATGGGGCTAGACATATTGTGAATTTCCCAGCTGCCCCAAGTCATGTGACTTGTGCTCTGATAAACTTCAATCACTCTTTACTGCTGTACTGCAAGTTGGAGTGATATCACCCCCTCCCTTTCCCCCCCAGCAGCCAAACAAAAGAACAATGGGAAGGTAACCAGATAACAGCTCCCTAACACAAGATAACAGCTGCCTGGTAGATCTAAGAACAACACTCAATAGTAAAAACCCATGTCCCACTGAGACACATTCAGTTACATTGAGAAGGAAAAACAGCAGCCTGCCAGAAAGCATTTCTCTCCTAAAGTGCAGGCACAAGTCACATGACCAGGGGCAGCTTGGAAATTGACAAAATGTCTAGCCCCATGTCAGATTTCAAAATTGAATATAAAAAAATCTGTTTGCTCTTTTGAGAAATGGATTTCAGTGCAGAATCCTGCTGGAGCAGCACTATTAACTGAAAAAAACATGTTTTCCGATGACAGGATCCCTTTAAAGAGCCAAAAGCCACCTACCCACATCTTGCCCTAACAGGACATCAGAATGGGATCCTCGAGTCACTACTCTTTGGACACTTAGGGAATCAGTACTTTGCAGCCTAAACAAGTGCAGAAACCTGTGAACTCTCCCATGAATACATCACTGCCTGCAGTCAGTAGCACTGTATTCATGAGGGGTAAGAGGGGGAGGCAGGTAGGCCTAGAACATGCTCTTTTGGATCACATTACTTCTTCTCATACATTACAACAGGGAAAGCGTAAATTTGAATCCATATTTCTTCATTTCTCCCCAGGTCTATATCATGCTGATAGCCTCTGCCCATGCCCATGTACCCCACAGAGACTGCAAGCTGCCACTTGATGCCAATTTCCCTCCGGTAGTGAAAGCCAGCATGGGCAGCAGCGGGCAAATTCGGAGCCTACGGATTGAGATGAGTAACCGCTCTCTGTCGCCTTGGGACTATATGTAAGTCAAGTTGCACAAAAATAAATGTTTATTTCTACAGTTACCATAACTTTATCCTTTATTCACAACTGTATTTGTATATGGAACATTTTATACAGACCATTGCTTATATATAATTACTACCGTATATACTCGAGTATAAGCCGTCCCGAGTATAAGCCGAGGTACCTAATTTTACCTCCAAAAACTGGGAAAGCCTATTGACTCGAGTATAAGCCGAGGGTGAGAAATGCAGCAGCTTCTGGTAAGTTTCAATCTCGTTTTTGGATGACTATTCTTAGGCGCCGGCTACTATTCTAAGGCACCGGCGAATATTCTTAGGCGCCGGCGACCGTTTTGGCGCTTGACCCGAGTATAAGCCGAGGTAGAGTTTTTCAGCATATTTGGGGGGCTGAAAAACTCGGCTTATACTCGAGTATATACGGTATGTGTTGCTTCTTTAGTCTTTCCCATTGCCCCTTCCCTGCTTAACTACTTGTTTCCCTGCCTCATGCTGCAACACTTTCCTGCCCAAATCCTGCCGGTTGTTGCCAGTACATGGCTGCCCCAAACCCCTCCAGATGGACTAGGGTTCTTAGAGAATGTCCTGCTAAATAATCAACATTACATTAAATGTATATTATAATTATTCAAAGCTAATTGCTAATTAGTAGCTTACAACCAAATTTCCTTTAAAATATGATTAGATTCACGCAATATATATAAATGTACTGACACCATCTCTTCTCCGCTTGCCCACAGCAATGACGAGGATAACAACAGGTACCCCAGTATCATTTATGAAGCTAAATGCCGTCATGTCGGCTGTCTGGACTCACAGGGTAACATGGACCCGAGGGTAAATTCCATCCCCATCAAACAGGAAATTCTGGTTCTGCGCCGGGAGATGATCGGCTGCACCTCAAGTTTCAGGCTGGAGAAGAAGATGATCACTGTTGGTTGTACCTGTGTGCGGCCTATTGTCCACAATCTTATATCATATAATGAGCCTTGAGAAATGTTGCTGATCAAACATGACATATATACAGTGTAGCATTTTGTGTAGCAGTGTTTACTGCCACGCATTCAGGCATTCGTTTAAAATTATATTTATTAGTATAATTATTGTTTTTATTTTTTATATATGTATAAGAATATTTTAAGAATCCAATAAACAAAATGAAAAAATAAAATGTTTTATAAATAAGTGACTGTGGATGAAGTTGAGAAGGGATAGCAGGTATAGTAGGGAGAGATAGTGCCTTTAGTAACAGTGGATAATAGTCTCTGGGAAGGGAGTGTGACTGTGGGATAGCAGGTATAGTAGGGAGAGATGGTGCCTTTAGTAACAGTGTGATAATAGTCTCTGGGAAGGGAGTGTGACTGTGGGATAGTAGGTATAGTAGGTATAGTAGGAGAGATGGTGCCTATAGTAACAGTGGATAATAGTTTCTGGGATAGCAGGTATAGTAGGGAGAGATGGTTCCTATAGTAACAGTGGGATAATAGTCTCTGGGAAGGGAGTGTGACTGTGGGATAGCAGGTATAGTAGGGAGAGATGGTGCCTATAGTAACAGTGGATAATAGTCTCTGGGAAGGGAGTGTAATTGTGGGATAGCAGCTATAGTAGGGAGAGATGGTGCCTATAGTAACAGTGGGATAATAGTCTCTGGGAAGGGAGTGTAATTGTGGGATAGCAGGTATAGTATGGAGAGATGGTGTCTATAGTAACAGTGGGATAATAGTCTCTGGGAAGGGAGTGTGACTGTGGGATAGCAGGTATAGTAGGGAGAGATGGTGTCTATAGTAACAGTGGGGTAATAGTCTCTGGGAAGGGTGTGTGACTGTGGGATAGCAGGTATAGTAGGGAGAGATGGTGCCTATAGTAACAGTGGGATAATAGTCTCTGGGAAGGGAGTGTGACTGTGGGATAGCAGGTATAGTAGGGAGAGATGGTGCCTATAGTAACAGTGGATAATAGTCTCTGGGAAGGGAGTGTGACTGTGGGATAGCAGGTATAGTAGGGAGAGATGGTGTCTATAGTAACAGTGGATAATAGTCTCTGGGAAGGGAGTGTGACTGTGGGATAGCAGGTATAGTAGGGAGAGATGGTGCCTATAGTAACAGTGGGATAATAGTCTCTGGGAAGGGAGTGTGACTGTGGGATAGCAGGTATAGTAGGGAGAGATGGTGTCTATAGTAACAGTGGATAATAGTCTCTGGGATGGGAGTGTGACTGTGGGATAGCAGGTATAGTAGGGAGAGATGGTGCCTATAGTAACAGTGGATAATAGTCTCTGGGAAGGGAGTGTGACTGTGGGATAGCAGGTATAGTAGGGAGAGATGGTGCCTATAGTAACAGTGGATAATAGTCTCTGGGAAGGGAGTGTGACTGTGGGATAGCAGGTATAGTAGGGAGAGATGGTGTCTATAGTAACAGTGGGATACTAAGCACCATTCAGCCTAAAACTTCAAAAAAATGTCAATTTTGGAGAAAACCATAGAGCTTATGTAGCAGTATCTGCATTGGATCAGCTGATCACCTCTGGCCCATGGAGGAAGGTAATTGGTTATCATAGTTGTGTGCACAAAGAGTTGACTAGGCACAATGAGTGCGGGTGGCGTGTTCACGGCCTCACTGAAATGCTGAATTCTCTTTTTATTTTAGGAAGTGGGTTTTGAGGAGAAGAAAAAGTTGAGTGAGATACAGTATCAGCTTATGTAGAGGTGGGTGCAGTATTCTTAGATCTTTTAGGAAACTACAGCTCCAAATGGATCATAGGGCTTGTTTACTATGGGGATCAGTGCAAGTGAAGAAAATCTAAGGGGGTCAGAACTGCAGGCTTATAGTACATACCCTAAGCTATGGTTCTTTATCCACAGCATGGTGCAAATTGTGCTTGGGGACTTGCACCAGGTTGGAAATATGGAACACAGTTCCGAGCACAGTAAGTGAGTAAGTAAGCCCTGTATTTAACAGCACATGCTCTTATAGTGTCGGACTGGCCCACCGGGATACCAGGAAAACTCCCAGTGGGCCCAGGTGTCAGTGGTGTCCCTCCTGCTTCTAAACATTTTGCCTATTTCATAGTCATTATCAATTTCTATGAGAACAAAGAAGCTAAATATAATATTAATATATCATAGTATGTAAAGAAAAGAGACTAGGAGAATAGAGGTTTATGAGGTTGAGGAGAGGAAGAATAATAGAACTGAGAGTGGGCCCCTGGTATAAGGATTTTGGGTGGGCCCCTGGTGTCCCAGTCCAACACTGTGCTCTAAGCAGGAATTACGGGCAGAGGTGCTTGTTCCTTGCTCTATGGAAAGGACATGGCAAGAAATCAGGTCAAGGAGTAAAGAGTAATTACTGAGATGTATGCACAAAGTCACCAAAGACTCATCATGAGTGAGCTACATCTTCAAAACCTTTATGGTGCCATACTGAATTCAATTATCCATATAATTTATAGTAGGGGGTACATTATCCCTTATAATACATGAGTGATACTCAGAGTTCCCTGTATAACTCAGCCTGCAGCCTTGTGCCTTTATATGGTCACAGAACAACCCCTCAGTGACTTCTAATATCCTTATCATTTACAGTAGGGGGTACATTATCCCTTATAATACATGAGTGATACTCAGAGTTCCCTGTATAACTCAGCCTTCAGACTTGTGCCTTTATATGGTCACAGAACAACCCCTCAGTGACTTCTAATATCCTTATTATTTACAGTAGGGGGTACATTATTCCTTATAATACATGAGTGATACTCAGATTTCCCTTTATAACTCAGCCTGCAGCCTTGTGTCTTTATATGGTCACAGAACCCCTCAGTGACTTTTAATATCCTTATCATTTACAGTAGGGGTACATTATCCCTTATAATACATGAGTGATACTCAGAGTTCCCTGTATAACTCAGCCTGCAGCCTTGTGCCTTTATATGGTCACAGAACAACCCCTCAGTGACTTCTAATATCCTTATCATTTACAATAGGGGGTACATTATCCCTTATAATACATGAGTGATACTCAGAGTTCCCTGTATAACTCAGCCTGCAGCCTTGTGCCTTTATATGGTCACAGAACAACCCCTCAGTGACTTCTAATATCCTTATCATTTACAGTAGGGGGTACATTATCCCTTATAATACATGAGTGATACTCAGAGTTCCCTGTATAACTCAGCCTGCAGCCTTGTGCCTTTATATGGTCACAGAACAACCCCTCAGTGACTTCTAATATCCTTATCATTTACAGTAGGGGGTACATTATCCCTTATAATACATGAGTGATACTCAGAGTTCCCTGTATAACTCAGCCTGCAGCCTTGTGCCTTTATATGGTCACAGAACAACCCCTCAGTGACTTCTAATATCCTTATCATTTACAGTAGGGGGTACATTATCCCTTATAATACATGAGTGAAACTCAGAATTCCATGTCCTGTATTACTGAGCCTGCAGCCTTGTGCATTTATATGGGCATAGAATGTGAAGCTTATATCACCGAGAATAGGAAACACTGGCACTCAAGGCGTGTTTTTTTGCGAATGAATTGCAGGGTTAACCCTTGCTGTTTATTAGTGCGAACGTGCGATGTTTCAGGGCAAGCCCCTTTATCAAGCATGCCAAACAACTTTAGTGCAGACAATAAATGCAGTGATCAATTGAAATAATTTGCATAAACAATTGGCAAGAACTAGGTGTCCATGGTGTAGTCCAATAGGAAAAAAAAAACAATGAAAAAAACAAAAAAGTCCCATGATATAATGTCCAAATATAAAAGGTCGTCCTTGAACCAAATCCTCAAAAAATTCAGTTAAAACCAATTGCTGAATTTTGCAGTTTAGATAATCGTCCCAAGCGTATGGGAAAAAGACCTAGAAAGATAAAAAAATTGAAACAAAATAGCCAGGCCCAGTCTGTTATCTAAACAAGTGACAAGTTACAAAGTAATATTTACATACTAACAAACTAGTCCTTTTGTTTCAAAGTGAAGTATATTACCTGTCCCTGTAGTATAATATCAATGCAGTTTTTATCTTATCTGTAGATAAACACAAAGGTAAGTAACAGCCAATGCAATAAGGATTCCTAAAAAAATTCATAAAAAACAGGACAAATTGTATTCCTCATTAAGGCCCTTAGTGCTCCTGGATTGGAGAAGCCAAATCCAATAGAATTCTCTCTGGAGCAACAGACGTTTTAAATCCTGACCTTGCCTGGCTCTAACCTTTTCCTATTCGTTATTTTGGGGTGGCCGTACCCTCCTACACTGGAGAGAAGGTAAGGGTGTGCGCTTCTTCACCTATATCCAGTCTAAAGCTTATATCACAGCAAATAATAGTTTAAACTCTTTTGCTGATAGAAAAGTTGAGTGATGGTTACGTGGGGGCAGATGTATCAAGGGTCGAATATCGAGGGTTAATTAACCCTCGATATTCGACTAGGAATTGAAATCCTTCGAGTTCGAATATCGAAGTCGAAGGATTTAGCGCAGAAAATTCGATCGAACAATCAAAGGATTATTCCTTCGATCGAACGATTAAATCCTTCGAAACGAACGATTCGAAGGATTTTAATCCAACGATCGAAGGAATAGCCTTCGATCAAAAAAACTTAGGCAAGCCTATGGGGACCCTCCCCATAGGCTAACATTGACTTCGGTAGCTTTTATCTGCCGAACTAGGGGGTCGAAGTTTTTTTTAAAGAGACAGTACTTCGACTATCCATTCGATGGTCGAAGAAGCCCAAAAAACACTTCGAAATTCAAAGTTTTTTTACTTCGAATTCTTCACTCGAATTTAGTGAATCGGCCCCTAAGTGTTGCATTTGAAGCTTCCAAATCAGCAAATATAGTCAGAGTGCTAAACGCTGATCTATACCAAAGTGTAAAATTACAAAAGAATTGCATTTCATGTTCCTGTTTTGCAATATTACATAACTGAGTATTATGCTTAATAAGGGGTTTGCATAAGCTGGCCTTGAGAGCGAGACACCAATCGGTACTTAGAAGTTTAAGCTGCATCCAATAAGAATATTAGCATGTAGTTGTGCAATATCACCAATCCATTATAAATATGTGCGCAATTTTGTAGAGTCAGAAGATACAACTGTGTAACAAACAACGTTTCTGTGAATGAACCTCTTCTGCGCTCCAGTTTTATCCTGAAAGGGACTGTTTTCTCATTGGTAAGCTATTTACCTATACCTACCTTGACAGGGTAAGTCAATAATATTCCTGTTGCTAGGTGTACATTATCCCTTATAATACACAAAAAACATGAATATCTGGTTAATTATAGCCTTATAAACAGTGAGTTCTGATGTCATCAGTTATAAACGGTGAGTTCTGATGTCATTTCTGTCACTTGACTCACTGAAAAATGTGTATTATAATAAATAAAGTACCACCAGTTGCAAAATATTAGGATATTAGAAGTTGCCTCGGAGTTCCATGACCTTCGGCCTCGTGTTTTTATATGGTCATGAAACTCCTTGGTAACTAATAATATCCTTATATTTTACAAGAGGGGGTACTTTATTCACTATATAATACATGAGTGATACTCAGAGTTCCCTGTATAACTCAGCCTGCAGCCTTGTGCCTTTATATGGTCACAGAACAACCCCTCAGTGACTTCTAATATCCTTATCATTTACAGTAGGGGGTACATTATCCCTTATAATACATGAGTGATACTCAGAGTTCCCTGTATAACTCAGCCTGCAGCCTTGTGCCTTTATATGGTCACAGAACAACCCCTCAGTGACTTCTAATATCCTTATCATTTACAGTAGGGGGTACATTATCCCTTATAATACATGAGTGATACTCAGAGTTCCCTGTATAACTCAGCCTGCAGCCTTGTGCCTTTATATGGTCACAGAACAACCCCTCAGTGACTTCTAATATCCTTATCATTTACAGTAGGGGGTACATTATACCTTATAATACATGAGTGATACTCAGAGTTCCCTGTATAACTCAGCCTGCAGCCTTGTGCCTTTATATGGTCACAGAACAACCCCTCAGTGACTTCTAATATCCTTATCATTTACAGTAGGGGGTACATTATCCCTTATAATACATGAGTGATACTCAGAGTTCCCTGTATAACTCAGCCTGCAGCCTTGTGCCTTTATATGGTCACAGAACAACCCCTCAGTGACTTCTAATATCCTTATCATTTACAGTAGGGGGTACATTATCCCTTATAATACATGAGTGATACTCAGAGTTCCCTGTATAACTCAGCCTGCAGCCTTGTGCCTTTATATGGTCACAGAACAACCCCTCAGTGACTTCTAATATCCTTATCATTTACAGTAGGGGGTACATTATCCCTTATAATACATGAGTGATACTCAGAGTTCCCTGTATAACTCAGCCTGCAGCCTTGTGCCTTTATATGGTCACAGAACAACCCCTCAGTGACTTCTAATATCCTTATCATTTACAGTAGGGGGTACATTATCCCTTATAATACATGAGTGATACTCAGAGTTCCCTGTATAACTCAGCCTGCAGCCTTGTGCCTTTATATGGTCACAGAACAACCCCTCAGTGACTTCTAATATCCTTATCATTTACAGTAGGGGGTACATTATCCCTTATAATACACGAGTGATACTCAGAGTTCCCTGTATAACTCAGCCTGTAGCCTTGTGCCTTTATATGGTCACAGAACAACCCCTCAGTGACTTCTAATATCCTTATCACTTACAGTAGGGGGTACATTATCCCTTATAATATATGAGTGATACTCAGAGTTCCCTGTATAACTCAGCCTGCAGCCTTGTGCCTTTATATGGTCACAGAACAACCCCTCAGTGACTTCTAATATCCTTATCATTTACAGTAGGGGGTACATTATCCCTTATAATACATGAGTGATACTCAGAGTTCCCTGTATAACTCAGCCTGCAGCCTTGTGCCTTTATATGGTCACAGAACAACCCCTCAGTGACTTCTAATATCCTTATCATTTACAGTAGGGGGTACATTATCCCTTATAATACATGAGAGATACTCAGAGTTCCCTGTATAACTCAGCCTGCAGCCTTGTGCCTTTATATGGTCACAGAACAACCCCTCAGTGACTTCTAATATCCTTATCACTTACAGTAGGGGGTACATTATCCCTTATAATATATGAGTGATACTCAGAGTTCCCTGTATAACTCAGCCTGCAGCCTTGTGCCTTTATATGGTCACAGAACAACCCCTCAGTGACTTCTAATATCCTTATCACTTACAGTAGGGGGTACATTATCCCTTATAATATATGAGTGATACTCAGAGTTCCCTGTATAACTCAGCCTGCAGCCTTGTGCCTTTTTATGGTCACAGAACAACCCCTCATTGACTCCTAATATCCTTATCATTTACAGAAGGGGGTTTGATGCAATTATATAACTGATACAACGTCTCTTGTTGAGGATACATTGCGTGCAGTACATTACACTTTGCTGTGTCCTATTTATGAAGTGCAATGTTTTATATAAAACTTCTAGGAAATTATCATTCAGCCTTTCTCATGTTACCACACCAGAAGCCATGCTGTATTATTTCAACCAAATCTATCCATCCCCGTGACCCAGTTATGCAGCAAAAGCCTCAATATGCAAATCGGTGACCCAATTTTTTCCCCTCAGGCGATATTCAAGGTGTTTTATTAATGACTTATTCCACAAAGTCTGACTTCTAATCATGGTGACAGTTTTTCCCACTCTAAAATTTTGAATATACCAGAACCTTATTTTCTTTTTATTTTAAGACTTCTACTCAGGCGCTAACATGTTTGAGAAAAGACATTCTTCCATGGTAAGTCTTCTCTCTTTAGTGAAGCTTCATTGGGTCAGGGACATGGCACGTGGACTTTGTAGCAGGGACTTCATGTAGGGAGAAGTCTGAAAATTCTGTCCAAGTACAATCATTGAGCTTAAAACTCATGTAGGGAGGTCATGACCCATGAAATATTGGCCTCCCATATGGGCTGTGGGTACAGGGAAGATACTGTAGGTCTTGTTGAGTTTGTTAGGTTCAGAAGAACATAAATATGGTGTTCCCCCAAATTCTCAATGCAGAACTAGAGTTCTTGGTGGGGAAATACACCCAAATTGTAGCTCTCAATATAAGGGAAACTTTATTTGTAAGAGGGGATTCTTCATCAGGTGAGGGGCTTCCCCATCTCTGGAAGGAGGTTCTGTGTAGACAAGCAGTCAGGGCCGGTCAGGTTTGGGTTTCAATAGAGGTTCCCCATTCAAAAAGGGTTGCCTTATTAAAGTTAGTGGGGGATCCTACAGGTTCAACAGGTGGAAGGTGAAGGTAGAGAGGAGATATTGGCAGCCCATAATTGATTTAAAGGGATACTGTCATGGAAAAAAAAATGTTATCTTTCAAAACACGTCAGTTAATAGTGCTGCTCCAGCAGAATTCTGCACTGAAATCCATTTCTCAAAAGGGCAAACAGATTTTTTTATATTCAATTATGAAATGTGACATGGGGCTAGACATATTGTCAGTTTTGCAGCTGTCCCCAGTCATGTGACTTGTGCTCTGATAAACTTCAGTCACTCTTTACTGCTGTACTGCAAGTTGGAGTGATATTACCCCCCTGCCTCCCCCCCTCCAGCAGCAACAGAACAATGGGAAGGTAACCAGATAGCAGCTCCCTAAAGGTGGCCATACACAGGGATATCTGCTCGTTTGGTGATGTGACTAAATGAGAGGATCTCTCCCCGATATACCCACATTGAGCTGGGCAATATCGGGCTGATCCAATCGTGGGCTCTAGGGCCCAATGATCGGATCAGAATGGAGGCCATACAGCGATATGGTCAGATCGACAAACAAATGCGGCTTTCAGCTAGATATCGATTGGGGACACACGTCGGATGGCCCCACACGGGCCAATAAGCTGCTAACTCGCTCTCTCTCTGCAGCTTTTATTGGCCCGAGTATGGGGCCTTAATAAAAGATAACAGCTCCCTGGTAGATCTAAGAACAGCACTCAGTAGTAAAATCCAGGTCCCACTGAGACACATTCAGTTAAATTGCCAGAAAGCAATTCCAACCTAAACTGCTGGCTCTTTCTGAAATCACATGAGAGTGAATTATTTGCAGTGTAAACAGTGTCATTTAGAAATAAAAACTACATCATAAATAACATGACAGTATCCCTTTAAGGGAATCCACAAATGAAATATTTCCAAATGAAAGAAAGTTCTAAGCAAATTTCCAGCATACAAGTTATTTGTACATTGCTAGTGAGGGTAGTATCCGTCCCCTTTTGCACTGCTGGTTCTGCCTCTTGATGCAGCAAAAGTCAGCCTTGCCTGTAAGCAGTGCTGTGTTTTGGGCCAGTGCCTCATAGGAGATTTTTTTAAAAGAAAAAATGTATTTACCATATATGCACCATATAGGGCTACTCCCCTAAAACTGTCATCCTAGGCACTGGCCCCTAACTGCCTATATGTAAGTTAGAAACACCAGGGCACAGAATGGAATAGGACAGATAGATTCTGCTTTTCAATATAATAATAATGAACATTTGTAGTGAATTTAAAAAAATGGAAAATTGCTTAGAATTTACCCTTTTTGCTTGGGGGCACTATGCCCCAAATGTTTTAAAAGGCACTTAGTTTGCCCAGGAGCAGTAACCCATAGCAACCAATAAGATGTTTGCCTTTAAACAGGTGACCTGTAAATGGTACCTGCTGATTGGTTGCTATGGGTTTCTGCACCTGGGCATTTTATTACATCAGCCCATACGTAACTGCAGCAATTGTGTCATTTTTTCAAGCTGTAGGAAAAACAGCTGTTACTATTCTTATAAATGGCTTGTTTAATTGTCACCATTGCAGCTCCTGGTGACACTGGTATTGCTCATGGCTGCAACTGTCGTAAGCAAAAAATGCCCTTCCACCAAGGAAATGTTCAGATTTTCGCAAAATATAAGACTCAGAGTAAATTTCAGCAGCATCAAGCTGGAGAACACTGAATATGGACAGATGCACCTCCGCTCTATTTCTCCTTGGAACTACAGGTAAGTCACTCAGATCTGTCTAACTGAGCCCTGGGTACCCCTGGAACTATAGCAGGGTGACTGTTACCCCAATGTTTCTATATATCTGTAACCTTGTTATGAGCTAAGGGGGTCCAGTCTGAAGGCCAGTTAGGGGGAGATTTGGGGTGAGTGATTATTTGTACCCTGGGTACCCCTGGAACTATAGCAGTGTGACTGTTATCCCAATGTTTCTATATATCTGTAACCTTGTTATGAGCTAAGGGGCCCAGTCTGAAGGCCAGTTAGGGGGAGATTTGGGGTGAGTGATTATTTGAACCCTGGGTACCCCTGGAACTATAGCAGGGTGACACCCCAATGCTTCTATATATCTGTAACCTTGTTATGAGCTAAGGGGGTCCAGTCTGAAGGCCAGTTAGGGGGAGATTTGGGGTGAGTGATTATTTGAACCCTGGGTACCCCTGGAATTATAGCAGGGTGACACCCCAATGTTTCTATATATCTGTAACCTTGTTATGAGCTAAGGGGGGCCCAGTCTGAAGGTCAGTTAGGGGGAGATTTGGGGTGAGTGATTATTTGAACCCTGGGTACCCCTGGAACTATAGCAGGGTGACACCCCAATGTTTCTATATATCTGTAACCTTGTTATGAGCTAAGGGGGGCCCAGTCTGAAGGCCAGTTAGGGGGAGATTTGGGGTGAGTGATTATTTGTACCCTGGGTACCCCTGGAACTATAGCAGGATGACTGTTACCCCAAGGTTTCTATATATATCTGTAACCTTGTTATGAGCTAAGGGGGCCCAGTCTGAAGGTCAGTTAGGGGGAGATTTGGGGTGAGTGATTATTTGTGCCCTGGGTACCCCTGAAACTATAGCAGGGTGACACCCCAATGTTTCTATATATCTGTAACCTTGTTATGAGCTAAGGGGCCAGTCTGAAGGTCAGTTAGGGGGAGATTTGGGGTGAGTGCTTATTTGTGCCCTGGGTACCCCTGGAACTATAGCAGGGTGACTGTTACCCCAATGTTTCTATATATCTGTAACCTTGTTATGAGCTAAGGGGGCCCAGCCTGATATGAGCTGTTAAGGGTAAGGTTAGCACCTATGATTAAAAGAGAAGAGGGAGATTTAAATACAGTCCATTTGGAATACACTGCTTTAGAGCAACTGTCATAATGAAAAAGACACGACTTGCATTAAAGGGTAACTATACCGATGAGAAGATCTCGATAAAATTCGAAAGGCATTCCCCTGTACTGCACATGATTCTGTCGGTAGCTCTGCTGGCCTCACATGAATACAAATAATTTTTTTTATTTTGACAGCATTAACATGGATAACAAACGATTCCCTGCTGCCATTAACGTAGCCAGATGCCTTCATACCAACTGTTTGGATGCAGAGGGGAACACAGACTTCAGTCTCGTATCTGTCCCTATCCAACAGGAGATTTTTGTTCTGCGCAGGGAGGTGAAAGGCTGTTCCACGTGCTTCTGGCTGGAGAAGCAAACTGTCCCCGTGGGCTGCACATGTGTTAGGGCACACGTTCTACTCTGATCCGACAGCATGGAAACCAGCCGGCAGCGACTCAATATAGCTTGTGTCACTATACGGAAACTTTTTTCTTCTGAATGTTTTGAAAATTATAGATCACCTAGATGGACCTATTCTAAGCAACTTTCCAGTTGGTCTGTGTTCCTTTTATTGTTAATGTTTTGTTTTTTAAATCTAATTCTTTTGAGCCTGTAACTGAAAATTCGCTCTGGTTTTCTGGTTTTCTGGGTTACTGAATCTGGCAACCAAAATAACAGGCCTAAATGAAGACCAATTGCAGATTGTCTAAAAATACCAATTGTCCACTAAAAGTTGACTAACTCCCTGTAGAGTTGCCTATCCCTCTCCCCAACTGCAATACTAGGAACCCCTTAAATTTCCCTGTTTTCTGCTTTTTAGAACAAGGTAAGAAAATGGGGAGGTTTAGGAGGTCCCCGGTAATGCAATTCAGGAGATTGGGGAGGGGGCAAAACTATTATGAAGAGTTTAGTTGTTTTTTTAAGGCTGAGTGTGCTTCCAGTTCTGTAAACAAGTCCAGGGGTAGGACAACAGTCACATAGTTACAAAGTTAAATCAGGTTGATGAAAAGTTAAATCAAATGAAACCCAGCATCCATACATACACAAACTAACCCCTCCATACACTCACATAAATTCTATATACCCATACCTATACCAACTATAGAGTTTAGTATCACAATAGCCTTTGTATTATGTCTGTCCAAAAAATCATCCAAGTCCCTCTTATAGTCATTAACTGAATCAGCATCACAACATCACCCGGCAGTGCATTCCCCAACCTCACTGTCCTGACTGTGAAGAACCCCCTACTCTGTTCCTTTAAATGAAACTTCTTTTCCTCTAGTCTGAAGGGGAGGCCTCTGGTACGTGATTCTCTTTATGGGTAAAAAGGTCCCCTGCTATTTGTCTATAATGTCCTCTAATGTACTTGTAAAGTCTAATCATGTCCCCTCACAAGCGCCTTTTTTCCAGAGAAAACAACCCCAACCTTGTCAGTCTCCCCTCATAATTTAACTCTTCCCTCCCTCTAACCAGTTTAGTTGCACGTAGTCTCTGCACTCTCTCCAGCTCATTTATATCCCTCTTAAGGACTGGAGTCCAAAACTGCCCCCATACTCCAGATGAGGCCTCACCAGGGACCTATAAAGAGACAGAATTATGTTTCATCCCTTGAGTTAATTCCCTTTTTTATACAAGACAGAACTTTATTTGCTTTAGTAGCCACAGAATGACACTGCCCAGAATTAGACAACTTGTTATCTACAAAGACCCCTAGATCCTTCTCATTTAAGGAAACTCCCAACACACTGCCATTTAGTGTATAACTTGCATTTATATTATTTTTGCCAAAGTGCATAACCTGCATTTATCAACATTGAACCTCATTTTCCAGTTTGCTGCCCAGTTTTCCAGTTTAGACAAATCACTGTGCAAAGTGGCAGCATCCTGCATGGAACCTATAGTTCTGCACAATTTAGTCTCATCTGCAAAAATAGAAACAGTACTTTCAATGGCCACCTCCAGGTCATTAATAAACAACAACAACACTGGTCCAATTAGAAAATGTTCCATTTACCACCACTCTTTGTAGTCTATCTTTTAGCCAGTTCTCTATCCAGGTACAAATACTATGTTCCAGGCCAACATTCCTTAATTTAACCAGTAACCTTTTGTGTGGCACTGTATCAAATGCTTTAGCAAAGTAGATCACATCCACTGCCACCACAAAACCAAGGTTCCTGCTCACCTTCTCATAAAAAGAAATTAAAGGATGCACCTGCCAGTCAAAGCTGAGCACCTATCACAACCTGTGGTACAATGCAAGACCCACTGCTGACACATTACAGAGCAGAAAGCACACTCTGCATGGGGAAACACTGGCACAGGGGAAAGCAGGGACTCTATACAGTTATATGGTCTGTTCCAGTTCTTTTCCGGTGCAACTAGGATAAAATTGCTGAGCTGAGCGATGTGAATGAGTTTGTTTAGCACGATCTATTGTTCATTAACACTTTGAAATAATGCTTTAATTGCTATTAAATAATTATAATATTAATGAATATGATATCAATGATACATCTAATAAAATGCAACCTACGTATCATCCTTTTTTGTTTTTTTCGCCTGGTTACTTTTTAATGTATCATAGATACAATGTTGTGAAGACTCCCATGCCGAAACATGTTTTCCGAAATTCTCTAAAAGCCAAAAAAGAAGGCATTTGGGTGAGTAAGAGGCAGCACCGACTGTTAAAAATAAAACTTGAAAACCTATAGCAGACGGACTTGCTGGAAAGTTTGGTTTGATGACAGTTTATAACTTACACAGGTACTGACCTGTATTCTCTCTTGTTCTTTCTGTCAATTTCAGTAGTTGTCTCCCCCCCCTCCTTTTCGCTAATACCCCATGCGGGTCAGTTCTATGGTTTACTAAGGCAACACTAACGATGGATCTGCACGTTGGACATCTCTGATTTATGTTTATTCTTCCCCTTAGACAATGGCCTCAGTCTTTCTACACTGCCTGGGGCCCTTTAGGGAGCTAGCACATTAACCCACAAACCAATATGGAGCAGGCACTCAGGAAGGCAAAACTTCCACCAGGCAAATCAAATGTGAAAAAGTTTATTGTGTCAAACAGCCTGACGCGTTTCGTGTTCCAAACACTTAATCATAGGTATAAAGATAAACTTTGCAGCTTCTTAAATATATACAGGTATGAAATATGCAAATTATGGGAAGGCCATCTTCCATAGACTCCATTTTTTCCAAATAATCCAAATTTTTTTTCTCTATAATAATAAAACGGTAGCTTGTACTTGATCCCAGATATAATATATAATATCAATATAGCCATATATTGATCCACGATATAATTAATCCTTATTGGCAGCAAAACCAGCCTATTGGGTTTATTTCATGATTTTCTAGTAGACGTAAGGTATGAAGATCCGAATTATGGAAAGACCTCTTATCCAGAAAGCATTCTGGATAACAGGTCCCATACCTGTATGTACCACGTTGGGTCACTGCAGGTAATACTTGCTTTTTCACTCATACAGATTTTGGGGCAAATGTAATTTTGCCAATAACTCATAAACAAGTATGGGACCTGTTATCCAGAATGCTTGGGACCTGGGGTTTCCGGATAATGTATCTTTCCGTAATTTGGATCTTGTACAAGCTACTGTTTTATTATTACACAGAAAAAGGAAGTCATTTTTAAAAATATGGACTATTTGCTTAAAATTGAGTCTATGGGAGATGGCCTTTCATAATTCTGAGTTTTCTGGATATTAGGTTTCTGGACAACGGATCCCATACCTGTACATTCTTTTTGTGTACTGTATAAAAAATATATTTTATTTTTTGCTTAATCCAAAAACATGTTCAGTAGATTTTATTTGATGACCTAAATGAATTCTGATGAAGGAGTCAGCAGGTTTTATTGACCGGTGTATGCGTGCCTTAAAGGAGAAGGAAAGTTTAAAACTAAGTAAGCTTTATAAGAAAGGTCTATATAAATACACCAGTAAACCCTCAAAGTAATGCTGCTCTGAGTCCTCTGTCAAAAGAAACACCACATTTCTTTCCTTCTATTGTGTACTCATGGGCTTCTGTATCAGACTTCCTGTTTTCAGCTTAAACCTCCAGGGCTAGGGCTTGAGCATGCTCAGTTTGTTCCTCTCTCCCTCCTCCCCTCCTGCTGTAATCTGAGCCCAGAGCTATAAGTGAGCAGGGAGAGACTCAGGCAGGAAGTGATGTCAAACCAAGCTAATATGGCAGCTGCTATCCTAAACAAACAGAGAGCTTCCAGAGCTTTTTACTCAGGTATGGTAAAGCATTCTACAGAATAAATATAGTGTTATAGCTTGCACTATTGTGGCTAATCTATTGGCAAGAAAATGCCTCCGTAGCTTTCCTTCTCCTTTAAGTAGACTATTACATAACTAGACTTGCCTTATAGTTAGTGATGGCGAATTTCCGTGTTTCGCCAGCGGCAAATAAATTTGCAAAATTGCCGTGAAAATTCGCTGCTGACACTTCCGACGCCGGCAACTATTCCGTCACCTGTGACAATTAAACGCACGCCGATTGACTTTAATGCGCGTCAAAATGTCGCCGGCATGGGAATTGTAGCAGGTGTCAATTTTAATCCCTTCGAATTGACGTTGGCATCAAAACTCGCGTTTCTTGAATTTTTTCGCCGTTTTCATGAAATTTGTGAATTTTTTCGGCGAAGTGAAATGGGACAAATTCACCCATCACTACTTATAGTAAATCTCTTCCTATGTTAGTAGTTGTCCTCTGTCCTCTGTCCTCTGTCCAGTAAAAGGGGAATTGCATCAAATTTTTGTCTAAACGTGTTTATACATTTGTACATGTTGATAAAATCCTTTGTACGGCAACTTTTTTTAGGTTAAATACACCAATATTTTAAAAAATTCCTTTTTATATAACCCTTTGGGTTCCACTAATTCCCGGGTATCCTTTACTGGTTTGCAGCATGGGCCGGAGGTCAAAGACACACTTCCCTAGACTGGGATGGGTCTTTTTGAGAAGGTCCTAATACATAAAAACTGGGACATAGTACTGGATGAGAAAAGACCATTGCAGGGATTTTGGATATAATGGGATGGAGGGACACCTGTAAGCAGTAGGATAAACAATGTTACGTCTAATTAGTCACAAGGTGGTGCTGCTGAGTAGAGGTAAGTTATATAAGGGAGACAGCATTTACTTTCTCTTTGGCTGATAAGAAGGATAAGGTTATGGTGCTGGAGGAAATGAGGCTGTCACAAGCCTGGACCCACAAAGTAGTAAAGCCAGAGTCAGACTGCAAAATGATTAAAAAAGCTTACATTTTATTTTCCATAATTAAGAACCACGGCCTGACGCGTTTCCTGTCTACCAAGGACACTTAGTCATGACTTTTACTACTTCATGGGTCCAGGCTTGTGCCAGCCTCTTTTCAAGTTTCCTGGTATCTGCTCCCCTTGCTGAAGGTCTGGGGCGTGTGCACCCGGGCCCCCCGTATATAGCGGTAAGCTCATTCAATGCATCAATATATACTGGTTACATATTTGTATAGTTTATGATGCTGGAGAGCATGAAGCTTGAACTTTAGAGAGGTACTAAGGAGAAGCGTTAGAGAGGGTAAGTAGAGATAGGCTAGATTGGACAAGCTTGCTGTAGGTGGTGAGAGTTGGGTGTAGGGTATTTAGCTGAGCAGCTGAGCTCCAACAAGGAGGGAAATTTGCGATCTTGAATTTTGACGGAAAATTTGAGATCTTGAATTTTGACGCCCGCGGCAAATTTACAATCCCCAGTGTGAGGGTGATGAGAGTGAGAGTTTAGTGAGGGGAGGGACTTGTTGCCATGTTGTACTTCCCTGGATACAGACGATCAGAGATTTCACTTGCTGGTAATCCATAAAAGTATCTAAAATAATATAATTACCAGTGTGTCCCAATAATCCAGGAGTTCTGTGCAATTAATGGTTATATTATAAGCACTCTAAGGGTCAGGGCACATTCTCAAATTCGGGGAGATTATTCGCCTGGCAACAAATCTCCTCTTCTTTGGGGCGACTAATCTCCCCAAAATGCCTCCCGCCAGCTAGAATGTAAATCGCCTGCGGGATGGCACTGGAATCACTTCGTTTTCCGAAGTCGCCCGAAGTTTCCTTGTGAGGCAACTTCTGGAAACAAAGCCTTCTGAGTGCCATCCCGCCGGCGATTTACATTCTAGTTGGCGGGAGGCATTTCGGGGAGATTAGTCGCCCCAAAGAAGAGGAGATTTGTTGCCGGGCGACTAATCTCCCTGAATATGAGCGTATGTCTCTGTCCCTAAAAAGGAGGTGTATTTAACAGGAGGAAATATCTAAAGGCTTCTGGAGGTTCATCTTATCAGCTGGTAATTAGTAAAATACTGGGGTTACACAAAGCTCTTTGATTCTCTGCTGTGAATAATGGCTCTATATTAATGACACATGTTAGTCAATGTTTTATCACTAAACATAATCAGAGGAAGTGTTTATAGCCACGAAATCATTATATGGAAAGAAAGGGCGGTTCACTTTTGAACTTTTAGTGTGATGCAGAGATTGATATTCGGAGACAATTTGCAATTGGTTATCACTAGTGATGAGTGAATCTGTCCCATTTCGATTTGCCGAAAATTTTTTGAAACTGCAAAAAATTTGCGAAATGGCGAAAAAATTGCGAAACACATTGAAGTCAATGGGCATCAAATTATTTTTACATGCGACAATTTTTCTTGCTCCAATTGCATTACAGTCAAAGGGAGTTTTTCTTTTGGCGACTTGTTTCGTCCAGATCTATTAAAGTCAATGGGCGTGTTTTCTTATGGCGACTTTTTTGGTCCAAATGCATTAAAATCAATGGCCATTTTTTCTTTTGGCGACTTGTTTTGTCCAGATGCATTAAAATCAATGGACGTTTTTTCTTTTGGCGATTTTATTTGTTTAGATCTATTAAAGTCAATGGGCGTGTTTTCTTATGGCGACTTTTTTGTCCAGACGCATTAAAATCAATGGGCGTTTTTTCTTTTGCCAACTTTATTTGTCCAGACGCATTAAAGTCAATGGGTGTTTTTTCTTTTGGCGACGTTTTTTGTCAGGACGCATTACAGTCAATGGGCGTTTTTTCTTAGGGCGACTTTTTCTGTCCAGATGCATTAAAGTCAATGGGTGTTTTTCGCGACTTTTTCTGTCCAGACGCATTAAAGTCAACAGTGTTTTTTCTTATGGTGACTTTTATGTCCAGATGCATTAGGGTAAGGGCACACGGGCAGTTTTGGGGAGATTAGTCGCCCTGACGACTAATCACCTCTTCTTTGGGGTGGCAATCTCCCTGCATTGCCTTTCCCTACATTTCCGCCAGCTATAATGAAAAATCGCCAGCGGGCGACTTTGGGAAACAAAGCGCAGTGAGAGCCATCACGCTGGCAATTTTTCATTATAGCCGGCGGGAAGGCAGTTCTGAGAGATCGTCACACCGAAAAAGAGGCGATTTGTTGCCGGGCGACTAATCTCCCCGAATCTGCCCCTGTGCCCTCACCCTTAAAGTCAATGGGCGTTTTTTCTTATGGCGACTTTTTTTGTCCAGACGCATTAAAGTCAATGGGATGTTTTTTTTTGTCTCTGTGACATTTTTGTCAACTTTTTTATCACTGCAAATTTTTCTGCACCAAATCTTTTGTTGCATTTTCGCAAAAAAAATTTGCAGATGGCGAAATACGTAATTTCACTGTGAATCCATGGCTGGCAAAAAAATTAGCTCATCACTAATTATTATTTTTATTTGTGGTTTTTGTTATTTGGCTATTTATTCAGCAGCTCTCCAGTTTGCAATTTCAGCAGTCTGTTGCTAGGGTCCAAATTCCCCTAGCAACCATGCAATTGATTTGAACAAGAGACTGGAATATGAATAGGAGAGGCCTGACTAGAAAGAGTCATAAAAAGTAGCGATAATAATATATTTGTAGTCTTACAGAGAATTTGTTTTAAATGGGGTCACTGACCCCCATTTGAAAGTTGGAAAGTTAATAATGAAAAATATAGTTTTTTAAAACATACTAAAAGTTAACTTTTTTAAGAGAATACTAAGTAGTCATATAGAATGAAGTTGCAATTGAAAAAGAAAATGCTGCGTTGCATCTAAATGAGCCCGTGTGTCTAATGAATTTTATTTTATATTTCTAAAAAAAAACCTTAGAAATCCAGGGTGTAAAGTAATCAAATATAAGCGGGTTCCGTTCATGCCACGTGCCGGTACTAAAAGTCTTTAGTCGCTATTCCCCCTCGGCCACGATGCCACATAAAATGCTTTGTGGTCTCTCTGCGCAGTAAAATAAACCTCAGTTGTACTTAGAGTTGAGTCACTTCCCGTGTGTTTGTTTATTTGCCTCACAGTTAATAAGGGCAAAGCTGCACATTATAAAGGCTTACACTGGGGGAATTCACAATTAAACACTTGCCTTAAAGGAGAACTAAACCCTAAAAATGAATGTGGCTAAAAATGGCATATTTTATATAGTGAACTTATTGCACGAGGCTAAAGTTTGAGCTTGTCAATAGCAGCAATGATCCAGGACTTCAAACTTGTCACAGGGGGTCACCATCTTGGAAAGTGTCTGTGACACTCACATGCTCAGTGGGCTCTGATTGGCTGTTGAGAAGCTAAGCTTAGGGCTCGTCACTAATTATCCAGCAGAAAATGAGCTTCCCTGGCTGTAATATAAGCTGATGCTACAGGTTTGCTGATTATTAAATGCTGATGCTAATTGCACTGGTTTCTGTGCTGCCATGTAGTAATTATGTGTATTAATTACTAATCAGCCTTATATTGTGACATTTCTATTCTATGTGTACTGTATATTGTGAGTGGGTCCCTAAGCTCAGTAAGTGACAGCAGCACAGAGCATGTGCAGTGAATCAGCAGAAAAGAAGATGGGGAGCTACTGGGGCATCTTTGGCGACACAGATCTTTACTGCTAAAGGGCTGTGGTTGCCTTGGGCTGGTACAGATGCACAAAACATAATATACTGTACAACATTTCTAGCTACTTCTTTAGTTAGGCTTTACTTCTACTTTAAATGGACACCATACCTGATTCATAAGCAGGGCCTAACATTCTTCAGTAAAACATATTTGCATGGATTATATTCTGTGCAAAGGTACGATTTCTGCACATTTGCTGATTTCTGGGTGAAGTCATGATTGCTCAGTCACGGTGACCTCATCCAAATGTTGTAAAGAAACAGTGACCTCTACTGGACAGAAAATGGTGTAACGCTTCCTTAGCTTTAGCAAGCAGCAATTTTTGCTTTTACATTAAAGGAACAGTAATAGCAAAAAGTGAAAGTGTTTTACAGTAATTAAAATATAATATAGTGGTGCCCTGCACTGGTAAAACTGGTGTGTTTGCTTCAGAAAGACTAATATAGTTTATATAAACAAGCTGCTGTGTAGCCATGGGGGCAGCCATTCAAGCACAGGATACACAGTAGATAACAGATAAATACTACTATAGTTTATATAAACAAGCTGCTGTGTAGCCATGGGGCAGCCATTCAAGCACATGATACACAGTAGATAACAGATAAGTACTACTATAGTTTATATAAACAAGCTGCTGTGTAGCTATGGGGGCAGCCATTTGAGCACAGGATACACAGTAGATAACAGATAAGTACTACTATAGTTTATATAAACAAGCTGCTGTGTAGCCATGGGGGCAGTCATTCAAGCACAGGATACACAGTAGATAACAGATAAGTACTACTATAGTTTATATAAACAAGTTGCTGTGTAGCCATGGGGGCAGCCATTCAAGCACAGGATACACAGTGGATAACAGATAAGTTCTACTATAGTTTATATAAACAAGCTGCTGTGTAGCAATGGGAGGGAAACTCCTTTCAGTTTCCCTCCCTCCAGCTCCTTGTTGTGTCCGCTAGTTCCTCCTTTGCCTGATTGTGCTTCCTCCAGTACTCTGTCTCCCTTCATATATTTTATTGTCTCTTTACTGTACCTTTTCTCTCCCTTCCTTCTCATGAGCTGCGCATAAGGCCTTCATGTCTATCTGCCATGACCACTGTCTGCTTCCTCATCTGATAATTGATGATGATGAAGATAAAGGTGGGGAGGGGAACTTACCAGAAGAGCTTTGGCTTTTGAGCTCTTACCGAAAAGGCCCTGTAAGTGGGTCAAATTGTTTTCTGTTTCTTAGTCACAAGGGCACATGGTGCAGAACTCTCTGTGCTCAGCTGTGAATGCAGATGTCCTGGCCAATCCGAGGAGCTGGATGTCGTTACATCATCATTGCGGCTGTCGGTGGAGCCCGTCAGTCATCGGAAGAAACAGTTCAAGGTGGGGAGGTAAAAATAAATATTTGCATGGCTTTTTTTTTGTTACTGGAAAGAATGCAATGTTCGGTTTGGTTAACAAATCACTTGCACACTAAATGGTATTAAAATAACAGCTTAAAGGGGAACTAAACCTAAAAAATAATATAGCTGGAGATGCTGTACTTTATGTACTGTACTTACTGTAGTAGCCCAGACATCCAGCAGTCCTATAACAGTAATGATCCAATTGCCCCCCTAGCAGCTCCTCATCTTGGATCTTGTTAGGCATCTTTGTGTGTCAGTGGCACTGCACATGCTCAGTGAGCTCTGGGCTGCTGATGAGAAGCTGAGCTTAGGGGTTGTGGGAAATCATCAAACCATTAGCAGAAAGTAAGGTCACATCTATTTCAGAAGATGAGGATGAGGCTGAAAATACTGGAGAGGAAAGCTCTGAACTGGCGTGTATGGAGCCGGCTGACTCTCAGAGCACCCTTGGAGGCAGTGGCTCTAATACGGGTGGTGGGGCGAGTGCAAGGAAGGAAAGGCCAGTTCTAGTTATAGGGGATTCAATTATTAGAAAGGTTGATAGGGTAATCTGCCATAAGGACCCTTCATGCCAAACAGACTGCTGCTTGCCTGGTGCTAGGGTTCTGCATGTGGTGGAACAGTCTGCTGCTTGCCAGGTTAGATGAGATAGTGGGCAAATGAAGGGAAAATGGGGGAGGATGAGGTACTGTTAAGGAAAGGGAGGAGCACATGTCATTTGTCATATGGTACCAGTATTAAATGTATGTTTACAAATGCAACCAGTCAGACTGATAAAATGGGAGAGCTGGAGGGAAAATATGATGTGATTGGTGTGACTGAAACATGGCTGAATGAGTCACATGACTGGGCAGTAAATATCAGTGGCTATACTTTGTTTCAGAGGGACAGAGGCAATAGAAAAGGAGGAGGGGTATGTCAGGACCCGTCACCCAAAAAAATGATTAAAAATCCTATTCTATCACATTAGTCAAGCAAAGTGAACTTTAATTACACTATATAGATTATATGAATCTTGTTTCCTTCAGTCTGGGAATTCATTATTATAACAAGCAGGCAGGAGCCATTTTGTGGACACTGTTATTAAGACAAGTTTTGTATCATCTCAGAATCTTGTTTGTGCACCAGAATGGGGGAGCTGATGTCCATCCCCATGTCCTGGCTACACAATTAAATGGTGAAGAGATTGGGGGGAATGTGGGGAGAGCAGTGACATGTAGGAAGTGCTGAATGGAAAGTGAAAGTAATTGTCTGCCCCGCCTCTATGCCCAGGGCATAGAGGAGGGGCAGACAATATTTGATTGACAGCTGAGATTTTTAAATGAGCTTACAACAGCTATGAATGCTTTAATAAAAAATAGAAATTGGATTTCATGTTTAATTTGAAGGACTTTTATTATACAGATTTTTGTGTCTGGGTGACAGGTCCACTGGAGGTTATGGAGGTTATGTTAGGAATGGAGGGGGCAGAAGTCTTGTGGGTGCAGTTCTTCACCAATTGTAAAGAGTCCAGCAGATTAATTGTAGGAGTCGCTATAGACCCCCTAATGTAAGTGACGAGGAGGAGGTGAAGCTCCTGATGCAAATATAAAAGGCTGCTAGTTTGGGTAAAGTAATGATAATGGGGGATTATAATCACACAGATATTAACTGGAGCAACAGTACTGCTAGAACAACTTCTTCCCATGAACTGATCTAGCCTAGATCAGTTCATGGGAAGAAGTTGTTGAGGAGCCAAACAGAAAAAATTATCTACTGGAGCTAATGATCTCTTTGACCCAGAGAGGCTGCCCTACAGAGCATTGATTGGGGCATTATGTTATCTGCTAAAAACACAGAACAGCAATGGTTGAAATTTAAAATAGTATTACAGGTATAGGATCCCTTATCCGGAAACCCGATATCCAGAAAGCTCCGAATTACGGAATGGCTGTCTCCCATAGATTCCATTTTATCCAAATAATCCAAATTTCTAAAAATGATTTCCTTTTTCTGTGTAATAATAAAACAGTAGCTTGTACTTGATCCCAACTAAGATATAATTAATCCTTATTGGAAGCAAAACCAGCCTATTGGGTTTATTTAGTGTTTAAATTAATTTCTAGTAGACTTAAGGCATGAAGACCCAAATTACAGAAAGATACGTTATCTGGAAAACCCCAGGTCCAGAGCATTCTGGATAACAGATCCCATACCTGTAAATCATTACTGTTCTCAGTTTATTCCCTTAAAGGAGAATTCAACCTGTGGGCAAAAAGCCCTGTACCCCCCCACCAGGTCTGGATTGGAAGTCAAAATAGGCCCTGGCATTCCAAGTACACAGAGGCCCAAAGAGTCCTCCACCAGCCCACTAAATAGTGACTGTCTATGGGACCTTACAGCAGCCCCTCTGGCATTTGCCAGAACCCACAGATTGCCAGTCTGTCCCCCACCCCAGGTAGACCTCCCTACCTCCTCCCCCCAGGCTAACTCCCCCCCCCCCCCCGGAAATGCCCATACTCCATACTTACCCCTCGTCTCAGATTCTTCCATTGAAGTTCTACGCATCCATCTTCTGGCTCCTCTGTAAGCTGACTGGGAGATCGGCACACTTGGGAAGGGGTTTGTTACAGTGAGAGCTGTGAAGATGTGGAATTGTCTCTCTGAATCAGTGGTACAGGCTGATACATTAGCTAGGTACAAGGAAGGGTCGGATGCTTTATTCACCAGTAGCTCCTCCCAGCAGACAGGAGGGAGCCAATGAGATCAGAGGAGGGAAAGGGGTGTTACAGGGAGAGCTGGGAAGTGAATCAGGGGTACAGGCTGATACATTAGATAGGTATAAGAAGGGGTTGGATGGTGTTTAGCAAGTGAGGGAATACAGGGATATGGGAGATCGCTCATAGTACAAGTTGATCCAGGGACTGGTCCTGTTGCATCTTGGAGTTCCATGTCCTGTATAAAAACACTCGTTTTTCGGATTCGTGCTTTTATATGGTCATGGAACTCCTCAGTAACTTATAATATCTAGTGATGGGCGAATTTGCGCCATTTCACTTCGCCGAAAAATTCGCGAATTTCTCGCGAAACTGTGAATAAATTTAGGAACGGCGCCGTCTCATTTTTGACGCCGGTGTCTCGTTTTTGATGCAGGCACCCATTTTTTCAACGCCGGCGTGCATTTTCAGCGGGCGTTTCGCAAATTAGCGCCTGGCAAATAAATTCACCCATGACTAATAATATCCTTATATTTTACAATAGGGGGTACTTTATTCACTATATTGTGCTGCTCATATTAATTCCTGTAGCCAGGAATCACGCCTCATATTTACCACTGCATGAATGTTAAACCATTCTCTATTTCCTTACAACCGCAGGTAACTCACACAATGGTATCACAAGCAGCACAGCAGATGGTTTCACATGTCACTTTTTTGTGGCCATAGGGATTCCCCCGAGTACGTGATCTGCACTGATTAGTATGGGCCCACATCATGCCCGAAAGCTGCTTTTACACCATATCTGCCTTTAAGCTTACATTAAAAAAATTGCATTTGCACTTTTAGGGAGTTATTTATCAGAATCAGAATTTATCTCATAATTTTCTGAAATATACTCCAACCAAATCCAAACAAGTTATTTCCCCTTATTTATCAATATGTTTCCCGAAAAATTCCAGTTCAGAAGAAAACACAAAAAAATATGAAAAACGTACGCAAATTCGAATTTTGGGGATTTTTCACCCGAGAAATCAGTTTTTTTTCCGATTTTTTCCCGAAAACCACAAAATCTTCAGATTATTGCATGAAACCCAGTGCAGATCAGGATTTCTGTTGGGATTTCTCCCATTGACTTTTATACAACCTCGGCAAGTCTGAGATGCCGGATTTTTTGTATTCGGACTTTGTCCATCCTCGGGGTATAATAAATCCGGAAAAATTTTGATTTTATACAGCACCAACCAGCATAATGTGCCTCACAATCAGTACCCAGGGTTTGTCCCACAAATATACTCTTTAGAACATTACATTTAGGGGCACATTTACTATGGGTCGAATATCGAGGGTTAATTAACCCTTGATATTCGACCATCGAAGTAAAATCCTTCGACTTCGAATATCGAAGTCGAAGGATTTACCACATTTAGTTCGATCGAACGATGGAAGAAAAAATCTTTGATCAAACGATTAAATCCTTCGAATCAAACGATTCGAAGGATTTTAATCCATCGATCGAACGATTTTCCTTCGATCAGAAATTACTTAGAAAGCCTATGGGGAAGGTCCCCATAGGCTAACATTGGTGCTCGGTAGGTTTTAGGTGGCGAAGTAGGTAGTCAAAGTTTTTTTTAAAGAGACAGTACTTCGACTATCGAATGGTCGAATAATCGAACGAATCGTTCGATTCGAAGTCGTAGTCGAAGGTCAAAGTAGCCAATTCGACGGTCGAAGTAGCCAAAAAAAAAGCCACCTCTTTAATGTCACCTAAATAAATTCACCTGGAATCCTGTAGTCAGTATAAAACAACGTGACTTTATAAACTCCAGTGTAGTAACCTCTAACAACCAATCAGGAATTATCTTTGATCTGCCTACCACAGTTAGAGTTTGTTAAAAATTTTGTTAAAAAATTAAATCTGATTGGCTGTTATCGGTTCTAGGTGTGTGCAGGGCTGTAGACCAGTATGTGATATCAGCCCAGTATGGTGTTATTTAGGACTTACTTTACTTAACGTATGTTGACTCTCAGCCCGACACCCTTTTAGCCGACCCAGATAAATGATGAAAGGTCATCTATAAATGAACAAACAGTGCCCTCTAGTGGGCGCATATTTTTATCAAAACCAGAGGCAGCCACTCGCTGTGTCTGGGGAAGGCATAGCAATTCATTCTGGCTTCCACTAGTTATGACTGGGAGATTAACCATAGTTCCATAAAGCTGCTGTACATGCGCCAGGATACAACAGCCATATGCATAAATAATACATAATAAATGGTATATCCTTCAGATAAGGATAAGGAGAGAAATCAACACCACAGAGAAGCATTTTGTTTTGTTTATTTTATGAACGAGCACTCATCTTGGACATGTATCCATACCATCCCCACTGGGAATAAACCCGGCATCAGCACCCAAAATCAATCAGAATTCACACTTTGGAATTGTGGGTAAAATCGTGCAAATACCATTATTGTGCAAGAGCAGTTCAATTTGAAGGAGTGGCACTTTAATGCATCTATAACTAATGTCACACTACAACTCCCAGAATCCCCAGCCTGCAAATGCCAGGCATTGTAGTTCAGAAGCAAAAAGTAAAACTCTGCAACTTTGCTTTTGATTAAAAGGGAAGTTCCATAAGAATTAGTTATTAAAGCACCGGGCATGGGGCAATTCCTAGTGTTGGAATGGAATTGTCCCCCCATTGACTTTAATGGTAAATGCCTGTGCTGTTTTAAATACCAGAAAGGAAAAGGGGGGAGGGATGAGAAAGCAGGAGCATATAATGGGAGAGGGGGTGCCAAACTCTTGTCCTGTAGCTGTTTGGAACTGTATATTTACAGACATATATTTCAGCATTTCACCAACACTGTTTAGCCAGGAGCTGAGGAATTCTGGGAACTGTAGTTCAGAGCAGATCAGAGGCCAGGAGACTGACACCCCTTAGGAAGATTTAGAAACAGACAAAAATCCCTTTCAGGGGCCCTGACTACAAGACTGGGTAGAAACATCAAAAAGATAAATACATGTCCCTCCAGGGTAGGGCTACAACATGGAGCTATTGCTCCTCCCATGCGGAACCTCCTTTGCTTGCTCAGCAGTAGAATCTTGGCTGGGGGCTATTGAGGTTCAGTACTGCAATAGCTGGTTGAAGGGGACCAAACCTCTAAGGAAGACGGACTTGGTTCCGTTTGACCAGCCATAGCAGCCTGTAAGGCCCAGGAACGTGAGGTCTTCTCCTTCTTCTTCCAGATCCCTCATGCACGACCTGTAACGGAGCAGGGAAAGGAGGATCATTTATTGGCTTATGGGCCGAATTGACCATAGCAGCAATCTATTAAACAGCACAAAGCCTCACGGTATATGGTTTTTATTTCCATTTTCATGATAGTAGCAGTTTTACATTGCTGCTATCATCAATGGAATGCCCCCGTATGTCCTTTTTCCTGATGGCAGCTGAGCTGAACATCAAAAATAGAAAAACAGAAGGCAGGAGGCACTTCAAAGACTGTTACACACTGATAATAACAGGGTTAAACCACTATCACAATTGTATTTCTTTAAGAGAGAGACCTGTATTTTTTAATTTAATTTCCCTTAACAAAAGGACAGTAGGAATCGTCTCGAGGTTTCCGACTGGTTTCATGAAATCTGCCCATATGGCCACAGAGGGAATCAGAGAAAGTTGTGAATCCTGAGTCATGTGACACGTGGAAGTCAACGACCCATCAGCTGTTCACAGTTTGCTCACACTTATGACAACATAGGGAGCAATCCTAAACCACTGAACATAGAGCACTTATAACACATTCAGCGAGGAACTACTCATATCATCAAATCTAATAGGGAGAAATATAATGAATGGAAAATGTAAAAGTGACAGAGCTGACAATCATTTCTATGGGTGGAGTAAAATTGTGGTATAAAAGAACAAAACATTTGCCAAACCCCTCAACTCTATTTCACAAATATGGCATTTTTCTATGCTTTGGGGTTAAATTGTCAGCTGCCTTAAAGGGCATGTAAAGTCTAAAATAGAGTAAGGCTAGAAATGCTGTATTTTGTATACTAAATATAAACATGAACTTACTGCACCACAAGCCTAATCAAACAAATGATTTATGCTTTCAAAGTTGGCCACAGGGGGTCACCATCTTGTTATTTTGTTAAACATCTTTGCAAGACCAAGACTGTGCACATGCTCAGTGTGGTCTGGGCTGCTTAGGGATCGTCATAAACAAAGCTACTTGAGTTCTGCATGGCTGGGAAGTAAGGCGGGGGCTCCCCCTGCTGTTCATAAGTATGATTGTTTCCCTGCTCAGCAGTTAGGGACCGTCTGACAATTCCTATCCACAGCAGTAAATGAAGGGAAAATTTCACTGCATACAGTCAGGTTTCTTATAAAAACAGTATATATATTTTTAATTATAGTATATTGGAGATAGTTTTCTTTTTCATTAAAGAAAGTAAAAATGGGATTTTATTTTTTTGCCTTTACATGCCCTTTAATATGAATTTGGGGTACCATATAAGACTGCTTGACGTACCAAGCAATAAATCCTTTTGAACAAGAAGCTCCCTAGTTTTTATAAGTGGAAAGAGTCAGGGGTTGAGCATAAAAAGGCCCGTGATGGGCAGTTGTACAGGTTTGCACTTTCATTATACTAACTGGAGCAAAAGGGTCAAAGCAAGGGGCTAAGTGGTTGCTATTGTTACTGCCCTGCACTTTTGCCAAGTGATAGTAAATAACCGCATGTGTCTGTTTAAATAAATTCTTGGGCACCGTTCCTCATGGGAGGAGATTCCCCAGAAACAGGAAAATCGTTGCCAAATGTGTTACCAAACCCTGACTCCAACCTAGAACCCACCAACAGCCATAGGTCACACAGTGCTCTATTTAAATACCAGGGGCCCAGACGGATGCACCATTCGTATGCCTAAAAATGAATCCCCTGATTGGCTAATAGGAGCAAAGCAGAAGATGAAGGGTTAATGGAGATGGACTCAGAGAAGCCACACACTTCCTTACATTCCATAACAATGTAGTTCATATGGGTATATAAAGAAGCATGTGACCTCCCGTGAGCAAGACGTCCTTCGTACGCCCTTCAGGAAAGGACCGGCTGCTATAGGGTCGGTCGCTCCGTTTAAACAGGCGTGTTTAACCTATGAGTCAGGACCCCAAAATAAAGAGATGTAAATAAAGACTATCCCCAGCTGCTGTTGAACTGCAACTCCCAGCATCCTTGCCTTTCTGACTTCCATTTCCATACACAGTAATATGGTAGGGCACGGAGTGTAAAGGCAAAGATAAATGGCGCCCCACCCCCCCACCACATGCACAGAAGAGAGAACATGTCCCTTTAACACCAGACACATATTAAATCCACATGGTGAATTAGCAATTCATTTGGTCACGCTGCTGGCTGCACTGGTATCAGCCGTGCACTTAAAATGAATGACTGCTTCACTAATCAGCACGTGGATGTTCAACATGTGTTTGGGTTTTAAAGGGGCAGCAGCGGGACAACAATGCTACATGTACCATGCACATAATTACCTGAATAACGGCCGTCTTGTTCCTTTTTGAGTTTTCCATCTGTTTTCTGTCCATTCCCTGTCTGTTACCTACATACATATGGACGCCATCATACCCTTACCCTGTCTTTCTAAAATATAACTCTAGAGACCTGCTGGCACACACTCCAGTTAATAGAGACACAGGGGGCCCTATAAAAGCTGGTTATGTACAATCCATACCTGTGTGTGGCAAAATACTAGCTGTGCTTGGCTACGCTTGCTCCCCTCCTACTCCTGTTCCTAAATCTCCTTTGCTCTCCACAAAATCCTCTGCAGCCCAAGGGCAAGGAGCGCTCCTCCAGCTTGTTCCCCAAGTGCATGTCTCTTGCTTTATGCCCCTGTAAGGCCTGGGTGCTGCCTTTTTGTATAACTGGCTGCCCACCCCCACACCCCATAGGCCTCGCCTCACACCTGTCTGTGTCGCTTAGGGGGCCTTGGTGCTTCTGTTGCCTCCTGTCCACCTCAATCACTAACCAGGGCTGTAAAATTACACCTCTTCAGCTGTCTCTCTATAGGAAGGAGCTTCGTCCACTTCTGCCCTTTTTCAGACAGAGTGAGTGCAGCTCGGCCATTTATAGCTGATCTGGGTGTGCGGCGAGGGGAGAAAAAAAAAGTCCCCAAAATCCCAATGCATATTTATTTATCTGAGCAGGGAACTCTGGATGGGAAATTAAAGGGCAGACAGTATATTCTGGTTTGTTGGAAGAGAAACCAGCATTTCCATGAGATTTGTCATTTTTTTAATGGTTTAATTCCCTGGTCAGATGCACATACAACAAAAGCTCTAAATTGGTCCCTTCTGCTTTGCTGCCGCACTCCAATATCAGTGGCGTAACCAGATGTTACTGGACCCCACAGCAAATTCTTTTTATGGCCCCCAACATATCCACAGGTTGCCCTGTTTTATCAATACATCTTAAAATTGCTCATTAATTAGTGCCTCATGGGACCCCCTATACCTCCTAGCCCCCCTGCAGCTGCCCCTGACCAATAAAGTCCAATAGCAAACAGTGCTCTGATGTAGATGTGAGGAGAATGGTGCCCAAAGTGAAAAATGTAAAGTGCAAAAGAATGGCGACACAATTAGGGCTAAATTGTATATTGTATATTCCACTCAGTGGAACAATGTCTGCCCTGTACATTCTTGCTACTTTATGCAATAAAAAAACATTACTTTTATGCTGTGTTATGGCACACTAAGCACTGGCGCCACTGGGAAGAGCCATGAATACTTTGGCACCAGCAAAACATGTTCACAGCAAGTAGTGGAGGCGTCAAGCTACTCACTGAGCTTATCGCTGATTCTAATTAGTAACCAAGACGAGTTGCAGAGGGTGCCATAGACTTTAATATAGCTTTGACACCCCGTGACTCCTCCGACGTTGCCAACGGGCCAAAGTGCAACCGAACAGAAGTGACAGAACGCAATGGTAGGGCTTGGAAAATATAGGACATGGCACTGTAGGGAGTTCCTCGTGTTGGAAGGGCCCTCTAGCTGTTCCTGCTCTACAACTCCCAGCATGCCAGAGCAATTCAACAACAGCTTGGAGTCTTAGAGGTTTTAAGGCCCCATACATACTTGATATTTGGCTTTGATATTTTCAACCTGCAGCCCCTATCCATCAGTAATCATGGGGCCCCATGCTATTAAGTTAGCAGAGTCCTTTCCCCCTGGAGGGCTCCAATTATTAGTCCCATGGGGGGGTGGTCCCTGCCAACAAGTAAAATGGAACCCCAGAAGAAAAAAAGATCCTCTTACATCACATCGCAGATCTACCCCAGCCACTCCCCAATTATGACAAAACCCATCCATTATTAAACCAACAGGCAATTTGCACCTTTATGTCTTGGGGTCCCCCTCTGTCATAGGGTTCTTGACTGCTGTACCCCCCTGTTGACATGGCCCCATACTACTGAGTTGGCACGGTCCTTCCCCCAGGGGGCCTCATTTATTGGTCCACTGGCCCCTGTCGGTGGTGGTTCCTGTAAAATGGGTTCCCATTACATCACATCATATGTCACATCCAAGATCTGCCCCAGCCACTCCCCAATTATGATCCATCCAACCCTACCCACTCCCACACAAGCAACTTTAGTAAAATGCAATTAACACTTTTCTGCCTTGGGGTCCCCCATGGTCATAGTGTACTTAACTGCTGTACCCCCTTTATCTCTTCCCCCTGTTGATGACCCTGCCTATGCAGCCCAGATAAATGGTATATGTCAATTATGGAGTATTATGGAAGAAATACTCCCAGGAACCCCTATTATGTGACATGAGTGGGATATAGAGTCTGTCTCTCTAACATCAGCATTACTACTTCACATCGTAATTCTTTCCACCACCCACCAAGATGCCAATTTTAGACCACAGAATGTGTCACTACAGTAAATCAGTTGGGAACCTGCTGCTCATTCATAAGAACCCCAAGGGCGCCCTGTTTGTTTACTCAGAGATGCAGCAGCAGTATCATATGACTGGTGAACCTTCTATCCCCCTGGAGTAATCTAGAACCTTGAACCTGGAACCTGAAGACTACTGCAGGCAGTTCTCAGAATCCTAATCAGAAACTGCTGTACAAAAACACGTTAAGAAAAGGTGGTTTGGCCTGTAATGACCAAAATAGACATATCCTATTGTGTCTTAACCAGGCCTAATCAAGGATAGACTACAAAGTCCACACCTTTTTGAGTTGTACAGGTAACAGAATAGATTATTACCTTCCCTAACCCAAAGTCAGTCTCTAATGGGAACCAAATGCACATTATAAGAACTGTTCCTCAGATATTTATCTGATACTCCTGGGTAAGATGATAAACAATAGCAGACAACTAAGCCTGTGACACTTTTGGGGGGCTGCAGTTTTTTTTTGCAGACCTGGTGCACCACGGGCAGAGTGATGGCCATTGCTCAGTACTGTATCTCCATATTAAATGCTATAGTATAAGAGCACAGAAGCTAAAAATACCATCCCCCCCCCCTTTGCATTACAGTGTAGCCAGTGCTGGACTAAAAATAGAGGGAAGAAGGAAAAAAGAAAGGAGTGAAAGGGTTGGGGGGTATGTTCTCACGGAGGTTATAATTAGTTGCTTTGGATCACATCCAAAGATCTCCCACTCGGTGACAGTCCGACCGACAATGTGCTCCGTGGAGCCTGCGTGTGATGGGGTTACCCTGGGAATTGGAACAGCCGTGGACTCAAATTACTTCCATTTTACACAGAGGAGCAACGCGGATGCTACAGGCCAAAAAGCATTCCTGTTCTCCACTGGAACTTCACTTTTAAAAGTCCCTTTGTATTTGTGAAATAAAATAATACCAGATCTGAACATTTTTGTTTCCCGCTAGCTGCTATGATGGCGTTACTGGCCCACCTTGTAGTTTCAGATTTGCCCAAGCTGCCATTTTCCTAGGGCCATTCTTAATGGGCAGTGGATTTCAGAATATTTGGATATAGCTCCCCTTACGTCATATAAATAATACATAAATAAAATAACTGCTTACCCACACATCTCATGTTTAATGGTATCCAGGGTGAGCTTCCAGGACCATTCATGCCAGCAAATAATCAATCACCCCAAGAATTGCCCTTAAAGGGGTACTTCACCTTTAAGTGAACTTTTATAACTTTAGTATGTACTAAAATGGCCAATTTTAATCAACTTTTCAATTGTTTTTCATTATTTATTTATTTTTAAATATTTTTTTAATGATTTGCCGTCTTCTTCTGACTAGGGTAATTTGGGCCTACACATTCCTGCCAAGTAACTGTGGACAAGAAAAAAAAGGGGGGGACTTGCAGCAATGTTAAGGGGAAGACTAAAGGATTGTGCAGTGCCAGGT
Source organism: Xenopus petersii (assembly GCA_038501925.1). Lineage (NCBI taxonomy): Eukaryota > Metazoa > Chordata > Amphibia > Anura > Pipidae > Xenopus > Xenopus petersii. The sequence goes on from CM076680.1 coordinate 8,771,365, forward strand.
GTTTGCCTTCATTGCCTTCATTGTAGGCTCTCAATTTTGTGAAATGATTTATTTTTGCTTATGCCGAAGGCAACTGGGGCATTTGGTATAAATTTCTGATTGAACAATACTTATCACCTATTAGCATTATTTGTATGGGAATCTTTTTTGAATCCTTAACAGTACCCAGGTACTCAATTAAATGTGTTATTTTAGCTTTAGTAAAACAAATGGATTGATTCTACACCAAACACATTGCTGATATGTCCAGTTTTTTAATATGTATGTGTATTTTAAATTTTGAATAAATACAGTGTGTTTTACCTAAAATATTACTAGTAGTGAGAGCCCCTGTTTAAGCAATTCTCCGCTATACTGATTCTTTTCTTCTTAAAAGTAACTGTGGACCCCAAAGGGGGCAAGCCATACCTAAAACTGGGCATTTTAAGCAGCCCAGGGATCATGCCCAGTTTTAACTAGGCTTGGCCATGCTGAATTGGGATCTGCCCTATAGAAGACCCTTTGGTGCTAATGTGATATCACACTGCATCATGCTCTTGGGCAGTGATCCCCAACCAGTGGCTCATGACAACATGTTGCTCCCCAACCCCTTGAATGTTGCTCTCAGTGTCCTCAAAGCAGGTGCTAATTTTTGAATTCCAAGCTTGGAAGCAAGTTTGGTTGCATGAAAACTAAGTATAGTGCCAAGTAGAGCCTCCTGTAGGCTGCCAGTTCACATATGGGCTACCAAGTAGCTGTCACGGTTGGCACTCAAAACCCAGAACCGATGCCAAGCACCCTGGTCTTGGCTCGTGCTTCCGCCTGTAGCAGCCGCCTTTGGCTTCAGGAGTTGCCCTCAGCTACTCAGATGCCGTTAAAAACGAGAGGTGCAAGGCAAGGGGTTCTTGGCAAGCAGAGGGGCACAACCGGATAGCAAAGTCTTTGGGCTGAAGATCACAGTACAAGGCGTAAGACCAGGGCCGCCATTAGAAATCACGGGGCCCCGTACAACAAAATTTTTGGGGCCCCCTGGGCCCCGCCCACACTGACGACCAAGCTCCACCCCATTTCCCGCCCACTCCACATCGCAGTTAAAAGACCACACAGACATCAGCGCTAAAAAAGTAACCCCCCCCCACACAAGTTGTAAAAAGCTATTGATGGTCAGGGCCCCCTTATAAAAAATTGGGGCCCCAAAAAAAAAAAATTAATTTTTTTTTTTTTTTTAAAAAAAAACATTGGTGGCAGGGGCCCCTTTATAAGTTAAAAAAAACTTGGGGCCCCAACAAAAAAAATGTAAAAAAAACTAAAAAATAAACAAACATTGGTGGCAGGGGCCCCCTTATAAGGTAAAAACAAATTGGGGCCCCAAAAAAAAATGTAAAAAAAAAAAAAAATTTTTTTGAAAAAAAAAAAAAAACATTGGCGTCAGGGGCCCCCTTATAAGTTAAAAACAAATTGGGGCCCCAAAAAAAAATTTGAAAAAAAAAAAAAATTTTTTTTTGAAAAAAAAAACATTGGCGGCAGTGGCCCCCTTACAAGTTAAAAACAAATTGGGGCCCCAAAAAAAAATTTAAAAATAAAAAAATTTTTTTTTGAAAAAAAAAAAAACCATTGGCGTCAGGGGCCCCTTACGAGTTAAAAAAAAAAATTGGGGCCCCAAAAAAACATGTTTTAAAAAAAAAGATTGGTTGCAGGGGCCTATAGAATATTAAAATAATACATTGGTGGCCAGGAGATTAAAAAAAAAAAATACACAAACTGGTGTTCAGTAGAATTGAACTCACGGCTTCAGTACTTCAACTTCACCTCCTTTCGTGACTTCGGGTCTTTTCACTGCTTCAGGACTTCGGCTTCGGCTGTTTTCGTGACTTCGGGTCTTTGCGCTGCTTCAGGACTTCGGCTTCGGCTGTTTTCGTGACTTCGGGTTTTTTCGGCGCTTCGTGACTTCGGCTTTTTCCGTGACTTCGGGTCTTTTCGGCGCATCGGCTTCGGCTTTTCGGCACTTCCGCATTCGGCAGCACAGAGGCAAGACGTACGGCTCGGGCGCTCGTAAGGGGGGCCCGGATCTTCAAAAAATGCAGCGCTGCCGGGCCCCCCTTCATGCCCGGGCCCGGTACGCTTGTCCCCCCTGTCCCCCCCTGATGGCGGCCCTGCGTAAGACAGGTACGTAGTGAAATCAATCACGCGTGGCCAGTGTCGGACTGGGACTTCAGGGGCCCACCATAAAACCTTAGACAAGGAGCCCACTCTCGGTACTAATATTCTTTATCTCCTCAATCAACCTCTATTCTCCTAGTCTGCTCTCTTTATACTATAATCAATTATTCCACCTATTTAGCCTCTTTGTTCTCATAGAAATTGGGAATGGCCATGAAATATGCCAAATGTTTAGCAGCATGAGGGTCCACTGACACCTGGGCCCACCGGGACTTTTCCTGGTATCCCTGTGGGCCAGTCCGACACTGCTCGTGGAGGGCGTCCCTGCCGTCCTTCCACTAGACCACCAGGGTAAGCTGTTACAGTAGCCAATCACAGACCTTATTTATCACCCCAAGGGACTTTTTCATGCTTTTGTTGCTCCCCAAATATTTTTACATTTGACTGTGGCTCATGGATAAAAAAGGTTGGGGACCCCTGCTCTTGGGGATCCACCCTTCCATTTAGCCAACATGGTGGTACAAAATATCAATGATCTCACTGCTCTCTGTGATCATGAGTCCATTGCTGCTACCGAGAGTGCATGGATAATGTTATTTTATCTGGTATCTTTTATTCACCCATCACAATCACAGTACCTCCTTCTCTGCATATTATACAGGCCATGCCAACATTAGCAGCTGTGCATTTATTAGCTGGAAACAATTTCTTATTCTTGCTCAAGTAGCACTTGTGTATCAGATACTACTGCAACTGTTACCCAAGGACCCGATAAATTACTAAAGTAGCAAAGCAACACTGTCATCACATAATTACCCCTACATTTTATACTCCCAGGTTTAACACATAATGTAAAAACTATTTACATAAAAAGTAAAACAAAAAAAAAGATTTTGCCTGTTTTGTCTCATCTAAGATTTCATATCAGTTTCCTTGGCAAGAACAATCACATTTTGCTTTTGCGATCTCTAAAATATTTAGAAAATTAATTAAATTAGCTTTTGGAATGATGCAGGTTTACATTTTGTATTATTTTGTATTATTTGTGGTTTTTAGCTTTTTATTCAGCAGCTCTCCAGTTTGCAATTTCAGCAGTCTGGTTGCTAGGGTCCGAATTCCCCTAGCAACCATGCACTGATTTGAATAAGAGACTGGAATATGAATAGGAGAGGCCCGAATAGAAAGACGAGTAATAAAAAGTAGCAATAACAATACATTTGTAGCCTTACACAGCATTTGTTTTTTAGATGGGGTCAGTGACCCCCATTTGAAAGCTGTAAAGAGTAAGAAAAGGAAGGCAAATAATTCAAAAACTATAAAAAAGAAAAAATGAAGGCCAATCAAAAAGATGTTGACAATAAGCCATTCTATAACATATTAAAAGTTATCTTGAAGGCGAATCAACTCTTTAAAAAACAAAAACAAAACGATTTCATTAAAGAGCGAAAACAACTCAATTGCAACCAAAATCTCATTGCTCTATTTAATTGTAAAAAATGTAAAAATATTGAATTTTAAAAATGTGAAAAAATGAATGTTTCAATTGAACCTTCCCTTTGACTTCTGTAGAAGCTCGCTGGGTTTTAGTTGCCCAATTTTTGATTAATTGATAAATCTTGAAAATTTAAAGCTTGAAACCGCCATATTCGTAAAAATTATAATTAGCTCTTTTTTTGCCACGATTTTCTTAAGCCGTGGCAAAAACTAAAATTTGAATATCATTGTTTGGCAAACTTGTCTTGCTCATGTGAGTGTTCTAAATTCTAAATTCAAAATGCAAATATTTACTTTCGATTTTTATTTTTGGTTGATAATCAAAACTATGGTAACTGTGCAGATAATAACAACTTAATTCATTAGGGAATTTGGAGATTTACCCTGGAGAAGAGACACTTGAGGACAGATATAGTGACTTTTTATAAGTGTTTCCTACTTCAGTGCGTCATTGTATTTGCCTACTTATAAATGTTTTTGATACTTTTTAAGAGAATGAAAAATCCCACTATTTTGACAGTATTTTTGATTATGTTTTTGATTACTTTTTCCCCTCTAATTTATAGAGAAAAAAAAGTCCCAGAAATTGTAGTTGAAATTTTACTGGGAAAGGAAGTTAAGGTTATTTACAAATAGGAGGAGCATAGGGAAATGTCAGTTCTGTAGGGTAAAATTCTATTTCTTTCTGCCAGGCTCTGACCTTCCCATGATGATGAAGCACAGCATGGAGACTGATCAGACTCCATTTGTTCCTTGTAGGAATGTGAGCACACCCCATTCCATACATTATGTATGTTGGGCAGTTGCACCGTACAGACCAAAACTGTCACTCAGCACAACAAACATGCAATCTATACACTCCCTGCCACCTCCTTCAGCTGCTCTTTCTAGTCGCTGGACTTGGTTTCATATCTAACCTGGATAACAGAGAATGCTGGGAGGTGTAGTGCTGCAATAGCTAGAATGCTTTGGATTAGTTGCCGCCTTTTGCTTAAAATCCCAGGGCTAATATTGAACACTGGAACAATCTAAGTAACTAAGAAATATATTAAAGGGATTATTCACCTTTAAATTAACTTATATTATGATGTAGTGATATTTTGTGACAGCTTGCAATTGGTTTTATTTTTTTTTTATTATGCGTGGTTATTTAGCTTTATAATTCAGCAGCTTTCCAGTTTTCAATTTCAGCAAAATAGTTGCTAGGGTCCAAACTACCTTAGCAACAATGCACTGATTTGAATAAGAGACTGGAATAAGAATAGGAGAGGGTCTGAATAGTAGTAGTAGAAGTAAAATAGGTTGAAAAAAGACACACATCTATCAAGTTCAATGAGTCTATATATAACCTGCCTAATTGCCATTTGATCCAGAGGAAGGAGAACAACCCCCATTTGAAGCATCTCTAATTTGTCTCAGTGGGGAAGAAAATTCCTTCCTGATTCCAAGGGGCAGATTTACTCGAGAGCGAAGTGGCTAAATCTAGCGCCGGTTCACTGCGTTAACGCCCACAGGGACATCGGCAATTTACGCAGGCGTCACTTCGCTAGCGGTCATTCGCACTCTTATCGCCAAGCAACAATTCACTCTGATGAATGGACGTTACTGCGCAAATTCAATGATATACGGATTTTACAGAACGTTACCTCTTTCGCCAGACTTGCCCTCGCCAGCTCAGACCAGGCGAATTTCACTCGAATTTTCACCCTCGAGTAAATCTGCCCCTCGGTGGCAATTGGACCAGTCCCTGGATCAAGATACAAGTGAAAAAAAAAAAAAAAGAAAAAAAAAAGATACAAGTGATAAAAAGTAGCAATAACAATAGGTTTGTAGACTTCCAGAGCATTTGTTTTTCAGATGGGACCATTTGAAAGCTTGAAAAAGTCAAAAGAAGGAGGCAAATAATTCAAAAACTATGATAAAGAAAAACTGGCCATTCTATGACTGATAAAAGTTGAATTAAAGGTGAACCACCCCTATAAAATCCTCCAGAGTGTATCTATGGTCTTGCAGCACATAGCAACTAGACATTTGCTTTCAAGCAGTGGACCACTGAATGCTGACAATTGTCAATTGGTTGCTATGGGTTACTTAAGCTGGAGCAAACTTTTTCTGCTGTTATTTTATAACCTACATTTTTCTATCATACTAAAAGCGAATTAAAAGGTGAGCTTCCCCTTTAATTTTCCTCAGCATGGCAGTAAACTGAATACTGAAATATACACTATGTTAAATATAACATTAAGGGGCAAATTCACCAAGGGTCGAATATCGAGGGTTAATTAACCCTCGATATTCGACTGGGAATTAAACTCTTTCGACTTCGAATATCAAAGTTGAAGGATTTTAGTGCAAAAACGAACGATTTAATCGTTAATCGAACGATTAAATCCTTCGAAACAAACGATTCGAAGGATTTTAATCCAACGATCGAAGGATTATCCTTCAACCAAAAAAACTTAGGCAAGCCTATGGGGACCTTCCCCATAGGCTAACATTGAGTTCGGTAGGTTTTAGATGGCGAACTAGGGGGTCGAAGTTTTTTCTTAAAGAGACAGTACTTCGACTATCGAATGGTCGAATAGTTGAACGATTTTTAGTTCCAATCCTTCGATTCGAAGTCGAAGTCGTGGTCGAAGGTCGAAGTAGCCCATTCGATGGTCGAAGTAGCCCAAAAAACACTTCGAAATTCGAAGTTTTTTTACTTCGAATCCTTCACTCGAAGTTAATGAATTGGCCCCTAAATATTTAAATACAGTCTGCTTAGTAACCAATAACCAGATAGAATGTACTGGCCTGTTGTTTGAAAACACACCTTTTTATAAATTGCCTAGATGTGGGCAAACCTAAGGCTTTTTATAACATTATCTCATAAATAGTTTATATGTTATTTTTTAATAAAATGTCAGTGTGTCAGAGCTTGATATTGGGAAAGTTGATTTATGCTGCAAGCACTTCCTGTTGAGCTTTACAGAGGACAGGCACTTCCTGTTGAGCTTTACAGAGGACAGGCACTTCCTGTTGAGCTTTACAAAGGACAGGGACTTCCAGTTGAGCTTTACAGAGGACAGGCACTTCTTATTGAGCTTTACAGAGGACAGGCACTTCCTGTTGAGCTTTACAGAGGACAGGCACTTCCTGTTGAGCTTTACAGAGGACAAGCACTTCCTGTTGAGCTTTACAGAGGACAGGCACTTCCTGTTGAGCTTTACAGATGACAAGCACTTCCTCTTCCAGTGAGCAAGGACATTCAGGGCAGTGGGATGTGTTGGGGGTTACTTATTTGTAACAGCTGGAGAGCCACAGGCAGAGGATTTAAGTGTATCCAGTTATGAATGCCGGTGCCAGTACAAGTGTGAATGGGATAAAGGAGAGGGGCTTCTGTTACAGTCTATGGCTTCCGCCGCCTCACACTGTGGAAATGCGGAACATCTGTGTGACATTTACAGATACAGAGGAGCCATATATGTGTAGCTGCTGTAATCCAGACCTACAGCCATAGCGTCAGCCTAGGGCCTCAAACATCCGCCAACAGCATATCCCAACTGTCACGTTTTTTGACAGCTCAGCCTGCAGTCCCGGGTTTTTACTGAAATGACCCGAATTTCTCTTTGATCTCCTGCACTGATGCTAGAAAAAGATACAAAGTTTCTGAAACTTAATTAAAAAAAGAAGGCTTTTTGGCAGAGAGCCCAGAACACTCAGCAGCTGCAATTGGATACTTTTGTAATAATACAAAAAATATAAAAATATAAACAAGTCGCCATGTTTTTTCACTCATTATGTAGTGTTCGCTGTGTTTTGACTTGCTCCCACCACATTTATGCCTGCTGCATCAGAACCAATACACTTGCCTTTTGATGCACAGGGTCGGACATAGGGTTTCCACCTGTCTGGTTTTTACCCGGACAGCCATCTCGAAAACCGTTCAAGAACTGCCTGCCCGGTTTTTCTAATTTGGGAAACTGCCTGGATTCCCTAAGATTGATGCGGCAATCATGTCAACCACCAACACCCACAACGGCACCAACCCGCCTTTGTGATGTCATTGTCCTGCCCCTTGCCCAGAGTTTCCAGTGGGGAAAGGTGGCAACTAGTGATGTGCGGGTTGGGATTTTCCCGATCCGCACCTGCCCGCCACCCGACTTCCTTTTATAGATCTGAGACAACCCGCCAAGAACATCACAAAAAGCAGGTGCAGTGTCTAGCAGCATCTATAAAAGAAGAACCTGGAAGTCGGAAGCCGGCATTCCACGGCATTTGACAGTGACCCACCACCCGCTGAGAATAGTGCGAGGTTGGTCCATACCAACACGAGCCACAGGTAAACCCACGGGTCCCGCGTGTATTGGGCCGATCTGCACATCACTAGTGGCAACCCTAGTTGGATTGGGACATCCAGGCCCCACCTGGGCTGACTTCAAGGGCCTGGCACCCACCACTATACAATGTCCCCCGCATGCCTTGTACAGTATTACCTGCCTTTCCTCCTATGATCAGGGAGAGGGGATGGTCTAAGTGTGTAGCGAGTCTGGGTCGGGCAGAGGAGCAGGCCTTCAATTGGTTAGAGGAGTGGCCCTGAGTTGGTGGAGCCCACAAAGGCCGGGCTCACCAGTTTTTTCTCTGGTGTCCGGCACTGTTGATACAAGTTGCTTGTATTATTGTTAGAGTAGGGAGTATCCAAATCATTGTGAGCAAGTCTGGTGCTTGTGAGCTACTGCCAGGCCCGGGGTTCCTCAGCACCAATAGGCACAATGACTATTCATCAGAAGAGACAGAAAGGACACATTGTGGAAGTGCAGGAGCGTCAGGAAGCATGTTCCATACTTTTACTCTGCTGTGAACTTTTCTTTTTTAAACCCACAAAAGATCATTTTGTACAAACATAAAAAAGCACTGCCTCTAAGACAGTTACATCTGCCACATGTTATTGTTTGCTACCTCCCATCTTCCAATTAAAGCCCTTTATACAGTATGATGTTCACATACCTAAGTGTGCAACTAGTGATGGGCGAAATTGGGGTGTTACGCTTCACCGAAAAATTAGCGAATTTCCAGCGAAATTCACGAAATGGCGCCGGCGTCTCATTTTCGCCAGAAAAAATGCGCCGGCATCCAAAAAAACGGACTCCGGTTTTCTTTTTTTTATGCCACAGGCAAATTTTCACAGGCGAATTTTCGTGGCAATTTTGCCGCGAATTTGCGCCTGTCGAATAAATTTGCCCATCACTATGTGCAACCTAACTTTCTCTCAGTGCCCGTCTATTGAACGTCCAATTAATAAACAAGAAATATGTTTTAGGCTCCCGGTTTGTGGCCAGTGTTTGCAGGGAGGCCATTAGGCTCTTTAGTTGCAGCAGTTGTTCCGCTTGGGGTTTAGACAGCTGCTGCTTAGTCAGGAGCTCTGGGGTGGGGGGACACTGAGACATTCCACGTTCCGAAGAATTAAATCGCAAGGGATCTTGGAAGGAGAGGTCAGAGGTGAAAAAATCGGAGGCTACAAAACAAACAGGTGCAGAGGGAGACAAAAGGAACACCCACACTTATCCTTAATCAACAGTAAAGCTCTAAATAAAAAAGGAGAAAAAGTACAAAAAAAACAACTGTAAAAGTACTTTTAGAAAGAAATATTTAGATATTTTTTTTTACATTCGTCAGCATTTATAGGGGTTGTTCACCTTTAAATTAACTGTTAGTATGATGTAGAGAGGGATATTCTGATACAATTTGCAATCAGTTTTCATTTTTTTATCATTTATGTTTTTTTTTAGTTATTTAGCCTTTAATTTAGCAGCTCTCCAGTTTGCTGTGTCGGCAAACTGGTTGCTAGGGTCCAAATTACCATAGTAACTATTCTCTGATTTGAATAAGAGAATGGAATATGAACAGGAGAGGTCTGAATAGAAAGGTGAGTAATAAAAAGTAGCTATTAACAATAAATGTGTAGCCTTGTGTTTTAAATGGGGTCAGCGACCCCCTATTTGAGAGCTGAATAGAGGCAAAAAACGCAAGCAATTAACTCAAAAACGATAAAATATAAATAATATAATAATATATATATATATACTAAAGACCAATTGCACAATTGTTAGGAATTGCACATTCTATAACATACTACAAGGTGAACTACCCCTTTAGCAGGTTATTGAATGTAAATGTAAGGGGCAGATTTTTTAAAAAATCAATAACATTTCGCAACCTTTTTCATTGTATATCGATAAGGAGGAAAAACCTGCAACAGTTTTGCTCATAGATTATAATTCTTTTTTGATAACTTAAACCTGGCAAAGATTTTTAGTGAAATAACATTAGTGTAATTAAAAAACGTTCCCTAGTAAATAACACAGGATTAAAAAATTGAAGCTAGTGAAAATAATTTTAAAAAAAGGACATTTTTTCTGGCTTTTCGTGAATGTTAATTTTTTTTTGGATGTTTTATGAATGTTTATGTTTAGGGACAATAATACATTAGGGCCTTGTACTGAAGAGCTGACATTCTAAATTAGCATTTATAGATGCTACACTGTATAAACTGTTGTTTTATCCCCATTTTTATTACCTAGGGGTCCCTGTGATGGTGGAAGAAGCCTCTCCGCCCATAACAACGATCATGATATGATCATTTGAAATAGGAAAATAACAAATTGAAAATGATCAAAGAAACATTTTGAAATCCTATGAATTCGGGTAATTCTCACCACTGAGGACATCCCTGACATAAGGGCAAGGCCAGACGTGCAGGGGAATGTAATAAAAGTCACAAAGAGCAAAACAATTCGCACCAATAAGACTAAAAATCCACATCTCGCAATGTAATATTGTTCCTTAAACCGTTATTGCATTGCGAATTTTAATTGCGCATTGCGAATTTTAATTGCGCACTCATAAGAAGTGCTTGAAGGTGTCGTAATCTTTTGGAGCAAACATAACGACTTTTTCAGTAAGAAGTTTTATTACATTGACTGCGCATTGGCGCAAACTATAAAATTCGCAAACGGTCTTTCACTGTCGGAAGTGGTCGCTAAACAGTTTCCGGGCTCGCAAAAGCTATGTTAAATTCGCACAAAGCAAAATTTGTTCGCGCAAAGGCATAACTTTTCGCATTGCGAATAGTTTTTCCGTTAGCGATTTTTATTACATTCCCCCGGTGGTGTTTTTGTGGCGTTTTTACATGGCGTTTAGTGATGTGCGAATTTATGCGCCAGGCGTGAATTGACTGCGAATTTGCGCGATTCGCCGCCAGCGAATAAATTCACGAAACGCCTGTGAAAATTTGCCCGAAAAAATTAGGTGTAAAAAACAGGCGCCGGCGTCAAAAAAACGGGCGCTGGTGTCAAAAACGTGCACCGGCGTCAAAAACGAGACGTTTCGCGAATTTCGCTAATGGCGTTTTTAAAAAACCACATGCGACCGTCAACATGCGTTTTTCATGCGTTTTTCAGCACGTAGGATTCTTTTCCCAACATGCACTTCTCACTGTTCTCATTGTTCTCATTGGATTTGGACACCATATTTAAAATACGCTGCGTATTTACGTAAAGTGTGGTTTCAAAGTGCAGATCCCATAGAGTTTATTGATTTGGTAGTTTCTTGACGTGTTGGCGTTTCTGCTAAAAAACACTAATACTGGCGTCCTGTGGCGGATTTCAGTGCCCTGTGTGAATTGCCATAGTGCGTTTTCCATTTGTTTCAGTGGTAGTGCAGTTTATGCGTATTTACGCCTGGCTGTTCTTTTTTAAAAACGCAACGTAAAAACGATGCAAAAACGCCACGTCTGGCCTTGCCCTAAAGCTTTTGCTGGTGATTTCCGAAACCCATTAGATATCAGGGGTAAGTTATAATGTAATTTGAAAACAAATAAACCAGATTAATAGTTTCAGGTGAAATTTTAAATAGACACAACGTTATTTAATTTTAGAACACAATTTTTTTCAGATAATGGATCCCATACCTACAGATAAATAATTAATCGCACTAACATTTTTTTTGTGGAGGAACCGTCATTTTGGTTGAAAGCAATGAAAATATATCCGATTTAGATAATAAGGCCAACTGCAAGTCGATGAAGGAGACATAAGGAAACAAATTCCTAAACACTATGGGGAGATTTGTTTCCATTATCTGGAAACCCATTATCCAGAAAGCTCCTGGAATTACTGGAAGGCCGTCTGTTTTTCAATGATTTTGTTTTTCTCTGTAATAATTTAGCAGTAGCTTGTACAGGTATGGGACCTGTTATCCAGAATGCTCGGGACCTGGGGTTTTCCGGATAACTGATCTTTCTGTAATTTGGGTCTTCATGCCTTATGTCCTGAAGTAACCGATAATGGAGCCCTTCCTTAATTTGGATCAACAGACCTTAAATCTGCTAAAAGTCATGTGAACATTAAATAAACCCAATAGGATAATGGATCTTTCCATAATTTGGATCTTCATACCTTAAGTCTACTAGAAATTCATTTAAACATTGAATAAACCCAATAGGCTGGTTTTGCCTCCAATAAGGATTAATTATATCTTAGTTGGGATCAAGTACAAGCTACTGTTTTATTATTACAGAGTTAAAGGAAATCATTTTTAAATTTGGATTATTTGGATAAAATGGAGTCAATGGGAGATGGGAGTCATTCCATAATTCGGAGCTTTCTGGATATCGGGTTTCCGGATAAGGGATCCTATACCTGTTCTTGATCCCAATTAAGATATAATGAATCCTTATTGGAAGCAAAACCAGCCTATTGGGTTTATTTAATGTTTATATGATTTTCTAGTAGACTTAAGGTATGAAGATCCAAATTATGGAAAGATCCATTATCCTATTGGGTTTATTTAATGTTCACATGACTTTTAGCAGATTTAGGGTCTGTTGATCCAAGTTAAGGAAAGGCTCCATTATCAGTTACTTCGGGTCCTGAGCATTCTGCATAATAGATCTGATACCTGTATAAGCCTTGTATTTAAGTAATTAACTAATGTCATCTTTATACTATTGGTGTCATTAAGGGGCCCCACTATAACATCTCCACTTCTATTGATAAGTTGGGGGAAACGACTATTCTGATAGACAGGTAACAATTCATGGTGGTGTTACTAATGTCACCAACAGCTGAAATGCAGCAGCGACTTGTCACCTAATTTAGCCAACACGTGCCCACAGCCCGGCACCACCATGTTTGTTTTTTTTAATGATTTTATAGAGGCTTTTAGTCAATAGTGACTCGCAGGCACGTGTGATTGGCTACAACAGGTTTCTAGACCTTTGTGCTCCTGTTTAAACACCAACAATCAACAGTTAAGAGTCTAAGTTGCACCTGTTGCCTTGTTAGGGTGGAGCAGCAGTGCAGAGCGAGGCACAGGGGGGAGCAAGTGTGTGCAGTTGGCATGTAACCAAATTCCACTCAGGGGGCTCTGTTTTAAACTAAAACAAATGGTCGTTGGTCTGGGGCAAAAACATTGAAGTTTGTTGAAAGTGTAACAACTGTTTCAGTCCCCTGACACTAAGCCTGGCACTCATTCTCTCTGTATATAGTTATAAACAGAGGCCTAGATCTTGCTGATGTGACAGTTGTATGAGTAATTCATTGCATTTACAATTTTTGCCAGTTGGGTGCTTTAAAATAATTCTGAAACCCTGAATAAAAGCAAAATATCATTGGGGAGGATAGGGGCAGACATGCAGTGTCAAACTGGACCCACTGGAGCTCCCCCTGCCCCCGCCAACCCCAATGGCCCCCACCAAAGCCGGCCTGAGACCAAGACTGTCACCATTATGTTTAAGACAGAGTTTGTGCCCCAGGAAGATGTGATGGTCTGGCTAAAGAGGCAATTCACTGTCCTGTCCCCCTTACCCCACTGTATGATGAGCAGGGTTTCTGGATAGGAGGGTGGAAGGTACAGGTCAAACTGCGCATGAATTTCCATGTTCCCAAGCACCTTCTCAATTCCTTCTTCATTGGTAAGGACGGGGGGATTTGGTTCTATCCCGGTCAACCCAGGGTGTGTTTCAGGTGTGGCTCAAACAGGCACTTTGCAGCTAAATGCCCAGTGGTGAAGTGCGCCCTCTGTGGTGAAACTGGGCACCCCAGTACAGAATGCCAGGAAATCCGATGTAATTTGTGCCTGAAGTTGGTACATGCCCATCGTTCTTGCCTTGATGCCTGGCACACCATTGTTGGAGGAAATGGGCCAGGGAATGGAGATTGTGGAGAAGGGTGCCCCAACATCTGAAGTGTTGGGATCAGAGATGGAGGTTGTGCAGCCGGAATCCAGTGCCCCATGCAGTAAGGTCAGGCCCAGATGGCAAATCTTTAGGGGTGGCATGCCGTCCAGCCGCATCACTTAGGAGCACTGGGGAAAGCTCAAAGCTTTGAGTTTATTGCATGCTGCAATAAACACTTAGCAAGGTATAACCTGCTTGCATTACCTGTGTGCCGGTGAACTTCTTGTCGCGAAAGCTCAAAGCTCCCCAGTGCTCGGATGCTTGAGATTACTCGCGCTGCTGTGGGGAGGATCTGGGCGGTGCTGGCAACGGACCATGACTTGTCAGCGGGCAGCGCCCGACACTTCGGCCCTGGGCCCTGCCTCCTAAAATCCGGCCCTGAGTAAGGTGGTGGATAGGGCAGAGGAGAAGTTACCCAAGGGGAAGGAGAAGGGTGAGAAGAGGGCCAGTCAGCCTAGGAGTGGAAAGTGGTGGGAAAGAAAGCCTCAGCTAAAAGAAAAGACACCCTCCCAAAAATGGTGGCAGCAACAGAAAATAGGTTTGTTCTGCCAGAAGGTAGACGCTGGGGAGATCTGCTTGAGGAAGAGGAGGAGAGGCTAAAGGAGGAAGAGGAAGGTTGGGGCCTTGGGAAAATGGAACAGAAAGAAGAAAGAGGGAAAAGAGAGGAGGAGGTTTTGAGTCAGGAGGGGGAATGGGAGTCCCTAAAGGAGAATATTGAGATTGACCTGGAGGGTGAGGAGATTACCCCAAAATTCCACGTGAAAAGGAGGGGTGAGGAAAGTGGTGGTGCCAGGCGCAAACAAACCAGGATTTAATAATAAGGAAGCATTTATTGAATGAATGTTGCACTCTGGGTAAATGTACATTTTATTTTTGATTCTTATGATTTTCATTGGTTAATAATGTGATAGTGCAGCAGCAGATGCAGCTGTTTTGTACATTCCTTTCTACCAGCTGCACTGCACATTCCAGGCACAACGGCCTAAATATTCTAGAGGCGCACATAGACTGAACACCTCTGTAACTGTGGGGGAAATTCTACACCCCCCCCCAAAGACAGCATAAGTAGGATTCCTACTACTATGAATACAAAACCCCACAATCCTCATTTACTAATGGTACTAGCTGCATACAACTGACAAAACTCATTATATTTTTGTATTTTTTTTTATTATTACAATGCATATTTTCTCCCCACCAAAAATGCAGGTGTAAAATGCAGGTAGGGCATAGGGGAAGGTAACAACCCTCTTTATAAACACTAAGCCTATAGCAGGAACGTCATTCAGCATTTGTTGTTATATAATCACACAGAGGTGTAACTGGATGTCACTGGGCCCCACAACAAATACAATTTTGGTACGTTGACCTATTCTGCCAAGATATATTCATGAAAGGGGTGGTCCAGCTTCCAGTTTACTTTTAGGGGGTTATTTACTAAACCTCAGATTTATCTGGTCAGCAAAAAGTCGAATTCTTTGTGGATAAAAAAAATTGAGATTTATTATACCCCGACAGGGTCGGACTGGGGGACCGGGACTACTGTCCAGGGCCCCCTCTGACCCCCCTGCCTCCCTACTATGACGCACCGAGCACGCATGTGCGAAGGCGCTGCTTTGCGCGCCTGCGTGTAGGCGCCGCTCCTCAGTGAAAGGTGCCGTGCGCATGCGCAAATGGCGCTGCGCGGCACATATAAAAAACAGTTTTTACAATCAGGACAGGGGACTGGCCCGACGGGGGCCCATTAGGGGTTGGGGCCCATTAGGGGTTGGGGCCCACCGGGTTTTTTCCCGGTATCCCGCCGGGCCAGTCAGACACTGTACCCCGATGCTGTAAAAAGCCAGATCCTGAAAATCCGCCATCCCTTCGAGGTCATGTAAAAATGGGAGACGCCTCTACCCCAACTTGAAGATATTGTGGTTTGCGATGAGTATAGCCCGATAATTCCTTAAATTGGGGTTTTCGGGCAAAACCCAAAAAATCGTGCGATTCGTGAAACGTCAGAAAAAAATTGCACAATTCTGGTTTTTGCTCAATTTACTTGTTTTTTTTCCCAATCTGATTTATTTGAGTTATTTTAGTAATTAGTAAGGCAAAATCGGGCATGGGTCTTTGGTTGAGCTTTTTTATTTCAATTAAAAAAACTAAGGATGCACCGAATCCACTATTTTAGATTCGGCCAAATCCCACAATCCATCTTGGCCGAATACCGAACCGAATGCTAATTTGCAAATTAGGGGCGGGAAAGGAAAAAGTGTAAAAAAATTGGTTTACTTGTTTTGTAGCAAAAAGTCATGTGAAATCCCGCCCTCCCCACAATTTGCATATGCAAATTAGGATTCAGATTCTGTTCGGCCAGGCACAAGGATTCAGCTGAAACCGAATCCTGCTGAAAAAGGCCGAATCTTGGACGAATCACAAACTGAATCCTGGATTCGGTGCATCCCTAAAAAAAACATTCTTAGTATGTTATAAAATTCTAAGCAGCTTATCAATTGGCTTTAATTTTTTCTTTTCTTTTTTTTCTTTTTTTTAATTATTTGCCTTCTTTTTCTCCCAGCATTCAAACGGGGGTCACTGACCCCATCTAAAAACAAATGCTCTGTAAGGCTACAAATGTATTGTTATTGTTACATTTTATTACTCGTCTTTCTATCCAGGTCTCTCCTATTCATATTCCAGTCTCTTATGCAAAGCAATGCAGGGTTGCTAGGGGAATTTGGAGACTGGCAACCATATGCTGAAACTGCAAACTGGAGAGCTGCTGAATAAAAAGCTAAATAAGTCAAAAACCACAAATAAAAAATGAAAACCGATTGCAAATTGTCTCAGAATATCCCTCTCTACATCATACTAACAATTAATTTATACTCCTGACTCCCCTGCAGCCGCAGGGTCTGCTTCCTCTGTAGTTATGCCTTTATAATCATATAATAATGCAATTTATTATTTTACATTGGTCTCTAATGGTGCCCCTTCGATGGTTTAGTGTTCCATCGTGCAGTGCAATGTCCCCAGTGGAAAGG
The DNA here is from genome assembly GCA_038501925.1 of Xenopus petersii. Classification (NCBI taxonomy): domain Eukaryota; kingdom Metazoa; phylum Chordata; class Amphibia; order Anura; family Pipidae; genus Xenopus; species Xenopus petersii. The sequence continues at coordinate 8,788,243 of CM076680.1, forward strand.
TGTCACATTAAATAGAATAAAAGGGGGTCGTGCCATTCCCGTGGTGTTGGTCGAAACAAACAGTAGAAGTGAATATGGCAGCACGGAGCCCTCCTGTAGATGTGGGAGGCTGCAGGACGTGTGAGGCTTTAAGCAGAACATTCAGGGTATTAAGTGGTCTCACTCTGGTAACCAAATCATCCTGAAACCTGTTGAAAGCAGCTGGGAGGTGCAATAAATGTGGCAATTAAGCAAATGTATTTACTGTTTGAAATGGAACATATGTAGCCATGGCAGTGACTTACTTTGCCCTGCCGCTCTAATACCCATTTAAAGGGAAAAGTGATGGGCGTATTTATTCGCCAGGCGCGAATTTGCGCGATTCATCGCCGGCAAATAAATTTGCAAAACCGCCAGCGAAAAACGAACACCGGCATCAAAAACGGACGCCGGCTTAAAAAACTAGACGGCGTTTTGCAATTTTTTCGCGGGAAGTTCTTGAATTTTTCGGCAAACCAAAACGCCCCAAATTCGCCCATCACTAAAACCGAAAACTACTTTCAATAAAGAATACTGAAATTATTGTTTCTTGTTGGTGGTTTCTGAATTTATTTTACAAAGGAGAAGTAAAAGCAAAACACTTGCCCATATGACAGGCTGATTAAAGGTTGATCCGCATCCTTGTTAAAGGGGTTATTCACCTTTAAATTAACATTGCTGAAGACCTGTTGTAATTCAGCCCCAGATGAATGGCCACAGACATAAGAGGGACAGACAAATTTGCCGTGCAAATGATGGATTTGTTTTGGCCATGCCCATTTTTGTGACCACACCCCCTAATTACCATGTTTATTTTAAAAGATTTGGCAGGTTATGAAAGTCTGAACATATGTCTGTGGTTTATATTTGTTATTATAGTTTTGCTAACGAAGGTGAATTGCCCTTTAAGCTGCAAGTCACAGTTTCCCCAAGAGACCTGCTTATCTTAAATTGTTCAACCTATGACCCTTCTGAATTTGCTTGGATAATGCTGGTATAAAATGTTGCTACCTTGTATTTATACCTACTCCTATAGCCACTGTTCCTGCCTGTTGGTCTGTGGGCCCACCTACAAGCAGTCAGTTCCATATATTTATATACCGTATATACTCGAATATAAGCCAAGTTTTCAGCCCCCAAAATATGCTGAAAAACTCTACCTAGGCTTATACTCGGGTCAAGGGCAAAAACGGTCGCCGGCGTCTAAGAATGGTTGTCGGCGTCCAAGATTAGTCGCCGGCGTCCAAGACTAGTCTCTAAGAATATATTGCCGGCATCCAAGAATGGTCGCCGGCATCCAAAAAACGAGACGCCGGCACCTCCAATGGGAGCAGAAACTTACCAGAAGCTGCTGCATTTCTCACCCTAGGCTTATACTCGAGTCAATAATCTATATATGTGTATATAATCTATATATATGTATATATATATATATATATATATATAGTGAATAAAGTATCCACTTTTGTAAAATATAAGGATATTATAAGTTACCAAGGAGTTTCATGCCCATATAAAAGCACCATGAAACTCCGAAGTGACTTCTAATATCCACATATTTTGCAACAGGGGGTACTTTATTTATTATAATACACAGGTTTCAGTGAGTCATGTGACAGAAATGACATCACTATGCTCCAATTATAACTGATGACATCATTATATAAGGATATAATTGACAGGCTATTCATGGCTCTTGTGTATTATAATATAGATCTATAGAGTGAATTGCATAATGTGCTATATGACATGAAGAAGATGCACGTGGGGCACATGCTGTGACCTTTCTCCTTGTTCTCTAGGGTCCAGCAGAACATGAGATTGGGTAACGGTATCCAGGGAGTCGATCCTGTCTGACAGTTGTTCGCATTGGAAAAATCAGCACTTGTCCATCTGTGTGATTGTCACTGTCAGGAACACGAGGTCAGGCAAATGCTCTTTCAGCCCCTTTCCTTGCCACCATCCATCGCTTCTCAGCTGTTTCCTCACCTCCCAGTGATACGCCTGCTGTAACCCATCCATGTTGCCCCCTGGCCTGCAACCGGATAGCCAAGAAATCTCTGCTATAAATAACCCGGCCGTGGCACAAAAATGCCCTGTCCTTTGTTGGAAGAGACACTAATTGTTTTGTAAATACTGTCGAAACCTTCTGCAGGACGGGGCATATTTACTAAGCTCCAACGAGATCATAATGGTCCATTACAGCCAATGGAGGTTATTAGCTGACAGTTATGGAGCAGGGATACTATGTCCGATGAGCTTGTGTTGTCAGATTCACTTAATGAGGAAGATCACCTTTCATATAGACTCCGATTTTCTGAGACAGATGTTGCAGTTGGTCTATATTTATTTTCTTATTAAGTTCTCTACACGTGGAAGGCGTTCACCTTTGTATTTACTTTTAGTAGGATGTAGAGAGGGATATTCTGAGACAATTTGCAATTGGTTTTCATTTTTATTATTTGTGGTTTTTGACTTATTTAGCTTTTTATTCAGCAGCTCTCCAGTTTGCAGTTTCAGCCATCTGGTTGCCAGGGTCCAAATTACCTTAGCAACCATGCACTGATTTGAATGGAATATGAATAGGAGAGGCCTAAAAAAAAGATGAGCAACAAAAAGTAGCAATAACAATAAATTTTAAGCCTTACAGCGAATTTGTTTTTTGAATAGGGTCATTGACCTCTATTTGGATGCTGGAAAGAGTCAGAAGAAGAAGGCAAATAATTCAAAAACTATATACAAAAAAAAAAGGGAAATAATGAAGGCCAATTGAAAAATTATTTAGAATTGTCCATTCTATAACATACTAAAAGATAACTTAAAGTGGACCTGTCATCAGACACAAAAATCTGTTTAATAAAAGTCCTTTTCAAATTAAACATGAAATCCTATTTCTATTTTTTATTAAAGCATTCATAGCTGTTGTAAGCTCATTTAAACATCTCAGCTGTCAATCAAATATTGTCTGCCCCTCCTCTATGCTCTGGGCATAGAGGCGGGGCAGACAATTACTTTCACTTTCCATTCAGCACTTCCTACATGTCACTGCTCTCCCCACATTCCCCCGTTCTCTTCACCATTTAATTGTGTAACCAGGACATGGGGATGGACATCAGGTCCCCCATTCTGGTGCACAAACAAGATTCTGAGATGATACAAGGCTTAATAACAGTGTCCACAAAATGGCTCCTGCCTGCTTGTTATAATTATGAGTTCCCAGACTGAAGGAAACAAGATTCATATAATCTATATAGTGTAATTAAAGTTCACTTTGCTTGACTAATGTGATAAAATAGGATTTGGAATGTTTTTTTTTTTGGGCGACAGGTCGCCTTTAAAGGTGAACCACCCCTTTAAGGACAATTGTTGGGATATTTATTGGCATGAATGTTCCTGGAAGCTCAGTCTGGATACCATTAAAAATTAGATATGTGGGTAAGCACTTCTTTTACTAATATATTATATATCTGACATTAGGGGAGATCTAAAGAAGGACTTGAGCACAAATATTCTGAAAACAACTGCCCTTCATAGACAGGAAATGGTGCCATTAAAGGAGAACTAAACCCTAAAAATGAATGTGGCTAAAAATGTCCTATTTTATATAGTGAACTTATTGCACGAGGCTAAAGTTTCAGCTTGTCAATAGCAGCAATGATCCAGGACTTCAAACTTGTCACAGGGGGTCACCATCTTGGAAAGTGTCTGTGACACTCACATGCTCAGTGGGCTCTGATTGGCTGTTGAGAAGCTAAGCTTAGGGCTCGTCACTAATTATCCAGCACAAAATGAGCTTCCCTGGATGTAATATAAGCTGATGCTACAGGTTTGCTGATTATTTAATTCTGATGCTAATTGCATTGGTTTCTGTGCTGCCATGTAGTAATTATCTGTATTAATTACTAATCAGACTTAGGGACCAAATTCCCCTATGCATTGATTTGCATAAGAGACTGGAATATGAATAGGAGAGGAGCTGAATAGAAAGATGAGTAATAAAAAGTAGCAATAACAATTAATTTGTAGCCTTACAGAGCATTTGTTTTTAGATGGGGTCGGTGACCCCCGTTTGAAAGCTAAAAAGAGTCAGAAGAAGAAGGCAAATAATTAAAAAAATGCTTAAAAATAAACAATGAAGCTCAAATGAAAATGTTACTCACATACGACATACTAAAAGTTAACTTAAAGGTAAACCACCCCATTAAACGTAAAAGACCAAGCCATGCCCACTTTATGGCATCTCTGATGTCATTGGGAGTGGCGGCAATTGCCACTAATGGAGTGGGCAACACCATTGATCATATATACAGAATCGATCTCAACACAGGGAAATGTCTACCTCCCAGCTCCCTACAGCTGCCGTAAACTATATTACCCAAAATCCTCCAACAACCTTTGTCTGCTAACACACCCGACATTGGTGGTGGGCACATTGGAACCCCCTATTCCATCTGCCTCCCTCTGACTCATCCCTATTGCTTTCTTTTAGAAATCCATTCAGAAAGCAGATGCCTCCTCTTTTGTTCTACTCCACCTGTTCCCAACAACCGTACTGGAGCCATTGCCTTTGTCCTTGTGTCCTATAGACTACTGACTACTGACCTTCTTCTGCACTACAATTGGGTCCCCTCATCACCCCTCACCCGCTGCCATGTACAGCAACTGCTCTGGGCTCTGATTCATCTCGTGCTCATGGGAAGGTCCTACTATGTCCTTCTATTGAGAGATATAGGAAACACTGGGACATTCCATTAAAGGAACAGTAAGACCAAAAAATTAAAGTAATAAAAATACAATGCAATGTTGCCCTGCACTGGTAAAACTGCTGTGTTTGCTTCACAAACACTACTATTGTTTATATAAATATGTTGCTGTGTAGCAATGGGGGCAGCCATTCAAAGAAGAAAAGACTCAGGTTACACAACAGATCTACTGTGTATCTACTGTGTATCCTGTGCTTGAATGGCTGCCCCCATGGCTACACAGCAGCTTGTTTATATAAACTATAGTAGTACTTATCTGTTATCTACTGTGTATCCTGTGCTTGAATGGCTGCCCCCATGGCTACACAGCAGCTTGTTTATATAAACTATAGTAGTACTTATCTGTTACCTGCTGTGTATCCTGTGCTTGAATGGCTGCCCCATGGCTACACAGCAGCTGGTTTATATAAACTATAGTAGTACTTATCTGTTATCTACTATGTATCCTGTGCTTGAATGGCTGACCCCATGGCTACACAGCAGCTTGTTTATATAAACTATAGTAGTACTTATCTGTTATCTACTGTGTATCCTGTGCTTGAATGGCTGCCCCCATGGCTACACAGCAGCTTGTTTATATAAACTATAGTAGTACTTATCTGTTATCTACTATGTATCCTGTGCTTGAATGGCTGACCCCATGGCTACACAGCAGCTTGTTTATATAAACTATAGTAGTACTTATCTGTTATCTACTGTGTATCCTGTGCTTGAATGGCTGCCCCCATGGCTACACAGCAGCTTGTTTATATAAACTATAGTAGTACTTATCTGTTATCTACTATGTATCCTGTGCTTGAATGGCTGACCCCATGGCTACACAGCAGCTTGTTTATATAAACTATAGTAGTACTTATCTGTTATCTACTGTGTATCCTGTGCTTGAATGGCTGCCCCCATGGCTACGCAGCAGCTTGTTTATATAAACTATAGTAGTACTTATCTGTTATCTACTGTGTATCCTGTGCTTGAATGGCTGCCCCCATGGCTACACAGCAGCTTGTTTATATAAACTATAGTAGTACTTATCTGTTATCTACTGTGTATCCTGTGCTTGAATAGCTGCCCCCATGGCTACACAGCAGCTTGTTTATATAAACTATAGTAGTACTTATCTGTTATCTACTGTGTATACTGTGCTTGAATGGCTGCCCCCATGGCTACACAGCAGCTTGTTTATATAAACTATAGTAGTACTTATCTGTTATCTACTGTGTATCCTGTGCTTGAATGGCTGCCCCCATGGCTACACAGCAGCTTGTTTATATAAACTATAGTAGTACTTATCTGTTATCTACTGTGTATCCTGTGCTTGAATGGCTGCCCCCATGGCTACACAGCAGCTTGTTTGTATAAACTATAGTAGTACTTATCTGTTATCTACTGTGTATCCTGTGCTTGAATGGCTGCCCCCATGGCTACGCAGCAGCTTGTTTATATAAACTATAGTAGTACTTATCTGTTATCTACTGTGTATCCTGTGCTTGAATGGCTGCCCCCATGGCTACACAGCAGCTTGTTTATATAAACTATAGTAGTACTTATCTGTTATCTACTGTGTATCCTGTGCTTGAATGGCTGCCCCCATGGCTACACAGCAGCTTGTTTATATAAACTATAGTAGTACTTATCTGTTATCTACTGTGTATCCTGTGCTTGAATGGCTGCCCCCATGGCTACATAGATATTTCATAGATCATGATGTACTTTTCCTGCTATCACAGTTAGCCATATAAAAGAATATAAAAGAATATAAAAGAATCTGCACACAAGGAATAGCCCTGCAGCTTGGGGTCACATAAGGCAAGAAGAATGCTGAAATTCAGGGCACATTTGTTTATAGATCACATTACAGGGATTACTGTTTCATAGACATGTGCGTGTGACACTTAGCAGGGGGCACTTAGGGGGGACATGTACACGTTCTGCACAAAGGAGGAGAAAGAGGAGGAATTCAATGTACGAGGAATAAAGAAATGCAGTTTTATATCTGAGTATGGCTCCTTATAAACTTCCTACTTAATGTATTGTCTGTGATTTTGAGGGAAGGAGCAATGCAGGAAAGATGAACTGTAACTCTCCTGCTGCTGTTGTCCTAAAACTCCCAGCACCTCCTGAAATAACATTTTAAATTAGGCTTGCCCAACCTGGAGCCTTCTGGCTGTTCTCCATCTAAAACTTCCATCAACTTCAAAGGATGTCAGGGTTGTGGGAGTTGTAGTTGAACAGACACTGCAAGGCTGTAGGTTGGACATTACTGAGTGCTGCTAAATGGTATTGCAAATTTTGACATTTTGTGTGCACTTGCATGTAATAAATCCTCTTTCCGAAAATGCTCTCCAAGCATGCCTTAAGGATGCACAATTTAAATGTGCAAAAACAGTCTAATGTTACTTTGCGAAATGCAATTTTTTCATTATTATTTGTGCAATGTTTTTTCCTTCTATTTCCCCCCACTGAGAACACGACTGTAAATCTTGTGTATAGTGAACTCTACTGGCCATGCAAAGCATTAACACCTCCCTTCTCATGTTAATTTGCCCACCCCATGCCACATTATTTTCCCAGTAATTGTAAAATAATAATAAAAATAAAAGCTATTATTAGTACAGTAAGATTTGAAAATTGATATTATATTATGGAGTACTGTCCCTTTAAGTTATTGGATTTTTAACTTTTTATCACCCAGGCTTCACCTACTTCCACAGTCTCTCTTTAAAGGAACAGTAACATCAAAAAATGAAAGTGCTTTAAAATAATAAAAATATAATGCAGTGTTTCCCTGCACTGGTAAAACTGCTGTGTTTGATTCAGAAACACTACTATAGTTTATATAAATAAGCTGCTGTGTAGCAATGGGGGCAGCCATTCAAAGGAGAAAAGGCTCAGGTTACACAGCAGATAAACTCTGTAGAACATAATGGTGTTATCTGTTATACACTATTTAACCTGTGCCATATAGACTTTTTTCTATTTCAGCTATTGCTACACAGCAGCTTGTTTATATAAACTATAGTAGTGTTTCTGAAGCAAACACATCAGTTTTACCAGTGCAGGGCAACAGTACATGATATTTTCATTATTCATTTTTTGGTGTTACAGTTCCTTTAATGATTTCTCAGGCACAATGGGCTTCTCTTCTCACACAGCACATTGCTGGGCACTCGGTGTGTTACATGTACTTTTCTAACTCTTGGAGGACCCCTAGTGGTGGTTGTGTGTCTTACTGCTGCGTTCATTTATATTCACATTCTTTCAGATACACCTGTGTTCTTTTGATATGTATCAGACAAAGTAAAATATTCCTAGAAATACTGTTTAGCTGATTCATTCCCTTTAATACATCAGCTTTTAATGATATTATATGAAAAACTGGCAGGTCTGGGCCCCTGTTATTCCTGGTGTTTCCTGAATTATACCTATCTCCCCTTATCAATATTCCTGCCCATGTCCACATTTTCTACCTGTGTTCCCCTTATTGATACTGATGACAATACCACCTCTCCCCTCCTTACAACTTTATTCCTAGTTATAATATAATCAATCTTCTTCCCCTTCTGTTGACTTCATTAATAGCATACCCCTGCCTTATACTGATTATGTTACCACCACTCCCCTCCACAATAATACTGGCCCTGATCTCCTATTACTGCTCTTCCCCTCACCCTTATGGCACCTCACCCCTACCCAACATGTTTATTCCCCCCTGTTACCCTTTGTAGATATATTTCCTTGCCCCATACCTCCCAACTGTCCTGTTTTTTAGTCCTGGATTGTTACTGAAATGTCCTGACTTTCTCTTTGATCTCCTGCACTGAACAGGCAGAAGAAGATACAAAGTTTCTAACTTAATTGGGTTTTGGCAGAGAGCCCAGAATAGATACTTTTGTAACAATTTAAGATAAGTAAAGATACAATTGAAGGGATACTGTCATGGGAATTTTTTTTTTTTTTTAAAAAATGAATCAGTTAATAGTGCTGCTCCAGCAGAATTCTGCCCTGAAATCCATTTCGCAAAAGAGCAAACAGATTATTTTATATTCAATTTTGAAATCTGACATGGGGCTAGACATATTGTCAATTTCCCAGCTGCCCCAAGTCATGTGACTTGTGCTCTGATAAACTTCAGTCACTCTTTACTGCTGTACTGCAAGTTGGAGTGATATCAAGCCTTCCTTTCCCCCCCCCAGCAGCCAAACAAAAGAACAATGGGAAGGTAACCAGGGATGTAGCGAACGTCGGAAAAAAAGTTCGCGAACATATTCGCGAACTTGCGCAAAAATGCGAGCGGTTCGCGAACCCCATAGACTTCAATGGGAAGGCGAACTTTAACATCTAAAAAAGACATTTCTGGCCAGAAAAATGATTTTAAAGTTGTTTAAAGGGTGCAACGACCTGGACAGTGGCATGCCAGAGGGGGATCAAGGGCAAAAATGTATCTGAAAAATCTGCCTGTGTGTGCTTGGAAGAGATAGTGTAGGGGGAGAGCTGTTAGTGATTTCAGGGACAGATGATAGTAAGTTTGCTGGCTAGTAATCTGCTTGATACTGCTCTGTATTGGAGGGACAGAAGTCTGCAGGGATTTGAGGGACATTTTAGCTTAGGTAGCTTTGCTGGCTAGTAATCTACTGTTCTCTTTAAACAACTGCCATACATTGACCTTGTAGGCATTGTTTGCCCAGTTTTTTTGGACGCAGCCACTGAAGCACAGTTGCCAGAAAAAATATGCCATATAAATGCTGAAAATAGTCATTTTTCGCCATACGTTGACCTTGTAGACATTGTTTGCCCAGTTTTTTTGGTTGCAGCCACTGAAGCACAGTTGCCAGAAAAAATATGCCATATAAATGCTGAAAATATAAATTTTTTTGGTTGCAGCCACTGAAGCACAGAGGCCAGAAAAATTATGCCATATAAATGCAGAAAATATGCATTTTTTTGGTTGCAGCCACTGAAGCACAGAGGCCAGAAAAATTATGCCATATAAATGCAGAAAATATGCATTTTTTTGGACGCAGCCACTGAAGCACAGTTGCCAGAAAAAATATGCCATATAAATGCTGAAAATAGTCATTTTTCGCCATACGTTGACCTTGTAGACATTGTTTGCCCAGTTTTTTTGGTTGCAGCCACTGAAGCACAGTTGCCAGAAAAAATATGCCATATAAATGCTGAAAATATAAATTTTTTTGGTTGCAGCCACTGAAGCACAGAGGCCAGAAAAATTATGCCATATAAATGCAGAAAATATGCATTTTTTTGGACGCAGCCACTGAAGCACAGAGGCCAGAAAAATTATGCCATATAAATGCTGAAAATAGTCATTTTTCGCCATACGTTGACCTTGTAGACATTGTTTGCCCAGTTTTTTTGGTTGCAGCCACTGAAGCACAGTTGCCAGAAAAAATATGCCATATAAATGCTGAAAATATAAATTTTTTTGGTTGCAGCCACTGAAGCACAGAGGCCAGAAAAATTATGCCATATAAATGCAGAAAATATGCATTTTTTTGGACGCAGCCACTGAAGCACAGAGGCCAGAAAAATTATGCCATATAAATGCAGAAAATATGCATTTTTTTGGACGCAGCCACTGAAGCACAGTTGCCAGAAAAAATATGCCATATAAATGCTGAAAATAGTCATTTTTCGCCATACGTTGACCTTGTAGACATTGTTTGCCCAGTTTTTTTGGTTGCAGCCACTGAAGCACAGAGGCCAGAAAAAATTAAACCAGTAGGGTTTGCACCCTAGTTTGTAACGGTGGCGGAGGGAGGAGGACGCTAAAGGACAGCTGTGTGTGGAGTCATGAGGCTTGAAGAGAAGGACAGCTGTATAGAAGTCAGAACAAGTCTTCCGGCGTGCAGTAACCCTCCGAGATCCACCCCTCATTCATTTTAATAAAGGTCAGGTAATCGACACTTTTGTGACCTAGGCGAGTTCTCTTCTCAGTTACAATCCCTCCTGCTGCACTGAAGGTCCTTTCGGAGAGCACACTTGAGGCTGGGCAAGACAAGAGGTTCATGGCAAATTGTGACAGCTCTGGCCACAGATCAAGCCTGCGCACCCAGTAGTCCAGGGGTTCATCGCTCCTCAGAGTGTCGATATCTGCAGTTAATGCCAGGTAGTCCGCTACCTGCCGGTCGAGGCGTTCTTTGAGGGTGGATCCAGAAGGGTTGTGGCGCTGCCTTGGACAGAAAAACATTTGCATGTCTGACGTTACAGACTGGCCAAAGGGCTTTGTCCTTGCAGGTGTGCTCGTGGCAGGATTACTGGCACCTCTGCCCCTGGAATGTTGATGAGTTCCTGAAGTGACATCACCCTTAAAAGCATTGTACAACATGTTTTGCAGGCTGGTTTGTAAATGCCGCATCTTTTCGGACTTGTGGTATGTTGGTAACATTTCTGACACTTTATGCTTGTACCGAGGGTCTAGTAGCGTTGCGACCCAGTACAGGTCCTTCTCCTTAAGCCTCTTGATACGGGGGTCCTTCAACAGGCATGACAGCATGAAAGACCCCATTCTCACAAGGTTGGATGCAGAGCTATCCATCTCCGCTTCCTCATTATCAAGGACTGCATCATCCACGGTCTCCTCCCCCCAGCCACGTACAAGACCAGGGGTCCCCAAAAGGTCATCACTAGCCCCCTGGGAAGCCTGCTCCTGTTGGTCCTCCTCCTCCTCCTCCACAAAGCCACCTTCCTCCTCTGACTCCACTTCTGGCACCTCTCCCTGCGTTGCAGCAGGTGCCTGGGTTCGTTCTGGTGATTCCGACCAGAAATCGTGCGCTTCCAGCTCCTCGTCACGCTGGTCTACAGCCTCATCTGTCACTCGTCGCACGGCACGCTCCAGGAAGAAAGCGAAGGGTATTAGGTCGCTGATGGTGCCTTCGGTGCGACTGACCATATTTGTCACCTCTTCAAAAGGTCGCATGAGCCTGCAGGCATCGCGCATAAGCACCCAGTAACGGGGGAAAAAAATCCCCAGCTTTGCAGATCCAGTCCTACCACCCAGTTCAAAAAGGTACTCGTTGACGGCCCTTTGTTGTTGCAGCAGACGTTCCAACATAAGGAGCGTTGAATTCCAGCGAGTCTGGCTGTCAGAAATCAAACGCCTGACTGGCATGTTGTAGCGCTGCTGAATGTCAACAAGGCGTGCCATGGCTGTGTAGGAACGTCTGAAATGGGCCGACACCTTTCTGGACTGGGTGAGAACGTCCTGGAATCCTGGGTACTTGGAGACAAAACGTTGGACTATTAAATTTAACACATGTGCCATGCAGGGCACGTGTTAAATTGCCCAGTCTCAACGCTGCCAACAGATTGCTTCCATTGTCACACACCACTTTTCCGATCTGCAGTTGGTGTGGGGTCAGCCACCGATCGGCCTGTGACTGCAGAGATGACAGGAGTACAGATCCGGTATGGTTTTTGCTTTCCAGGCACGTCATCCCCAAGACAGCGTGACAACGGCGTACCTGGCACGTCGAATAGCCTAGGGGGAGCTGGGGGTGCACAGGTGTGGAGGAGGAGAAGGAGGACCCAGCAGCAGAGTAAGAAGAAGAAGAGGAAGAAGACGAGGTAGAGAGCGATGGAGGAGTAGAGGTGGTGGCAGAACCGCGTGCAATCCGTGGCGGTGACACCAACTCCACTGTTGTTGTTGAGCTACCCATTCCCTGCTTCCCAGCCATTACCAAGTTCACCCAGTGGGCAGTGTAGGTGACATACCTGCCCTGACCATGCTTGGAGGACCATGCGTCAGTAGTCATATGGACCTTTGGCCCAACACTAAGTGGCAGAGATGCGGTAACTTGGCTCTGCACATGTTGGTACAGGTGTGGTATTCCCTTTTTAGAAAAAAAATTGCGGCTGGGTACCTTCCACTGCGGTGTCCCAATTGCTACAAATTTGCGGAAGGCCTCAGAGTCCACCAGCTGGTATGGTAAAAGCTGGCGGGCTAAGAGTGCAGACAAGCCAGCTGTCAGACGCCGGGCAAGGGGGTGACAGTCAGACATTGGCTTCTTACGCTCAAACATGGCCTTCACAGAAACTTGGCTGGTGGCAGATGACTGGGAATGGGAACAGATGGTCAAGGTGGAAGGCGGAGTGGAGGGTGGTTCAGACGGGTCAAGGAGAGCAGAGGTAGAGCAGTAAGATGCTGGACCAGAAGGAGTGTGGCTTTTAGTTTGCCTGTTGCCTTTGAGGTGTTGCTCCCAAAGTGCTTTGTGCTTGCCGCTCATGTGCCTTCGCATAGAAGTTGTACCTATGTGGCTGTTGGGCTTACCAAGGCTCAGTTTCTGACTGCACTCATTGCAAATTACAATGCTTTTGTCAGAGGCACACACATTAAAAAAATCCCACACTGCTGACTTTTTGGAAGTGTGCGATCTGGCGGTAACAGTAGAAGTTGGCGGCATTGGCGGCAATGGCGGGTGCGTTGGCCGGCTGAACACAGGTGCCGATACATGTTGTTGCCCTACTGATCCCTGCGGGCTGTCCTCCCTGCTTCTTCTAAGTCTTATTCTCCTACTGCCTCTCTGACTCTCCGTCTCTCCATCTGAACTACCCTCCTCTTGCTCTCTTCTACTAGGCACCCACAAAACATCAATCTCCTCATCATCATTCTCCTCAGATGCATCAATTTCTTCTGACACATCACAGAAGGAAGCAGCAGCGGGGACCTCCTCCTCATCACTCATTATGTCCATCTCTGTCGTGTTCTCTGCCAGAATTAAATCTGGTGTAACGTCCTCATCTCCTTCATCTTCTTCTGGCAATAATGGTTGCGCATTACTCAGTTCAAGAAACTCATGGGAAAATAACTCCTCTGACTCCAGTGAAGAAGGGGCACTGGTGGTGGAGGAAGTGTTACGTGGGGTGGCCATAGCAGTGGAGGATGAGGAGGATGTTGTGGTAAAGTTAGAAACGGTAGAGGATGGGGTGTGCTGTGTAAGCCAGTCAACTACCTCTTCAGCATTTTGGGAGTTCACGGTCATTGGCTTTTTAAAACTGGGCAATTTGCTAGGGCCACAGGATTGCATAGCAGCACGGCCCCTAGCACGGCCTCTGCGTGGCGGCCTGCCTTTGCCTGGCATTATTTTTAAAAAAACAACAACAACAAAAACTCAGTTGGTTTTTCTGGAAACGATAATACACACAGCTAGATGGCAGTTTGAAGAAAACAGTGTGCAAATAATGCCTACAAGATCAACGTATACACTACTACAGCGGTGGATACGGATTACGTAAAATATATGAATGCTGCTTGAAAAAAAGTAACTCAAGTGGTTTTTCTAGAGACGATAATATTATCAATATTTAGACAAAATGTGAACAAGCTCACACAGCTAGATGGCGGTTTGAAGAAAACAGTGTGCAAATAATGCCTACAAGATCAACGTATACACTACTACAGCGGTGGATACGGATTACGTAAAATATATGAATGCTGCTTGAAAAAAAGTAACTCAAGTGGTTTTTCTAGAGACGATAATATTATCAATATTTAGACAAAATGTGAACAAGCTCACACAGCTAGATGGCGGTTTGAAGAAAACAGTGTGCAAATAATGCCTACAAGATCAACGTATACACTACTACAGCGGTGGATACGGATTACGTAAAATATATGAATGCTGCTTGAAAAAAAGTAACTCAAGTGGTTTTTCTAGAGACGATAATATTATCAATATTTAGACAAAATGTGAACAAGCTCACACAGCTAGATGGCGGTTTGAAGAAAACACTGTGCAAATACTGCCCACAAGATCAACGTATACACTACTACAGCGGTGGATACGGATCTCGTAAAATTTATTATGGCTGCTTGAAAAAAGTCACTCCGGTGTTTTTTCTGGAGACGGTAATATTATGGATATTTAGACAGAATGTGAACAAGGTCACACAGCTAGATGGCAGTTGGTTGAATAACACACTGGGCAAAAAATGCCTACAGGGCAAATAATGCCTAAAAGGTCAACTTATACACTACTACAGCGATGGATACGGATTACGTAAAATATATTATGGCTGCTTGAAAAAAGTCACTCCGGTGTTTTTTCTGGAGACGGTAATATTATGGATATTTAGACAGAATGTGAACAAGGTCACACAGCTAGATGGCAGTTGGTTGAATAACACACTGGGCAAAAAATGCCTACAGGGCAAATAATGCCTAAAAGGTCAACTTATACACTACTACAGCGATGGATACGGATTACGTAAAATATATTATGGCTGCTTGAAAAAAGTCACTCCGGTGTTTTTTCTGGAGACGGTAATATTATGGATATTTAGACAGAATGTGAACAAGGTCACACAGCTAGATGGCAGTTGGTTGAATAACACACTGGGCAAAAAATGCCTACAGGGCAAATAATGCCTAAAAGGTCAACTTATACACTACTACAGCGGTAGTAAAATAAAAAAAAGTAAAATAAAAAAAAAATGAATATTAAAAAAAAAAAAATTTAAGTTGGTGCTGCTGAACTACTAGGAGCAGCAGATTAGCACACCAGTTCCACTCCCCAACACTGCTAGACTAATAGCACTGGGCTCTTATAGTAGTAGTAGTAGTAGTAGTAAAACAACAAAAAAATAAATAAAAGCAGTCCTTACAAGGACTACTGTTATTGCAGCAGTCAGCAGATGAGATCAGAAGCAGGACAGCTGCCCACTGCAGCTACATACAGAGCACTGCAGTAGAAGGTAGATTACTAGCCAGCAAAGCTACCTAAGCTTAAATGTCCCTCAAACCCCTGCAGACTTCTGTCCCTCCAATAACAGAGCAGTATCAAAATGATTACTAGCCAGCAAACTTTCAACTGTCCCTGAAATCACTAACAGGCAGCAGCTCTCTCCCTACACTATCTCTTCAGCACACACAGGCAGAGTGAAAAAACGCTGCAGGGCTTCGGTTTTTATAGGGAAGGGGAGTGGTCCAGGGGAGAGCTTCCTGATTGGCTGCCATGTACCTGCTGGTCTGGGGTGAGAGGGCAAAAAAAAGCGCCAAAAATGGCGAACCCAAAATGGCGAACGTCGCGCGACGTTCGCGAACTTCCGGCGAGCGCGAACACCCGATGTTCGCGCGAACAAGTTCACCGGCGAACAGTTTGCGCCATCTCTAAAGGTAACCAGATAACAGCTCCCTAACACAAGATAACAGCTGCCTGGTAGATCTAAGAACAACACTCAATAGTAAAAACCCATGTCCCACTGAGACACATTCATTTACATTGAGAAGGAAAAACAGCAGCCTGCTAGAAAGCATTTCTCTCCTAAAGTCACATGACCAGGGGCAGCTGGGAAATTGACAATATGTCTAGCCCCATGTCAGATTTCAAAATTGAATATAAAAAAATCTGTTTGCTCTTTTGAGAAATGGATTTCAGTGCAGAATTCTGCTGGAGTAGCACTATTAACTGATGTGTTTTGAAAAAAAACATGTCTTCCAATGACAGGATCCCTTTAAGATACGTAGGTCTGGTTTTGTAAAATGGACATGGTAATTAGGGGTGTGGCCACACAAAATTTCCAGCCCTCGCTAAGCGCAGCAAATCTTTTTGTCCCTCTTTCTATTTCCAAAATGTTGGGAGGTATACTGCCCGACACTGGTGATGATACTGAGCCCCACAGCAAATTCATTTTAGGGCCTCAACATAGTCTCTGCTAGTCTCCCCAGAGAAACTGACCCCCTGAGCTCACGCTCATAACAACTAGTTATTGATTGTGCCAAATGGTACAGGTTTTTATATAGGCCCATAGGGTTGCCACCTTTGCCAGTGGCTTAACCAATGGCTTAACCCAAACAATAGGGGTGGGGCAGATAGCATTGGGGGTGGAGCAGTGATCTTGGGATGACATCAGAGGCAGGCACAATGATGTCATGGAGCTATGATGCTGGGTCAGGGTTATTACATCACTTTATGCAAATGGATGGATTTCTTTCCAGTTTTTGCAATGTTTTAAATGGGACAGAAAGTTTTGAATGGACAAACTGAGCCATCCAGTTGAAACCCAAACTCTACCTCTATCTATTCTGCCCAATAAATACGACCGATCCGTTAACTACAAGTATGGGATCTATTATACAGAAATCAGTTATGCAGAAAGCTCTGAAATACAGCAACACTCACTTAGATTTATTTTTGATTGCTTTTTTTCTGTTTCTTTAATAACAAGAAATGAACTGCACTTCATAATAACTAAGGTGAGTGATGTTGGTATTTCATTGTTTTTATTTATTTGCCCTGATTAATGTTCGGCTTTCACAAGGAAAAGAAAACCGAAGGGAAAGTTGACACCCGAACAGGCCTTAGAAAAACCAAAACAGTTTGGGTCCAAACGGAACAGGTGGCAACCCTAGGCCCATGGCTTGATGGGAATTCTAAGCTGGTCCTTCTGGGAGATCATTTAGTATGCTGGGAGGCCAGTCCATATCTACTCTGCCCTATTGTTTATCAGACCTCCCAACATTTTGGAAGTAAAAAGAGGGACAAAAAAATTTTTTTACGCACGTAGCGCAGCAATTTTTTGACCACACCCCTTTCTGTGGCCACACCCCCTAATTACCATGTTTGTTTTACAAAATTTGGCAGGTTATGAAAGTTTGAAAATATTTCTCCTTATCTAAACTGTGTTTTTGTGTCTCAAAATTGTTACAAAGTATCTTATTTGCACCTGTTAACTGTTCTTGGGCTCTCTGCTAAAAGCCAATTAAGTGAGAAACTGCGGGTTGAGCTGTCAAAAGAGGGACTGTCCCTCCGAATATGGGACAGTTGGGAGGTATGGTTTATTGCAGTTGCCCCAGTGTGACATTGATGATGATACCACCTCAGCCCCATCCCCTCCTCTTAAAGGAAAACTATACCCCCAAAATGAATACTTAAGCAACAGATAGTTTATATCAAATTGAATGACATATTAAAGAATCTTACCAAACTGGAATATATATTTACATAAATATTGCCCTTTTACATCTCTTGCCTTGAACCACCATTTCGTGACTCTATCTGTGCTGCCTCAGAGATCACCTGACCAGAAATACTACAACACTAACTGTAACAGGAAGAAGTGAGGAAGCAAAAGGCAGAACTCTGTCTGTTAATTGGCTCATGTGACCTTACATGTGGTTTGTATGTGTGCACAGTGAATCTTACGATCTCAGGGGGCGGCCCTTATTTTTTAAAATGGCAATTTTCTATTTATGATTACCCAATGGCACATACTACTAAAAAAGTATATTATTATGATAATGGTTCATTTACATGAAGCAGGGTTTTACACATGAGCTGTATCTTTTAATAGAGACCTACATTGTTTGGGGGTATAGTTTTCCTTTAACTCTTTTACTGGTGTTCTCCTGCCTGATACAGATACTGATACCCCTCTCTCCTGTGCCCAATATGACTGCCCCTTACCTATTGCCAGCTCCCAGTGCCACACTACCTCCTGGGTGATTTCTTGCCCTTCTGTAAGACCAGCCTTTAGCAAGAATGACAGAATATTTTATGCCATTTCCGTGAAGGATTTTGTTTTCACATATTTAGCCGGAAAGGTTCAGTCAATGATTAAGCCTCTTGCAGCCACAGGTAGAAGCGGTTACTCTGCTGCTTGGTCACAGTTTCACTGCAGGAGCCCAGGGGATTAATACTTTACACAGCAGCAACTGCTCAACAATTTATATCATTCCTCACAATGTCATAGAAACATTTTGGGAACAAGGAGAGGAATCGGATTCTTGATGCCCAACACGGACTAAAGAAGAACCATTTTGAAATTATCGTTTCGTTTTTTTGTTCTTTGCAAACAAGTCGGGTTGTGGATCTGTAGTTCTCCGGGTGGGAATATTGGAAGAGATAACTTCATGGGACGTATGAAAGCACTCTAGCCTTATTCCTGAAGGACAAAGATACGGGACGTCCCAGAACGTGAGTCCAGGTGGGTTCTCTGAAGATGATGTAGTGCAGACAATGAAGTTAAAGAAATGGCAAAGAAATGTCATTTGTATGTAAATATCTACAGCAGGGATGCCCAATATTTTGAACCCGTGAGCAACATTCAGAAGTAAATAGCGATGCACCGAATCCAGGATTCGGTTCGGGATTCGGCCTTTTGCAGCAGGATTCGGATTCGGCCGAATCCTTCTGCCTGGCCGAACGAAATCCGAATCCTAATTTGCATATGCAAATTAGGGGCGGGAGGGAAATTGCGTGACTTTTTGTCAGAAAACAAGGAAGTAAAAAATGTTTTCCCCTTCCCCCCTAATTTGCATATGCAAATTAGGGTTCGGATTCGGTTCGGTATTCGGCCGAATCTTTTGTGAAGGATTTGGGGGTTCGGCCGAATCCAAAAAAGTGGATTCGGTGCATCCCTGGAAGTAAATGCATGAAAAATGTTCTTGGGGTGCCAAATCAGTGCTGTGATTGGCCATTTGGTAGCCCCTATGTGGATTGACAACTGATACTGAGGCTCGGTTTGGTAGTACATGTGTTTTTTCTACAACCAAAACTTGCCTCCAAGTCTGGAATTCAAAAATAAGCTCCTGCTTTGAGGCCACTGGGAGCAACATCCAAGGGGTTGGAGAGCAACTTGTTACTCACGAGCTACTGGTTGGGGATCACCGATCTAGAGGTTACCTCTCAACATTCTGGAAACAGAAAGCAAAAATCTTTTTGACCACAACACTTTTCGCAGCAACACCCCGTAATTACCATGCCCATTTTACAAAATTTGCCAGGTTATGACAGTCTGAACACATTTATGTAGTTTTTATGTTTTATTACAGTTTTACTTATAAAGGTGTATTGCCCTTTAAGCTGTGAGTCTAACTGTTCCCAAAGGACAAAACTGTTACAAATGTATCTTAAGTATCTATTCTGGGCTCTCTGCCAAGAACCAGTTAAATTAGAAACATTGTATCTTTTTGGGCTGTTTAGTGCAGAGAAATCGGGACTTCCAGTACAAAAGCCCCCTCCCCATAGATGTAAGGGTTTATTTCCAATGAATATGCCCAGAGCAAGGTGCTACTATGGGCACCAAGTTGGCCCCTTTAGATTTGTATTCATAAAAATGCTTGTGTCTCTATATGCTCCTCTATATATGAGCCATGGGCTGATATGTCAATAGATAGTAACCCGCAAAATGTTTGCTTTTAAATTGGTGACCAGCACCTGCTGATTCGTTGCTATGGGTTATTGACTGCTTTCTGCAGTTTTCCAGTTTGGAAATCAAAGGTGTTTTTCAACTTTGAGTTAACTGTCAGTACAACTCAGTGAGTGATAATTTGCAATTGGTTTTAATTTTTAAGTTATTTTTTTAAGTTATTTAGCTTTTTTTTCAGCAGCTCTTCAATCGGCATTATAAACAATCTGGTAGCTAGGGTCCAAATTCCCCTAGCAACCATGTATTAATTTGAATAAGAGACTGGAATATGAATAAGAGAGGGCCTTACTAGAAAGATGAAACTATTGGTATGTTGTAGAATGGCCAATTTCAAGCAACTTTTCAATTGGTCTTCAGTATCTATTTTTTTTATTTATAGTTTTTATAGCTTTTCAGCTTTCAAATAGTGGTCACTTACCCCATCTAAAAAAAGACTACACATTTATTGTTATTACTACTTTTTCTTACTCATCTTTTTAGTCAGACCTTGCCTATTCATATTCCAGTCTCTTATTCAAATCAATGTATGGTTGCTAGGGTAATTTGGACCCTAGCAACCAGATGGCTGAAACTGCAAACTGGAGAGCTGCTGAATAAAAAGCTAAATAACTTAAAAACACAAATAGTAAAAAATGAAAACCAATTGCAAATTGTCTCAGAATATCACTCTCTACTAGGGATACACTGAATCCAGGATTCGCAGTGACGATCCTAGAGGGGGACGGGCCCTGGTGCGTGACGCGCAGCCGGGCCCCGCCACCTCCGTACGGCCGCATTTGAAAGCATGTTCAGCGGCGAACGGACTGCCGGGGGGGCCCTGAGGGGGTGCCCGCTCGCACCCCCTGCTCCCCCGGGTAGTTCCGCCACTGAGGATTTGGTTCAGGATTTGGCCAGGATTCAGCCTTTTTCAACAGAATTCAGATTCAGCTGAATTCTTCTGCCCAGCTGAGCCAAATCCAAATTTGCATATGCAAATTATGGAGGGGAGGGAAATCGTGTGACTTTTTGTCATAAAACAAGGAAGTAAAAAATGTTTTCCCCTTCCCACCCCTAATTTGCATATGCAAATTAGGATTCGCATTCGGTTTGGTATTCTGCCAAATTTTTCGAGAAGGATTTGGGGGTTTGGTCGAATCCAAAATAGTGGATTCGGTGCATCCCTAAATAAAAGTTAACCTGTATGTGAAGTTCCCCTTTTAAGAGAGATTTTTCTCCTCTTTATTAACTGCAATAATGTTGTTAAGAAGAAGCAAACTGAGGTGTAGAATTCAGTGATTTGATTTTCTTTTGCAGAGGATTGTGTTGGGAGATGAATTAAAAGCCGCATGAGCCGCAGATCTAAACACTAACACCATGCGCATTTTATTCTTCTTCTCTGTGTGCCTGATTTTGCCCCTGGCAGGTGAGTAGTAGGACATAATTAATGAAAAGCGCATGCATTAAAATTAACATTAATTCTACGTCCATACGGCAGGGCCTGCAGCTTTTTCTGAACTACAGTCCCCAGAATCCTCAGGCAGTCAGATGCTTGTTGTTGTGGTGCTTACATCTGCTTCATATTTATAGTATCCTTACCCAACAGTAACAAGCTTTGTAGCCCCATAGCTGTCTGTGTACTCTAGTTCCTAAGATCCCTGACTGTGATTTCCAACGAGGAGCATGTGCACTGGAAGCCAAGACCAGGTTGGTTAGACTGGCCTATTGGGATCCTGTGAAAAATCCTGGTCCTGCTGGGTCCCCTGTTAGACCTGCTGCTTGCCTGTCCTACCTGGCACCAGAGTCCTTGCTCAGTTTTCAATGGAGCTTGGTGGGCTAAGTGTGTTGAGGGTGGTTCATTGAGCATTAAGAGCAGGGTGATCAGCAATGGTTGGAGAGGGGCCCTAACAGTTGGGTTCCCAGTGGGCCCACAGCACTTTAGTCTGATGCTGGGCTTCCCTATGTGTTCCTCCAGTGGTTGCTAGACAATGGTCATTCCTTCAAATTTTAGGGTAAAATGGTATAATAAATAGAGAAGAACCCTTAGAAGGTGAAGAAGTGACTACGGTAACAATGGCAACATTCAGTTTCCACCCAGACCTGCCCTAAATAAACTCCTACCTGAATTGTCTGGGAAATGACTTGTAACAGGTGAATGGGCCTGCTAGGTTGACTTTTGAGGATGATTAAAGGTCTCATTTTAAGACACAGTTCTTACGATGCCTAAATGTTCCATGGCCTTCTGCCTAACCCCTGAACTACCATTGCCATATGATATACCTTACTGAACAACAAACAGACTGACACATCAATTTTTTGAAAATGTAAAGTGACCAGAGGCCATAGCTTTTTTTTAAATGCAATTCAGTCACCTTAATCAAAAATGCACACCACACCATTATTCCTCAAGATTATCCACCAAGGAGGAGCCAGGATCCCCTGCCCTCCCTAGTTTCTCTCTTCTCTGTGCACCCGATGGTGGTCTATACAACAGGTTTCCACTCAAGCCTGACTGTACAATCACAGCCTGAGCATAGCCCCACCCTCTGGCGCTTTCTCTGATGTGCCACATTCCTCTGATCTTGATCACCTTCGCCTTGATATTCTTTCCACAACCAAGTCCCTCTCCACAGCAACCATATACCACCTGAAAAACATCTTAAACAAGGGGGTTGGGAGGGTGGGGAAAAAAATAAAATAAAATGTTATCTGCCGACCCCTGCCCTACCCATGCACACCTGTCCCAGCTAGGGCAGGGGGCCTGCCAGGTGAATACTCAGCCCCCCTCCCCCAGGCAGTGAATGGCGCCAGGCCTAAGAACAATAAGCCTCATAGGCCTCCGTTCAACTCACTGCAGCCTTTTTTAGTTTGACTTACCCCAAGTATAAATTCTCAGTTCTCTCTTGTAGCTGCCTGTTGTAACAGCTTCACAAGAAATCCAGCAGAGGGCAGTATGGCTGGAGGTACCTGGATTACAATCAGATTTGACGGTGAGTTATGGCTCTTATGCTTCCATTGGTTTATCCCTAATTTCATCTTATCCCTTTCCTAGCTTCTTTCTCTCCTTTATTATTTGTTCTCTCATTCCAGAGTTTGACTGGACCTATTAGGGCCAACCAGAGAACCTGACATCCATAGCCAACTCTTAAAGGGCATGTAAAGTCTAAAATAGAATAAGGCTAGAAATGCTGTATTTTGTATACTAAATATAAACATGAACTTACTACACCACAAGCCTAATCAAACAAATGATTTATGCTTTTGAAATTGGCTCACCATCTTGTAACTTTGTTAAACATCTTTGCAAGACTAAGACTGTGCACATGCTCAGTATGGTCTGGGCTGCTTAGGGATCATCATAAACAAAGCTGCTTGAGTTCTGCATGGCTGGTAAGTAAGGCGGGGGCTCCCCCTGCTGTTCATAAGTATGATTGTTTCCCTGCAGAGCAGTTAGGGACCGTCTGACAATTCCTATCCACAGCAGTAAATGAATGGAGAATTTCACGGCATACAGTCAGGTTTCTTATAAAAACAGTACATATTTTTTAATTAAAGTATATTGGAGATAGTTTTCATTTTCATTAAAGAAAGTATAAAATGGAATTTATTTTTTGCCTTTACGTGCCCTTTAAATGGAGACAATACCAAATGGTATAGCTGTTATACAGATTTCTGGTGGAATTAACATGAGGATGAGGATTGTCCAAAACAGGGGCCCACTAGGAGATCCTCTGATGCTCTGCCCAGTCCAACCCTGTCTTATTCTGTATGCCTTTTCTTCTTCAATCCTCCTCTTTTTTATAGACCAGTGACTAGAGTTTAAGTGCAAAAAGGAACTGAAGAGACATCAGGTTCCACCACGAACTTTCCCAGTGCCCTATTATCAAAAGTGACCCTGTATGTCATAACAAAACACCATGCTGTCCATAAACACTGAGAATATGTTGTGTAGGTATCTCATTAAGAACAAGCCTACTAAAGACTTTGAGTTTTATCCTACTCACATTGTCTCCATGTAGTCTTCTGTGTGTTTCCTCCTTATTGGGATAGTCTTAGATCAGAAATGGATCTTTGTTTTTTCTTCCTCCAATCCCCAGGCTGTAAGGAGCTCATAAACCATCTGGTCTCTTTGGCAAATGGATCCCACATTGAGGTGTACATGACAAATTCACTGCTGCCAAGTATAATCTGTGATGTGTTCCCAATCTTCTCAGCACCCTCTACCATAAACTGCAGAACCAGGTAATAGTGATCACATTTAACAAACTTCTGACTCAGAGACAAAAGGACCTAAAGTGGCTTACCTATGGTCATGAGCACCCAAATTGAATACTATATATGATTTATCAACTCTTCTCAACAGGCCATCAGAGCATGAGGCTATCTACAATATGGAGGTTTTGTTTAATGGGGAACCAATGAACCAATTAAAAGAAAGCCATTTTATGGTAAGAAAATAATCCTTCTTGAATAGTGTGAATGATAAATATATATATTACAGAGATGGGCTCATTAAGATCCTTCAAGACACCTAGAACAGGGGTGTCCAAACTTTTGACTCACCGGGCCACATTGGAAAAAGAAAAATTGTCTGGGGCCACACATGAAATACACAAACACGTTTGATTTGTAAAAGTAAAGGAAATACACAGAAAAGAACTACAATGCCAGTTGGATAACCAGATGGAGCTATACACTGGAATATGGGACACCTGGATATTAAATAGACTTATTGTTATATTATTATTACTAACTGGGCAATGGGCAGAGTCCCTCCTCCTCCTATATCCTTTGCGACATGACGTTTCCCCTGCAACCAAGCAGGGCCACATTCATATGCATCCTGGGCCGCATGTGGCCCTCGGGCCGCAGTTTGGACACCCCTGACCTAGAACCACACAAGGGATTTTACCAATCACAAGGGCTACACAATCTCTTGTGCTATACAGTTTATGACATTTATGGTAAAGATTCAGTAAGTGCCTCTTAGCTCTTTAGCTGCTATGGAAATATTTTTCAGGAAGGTGAGCTGGTAATCCCCCGAAGCCTTTGTACGTGTGGAAATCCCCAAATAAGAACTGGGCCGAATTGGGCAATTCCAGTCATTCAAGCAACGATACTGCAGGAGTATGGGAGCACCGGGCTAGCATCATGTGGATGTTCCCATATGGTTAACGTACATTAGATGTTCAAACCTGCCCAATTTTTGGTCACATATTGGTTATAGAAAATAATGATGTGGGCACAGTGTAACAATTGTCTCTCCCAGCATCCCACAATGGTTAATTAGTTCAACAACATCATAACTGTGGGCCTGCAGTATTCAGGGCTATAGTTCATCATGATTCATTGCTAGATAGAGATAGATGAATGGATCTGGGGTCAAGGATGTATTGGACCTGCGGGACACTGGGAAAAAACCTGGTGTTGGACTGGGGTGTCTGGGTCCACCTGTGCTGCCACATCAAGGGTCCCTACCTCAGCCACAAATCCCTATGGTCCCCAGCCACAAATCCTCAAGGGCCCCAGCCACAAATCCCCCTCTGTTCCCCTTACTCCCCTTCTTCGTTGTCATTTCTTCAGGTAATTGGGTGAGGGGGAGGGAGGCCAAGAAGGGGGTGCAAGAACTGCTGGCTGTGGGGAGTCCACTGGGCTTTTTTCCCAGTGTCCCACCAGCCCAGTCTGACCCTGCCCACTCCCCTTTATGTGTGCTGCCCCCTGACCTCATTCACGGATCAGTGAAAAATAAGTAAAGTATGCACTGTGGGGGGTTGGCGCTGATTTGGGGTGCAGGATGGCTTGTGGCTGGTGCCAAGAAGGGTGTGGGGGCCCCTGAAGCAGCTGCCCTGGTCCAACACTGGCACTGGTCCAACAGCAGCAGCCAAGCGGACCCCCAGTCCAACACTGTTGGGGATACTCTGAAGTCCAGTGCAGGTATTTTTCATAATCCCAGGATGACAAAGCAATAGCACCTCAGTAAAGTAGGTTGCAGTTTTTATATTGAATAGACCTATAACTGTCTTGTTAGATTTCTAATGAATTCACTGACATTTATAGTTATGTGTTGCTTCTACGGGGATACTTGTTAGTTTACTTTCAGTCTTCTGCATGAAGTTTACCACTCACTTCACTCCTGGTCTCATCTCAATCTCTTGGCCATTTACTGCTCAAATGTACAAAATGCTGTGTCCAGACTCCCATTAGTTATTGGCTAAAGATATTCACTTGCTCTGTGAAGTCTAATCCTCTTTATCTCCCCATTAGATGGATGTGGCTGAGAAGCCCGAGCTGGCCCTTGTCTCGTTAGCCGTGTATAATTGAGCGCTCGGGCTTTCTGAAGAGAAACAGATTGAGATTCACGGGGATCCTAAAATTCATGGATCCATCACATTAGCTTTGCATTCAGCCCAAATAAAAACACAGCGCCTTCCTTTTCCTTTTTTTTTTAATGTTAAAACCCAACCATCAAGATCTTCTGTGAGAGCTGATTAAATATCACCAGGGAATGAAGTTAATGAGTCACATTCCTGACAAATAAAAAGAACACAATGATTGCCTTTGTTTTTGGCTCTGGACCCCTGCCAGACAATTTCTGGCTTGCTCCGGGCACAAACAGGTTTAAACAACTCGCTGGCAGTTCTACCTGTCAGCTGGTGGCCATTGCTTATCATTCTAACCTACTGCCCTGCTGGGGCCACTGACCCCTCTCCTACATAATGACTCACGTTCCTCTTCTTATTTGTAATCAGTAATGTCTCATTCTCACAGCTTTGGATTTGGAGTTACGAAAATATCTGATTTTTTTCCTACACCCTGCCCACAACCCCCCTATAATAAAATATGGGAAGTATCATAAGTAACTGTTACCCCAAACAGATTTGATACACCCCTTATCTTACCAGGGAGATGCAGCCAAACCCTAATTTTGATGGATTTGCCCCCACTATGAATGTCACGTTGTATTTGCAGGAATCTAATTTGTGTTAATTTCTTTCTTATAGTTTTCCAGAGCTCACACTCCTGTGATTCATGGCATAAGGCCATCGTGTGGGGTACCAGGTAAGAACAGTTTCTAGAATGTGAGAAAGTGATTGGTTACTCTTCTTTATGGGATTTAAAAATGCTTTATTTCTTACAATGAAATCATGTTCTATTTTATATTATATCACTATCATGGACATTTGTAAGTATATAGGTATAAGTATATATATAGGTCAGGGAGTATCACTCATGTATTATAAGGGATAATGTACCCCCTACTGTAAATGATAAGGATATTAGAAGTCACTGAGGGGTTGTTCTGTGACCATATAAAGGCACAAGGCTGCAAGCTGAGTTATACAGGGAACTCTGAGCAGGGGCGCGCGCCAATGAGGCGAGATGAGCCGCTCGCCTCAGGCGGCAGCGCCTGAAAGGATTCCAGGGGTGGCAAAAAGCCGCTCCTGCACCTTTAAGAGCCGAATTTCCGGTTTTTGAACAGGAAATTCGGCTGTACTATTGCGAGAGAGCGCAATTGCGCTCTCCGCAATAGTGTTTCTGCCTCCCCTCCCGACGCGTAAGTTGGTGAGGGGGGGCGGCATTGCAGGAGCCGCCTCAGGCGGCTCCTTAGTCAGAATCGCCGCTGACTCTGAGTATCACTCATGTATTATAAGGGATAATGTACCCCCTACTGTAAATGATAAGGATATTAGAAGTCACTAAGGGGTTGTTCTATGACCATATAAAGGCACAAGGCTGCAGTCTGAGTTATACAGGGAACTCTGAGTATCGATCATGTATTATAAGGGATAATGTACCCCCTACTGTAAATGATAAGGATATTAGAAGTCACTGAGGGGTTGTTCTGTGACCATATAAAGGCACAAGGCTGCAGGCTGAGTTATACAGGGAACTCTGAGTATCACTCATGTATTATAAGGGATAATGTACCCCCTACTGTAAATTATAAGGATATTCAGTCATCAATAAATTACAGGGCTACATAAATACAAGGGGCCACTTCGCTTATGCTAATGGAACTCCAAGATGGGACCTAGGGGGTTATTTATCAAAGGTCAAGTTTTAGAGGTTTGTTAGGGTTTTTAATATCTGCAATGAACTCATAACTCGATAGTTTTCCAATTTAAGAAAAAACTCGAACGGAAAAAACTTAAATAGGTGACTTCAGGGTTAAAACCCCAAAAACTCGAATTAATCGAGTTTTTGAGTGAAACCCACGTTTAATAAATACATATTTAAGACAAATTGCACAGCTAAGTGTATTTTATAGATTTTTAATCAAAAATAACTAAATTAGCCTGCTCTCCTCAGGCTTTACTCATCAGATAGGTAATGTCCACAGCATCTCCCATCATATTCCAATTCAAAAGTTTGCAAAAGCATACCGACACACTCAGGGTTCGATATAAAAACATATGATATATTAAATAGTCAACATTTCGACATCACAGAGAGACGTCTTTTTAAAAAACAAATATGTTTGTCCTGAAGAAGACATCCCTGGGTGATGTTGAAACATTGACCATTAATGATGGGCGAATTTATTCAGCAGGCGCGAATTTGCGCAGAATTTGCCTGTTTCGCCGCCTGCAAATAAACAAATGTATTGGCCCCGGCGTTTTGACAATAAACGGACGTCCATTGATTTTAATGCATTTTGACGGGCACAAATAGTCACCGGCGTCAAAATCGCCGTGAAGCGAAATGGGACAAATTCGCCCATCACTATTGCCCATTAAAATTTATGTTTTTGATATTGAACCCAGAGTGATAATGATGTTAATAAACATCAATGATAATTATACATTGTACAGGTTCTTCATTGTACAGGTTTACAATTAGACCATTGTGTATAGTATAAATATGTTTACAGTTTATCTTTGTGTTGGATTCCTACTAAACTTGTGTCTGATCTTATCCATCAGGATCCATCATTGAAGTCTGTGGTTGGATCACAACAGAAGTCTTTGAAAGTTACGAGTTTCATGGAGATTTTATCGATGGGTAAGTACTGATATTATATGTGCCCAAATAATGAGGTGTTGCACCAACAGTGTTGAGTATCATGGTAATATTTGCATCTGCCCATACGTTTGCCGTCTTAAGTGCTATTATAGGCCTTTGCTAAAAGTAAACACCCCCATTACCTCAATAGAAACACCCCAAATGCAAATGCAAGAATTTCTGAATTAAGGGAGAACTGAGGCTTAACTAAAGAAGTAGAAATGTTGTACATGATGTTTTGTGCTTCTGTACCAGCCCAGGGCAACCACAGCCCTTTAGCAGTAAAGATCTGTGTCTCCAAAGATGCCCCAGTAGCTCCCCATCTTCTTTTCTGCTGATTCACTGCACATGCTCTGTGCTGCTGTCACTTACTGAGCTTAGGGACCCACTCACAATATACAGTACACATAGAATAGAAATGTCACAGTATAAGGCTGATTAGTAATTAATACACATAATTACTACATGGCAGCACCGAAACCAGTGCAATTAGCATCAGAATTTAATAATCAGCCAACCTGTAACATCAGCTTATATTACAGCCAGGGAAGCTCATTTTCTGCTGGATAATTTAGTGACGAGCCCTAAGCTTAGCTTCTCAAAAGCCAATCAGAGCCCACTGAGCATGTGAGTGTCACAGACACTTTCCAAGATGGTGACCCCCTGTGACAAGTTTGAAGTCCTGGATCATTGCTGCTATTGACAAGCTGAAACTTTAGCCTCGTGCAATAAGTTCACTATATAAAATATCCCATTTTTAGCCATATTCATTTTTAGGATTTTGTTTTCCTTTAAATTTATCGCAGCTTCAAACCTTTATCATCGACGTCAATACAATTTCAGGCCATAGAAATTCTGGGTGGGGGTGGCTTACATTGCTCAGTTTATTTATTCAGACCCACTACATTAGCCCAACAACAATGTTAATTTTTTGTGCTTTTATTTACAGTCCTGTCATTTTGGATTCAAAAAGAGACGGCTGGTTCACTATCTGTTCGTTAACGAATGACTCTACAACAATGTAGGTTCTCCAAAAACCCATTCAGGGCAGAGACACACGTGTAGATATGTTTTTAGTTGCCCATCGACAAATCGCCTCTTCTTCGGGCGACTAATCTCCCGGCAATGCCTTTCCGCCGGCTAGAATCTAAATCTTTGGGCAACTTCGGAAAACGAATCGCTTCCAGTGCCATCCCGCCGGCGAATTTGAACAATCTGAAACAATAGAGACAGCAATGTAAACAACTCCTGCGGGAACTTGGAGTAGTGACAGGGGAGACTATCCTGAAGGCCAGATAAGATCAAAACTAGAATTGACAGTTCATCTTCTAGACCAGGGGTAAAATTTTCTTGGGGTGCCAAATAAGTGCTGTGATTGGTCATTTGGTAGACCTTATTTGGATTGTCAACCTACATTGAGAATCTGATTGGCAGTGCACCTGGTTTTTATGAAACAAAAACTTGCCTCCAAGCCTGGAATTCAAAAATAAGCATGAGCTTTCAGACCATTGGGAGGAACATTCAAAGGGTTGGAGAGCAACAGGTCACTCAAGAGTTACTGGTTGGGGATCACTGTTCTAGACTCACCTGAAAGCTCAGCTGGAAGGACATTTAGGGTGGGATTTGACATGAATATGTATTTTCTGACTTAAATATACTTGAAACTATGAATGAACAACTTTCACACTGTTATTTATTCTGTTTTAATATGCATTTCATGAGCTAAGATGGTTTCTATCCAAAGGTTGGACCTTCAAGGAAGGACCTTCAACATTTTAGGACTCATTGGCAAGGCAATCCCCCCTGTGATAATGTTCTATATGTTCCTTATTATCAGTTGTTTCTGGGGCTTCACACCTTGAGCAGTAGTTATAAGAGAATCCATTTCCAGTTTGGTGAGGCCATCCATGCCCTTGGTTCATCTGTGTTGGTGGTCCCTCACCAATAAATTCCTTCACAAATAGGCAGTGGGGTATAGTGAGACTTGAGCAATTTTATCCTGCCTGCCCTCAATTTAATTGTCCAGACCCTTGCATTGCATATTCAGTAGAACAAATTCAAGCTGCCTCACCAACTCTTTGCTAAGAGAGGTCCTTATTTCTTTGTAACAACTTGTACTATGTGACTCATTGTAATTGTAAGAGTTTGTAGCCTGACTCAATGTTCCACTAACAATTTGCACTTCTTATTTATTACCAGTTATCCCATCCATGTGAAGAATGGTTTTGGATCCCTACTATGTAATATTCAAGGAAATTACATTGGTGGGTACGATGTATGGTAAATAGAAAAATAATTTAATTTACCCACAATCCCAAAGCTACTTCCAAGAAAGCATTACTATATCAGAGCTCTACCCTTCTCTTGAGGACAATCATCTCACAAAGTAAAAAAAAAAAAACAGCAGTGCTTTAAATGTTATGTTTCAGAATAGCACTAGTAGGAAGGGTAAGGCTGCTCATTGCTATTGGTTAAACAGGATACATCCAGGTCCCTTTTAGCCCAACTAAAAACCCATGACCTCTCTCACTATGGAAAGGCATGGAGCTGTCAGCTGAACATGGCTACAGATGTTCACAATGAGACACTTGTGAGTAGAAACAAAAAGAGAGCAATAATGGAAGACTAAGAGCTTTTCTGCTGTTGAAGTTCAACCCCACAGACACAACCTTTGCAAGTATTTAATGCTTATAATTAAGGTTCGAGTTGTTTTTTTTCCACGATTATTAAAGTTTTCGAGTTGTATTTTTTGGTCAAAATTCACATTTTCAGGTTAAAAATTTTTTTAAAGGAAGTTTTAAAGAAAAAACTTGAATATTCTAGATTTATTATACTCCAACCCTGGAAATAGCTCAAATACGAAAATACACCATCTCAAACCTGTCCAGGTTCTGTAGAATGGCAGTGGTCTCTTGAACCATTTGAAGAGGCCATTGCTTGATGTGTTTTTTTTCCCCCGGATGGTTTTGCCTGAAAACTTGATGAATCGAGTGATTTGAGGGTTTTTTTTGCCAAAAAGTCGATCAATTGCAAGACTCGAACTCGAGAATTGGGTTTTCACATTCGAGTTTTTTCTTAAGTAAGATCATTCGAGTTCATTCAAGGTAAAAAAACTTTAACACTCCACCTTTGATAAATCAGCCCCTTAGAGTTTACATTTCTTGCAATGGGTCTCAGCAATTTACACTTCAACAGGAACCTGAATCTTCAAGATATCCCGACCCTACCTGTGTCTTCTCATGAGTTACATTACATATCTAGGCACCGTCACCAGAGCTGTCAATTTGCACAAGATACGTCAAACTAAGAAAACATTTTTCCTCCATGAATAACAGCTAATTGTGTTTCTTTTTTTATTTTTCCTTTGTAGGTTCCCAGAATATTAGCTTTTCCATCTTCAACAAGGGAAAGTATGGCTGCTATTCTTTCTCTTTACAAACCTACACAATATAATCCATTTAAGGTGCCGCCAAACTGGCATTTTAATGTCCCAGCTAGTAAAAATGGCACTTGAGAGCAAAATAATAAGGCCATTAGATAATTCCAGAAAAAAACATCAACTAACAGATTCAGTTTTAAAGGGATATTGTCATGGAAAAAACATGTTTTTACCAAAACACATCAGTTAATAGTGCTGCTCCAGCAGAATTCTGCACTGAAATCCATTTATTCAGTTTTGAAATCTGACATGGGGCTAGACATTTTGTCAATTTCCTAGCTGCCACAGTCATGTGACTTGTGCCTGCACTTTAGGATGGAATTACTTTCTGGCAGACTGTTATTTCTCCTTCTTAATGTAACTGAATCAGTGAGACTTGGCTTTTACTATTGAGTGCTGTTCTTAGATCTACCAGGCAGCTGTTATCTTGTGTTAGGGAGCTGCTATCTGGTTACATTCCCATTGTTCTGTTGTTAGGCTGCTGGGGGGATGGGGGGAAGGGAGGGGGGGTGATATCACTCCAATTTGCAGTACAGCAGTAAAGAGTGATTGAAGTTTATCAGAGCGCAAGTCACATGACTTGAAGCAGCTGGGAAACTGACAATATGTCTAGCCCCATGTCAGATTTCAAAATTGAATATAAAAAAATCTGTTTGCTCTTTTGAAAAATGGATTTCAGTGCGGAATTCTGCTGGAGCAGCACTATTAACTGATGTGTTTAGAAATAAACATGTTTTCCCATGACAGTATCCCTTTAAGTTAAGGGAGAAAGGGAATTTAATCTCGGTCACCAATATCAAAGGGCTCCTTGAGGGGAAAGAATGATTAAAGTCCATAGAATATTAGGGGGCAAATTCATCAAGGGTCGAATATCGAGGGTTAATTAACCCTCGATATTCGACTGGGAATGAAAATCCTTCGACTTTGAATATCGAAGTCGAAGGATTTTGCGCAAATACTTGGATCGCACGATCGAAGGAATAATCGAAGGATTTTAATCCAGCGATCGAATGATTATCCTATTTTTTCTTAAAGAGACAGTACTTAGACTATCGAATGGTCGAATAGTCAAGCGATTTTTAGTTCGAATCATTTGATTCGAAGTCGAAGGTCGAAGTAGCCCATTCGATGGTCGAAGTAGCCAAAAAAACACTTCGAAATTCGAAGTTTTTTTTATTCTATTCCTTCACTCGAAGTTAATGAATTGGCCCCTAAGTTCCATCAGAATATGCCAATATGTACAGAAAATGTATAATTCAGTCCCCAATGTCTATCAGTTGAGGGCACTATAGCACCCACCTCCCTATGTTGGCTGTTATATATATACTGTAATTAGTGATGGGTGAAACTGTGCGAAAAATTAGCGAAATGCATTATTGTCAACGGGTGTCAAAATAATTTTTTCACACAGCAGATTTTTTGTCGGCGAATTGTGGACACAGTTTAGTGAATTAATTTGCTTGCGGCGAAAAAGTGGAAATTCGCTGCAAATTCGTGTCTGGTGAATTGATTCGCCCATCACTATATTTAATTACACAGAAGGCCATGAACTTGAAGGCAGCCTGAGAAATAATAACCTTTATTCCCATAATGACGCTGGAGAGCAAAGCACCAGCAAGTTACACAGGACTTTTAATTAATTTATAACAAACCAAGTTAAGAGAATCGGATCAGAGGGCACCGCTTACAAGAACTTCTACACTTTAAAAGGCTTCTTAACTTTTAGAGTGATATACAGAGTGATATTCTGAGACAATTTGCAATCAGTTTTCTTTTTTTTATTATTTGTGGGTTTTTGAGTTATTTAGCTTTTTATTCAGCAGCTCTCCAGTTTGCAATTTCAGCCATCTGGTTGCTAGGGTTCAAATGACCCTAGCAACCGTGCATTGCTTTGAATAAGAGACTGGAATATGAATAGGAGAGGCCTGAATAGAAAGAGGAGTAATAAAAAGTAGCAATAACAATACATTTGTAGCCTTACAGAGCATTTGTTTTTAGATAGGGGTCAGTGACCCCCATCTGAAATCTTAAATCTAAAGGAAAATCAATCAAAACTACAATTAAGAAAAAAAGAAGGCCAATTGAAAATTATCTTATAATTAGCCATTCTATAACATACTAAAAGTATGATTAAAAGTGAACCACCCTTTTACAAGTGCTTGTTGCATAATGTACATTTTAGTAAACTAAACACACCTGAGAACAACTAAATCAACATTATCAGAAAATGACTCTGTGGTTCTTTTATGGACAGGTCAACAGTGAGCAAAGACGCGTGGCACATAAGTGCAAAACATGAACTGTTTATCTTCCAGACACATTCAGGTACGTTCCTGCTCAACATTTCCCTGCTATGGTTTTAGGTTTTATAGGGGTTAAAACAGAAGAAGACATTCCATGCATTTTTACATAATACAGACATGGGACCTGTTATCCAATTCCAGAATGCTCGGGACCTGAGGTTTTCCAGATTCTGTCATTTGGATCTTCATACCTTAAGTCTACTAGAAAATCATGTAAACATTAAATAAACCCAATAGGCTGGTTTTGCTTCCAAAAAGGATTAATTGTATCTTAGTTGGGATCAAGTACAGGTATGGAACCTGTTATCCAGAATGGTCGGACCTGGGGTCTTGCCAGTAACGGATCTTTCCATAATTTGGATCTTCATACCTTAAGTCTACTAGAAAATCATGTAAATATTAAATAAACCCAATAGGTTGGTTTTGCTTCCAAAAAGGATTCATTATTTGGGATGCACCGAATACAGGATTCGGTTCGGGATTCGGCCTTTTTCAGCAGGATTCGGATTCAGACGAATCCTTCTGCCCGGCTGAACCGAATCCGAATCCTAATTTGCATATGCAGATTAGGGGAAGGGAGGGAAATTGCGTGACTTTTTGTCACAAAAGAAGGAAGTAAAAAATGGCCAAAAAAATGGGACAACTTGGGTTTTTGCTCAATTTTATTAGGTGTTTCCCAATAAATTCAAATGGGATGGGAGTTGGCAGTGGATTTTTAAATAAAATAATAAGATTAATTTTGATTTTAGTAAATTAGCCCCTTGGCTGAGAGTAATGAAATCCAGGAGACATTTTGCCACAACATGACCAGTTTTTTCCCAACATCTCACCCAGTTAAGCACAAGCCACATCCCACCCTCTGTTCACTCCCCCTTGCTCCACCAAAACTGGGGTATGAATACAGATGACACCCAAAGAACCCAGATGATAGGTCTGTTCCATCTGACCCAAAGGAAGGCAAAATGCTTCAATGTGCAGAAATCTTCAAAGTGCATCCGAGGGGGGAATTCCTTCATACCTTCCAATGGTGCTCATGTAGAGAGCACAGTTATGAATCACAGACCCAACAGTGGTTTGTGGGGTTCTACAGGGGTGGGCTATCTGGATGGACTTGGTTATGGCAGTGTAGCCTGGTCCATTATTCAATTTAGGAAATGCGGGTATTAGGTATGGTTTTCTAATGTTTTCCCAATTTGTCTACAGAAATCATTTCTGTGACTCCAGATTGCGGGAGCTCAAGAGGTGGCACTGAGATTACCATTGTGGGCAATTTCTTCCAGTATCCTTGTCTCGTCAGAGTTGCAGGTAACACAGCAACAAGGCGGCATAACTGAGTTACAGGGTTAATTTACTAACAAGTGCCATGCCCAGTTATGCCATGCATCATCCTGAGACACTCACTTTCCATTAAATAAACCCTGCCTCTTGTAAGGGCCACCATTTGGGACCATTCTCAGTTCCTTTTTGATAAATAAGGGGCCAAGATACAATATATCAACAGAGAACAATGGTCATAATGTAGATTTACCCAGTATAGGAGTCAGTACAAATAAAGGCCAATAAAAGCTTCTGACAGACCGGAAGCTTATATGGGCATAATGGGGGGAGATCCGCTCATTTGGTGACATCGCCAAACAAGTGCATCTCTACGTCTATGGCCACCTTAAGGGGCCAAGCCCTGATCAGATATAAATTCTGAAGGCCACAGTTTTTCGGCCTATAGAGGGGAACAATCTATTTCTGACTCAATAACAAGTAGCCAATAACCACGTGGTCATTTGCTTTCTAATCTAGGCCAATGACGGGCTAACTCCATTTTAACAAATTCACAGGGTAGAAATCCCTGATGCCCAGGTTTCTCCGTTTTTTCTTTTCAATATTTAAGATTTGAGTCACTAACACACTTTATATCTCTCTGCCAGAAGAATGTATAATAATATTATTGGATTGACAGTGACACAGAATGGTCTTTTTTAGGAATCCCTTGCAAGATAAGGTTCATGTCTCCCAGAATCATTGTGTGTACAACAGAAGCTGAACCTACAAGGAAGAAGGCTCCCTATCCAGGTACTGATTTCTATCCTTATTTACATGAGTCAACTTTACTGCATTTCATATTGTGCCAAGCTCTGTCCATTGTTCAAAGGGTTCCAGAAACTAAGGACTCGGATATATATATAATAATATATTGTCAGTATCCGCACTCCAATCAAGCAATCTCAGGGGTGCATGGCCAATTTTTCATTTAATCAATATTTGGAGTAAAACATTCCTGGGCCAGCAAGTGACTTTTTATTTTATACACATCACAGTGCTCCAACGTTTCGGTCCCTCTTGGGACTTTTCTTAAGGACGTTTCGGTCCCTCTTGGGACCTTTCTCAAGGATCCTTAGATAATGATTTATTATACCCCAATGCTGCAAAAAGCCCAAATCAAAGTCAAGGTCCTCTATAAGTCAATGGGAGAATCACCTATCGCAATTTGAAGTTTTCATGGTCTGTACTGGGTTTAGCCTAAAAATCCAACTTTTTCGGGGATTTTGGGCAAAACATTCAAGCAATTCGGGAAAAAAGACAGAAAAGTTCTAGCCATTCGGGTTTTTGCCCGATTTTATCAAATTTTTCCGATCTTATCTAATTTTTTTTAAAACTAATAAATAAGCTGAAATCGAGCATGGGAGTTTGATCATGTTTTTTTTAAATAAAATATGAGATTAATTCAGATCTTTGTAAATAACCCCGTAAATATTACAGTCATTTTCTCCAGTCACATCAATGACTTAGATAAAAGTCTAAAAGCGTATTGCATACTGTATTCATGATTTCTCCAGAAAGCTTGGTCATTGCCAGGTTTATAGGGGACAGAAGCAGAATATTGAAAAAAGAATTCTAAAGGGCAGGGGTAGAACCCAAAATTAAAACCATGAGGAAAGTACAAGAGGGAATTAGCATCTTTGTTGCATAGAGAGCCAAGTCTTGTGTTTTTGGTACATATATTTGTAACTTTAAAGGGTATTGGACATTCAGGAAAGTTTTTATGAGTTTTCCTTATAGTTACTCAACTCTGTTAACAGCTATATGACCATACAGTTAACTTCTTGATACATCAAGGAGATCAAACCTTTTCTACTAGTACACTCAGAGCCGGGCCAGGCTGGCCAGGAGCCCAAGGCAACCTGGCCAGTTGTGGCACTGGCTGGAAGCAAGAATGGATGGAGAGAAAGGGGACTGGACTAGGGGTAGGTGCCAGAGAAAGTAAGTGTGGTGCCTGGTGCCCCCTAGCTTTGCGCCCTACGCATGTGCTTACTCTGCCTACCCCTAGTTCACTGGCCAATATCTAGAAATAGTTCAATAATTAAGAACGTGTTCAATATGCCAAGATGTTCTAGATTCGAGATGATGCTCTCCTTATTTAGGCAAGTAAAGTGTTAGCTTATGTTCCTGTAAGAGAAAGCAGACAGATTTCAGGCCCCGTTTGCTTTATGCTTATCATAGAAGAAAGAATTTCCTTGTCACCAAAGACTGCCCATCCTCTTGTGGGCATAGTCCTACTGCAATAACCAGTCCCCTTTTTTACTAAATTACCTCTATTTATTGCATTTTCTTGCTTCTTCCCCTGCCTGTTAGGTAACCGAGGGCTGATTTATGAACTGTGGGATGGAACCAATGAAATTAACCTCACAGGCAATTCATCTGGTTACAGAAGCACATGGGCACCCAATGCCAGTTCTCCAACCGATATTATCTTTAAATCAAACCAATCTTTCAGGTGAGCATGATGAATTGCTCACATCTAAATGATACACAAGTTAGGGGAATCAGGGGTTTGGGTTTAGGGTTATTCAAATTTCTGTGCTTTAAAATGTGGATTATTCTATAAAATGAAGGGCAATGAGCAATAACATTGGGGGTTGTACCCTTCCCTGCACTTGTAATTGATCCATATTGTTGTTAGACACAAATATAATTTTATTTGTAATGAAAGTGCCCCTCGTTATTAGCCTGGGAATGATAACATGCTTTGCTTGTTTCTAATGAAGAACGCTTCTCTTCTCTGCCCAGTGCCCGACTAAGTGGTTTCTTTGTGGCACCTGAGACAAACAATTACACATTTTGGATCCAAGCTGATAACAAGGCTGTTCTGTACCTCAGTGATGGAGAGTATGCTGAATCTAAGGTAGGATGGAAACATGGATGGACGTGTTGTTAGCAGTTGCAATTGGTTTTCCCTTCCCACAGATTGAAAGTATTGACAGACTAATGTTTGTTATGACATGCACCAACCAATCACAGCTTTGCTTTCCTGATTCTACTGACAATAGATGAGTAACAGTCTTATTGGTTGCTTTGGGGTAATAAGAAAGGACAATACTGGCCATGTTAATACTTAACACCCTTAATCCATTACTTCTTTAACCAACTAGGGAGTCTAATTCTGTCTTTGATTCCAGGTCAAGATTGCCTCAATACCTCATGGTGTTTCTTCATGGTCTGACCACTGGGAATGGTCATGGGACGAGAGGTGGCAACAGAAATCTCCCAAAATGAGCCTCGTCCAAGGGAAGAAATACTACATAGAATTGTTGCAGCATGGAAGAGGGCCCAAGACAGAAATGAGAATAGGACTTCAAATTCATAACACGTGGCTGAACTCTGATATTGTCAGTAGTTACCAAAGAGAAAAGCATCAGATTGTGGCTTATTCCTCTCGGCTTCCTGAAATCCAGGTGGAATGTCTCTCTTGGGGGTTCATAGATATCAGATTAACTAGGCCTTGCCATAGATGAGTAGATACGTTCACTATAATGAAGAGTAACTCATAAATAAGCTCGAAAAACTCTCTTCAATTTTTAAAGGTCATCAAAATCAACTCCAAGCAATTCTGGTGATTATTTGAATGGGTTGAATACCCTACATATTATTTAATCCAAGTTTCTTCATTAACCTTTGATTTAAGCATGCGCTAGATCAACCAACATGATGTGCTGATGGGCCCTAAGGACAGGTTTGAAGTCAGGTTTTGGGAAAACTTATAAGAATAGTTTTGAAAAATGAAGAAGATATATTTGAGCAATAAGGTTACATGTAGTGTTATATATTTGCCCATAGGAG
The DNA here is from genome assembly GCA_038501925.1 of Xenopus petersii. Classification (NCBI taxonomy): domain Eukaryota; kingdom Metazoa; phylum Chordata; class Amphibia; order Anura; family Pipidae; genus Xenopus; species Xenopus petersii. The sequence continues at coordinate 8,828,019 of CM076680.1, forward strand.
CACCTGTAAAAAGAATATGGGTATTATCCAATATATTTTGTAGGATGTCAGGTTTGAATTCTCAGTTCTGACAATTTATAGGCCACCGTGCTTTTGAGTTTAGATGCTGACTCTGTCTGGAGAAGGATGGTTCCGCTTTTGTTGGGGAAATGCAACAAGTAATCTCTTGCACACAAATTCCACAGCTGACCAAGTAAGTATGCTAAAGAATACATTATCAGGGAGAATAAACAGGAACTTATTTTTTAATGGCCACAGAACCCCTCAGTGACTACTAATATCCTTATCATTTACAGTAGGGGGCACATTATCCCTTATAATACATGAGTGATACTCAGAGTTCCCTGTATAACTCAGCCTGCAGCCTTGTGCCTTTATATTGTCACAGAACAACCCCTCAGTGAGTTCTAATATCCTTATCATTTACAGTAGGGGGTACATTATCCCTTATAATACATGAGTGATACTCAGAGTTCCCTGTATAACTCAGCCTGCAGCCTTGTGCCTTTAAATGGTCACAGAACCCCTCAGTGACTTTTAATATCCTTATCATTTACAGTAGGGGGCACATTATCCCTTATAATACATGAGTGATACTCAGAGTTCCCTGTATAACTCAGCCTGCAGCCTTGTGCCTTTATATGGTCACAGAACAACCCCTCAGTGACTTCTAATATCCTTATCATTTACAGTAGGGGGTACATAATCCTTATAATACATGAGTGATACTCGGAGTTCCCTGTATAACTCAGCCTGCAGCCTTGTGCCTTTATATGGTCACAGAACAACCCCTGAGTGACTTCTAATATCCTTATCATTTACAGTAGGGGCACATTATCCCTTATAATACATGAGTGATACTCAGAGTTCCCTGTATAACTCAGCCTGCAGCCTTGTGCCTTTATATGGTCACAGAACATCCCCTCAGTTACTTCTAATATCCTTATCATTTACAGTAGGGGGTACATTATCCTTATAATACATGAGTGATACTCAGAGTTCCCTGTATAACTCAGCCTGCAGGCTTGTGCCTTTATATGGTCACAGAACAACCCTCTCAGTGACTTCTAATATCCTTATTATTTACAGTAGGGGGTACATTATCCCTTATAATACATGAGTGATGCTCAGAGTTCCCTGTATAATTCAGCCTGCAGCCTTGTGCCTTTATATGGTCACAGAACAACCCCTCAGTGACTTCTAATATCCTTATCATTTACAGTAGGGGGTACATTATCCTTATAATACATGAGTGATACTCAGAGTTCCCTGTATAACTCAGCCTGCAGGCTTGTGCCTTTATATGGTCACAGAACAACCCCTCAGTGACTTCTAATATCCTTATCATTTACAGTAGGGGGTACATTATCCTTATAATACATGAGTGATACTCAGAGTTCCCTGTATAACTCAGCCTGCAGGCTTGTGCCTTTATATGGTCACAGAACAACCCCTCAGTGACTTCTAATATCCTTATCATTTACAGTAGGGGGTATATTATCCTTATAATACATGAGTGATACTCAGAGTTCCCTGTATAACTCAACCTGCAGCCTTGTGTCTTTATATGGTCACAGAACAACCCCTCAGTGACTTCTAATATCCTTATCATTTACAGTAGGGGGTACATTATCCTTATAATACATGAGCAATACTTAGAGTTCCCTGTATAACTCAGCCTGCAGCCTTGTGCCTTTATATGGTCACAGAACAACCCCTCAGTGACTTCTAATATCCTTATCATTTACAGTAGGGGGTACATTATCCTTATAATACATGAGCGATACTCAGAGTTCCCTGTATTACTCAGTCTGCTGCGTTTTGCATTTATAAAGTCAGGGCCTATTAGGGACTTACTGTACATTAAGAGATGGAATGCTCTATATTATACACATATTATGGCATTTATTGACATTCAGTAATAAGCCAATAGAATGTGATTTTCAAACTCAATAGAATGACAATTTCAGCCTATAATTTTGATAGACTAGTTGATGATCAGGATAATATCATTAGTGGAAAAACAAAAAGAGGAGCTTTCAAACCTAGAAACTTAGATATTCCAATATCAGCCACTAGTGAATGCTATAGTATAGAACTAATTCACATTAATAATCACCTTTCTTATTATTTTTCTCATTAGATACAAGAGGAAATGGAGGTCATGCTGTCAGAAAACTGTAAAACTGAGATCCTCGCTGTGGATATATTGGTGCACAATGGATTCGAAGAAGGTACGATGAAAAATCTATTATTGTTTTGCTGCCAATTAACTTTTAGAGGGTAACCCAAGAGGTTGCATTCCAAAGCGGTTGAGATAATCTTTATTAATATAAATAAAGTGGATATAACTGAATAACAAAAAAATTATTTCCTTTTTCTCTGTAATAATAAAACAGTAGCTTGTACTTGATCCCAACTAAGATATAATTAATCCTTATTAGGGATGTAGTGAACCGCCGAGTATGTGTTCGCGAACGCCGTTCGCGAACACCGGCAAAAAATTCGAACATCCGAAAATCGTTCCATTCGAACGATCGAAGGATTTTAATCGTTCGATCGAAGGATTTTCGCTCGAATCGAACGATCGAAGCCATTCAATCGAATGATTTAATTCAATCCAATGGCTTCGATCGTTCGATTCGAACGAAAATCCTTCGATTTTAGCGTTCGAAGGAATCGAATGGTCGAACGATTTTTGACGCGAACGCCTATTGGCGAACGTCGCGCGACGTTCGCGAACTTGCGGCGGACGCAAACAGTCGAAGTTCGCGCGAACTAGTTCGCCGGCGAACAGTTCGCTACATCCCTAATCCTTATTGGAGGCAAAACCAGCCATTGGGTTTATTTAATGTTTACATGATTTTCTAGTAGAATTAAAGATTCAAATTACAGAAAGATCCATTATCTGGAAAGCCCCAGGTCCCGAGCATTCTGGTCCCATACCTGTATACCTTTATGAGTTGGTCAGAAAGATCAGTGGTGTAAGAATTTCACTTATAAAATGCAGAATTAGGATTGAATAAAGAAACTGGAGTGAGTCACCAAACAAGGGGACAAATGACAGTGTCGTACAACTGGGAGTAACAATTCTCTGCCCACAGGGGAGGAGGATATCGGTGCACAGGGTAAAACAGCCACTTGGACTGAACCCTATTGTGGGCGCACCAGCAGCTTCATGCCAAACTATGTTCTCAAATGGAATCATTCTAATCCAACAGGATATGATCTGAACACATACACTCATGCAAGTATAATCTGCTGTTTTTTCATGATGTTTTACTTAAAGGGATACCGTCATGATTTTTATGATGTCGTTTTTATTTCTAAATGACACTGTTTACACTGCAAATAATTTACTCTACAATATCAAAGGGCATGTAAAGGCAAAAAAATAAAATCCCATTTTTACTTTCTTTAATGAAAAAGAAACCTATCTCCAATATACTTTAATTAAAAAATATGTACCATTTTTATAAGAAACCTGACTGTATGCAGTGACATTCTCCCTTCATTTACTGCTGTGGATAGGAATTGTCAGACGGTCCCTAACTGCCCTGCAGGGAAACAATCATACTTATGAACAGCAGGGGGAGCCCCCACCTTACTTCCCAGCCATGCAGAACTCAAGCAGCTTTGTTTATGATGATCCCTAAGCAGCCCGAACTACATTGAGCATGTGCACAGTCTTAGTCTTGCAAAGATGTATAACAAATCACAAATTCGCCCATCACTATACTTTAAAAAGGATTTTGCAGTTGAAAGCCAGAATCATAAGTCTTTCCCAAGGTAGATAAAAAAAATCCCCATAATGACAAGAAATGTGCTGTATCTGTTTATAGGCTTTCTTCTTACTCTGCGTTAGCAGCCCAAAATGTAATTCCACTAATGGGGATATACTGTAAATGATAAAAGGTTTAATACAAATATAGTCGCCTATAGCAATCAAATTATTTTTTTCTTATCATGTAGGACTTAGATCTTGCCTAGACAAAGTATAGCTAACTGTCTTTCAAAATAACCGTCTCTGACACAAAGCTGCATGTAGAGAGACAGTTTGCTGAGAGGGAGATAGTTAAAGGAGAAGGAAAGCTACGGAGGCATTTTATTGCCAATAGATTAGCTGCAATAGTGCAAGCTAGAATGCTATATTTATTCTGTAGAATGTTTTACCATACCTGAGTAAAAAGCTCTAGAAACTCTCTGTTTGTTTAGAATAGGAGCTGCAGTATTAATGTGGTGTGACATCACTTCCTGCCTGAGTCTCTCCCTGCTCTGGGCTCAGATAACAGTAGAGAAGGGAGGGGTCGGGGGAGAGGAGCAAACTGAGCATGCTCATGCCCAGGGCAATGAGGTTTAAGCTGAAGGCAGGAAGTCTGATACAGAAGCCCATGAGTACACAATAGAAGGAAAGAAATGCTGTGTTTCTTTTGACAGGGGACTCAGAGCAACATTACTTGGGGGGTTTACTGGTATATTTAGATGGACCTTTCTAATAAGGCTTACTTAGTTTTAACCTTTCCTTCTCCTTTAAGAGCAAACTATTTCACTGAATATATTTCTTATTTTCATGAGAATTTTCATTATTGTTTTCTTTTAAAGGCTGCGGGCTTGGTGCCGTGCAACATTACCATTAGACACTTGCTTTAATAAACCAGTTGGTTTTCTCTGTTCTTTTTCTCATTTACATCCACAGATCTGTTTTGCATATAAAGGGCACATTGAAGATGAATTGATTATCTCCTATTCATATAAGAATGCCTTTCTAAAAACAGTGAAAAAGAAGCATTCCTGTTATTGGGAATTTAATGCAAGTAACCCAGAAAGGTAAGAACAGAACACAATAACTGGAGGAAAACACTAGAACTGATGGTCACAGCAAAATCCTATCCCCCATATGTAATAAAAGACACTAAGTTTGCCCAGGAGCAGTAACCTATAGCAACCAATAAGATGTTTGCTTTTAAACAGGGGACCAGTAAAGCCCATGCTGGTTGCTATGGGTTACTGCTCCTGGGCAAACTCAGTGCTTTTGATTAAACAACCCCCTATGAGTTTTGTCCTTGAACCCATAACAACTGTCCTCAGGGTGATAGGGAAAGCATGACAACCTGTTTATATAATATAAAAATATCTGGAACAGTCCAATTCCTATGACGGACGAATGGCTAGTGTCAGAGGGTTGATATTTGTCACCCCCGCCCTCTACGACGCCATAACGCTATAGGGCCCAAGGCAGGATGGACGAATGGTCTACTGTGGACAATGGTCACTCATATAGCTTATACTAGGCCATACAAACAAAAGATCATCACTCTGTTACTTAAATTCCAGAGTGTCTGTTGGGGCCCCTTTCTACTGAAGTGCTGCTCAGATTACTGGAAATACCACAATGGCCTTGGTTAGCCGATAGCTGATTGCGAGGCTGTGGACCGTTGGAGCTGGACGCAGTGTGTTACAACATTCCTTTGATAACATGTAAGACTGAGTAAATCATTTAGACATTAATTGTATAAGGAGGAGACAGACTATGTATGGTATTTCCGTGAAACCCTTGTCACAATTATTGTAAAAGCCTTCTGAAAGCTATATAATGCCTGGACCAAGAGGTGGGTCTTTGGTGAGTCCTTGGCTGACATTCTGTGTGTTACTCCAGCAGCTTGCCCAGACAAAACTGTTATGTTGTATTATGTAAGAATAAATTGCCTGACTATTACTAAAGGTTTTCCTTTACTGAGTTTTGTCTTACACGAGGTCAAAATGGTATTACTAAAAATACCTTCATATGGTGACCGCCGACTGTGATCCAGTTTTTTTCCAGTCATTTTTTTCAGGCAATGGAGGGCTCCAGGCTGTGTTACTGGAGTGTACCTGAGGACCCTTGTTCTCGGATGTCTGTAGATACCCGTGGATATTTTCTTTTCCAGGATGGTTTCCCCGTAAAGCTTTACTTTAACGGATGATTGATTCGCGCGCGTAAGTACCCCTGGGTGGGGTATATATGTTTTTCTAACTTCTTTTTGCCTATTGTTTTGTTAATTGTTGTGTTAATCAGCTGAAATTATCTGCCATTCATGATAGGAATCCGCAGTTTCCTTCCTGTTTTTGTATTTTGTACGTCTCTTATTCCTTATCATGAAGTGTAGTCTAAAACATCTTGAAATAGAAATTACACGTGTATGTTGTTTGATGTATGCAAAAGGATCCATGAATGTTGAATGTTTGCCTAGCTGAGTGCGTGAATAACAATAGTGTAACTGTCATATCTGTGTGATGGTGTGTGAGAGAATTTGTGGCTCTATCTCAGAGTCTGTTTGTTGTTTAGGAGTTTATGGGGTGACCTAGCAGGCCAGAAATATGGAAAACTAGGTTTTCTGAAGGAAATTCTTTAGAGTGTGAAGTGTGAATCACTTTCCTGTCCATTTGAATTGTCAGAAAAAAAACGAGAGCCTACAAACATTTAGGTGTTGTCAATCTGCAACTTCAAACCTGTTTTCTCCCTTTACACTCAATTGTAAGCCTGTTCTAAATTACAGAGAAAAGTATAACATCATTTTTCCTGCAGGTGACTCCAGTTTATATGTATGTTTGTTTCCCGGTTTGTTTTATAAACCAATGTTAATTGCTTGCTGCTCAGCTTTTTTGCATCCTACAGGTCTGTTAGAGCATATTTTGAATGTAATACTTGTGTGTATGTTAGAAAGAAAAGGACTTGACCTGACTTGACGGTTATATGACTTTGATGTGTCTGTAATGAATATGTTTGCATAACTGTTTTTGGTTCTCTTTAATGTTTATAAGTTTTCATAGGTACCTCTTGTAATATAATATTTGTTCTATGTGTCTGTCACTAAAATATTGTCATTTTGTCTTAGACTATCATGTCACTATTCTTATCTTATCATAACATTGTCTTCTTTGTTCTTATTCTCATAGTAACATTAGTTCTCTTGTGTATTTCTGTTTGTGAATGGGTTACTCGTGAATAAGGTTGATTCACTCCACTTGTCTTTCTATTTTAACAGAAATATTAGTGTTGTCTCTTTCAATGTTCTCTGTTGCAGTTTTTGTCTCAAAAAACCTTATTTCTCTTTTTTTTATCTTTATGTGTCAGATTGATAACTCTTTTCTAAGTGTATTATGTTTTAAATGTGATCTGAAAGAAAAAAAACATGTTTCATCAGTTTAGAATATCTAACAATCCTCCTAGATATACTAGTTGAGTGCCCAAAACATTTTAAGTTTCAAAGCCTTTGTTAAGTGTCACAGTGGAGGGGACAGGACTGCGTTTTCCTGGCCGGGGGGCGATAGTTTTCTTCCCTCACAACTTGAAATTCTACTGTGACAGATAAAGGATATGTGTAAGAGTAAATATTTTACTATACTAATTGCATGCCACTAGATCTAGCAGGCTTTTGCCAACAATAGAAAGTGATATTTCTCACATATACTTGATATTTCTCACATATACTTCAGCTGAGACATTACACCTATTCTCTGCTCCTTGTTCATCAAACTTAGATCCAGTCCTTTATATGGATACTCAGGAGCAATTAAATGCTATTTTGAATGTGCCTATTGGCAATTTTAGAGTGATACAGGGTTACACAGTCTCAGAACTTTTGGTTTCACAGCCGGTGCAGCCCCCAGTAATGAAGATAATGGTTCAGAGTGTTTTAAGCTTATTCACAGTAGTACTTCCCCTGAATCTTCTGAAGACAAATGTCCTGACGACCAAATAAATCATGGTCAGTTGTTTCACACTGAAGTACTTAATGGTGCATTAGATTTACAGCACCCTTTAAGAGGAAATCTAGTTCATAGTTCAAGAAGGATTCTATTTGCTGGTACTGTCATAAAAACTACATTTCCCAGAATCCTCTGTTGCACAATATTTCAGATGCTTAACTTCTCTCACTGTTTTGTAACTTCCCTTTTTTTGTCAGGCAGCTGGCTCAGGAACTTTTAACCACAGCAAATATTTTTAACTTTACTGTTTCATACTCATCTGTATTTTTTTTTGTCTCTCCTGCATCTGGATCTTTTACACCAACATGAAGGTAAACTTGATGCAGTTTGGATCCATACCCGATTCACTCATTGGTACAGGTTAAATTCCTTTCATTATTCTCTAGACAGATGTGAATCTATTATTTCATATTATTGTACTGCATTTGCAGTACAACAAGAGAGGAGTATTATATTGTGGGTTATGTTGTTGTTACTATTTTTTCTAATTAAATAAGTTTTTAGTTCATAAAAATGCAGCTTATGTGCTTGTGCCGCTGCTAAAAAAAAAAATTCTTCCGTAATCTTTGCACTTGTGTATCTTGCATCACACGTCTGCAAGTGTAAGAAAATGCAGAAGTGACTTAAATTTATTGTTGATTTTGTCTGATAATCAGTAATTTCACTATCAAATTGGTAGAAATAAATTATGCTACTAAAATGGGTCTATGTCATTCTCATTTAGGCTAAAAATATAAATATATATATAAATATATATAAAGGTACAATAGAGAACTTGTTAAATGTTTTTCCTGGTTATGATTAATCAATATTATTTTGTTATAAGAAGGAAACAGTACAGGTTGTATTTGATAGTTTAAACAATTCAATTTTCGATTCTATTACAAATTTTCAAATAACACTGATATTAAGTGGAATTGTGTCTTTGTACCATCCCACTTCCAACAAAACAATTACTGGCAGCATTTGGTTGGATTTACTCCCAGCTGTCCTATCAATTCTCTGCAACAATCCTATCAGGTGTTGTGGACTTTCTTCATATGAATTAACCACAAGAAAACAAAAGTCCTTCACTCATATCATAAATGTACAACCACTTTTCATTACTGACAGTTCATGCAGTAGTTTCAGTGGAGTTCTTTAGCTAGTACACTAGATAAGTCAGTATTACTAGAACACCAGATATTGTCACATTGTCTCTTTGTTTCCAGGTTGGTGATCTGAGCAAAACTCCATCAGTAGCTGTTGAGATTATTCCAATCCATTCCAAATAGAACAGCTATCATTGATCACACCACTCATTGAAAGAAACTCTGCATACATACAAAGAGTCATTCCAAAGTTTGCCATTCGTATCTGTGATGCCTTTACATTTTTGCCCATCCTAATATCGAATCCATGGACTGATTATGAACTCTTAGGAACTGTGCAGGGACTGCTGCATTGACTGAATACAAATGACTGTTGAATATTTCTTCATATGCCTATCCACCGCCATGATGATTCTCTGATTGGACTTTCCCCTATAATGAACTGATGTACAGATATCGAAATGGGTTAATTTTAAGTTTAAGATTCATGCAGTATTGAATGTGATATAGTTAAATTGTGTGCAATTTATGAGAACAATGGGAATGTGATAATGTAACATTTTCTCTATATATTTAATTTTAGATTAGTTATGAAAACAACAAAGGTAAAATTGTATCTGTTTAAAAAGGTTTTAGAAGGAAAGTTTTCTGTAATTACTCATTATTGTATTATTACCCAAGGTCCTCAGCTCTCTATGTAGCTGGTTGTGTGTAAACGGCACTGACATAAACAAAATGACAAACACCATAATAATAGAACTCTGTCATGTGCTAATGTTAGAACTGAATAGAGTCTAGATTCCAAGACCAGTCCTGCCCATAATGTAAAATCTACAAAAAAAAAATAGAGTAGCTGACCAAAATAGTATGATTTTAGATTATCATGTGTTTTGATAGGAAAAAGAAGGTTGTACTCATATTGTTTCTGAAATGTTTGCTGAATGTCATATAGTCAAAGTTTTAGAGCTGCTACAATAAGTGTAATGTTTTTATAGAACAGTTCAGTTATTCCAAATGATTAGGTAAAATTTTATAGCTGGTTAAACAACTCCATTGGAAGTTTCATTAAGTCTATCCATGTCATCCTAGCATTAATACTTGCTCTATATTTCTTTGTTAGAATTTGTGCTATAAGTACCTTCCAACTTCTGCTCACATTTGATTTACATCTATAAGATAAAACTTTTCGCAGCCTTATGGGGGAGGTTTGAGAAAAAAAAAGACAAACAGCTCAGAGATAAGTTCTCTGAAAGTTATAGCTCAGATACAGACAAGCAGGCTGTCCCCAGCCCCACAGCTAAGCTCTACCCCTCCCGTACAATACAAAGTAGAGAAAAGGGGGGCGACGGGGGATGCTGCAGAAGTGCGTCTGACTAAAGACACACAGATTGACTCATAAGGCATACATAGAGCCGTCAGCCTCCCCACTCTATGATGAGTTGTTTTCCCGTAATAGCTAAGAGAAAGAGAGAGGCAGCAAAAGAAGTAAAAGGTCAAGTATGTGCCCTAGAAAGTCAGGAAAGGGCCTGAGAATCAAAGGAAGCTAGAAAGAGAGGAACAAGAACAGTTGATAGCAGAAGGGTTATGTTAGATAATAGAGAACTGTAGAAAAAAAGTTTGAGTTTAGCATTTTTAGCCTCATTTCAGTATTTTTCATTTTTAGCTTCATTTTAGTATTTTTCATTTTTACTAAATCTTCATTTTTACATTTTTATCTTACTTAGGATGATTATTACTATGTCTCATTATCTCTATGCAATGATTTCCTTTTATTATCTCTCTGTAATGCTTTATTTTGCTTTATTTTGAAACCTAACTTCACTATAATCATATATTTGTTTAAATCTTAGGCTACATGTTATATTCAGACAGCTCTTGCTTCATTGTGCGGTTCCGGCGGTTCGTAGTCACGTTAGTTCCTCAAAAACAGGAAATACCTGTAGCTCCTTAGCTTCCTGTTTGCTTTGTTTTCATTCATTTCAGCTTTTCAGCTGCACTTCTGTATTGGTGCTGCCACGACAGTTGAACTATAACTCACAACAGCATACACCACTGTCCCATTTATAATAGACCTCCCTTGTTCCTGGGGGTCCTCTCAGCACTCTCCCAGTGCCTGTAATTACTTATGTGAAACATATTTAATGTTTCAAGAGAGGAATGTTTATATAATATAAAAATATCTGGAACAGTCCAATTCCTATGACGGACGAATGGCTAGTGTCAGAGGGTTGATATTTGTCACCCCCGCCCTCTACGACGCCATAACGCCATAGGGCCCAAGGCAGGATGGACGAATGGTCTACTGTGGACAATGGTCACTCATATAGCTTATACTAGGCCATACAAACAAAAGATCATCACTCTGTTACTTAAATTCCAGAGTGTCTGTTGGGGCCCCTTTCTACTGAAGTGCTGCTCAGATTACTGGAAATACCACAATGGCCTTGGTTAGCCGATAGCTGATTGCGAGGCTGTGGACCGTTGGAGCTGGACGCAGTGTGTTACAACATTCCTTTGATAACATGTAAGACTGAGTAAATCATTTAGACATTAATTGTATAAGGAGGAGACAGACTATGTATGGTATTTCCGTGAAACCCTTGTCACAATTATTGTAAAAGCCTTCTGAAAGCTATATAATGCCTGGACCAAGAGGTGGGTCTTTGGTGAGTCCTTGGCTGACATTCTGTGTGTTACTCCAGCAGCTTGCCCAGACAAAACTGTTATGTTGTATTATGTAAGAATAAATTGCCTGACTATTACTAAAGGTTTTCCTTTACTGAGTTTTGTCTTACACGAGGTCAAAATGGTATTACTAAAAATACCTTCAAACCATGCTAAATCAGACAAGGGTAAGTATTACTAAGCAACCAATATTTTAATGTCAAACATAGTAAAGATATCGGATCCGTTATCCGGAAACACGTTATCCAGAAAGCTATGGGAAGGCCGTCTCCCATAGAACCCATTTTATCCAAATAATTCAAATTCTAAAAAAACAATTTCCTTCTTCCCTGTAATAATAAAACAGTAGCTTGTACTTGATCCCAACTGAAAAATAATGAATCCTTATTGGAAGCAAAACCCACCAGTTTACATCATTTTCTAGTAGACTTATGGTATGAAGACCCAAATTACAGGAAGTTCCCTTTTCCATAAAATCCTGGTTCCTGAGCATTCTGGATAACAGGTCCCATACCTTTAATACAAAGCCATGAATGCAAGGATAATACGTATTTTCAACACCTATAGTTGGAAATTTGACTGTACAGACCTGTGGACGTGTGTAAGAGCCTCGGATTCACTGACGGACCTCCATGTAAATTCATCAGTGTTTGTCGGTGAAGTTGAACTTCAGATGCCTAAGAATATTAATGCAACGGGGAATTGGTTTTATGTTGATGAAGTCATTGTGGCCAAGAGAAGCACAAGAGGTATTTAATAGACCGTTGCTGCCTTTCCAAAAAAAAAAAAAAAACACTGTACAATGGAGTCTTGTAAGTTAATGTCTACCTGTCTATCTACAATACCCTAGAACCTTGAATTATCCTCCTTTTCTTCTCATCTATCTTCATTATTCCGAAGGATCCATTTATCCACGCCTCACCCCTGCAGATATTTTCCCTTTAACTTAATTGAACTGAATGCTTGGAAATCATTTACCTAAGTAGTTCCTTAAAGAGCCTTTAGTTTCACAGGAGAATTGTAATGTGAATGTCACTGATAACGGATCACAAGCTCTTTGAATTCCATAAAGAATTCTGTAACTTTATTTTCAGAAGAAGCTTTTCTGCATTTTAAATGTTGTTAAAGGAGCACTAAAACTAAAATGTGAATTTGCGAATCATGTGAAACTCCATCCCCATTCTCCCAAATCACCAAAGCCAAAATTGCAAAATAAGCCCTGACCCTTACTGACATCTGGCAGTTACTGGCGTTAGCAGTCTCACACCCACCAGCCACCATTTCAGATTTCTGACATCAGTGATGATGGGTGGATGTCCCATGGGTCCCTTGGGTCATCACTGATGGGCATTTCCATGATTTGCTCTTGGAGAGCATAAGTCATAAGCATGGAAATCTTTGCATGCTCCTCTCCAGAATCTGAAACCAACCAGAGCCTTGCTCACCCAAGTTTAAAAAGCATAAAACATAAGAAAACTTTTTTGAGGATGGAAATCGGGAGCAGTAAGTAATCCATGGATGCCTTTGTCCTTGGCCTTACTTATAACTTACCTTCCTTCCAAATCACCAAAGCCAAAATTGCAAAATATGGCCTGACCCTTACCTACATCTGGCAATTACTGGGTTTTGAGGTATCACATCCAACAGCCAACCTTTCAGATTTCTGACATCAAAGATGATGGGTGAATGTCACATGGGTCCCTTGGGTCATCACTGATGGGCAATAGTGATGTGCGGGTTGAGTTTCCGCTACATTCCCTCTATTTATAGACCAGTGAGTTAATATATTCAGGGAATGGAAACCAGCAGTGTGAGGTTGCGAGAGGGGAGAGCGGAAGGGAGAGACAACCTGAAGATTTTTTACGTCTGACCCGTGGGTTTTGGGCCTGCCCGCACATCACTAATGGGTAACTCCATGATTAGTTGTTGGCAAGCAGAAGCCATAAGCATGGAAATCTGTGCATAGTCCTCTCCAAGATCTGAAATCAACCAAAGACTTGGTCACCCAAGTACAAAGATGATCAATAAAAAACTTTTTTAGGGATGGAAATCAGTAAGTAAATCATAGGTGCCTTTGTCCTTACCTTTACTTATATCTAACTTGACATTTTTCTTTCTAATCCATAATGGGAACGATGAAGTTTTAAAAGAGGGCCCACAATCTGCGCGGCCTGGGGGCCATCATCTTCAGAAAATTACAATTAGAGGATCTTACCCAACATACAATCTCACATCCTGGGTTGCCAACTGTGGCATAAATCTACCTCTCATAGAATTATGGTAAAATACCCTTTAAATTATAACAAGCTTTTTCCCCTGCTGCAATTGTGCTTGCTATTTTCGATTCCTCTCTTTTCATATTTTTGTTATATTGTCGATCACAGTCATGCCGCTATGAACATTACAGAAGAGGGACAGTCATTTAAATCTGGAAATGAGACTGTGGCTCTTGCAGTTGAAAGGCTACAATCAGCAAGCCCTCCAATTGGTGGGACCTTTGCAATCCATGTGTCAGATAAATTGATACCAGGTATGGTAAGCTCATTAAGGAAACTTCACCTTTACAATACAAATTGCTTCTGAAAGTGTTCATTCTGAAGAATGCTACTGTGAACCATATGCATTACACAACCCTCACCCCCTAGTCTGCAAATATGGCCCCATGCTAACTGGTGGGTTTACTGAGATACATGTTGGTTCCTGGCAGGCATACCAGTAAAAATCTCTGCTCTACATCTACGGGAAATGCTAGGAAACATAAATGAGGGCACTGCAGCTCAGTATATGACAGCCAGCGATTTTATAGTCACCAAGGATTTGGATACCTGCCACCATGTGATCTGGACGTTAACTTGGGCTAGAATGAGTGAGGACCTACCAAACTTCATCAGAGTATGTATTAGTCTTCTCTTACTATACACACACTTTCAGGAGGAATGCTAATACTCTACAACCATTTCTATCCAATCCTAGTTCCTCTGCCACTTGGGTACTGATTCTACCATGTCATTAGAGCCCTGGATACCCTAGCTGAACTTTGGCATCTGATACCTTCTGCTGGAGCACTGGGGCTAGTCCCTATCTCTCGCTCTAGCCCTGTTTCTGCTCCAGTTCTGTTCCTGTGTCTTCTCCTGCTCCATCCTGCTCTTGCCTATTTAGTTCCTGACTTGAGTCATCCCTTTTTCTGTACCTGTGGAAACAATAACTGCCTCTTGGTTGAAGGACTTCCCCTTCAAAATCATACTGTGCACACTAATTGAGCAATTCAAGTATCTACTAGGCCAAAGACTTGAAAGATCACTTCCCATTGATGTGTGCATCCACAGACCCTAGAAGAAGACTGACTACAACTTGCCGGCTAATTGTGCTAGTCTTTAGTTACAATAATAGTTAGATCTGGAGTATAGCAATGGGGTCAGATAAGCACCAGTCCTATAAAAGTACATAATAAGTTGCTAACTTTGATACCATTTTCTTTGTGCTCAGGTATATTCTGAAAATCTTACTGGTTTGAACCCCTCTATTAAAACTCGTGTTATTTTTGATGGAGGCGTGTTTATCTGGCCAATTTTGGGGGACATGCTTGCTACTGCTAACCAGCTGCCTCAGGTATGTGTATGGTGCTTTTAATTCCAGTAGAGTCATTTCAGATGCTTTAATAATAATAATAATAATAATAATAATAATAATAATAATAATAACTGTCCCCCAATAGGTAACCGTCCATGTGAATGGCATCCCAGCAAAGTGCTCAGGATCTTGCTCTTTCCTGTACCACCAGGAGCTCATTCCAGTGGTCACAGATATTGAGTTCTCTTCAGGTAACTACATTAAAAAGGAGCAATCAAGGGAACTACGTGTAAGCTGAAGAAGCAACTGCCTAGGGCGCAACGATAGTGGGGCACTGGGCAGGTACCTATTAAAGTATCTTCTGCCTACTCCTAGTCCATTTTCACTGCCCTCTGTTTCTCTCCCCTCTCCAAGCCCTCTGTTACTCTCCTCTCCCTCCACTCCTCTCTGACGCTCTCCCTTCCCTCCCCTGTCCTCCTCTCTGCTAAGGTGCTTGCAAGGGGGGTGGAAGAGGGGTGGCAGCGGGGTGGCCGTTCAGGTTGCCTAGGGTGCCTGGTTGGCTTGGCCCTGCCCCAGGAGCAATAACACACAATAACACACATTACTAGTTACACTGTTTTTTAATCTGCCTATAGGACAAATATGGAAATACACAAATATTAATTTTAGTGCAAAAAGGGAAAACGTGCTTGGAGAAGGATGATAAGAAGACATGAGAAAGAAAAATATATTTGTTGATCTGTGGTCTCCACCCAGGGTCAGTACAGACTGAGCTGTAATACCCCTCCCTAGGAACTTCTCTGATCCACAATCACATACAGGGATAAAGTTGAAAGGTTTATTTTCAGAATACTGTAACTTTTAATAACATGCAGACATCTGGATCTTTTTACAGTCCCTCTTAAATTGGTGCTGTTTGTAGCCACACAAATGATCAGTATGTTCTTCCAACAAATAATCTGTGCAAATAGGGGCAAATGTTCTGGGAAGAGCAGTACTTGTATATAAGAGGAATCTTCTGGAGCAATAGAGGAGTGTTCTTCCCCAGTGTGACCCACACCCAACCCTAACCCACAATGGGTGGCCAAATTTCAACCCCAACCTGCCCAGTCAGTGGTCAACCTGTGGGTTTTGGGTCAACCCAAACATCACTAGTCCCTAAACTAAAAGTGAGTCTGTTTAAACAGAATTAAACATTTACCATCTTAATGTAGAGTTGGATAGAAGAGTTTTGAATAAAACTATAAGATATGGCAACATTTTGTTGTGCCTCATAGAAACAGCAGTACTATTATTATTGAGTGTATGGTCAGTAAAGGTCCATGATTGAATCCTAAGACAAAACTAACTAACTAAGAAGTTTTGCATATTGATATGAGTAGAACAATTGGGTATATGGCAAGGCTGATTCTCTCTTTCCTTCTGTTTGGATTTAGGACATGAATGCAATTTTGAAGTTCATCTTACTGGGCTGGGTTTTACACAAAATCTAGAAGCAATTCACATAGAAATCAACCAAACCAATTGCAAGATCACCAAAGCAAACACAACACATGTTTCCTGTTGTCCTGAAAGATTTCTACCACTGGGAGAGAATCATATCCGATTTCATGTGAAACCCTATGGACTAGCAATAAATGCTACAGGGGAATACTTGTATCTTAATGTTAGACCTCATCTCTTAACAGTCACACCAACAGCCATCTCAGAAGTTGGTGAGTATCTTCTGTATAGACAAACAAGAAGTTGACTGTGCCTACAACTCATTGGTAACAGCAATGATGCATATGCATAGAGAGATGATAAATGCTAAATGGGGTGGTCTCATTCGTCTAGAGTGGATAAAATCATATCATATATGGAATGCGGAGGTAAATAACACCATGATGTATGAAATTAGGAGGTGGGTAAAACACTCATATATGTAAAGTGGAGGTAAAAAAAAATATGATGTATGGAACAGGATGGTGGGTAAAATCATGATGTATGGAATGGGGACGTGGAGAAAACCCTGATTTATGGAATAATGAGATGGGTAAAATACTCAGGTATGGAAAGGCTAGGTGGATGGAATATGGAGGTTGGTATCTCCTCATTTATGGAAAGGATACAAACATGTATTCAATAATGGATGGTGAAAGAGAGGTGGATAAAACAATTAAAGAATAGGGGTTGGTAAAATATACATGCACTGGGAGCATCTGCTGGCCTCATGAACCCATTTATGTGTTAGAAGGGTGGCAAAACTTTGGGGTTTAGAATTTGAAGGTTGGAAGGAATATAGATATATTTTGAGTAGGTTCAAAGAGAATATTGTGGTGATTGGTTAATGGTTTAATGGAGAACGAACCCCCAATAAGAAAAGTCCCTACCTACTAACCTAGATAGTCCCCCCACCCTGCTTCCCCCCGCATAGTTCATTATCCCTGAAAGTGTCCCAAATACATTGCTCACGTATCAGTGCAGAGTAAGCACAGAGGAGCTCATGGGCATCATCTTTCGGATCTTCGGTCTGCATCTATAAGGGAACGTCGTATTGGCCCATGAGCAGCTGAAGCAATCTTCCAGTTCATAGCAACTGAGCATGCGCCTAAAGTGCCGTGAATTGTTGAAGTTAAGGAAGAGGGAGGACCCGAAGATCCGGAAGATGGTACCCATGAGCTCCACTGAGCTTACCATTAAGGAGAAGAAGGGAAGGAATAAGGACAACAATATTACAGGCACCATGACCTTAAAATTACCAGCAACCATTTGTTCATGGCTCATACAATTTAACCATTTATTGCCTCTTCAAACAAACATAAATACAAATGTCTCTTTAGGAGGACAGAAGGTGACATTAATAGGAATCCGTTTTGATGAGCTATCCCAAGTCCTGATTGGATCCCAACTGTGTCACATGAATGTAAATCATTCAAACGCGATTGAATGTTTTGCACCACCCCAGGTAAATGAATCCCTATGAGACTGGATGTACAAATCACAAAAAGTTCAAATTTTATATATGTCATAGGGGCAGCAAATTTAGCCTCAAGATAAATGAAAGAGTTCAAATGAATAGTTAAGGTGTTAGAGTTCATCCTGGCTTCTTTACCCCAAAACTCCCTATTTTCGATTATTGCCCTGAAATATCTAATAACATTTCCCCTTGTTACGTTCAGGTTGGAATACAGAATGAGGAAGATATCACAATGAAAGTTGGGGAACACTGGTTTGACTTCCCGAAATGCATCAAGTACGATCCCTCCTTAAATCCAGCGATTGTGTCTCTGAGCCGTAATGTGAGCAGCACAACAGGTAATGGGTCTAAATTTGTCCACTGCCAAGATCTTAGGTACATAATGGTGTAATTTTTGACAATAATATTAACAATAATAATAAATGTACACCTTTTTTTCAAAACTCATTTGGGAATTTTCTTACTGTTTTTTAATTTTCTCTGCACTGAAGGTGACCAGACGCTCTTTATTAAAGTTTCCACCAACATAGAGAGCTTGAAGTTGGAGGTCAAGGTGCAAAATTCTGTCGCAAAAATTAAAAGGGTAACATCAGAAGGGGTGGAAGTTTTCCTGCCTCCAATGCCACCAGGCTTGTATAATGTTTCATTAATCATCAGTGGAATCATAATCAACGCAGAAGGGTAAGGTTAGGTTTTCCTCAGTTTTACCTTTCCCTAACCTGTAGTCTTCTGTCTTCATGTCCTTATACCCAACAGAAGACAGCAGAATTTCAATCATATGTTTTTATGTACATTACAAGAGTGGTTACAGAATTGTAACACTATTATATACAATACTACCCAACACATCATGGTACAACCATCAGAAGGTCTACATTAGCAGTCTACATCCATCTGGGGGCTCATGTGTTGGTCTTTGCATATTTGTTATATATCCTACGCAAGGAATTAACAACATTACAGAGCTCTCTTTGGGGGTCTAATTAAATAGAATTGTTTGGGTCCTGCACACAATGGGTCACTGCAGTTGTAAATTGGAGTATATTAGGTAAAACAATGCAAGATGGCAACAGTTTATAGTCATCAATAGGTTGGACAGTCCTCTGTCATATAGATGATGTGGTTTGGAAGGTTGTTTTGCTTGGGCCATGCCACTGATACTGATAACGTAAACATTGGCTTTCACTTCTCTGTATGGTTACCGGGTTACCTTTCATCCCTGGAATGATTTAATTTGTTAAAAGTCCAGTTTTAGTGTGTATTGTAGCCTTTCTTGCTGGGGTCTACAGATATTTCTGCAATCATAGTACCCCAAATATCTAACATGATGACATCACCTAGGAATGTTCCACTTCAGTTCAATAACTGAATAATTATTGTACAATTATGTGGGGGGCCTACCAGCTACTTCTAGACTCCTTTTTCTGTTGAAAAGGGGTACTTTCCTTTCTCCCAGTGAATTTCTTCTGGAACAACTGAATACAGATCAGAAGTAAACCTGGGCCACACTATTTGAGCAAAATCATTACCTATCGCCGTTTCTCTTGTGCAATAGACCAATATTTCTTGGCTTTATCACTGAATACTGCAAAACGCAGCTCTTGCAGAAGGCTTCCTAGCCTATAGACCCAATGAATACAACTCCCTGACATTGGCTCCTATACTTCAACATCAACTCTAGGGTTGGACAGCAGTAATTTAAGTACTGCTGCCATCTTACCCTACTTTCGACCTTTTGGCCCTGTCTCTACCATGGCACATTAAACCAGATTTGCACTGCTGTTGCCATTTTGCCCTACTATTGCTATCCTCCCCGTGGTGGCCATCTTATATTACTGTGCATATAATAAAAGACATTTCCATAGTTCAAGGTTAGTTTCTGTTGACAAAAAAAAAAAAATATATATATATACTGTATATAACTTAGCTTTCCAAGTGTTCTTGAGAAAATATTGCAATAAATATAATCTAAATATAATCTCTTTTTCTTATTTATTCTAGCTTCGAGCCTATGATTCAGTATGTCTTGGAGGTGTTAAGCTTACAGCCATGCTGTGGGTCTTTCCTTGGTAAGTAATGAGCAGGCCACACCTAGATATAAGGGATACCTCCTCTTAACCACTCGTTGCAGGCTCCAGGCCCGGATTTGTGGAAAGGCCATCTAGGCCCAGGCCTAGGGCGGCAGGATTTTAGGGGGGAGGCTTGCTGCCCAACCACACCCAAATTGGTTCAAAAACACTGGGGATGCACTGGACATACAATCATTGTTTAAATTTCCCATGCGCCAATCCCCATTGTTTTGGTCCAGATGATGAAAATTTGCACGAATAAAGGGGAGGGGACAGGGGCGATGAACAGCAGTGGGCCTAGGGGTGCCCACTATGTAAATCCAGCCCTGGCAGGCTCCACCCTCTTACCCATCTTTCTATTTGCACATATCATATGGTATAACTGAATAGGTGAAGGCAAAAACAAAGCTAGAAATGAGAAGCTCCTAAATATGGTAAAAAGCCAAACCCATTATATGTATACTATACATTTTCACTTACTGTATTACTGTTATGTTTGCTGCCACTCATGCTATAGGACTGGTCATATGATATAAGAGCCAGAAGTCACATGAGGTGCCCTTGGTATTGTTCAAAACATTTAAATTAATGCAACAACATCTGATTATACTGTTTATGTTTCTCCTAATGTTCTTCAGGTGGGACCATCATCACCATCTTTGGCAGAGGATTTAGCAACAATACATCCATGATTAATGTTATTGTTGGAAACCAGTCTTGTCTGATTATTGCCTCATCAGAAGATGCTATTCAATGCGAGACACCCTCATCATCATTGGCCAGCAATCAGACGGAAAGCATTTCTGTGCCTGTAAAGGTTTCCATTTCAAACAACCCAACAGATAATGATTCCCCAGTGTCCAACACAAGTGAACTTCTTTTTAGCTACCATCATAACTTTACACCGGTAGTATCAAATATTACCTGGAATTTTGAAGGCAACATCCTACTGCTTCATTTAGCTGGATTTAATTTAAACAGCTCAGTTATCCGACTAAACAACACCCAGTACAAATGTGTCAACGAGAGTAACTTTGGAGGATTCCTTAACTCAAGTCTCAAGATACCTCTGAATGATTTTGATGTTGGAAGATACGTTCTTAAGGTTTTTGATGAGAGATTGGGATATGCAGACATGAAATCCACAATGAATATCTTAGAAATCTTCCCCCAGCTGCAGTCCATATCTCCCACGCGTGGATCAGTATGTGGAGGAACAGTCCTGACTATACACGGTTCCTTTCTCCAATCTGCCTATCATTCTGTTGGCGTTCTTATTTCAAGCGATTACACATGCGATATTGAGAGTTTTAATATTAGTACTATCAAATGCATTACTCAACGAAAGGGCATATTTCACCTATCCTCTACCATATCTGTCAATGTTTCAGTCATTATCGATGGCTTGCCTAGTCTATGCAAGAACAACTGCATTTATCACATGGAAAGGGACTTGACTCCTGTGGTTAAGAATGTATTGGCCAAGCTGGACGGGTCAAAATGCACTCTCGACATTCTCGGAGAAAGATTTCTCATTGAAAGTAGTAGTATATTAGTAGACAATACACTGATGTGTAATGTCATTGTATGGAATGAGACAATGGCACAATGCCATGTGAGTAATCTACACCCAGGAAACCACACCGTTAGTATTTTAAACGTGGCAAATGGTTCAATGTGTTATCCCCGGTTAACATTTTATTTTACAATAATCCCTAAAATTACAGCCATCAGACCAATACATTTTGGCTTGAATGGTGGTGGTCTCCAAACCATTGAAGGTACGGCATTGCAGGGCCAAAATATAACTGTCTTTGTTGGAAATGACCGTTGTTCTATAAAAAAGGCCACCTACATGCTGATCCAGTGCATTGTTCCCCCTGGGAATGGAGTTAGAATATTGACTGTAGACATTGACGGCTCAAGCTACACAGCTGGAAACGTTCATTACTTAGCAGAATATACACCAATGGTACACTCAGTACTCCATTCAAATTATGTTTTATCCATGGTAGTTTCAATGATATCAGCTTCCAATGTGAAAATCTTTGTGGGCAATTCAGTGTGCACAAATGTATCAGGAAACTCTACGTTCCTGCAATGCCTGCCACCTCATCTGCCAGCTGGAAGCTATGACGTACGGTGCCTTGATCATCTAAGAGGATGGGCATCATCAAATGCGACTTTCATGTCTCGGCTTGAGGTTACAATGTTGCAAAGTAGCCTAGGTGAGTGGGGGTAGTGTGAAGTTGTGTTGTTACTTGTAGTGGGTACAACCTTATCAAGCTGAAGGTAGCATGAGGAATCCAGATGTCATGTTTAGTTATTTTATACAGCAACTCTTTAAACATATATTATATAGAATTTTTTATATGTTGCCTACCAATACAGGTATATTTTGTAGAAGAAGCCTTATTTATTTACATTTTTGGCCAGTATCACGTTGGGACTCCTAGGGTTTACCGGAGAACTTGACCACAGTGTCTATTCTCTTTAGATGCATACGCTGGTGATGGACAATGATGCTACAGAGGTCTTTCATGAAATTAGAAAGAGACGATGAGATGGGGAATCCCACAATGGGGTCCAATGAAAGCTAGTCCAACCTGTTTTTACATTGGCTTGTCACACTTTTTTTCCCTAACATAGTTACATAGTTACATAGTTACATAGTTACATAGTTACATAGTTAAATTGGGTTGAAAAAAGACAAAGTCCATCAAGTTCAACCCCTCCAAATGAAAACCCAGCATCCATACATACACTCCTCTCTACTTTTAATTAAATTCTAAATACCCATACTAACTATAGAGCTTAGTATCACAATAGCCGTTGATATTATGTCTGTCCAAAAAATCATCCAAGCCATTCTTAAAGGCATTAACTGAATCAGCCATCACAACATCACCCGGAAGTGCATTCCACAACCTCACTAACGAAATGAATAGTGCAATATTTGGTAGGCCAGGTATTAAAATACACCATTCTAGTTGTAACTGGATGAGTGAGCTTCTGTTATTTCAGACATTGCTGACTTTTTCATGGAATGACCTGTGAAGTCTTTTGTAGGCTACATGTAGAAGTAATATTTTCATGATTTTCCTGCAGCTGATCATTAGTGAAATGGAACCATATGATATCAACGATATCATTTACTTATAAGCACACCTTACTAGTAATGCTTCTCCCACATCAGTGAGAACCTCAGTCTAGATCAGTGATCCCCAAACAGTGACTCACTAGCAACATGTTGCTCACCAGCCCTTGGATGTTGCTCCCAAAGGCCTCAAAGCAGGTGCTTATTTTTGAATTCCTGTATTTGAGGCTTGAGTTTGAGTATTTGAGATTTGGTTGCATAAAAACCAGGTGTACTGTCAAGTAGAGCCTCCTGTAGGCTGCCAGTCCACATGGGGCTATCAAATAGCCAATCACAGCCCTCATTTGGCATTCCCTTAGACTTGTGTTGCTCCCCAACTTATTTTACATTTGAATGTGGCTCATGGGTAAAAAAGTTGAGGACTCCTGGTCCAGATGATGAATTTTCTCTGAAAGTAATCTTCTTCATACCAAACAAACTTAACAAAACAATAGGTCTACATTATATGTTTTGGGTTTCCCCTTTAGGTTAACTTTTAGTATGTTATAGAATTGTCAATTCCAAGCAACTTTTCATTTGGTTTTAATTATTTCTTTATTTTAGTTTTTGAACAATTCCAGCTTTCAATTGGGGGTCACATCAAATGCAAATGCTCTGTAAGACTGCAAATCTATTGTTATTGCTACTTTGTATTACTCACCTTTCTATTCAGGCCTCTCCTATTCATATTCCAGTATCTCATTCAAATCAATGCCTCGTTGCTATAGTAATTTGGACCCTAGCAACCAGATTTCTGAAATTGCAAACTGGAGAGCTGCTGAATAAAAAGCTAAATAAGTCAAAAACCACACATAGTAAAAAATGAAAACCAATTGCAAATTGTCTCAGAATATCACTCTCTACATCATACTAAAAGTTAATTTATGGTGAACAACCCCTTTAAAATTAATCAATTAATAGTGCTACTCCAGCAGAATTCTGCACTGAAATCCATTTCTCAAAAGAGCAAACAGATTTTTTCGTATTCAATTTTGAAATCTGACATGGGGCTAGACATTTTATCAATTTCCCAGCTGCCCCTGGTCATGTGACTTGTGCCTGCACTTTAGGAGAGAAATGCTTTCTGGCAAGCTGGCTTCTCAATGTAACTGAATGTGTCTCAGTGGGACATGGGTTTTTACTATTGAGTGTTGTTCTTAGATCTACCAGGCAGCTGTTATCTTGTGTTAGGGAGCTGTTATCTGGTTACCTTCCCATTGTTCTTTTGTTTGGCTGCTGGGGGGGGAGGGAGGGGGTGATATCACTCCAATTTGCAGTACAGCAGTAAAGAGTGATTGAAGTTTATCAGAGCACAAGTCACATGACTTGGGGCAGCTGGGAAATTGACAATATGTCTAGCCCCATGTCAGATTTCAAAATAGAATATAAAAAAATCTGTTTGCTCTTTTGAGAAATGGATTTCAGTGCAGAATTCTGCTGGAGCAGCATTATTAACTGATTCATTTCTTTAAAAAAAATTTCCCCCGTGACAGTATCCCTTTAAGTAATGATGATTTGTCCTTTTCAGTTGGCCATAGATATGGAGAACCTCAGGGTTTTTATGGAAAGTGTAGTATATAAAATACAGCATTTGTGGACATATTTTCTTTTGTCTTAAATCCTTCTCTAGAACGCTTAAATCTTGTAGGTGAACCACCCCTTTACCAGATGGGGTACCTTTCCCAGTATTTTTCTGGGGGGGGATTAGTTGCCAATAGGGATGGGCGAATTTGACCCGTTTCGTTTCGCAAAAAATTAGCCGCCGGCGAAATGACGCCGACGCCCATTAAAGTCTATGGGCGTCAAAAAATTTTTTTTGACGCGTGTCTTTTTATTTTGACGCACGACACCATACAAGTCTATGGGCGTCATTTTTTCGGCGAAACTAGGCGAAAAAATTCGCCCATCCCTAGTTGCCAACCAGATATCTATCCTGCATCTGTACAGAAATAATATTATAACTGCCACTTACAGTACCACTGGCTTTCATCTGATTGAATGCTCTTATTTCTTTATATACAAACAGTGCAGTTCTGACAAACCAGTCCCAATAGAATAACTACCTCCTGTTTCACAAAAGAGGAACCTGTACAGACAGAGAATATGACAGGATTTAATTGCTTTGCAGGCTGCCTGGGAAGAAGGACAAACATGGACATTTATGGATCAGGATTTTCTCCTGGAAATACTTCCGTTACCATTTGTGGCACATTTTGTGAAATATCTGAAAATCGTACAACCCCAACAAGCATCCATTGTTCCAACTGGCACTTACACAGTAAGTTTCCCAAATAAGTATATACAGTAGTATATAAAATGTTTACACTGTCTGCATTCTTAGAGAGAAAGGGACAACCTTTGTCTTTTCCCACTGCCACTGCTTGTTTACAATGGTAATAAGCTTGCACTTTCAATATTATATAGACGACTCCACTTGTTGTTTGACCAACTTCCTAATCTCATCGCAAAGTCATCCTGTAGTGCTATAGTCTTTTTACAAGAACGGAGCATAGGTAGTCCCCTGTACATGGCATTCCATGATCTTGAGAATTGAATGTAATCAATCTGCTGGGTCTTTGCTTCAATGCCATGTTCCAAAAAAATGTAGAATCTTCCCAGTGTTTCCTGGACATGCAGCCATTTTGGTCTTCCAACATTAATCCTGTCTATATAAAACCTAACGCTCCTATATGAATCAGTCATCTCTGACACTAACTTACTGTAACTATGGTTTCTGAGAAGGTGCTTCTTTGTGGACTCCTCAAGAAGCCATGGTGAAAGGCTGTAATGGAATTAAACATGGGGAGAGAGAGAACAAGATAAGCTTCCTGCAGAGGCTTAAAATGGACCCATAGGAAGACCTCCAAACCTTTCATATAAAGAACAGACAATCCAGTTTCTATCTGGATAAATTACAGGCCCTGGAAAGGGGTAGACCTACAAGGAGTCTACTAGGATTGTGACAGAGGGGCTCTGCCTGAAGGCCAGTTAGGCGTGAATTTGCAAGAACAGCCACTTGCTCTTCAAGATAGACCTGAAATCCCTGTATGAATATCAGTTAGGGTGATATTTGTGGTGAATGCATATTTGCTTCCCTAGATATTCCTGGACATGAAGCCATTTTGGTCTTCCTACTCTAAATTTGTCTGTATCAAACCTGCCAGCTCCTATGTGAATTGCTCACCTCTGATACTAACCCATTGTTACTATGGTCTCTGAGAAGGTGCTTCTTTGTGGAGTACTGAAGAAGCCATGGTGAAGGGCTGTAATGGAATTCAACATGGGGAGAGAGAACAAGATAAGCTTTGGCCAGAGGCTTAAACCCAGTTATAAATGGACCCTTAGGAAGACCTTCAATTCTGTTATATGAAGAACAGGCAATCCAGTTTCTCTCTGGATCAATAGCAGGCCCTGGTAAAGGGGTAGACCCATAGGGTGTCTACTAGGAATGTGACAGCGGGGCTCGGCCTGAAGGCCAGTTATGGTGAGATGGACCTGAAATCCCTGCATGAAGATCAGTTTGGGTGATATTTGGGGTGAATGTGTATTTGCTTCCCTAGATATTCCTGGACATGAAGCCGTTTTGGTCTTCCTACTCTAAACCTGTCTGTATCAAACCTGCCAGCTCCTATATGAATTGCTCACCTCTGAAACTAAACCATTGTAACTATGGTCTCTGAGAAGGTTCTTTTTTGTGGAGTACTGAAGAAGGCATGGTGAAGGGCTGTAATGGAATTAAACATGGGGAGAGAGAACATGATAAGCTTTGGCCAGAGGCTTCAACACAGTTATAAATGGACCCTCCAATTCTGTTATATGAAGAGGCAATCCAGTTTCTCTCTGGATCAATAGCAGGCCCTGGTAATGGGGTAGACCCATAGGGTGTCTACTAGGATCAGCCTGAAGGCCGGTTATGGTGAGAATTAGCAAGAATGGCCATTAGCTCTCCAAGATAGATCTGAAATTCCTGTATGAAGGTCAGTTAGGGTTCAATTTGTGGTTAGTATGAATTTGCTGGCCAAGATATTGTTCTTCAAGTGTCCCTGTCTAATAGTTGGATCTTCAAGTTGGGTTTTAACTGAAAGACAAGTGTCTTTTTTGTGTTCCTTCTGTACCGTCTAACCTTAAACATGACAGTTCTAGAGAGTGCTAGCTTGAGACCAACTTGCACAAAGCAAGAAAATTCCCAGTTTAATCCCAGTGGCGGATACACAAGTACCAGTTACCTTGACTGTATTGTTTCTTGTGGGAAAGAAAAACGCTAATGTTTGAACATAATCATTTGGTTTATAGCGATAGCGAGTAACTGTAGCATTTAGGTAAAGCAATAAGCACGACTGCCACTAACAACAAACGTTACACAACTTAATTAAAGTTTGCTAATGACACAACGGTATTGTTTGAAAGAAATGTAACAAAATGAAGAAGCTATGACTTTATTCCCAAGATGCACAAAGAAAAATCTAGACTCGAAAACATTCATTGCCATTGTGGCCCCAAAAACTTAGCATGCCCAAAGAAGGTGAGACGTGATCTATAAGGATCTATTTACCCCCCACTGCCAAGGGAATTGCCTCTTCTCCAGGCGACTAATCTCCCCAACCTGCTTCTCACTGGATAGAATCATAATCGCCGGCTGGATGGAGCGCGTTGTTTTCCGAAGCCGCCCGTAGTTACCTTGTGAGGCAACTTCGGAAAACCAAGCGATTTGAGTGCCATTCTACCGGCAATTTCAATTCTAGCCGGCGGTAAGGCATCGAAGAAGAGGCGGATTGTCGACGGGCGACTAATCTCCCCGAATCTCCATGTGTATCTCTGCCCTAAAAGATTAGAAGATTGTAAAGATTACAAATGCTGTATTTTATACTGAACTTACTGTACTAGTCTAAAGGTTCAGCAGCCCTATAACAATAATGATCCAGGCCTTCACTGTTGCCCCAGCAGCTCTCCATCTTGGATCTTGTTAGGCATCTTTTCTGTGTCAGTGACACTGCACATGCTCAGTGTGCTCTGGGCTGGTGTTGAGAAGCTGAGCTTACAGTTACATCTTTCATAAACCCCAAGGATTAATTTATAACCCACAGGACAGGTTGTAAAGTGCATAATAAGGCTAATTTTATTAATTTTATGGCAAACGATTAAGGAATAAACCAAGCAACTCACCCTCATGTGTTTTAATGGCAGTATAAAAACAGATTATGCATGTATGACTTTTTCTGCCTGTATGTATAAATATATACGGGCAGATTTAATAAGGATCAAGTTATGTTTTCAAGGAAAATTTGCGTTTTCAAAAAATATTTTTTGGGTGAATTTTTTTTTGAGTTTTTGAATTTTTTTAAAAACCCTGGAAATTGCTAGAATCCAAAAATACACCATTTAAAACCTGTCAAGGTCGCGTAGGAGTCCATGGCAGAGGTCTCTTGAACCATTTGGAGGCAATTCTCATACCACAACCCAGGATTTTAAAGGAGAAGGAAACCCAGTTGGCGCAAAAACCCTCCCCCCCTCCCCTGTGTTGCTTCCCTCCCTCCTCCCCCCTGGCCTACCTGTCCCGCTGGGCAAATGCTCCTAACTTGTTACTTACCCTTCTGCGCAGGTCCAGTCTACGGAGTTCACCGACGCCATCTTCTTCCAAGCGGTCTTCTTCCTGCTTTGACCGGCGCATGCGCAGTAGGAGCATTTTGCCGGTATGGATCTACTGCGCATGCGCCAAAAGTCACGAAAACTTCGTGACTTTTGCCGCATGCGCAGTAGATCCGTACAGGCAAAACGCTACTACTGCGCATGCGCCAAAACGCCAGTCATAGCAGGAAGAAGGTCACGTGGAAGAAGATGACGTCGGTGAACTCTGTGGACTGGACCTGCTCAGAAGGGTAAGTAACAAGTTAGGGGCATTTGCCCAGCGGGACAGGTAGGCCAAGGGGGAGGAGGGAGGGGGAGCAACACAGGGGAGAGGGGGAGGGTTTTTGCGCCGACTGGGTTTCCTTCTCCTTTAAATGTACACTGGTGGGTGCAGACTTATTAGTTGAAAAGGGGGATAACCTCTACCTACCATCATTCTTTGCAAGTGACATCCTAATAACATCAATGATTGGGCAAATGGCAATAACATCATCCTGTATATTAGTCAATGTGCTACATTTACGATAATAATAATAATTATAATCACCATCAGATTAAACAGGGTCAAATTAATACGATATTGAGGTCATTCATTGAACATGTGTTTGCATATATTGACCACTAGATGTCACACTATGAATGCTGTTTTGTTTCCATTTTAAATGTGCAAATTCCCCCCAAATAACAACTGGCTCTTTCAGGTACCAAGGGAGGCTTATCTGTAATTCTAATCAAATTCAATTTCTGTTCTGGAAGCTTCTAACCCAAACGAGGCATATTTATCAAAGTACAGCTTGTTTTTACCTGTGCGAGAATTAGTGAGCATTACATGGGAAGAAGGTGCAAAAAGCACATAATGGGAAAGAAAATAACTGGAAACAGAGGAACTCTGCTCAGATAAAGTCAGGGAAATTCACAGGGCAGCTCCCGCCTGCAGCATGGGTGTTTCTAATGTAATAATTACAAATATTTAAATACAGTTGTTATCTTTTATCAAAGTTTTCGCCTAAAGGGAGCCCAACTGATGCTGGAGCCCATAGGCACAAGGCAACAAAATTGCTGTAAGGTGTCTTGTATCCTCTACACTAGCCTGGTCACACCCCTAACCACACTCTGCCCCATATTTTGCCCAAAGAGATTTGGGGTGAGTGCTTATTTGTACCCTGGGTACCCCTGGAACTATAGCAGGGTGACTGTTACCCCAATGTTTCTATATATCTGTAACCTTGTTATGAGCTAAGGGGGCCCAGCTTGAAGGCCAGTTAGAGGGAGATTTGGGGTGAGTGTTTATTTGTACCCTGGGTACCCCTGGAAATATAGGAGGGTGACTGTTACCCCAATGTTTCTATATATCTGTAACCTTGTTATGAGCTAAGGGGACCCAGTCTGAAGGTCAGTTAGGGGGAGATTTAGGGTGAGTGTTTATTTGTGTCCTGGGTACCCCTGGAACTATAGCAGGGTGACACCCCAATGTTTCTATATATCTGTAACCTTGTTATGAGCTAAGGGGGCCCAGTCTGAAGGTCAGTTAGGGGGAGATTTGGGGTGAGTGCTTATTTGTGCCCTGGGTACCCCTGGAACTATAGCAGGGTGACTGTTACCCCAATGTTTCTATATATCTGTAACCTTGTTATGAGCTAAGGGGCCCAGCCTGAAGGTCAGTTAGGGGGAGATTTGGGGTGAGTGATTATTTGTGCCCTGGGTACCCCTGGAACTATAGCAGGGTGATTGTTACCCCAATGTATCTATATATCTGTAATGTTATGAGCTAAAGAGGACAGTTTGGACAGACAGATACTGCTTTCAATAACTTTAAAATCATGAAAGATTTGAAATGAAATATAATTAAATGTGCGCTAATAAGGCAAAACGTTATATTTGGGTTCACAACCCGCTTACATTCCATTTCCTAGCTCCCTCTAATTAAGGGATTATTATTCTGGGCAGACACGTGACAGATTAGCTTTTGCTTTCCAGGCTGTGACCCCTCTGATTACAATGAATAGAACATTTACTTGGTCGTGGCACATTGAGACAAATATCACTCGGTGGAGCTGTGGATATTCCTTTTCTTTTCTGTGTTTTTTTTTCCCCTTACCCTTAAACATTTCATGTGCAGCTGATTTATCGGAGCTACCACCAAGATCTCATTAAAGCCTAACAGATGGATGTGTACACTTACCAACGTGAGGGTTGGGGGAGATCATATTAATACAAATAAAGTTTTCCAGCTCTATTAACCCCCTTTAGTGCTATAATGTCTCACTGCCGTTTGCAACCAACATAACGTAGTGGGATCCGAGCATTGCTCAGAGCTCCCACATTCCATCGTCGGGCTCTTTCCACTCGCAGACTTTTTACAACCCTACCTGATGGCAGATATTTCTGTGTAGGCAATACAAACAATATACGGAGAACGAGATGGAAGAGCCTTAATGGATCCATTATCATCAGCAATAAGTGGCTCATAAAGGCAGAGTAATATAGTGCCGGAGAAGTAAAAACCAAGGCCTCATTCATGCAGATGACTTTGCTGATGTGCTGATGATTATGGCTGCAACAATATCCAGATGGGCAAGTGTCAACTGAGACACTTACCACTTAACAATGCCAAGTGCTTATTGTATCCATCACTAGTTACCTATGGACTGCACTATATATCATACTCATAAGTGCTTACTACACCAGCTCACTTTGGCTCTGATGAAGCTTGCTTCTGACCAAACTTCAGGTAAGGCCATGCTGGTGACCTAACCACTCGTTTGACCCTGTAGACTCCCTCCAGCTCAGTTTGGCTCTGCATGTCAGAACTTCAGATAACGCCATGCTTGTTACCTAACCACCCATTTGACCCTGTGGACTCCCTCCAGGTCTACAGATAAGGCCAGGTGGTGATGTAACCACCCATATGAACCTGAAGACTCCCTCCAGCTAGTTTGGTGGTAATGAAGTTAGCTTCTGGGAAAAACGTCAGATAAAGCCATGCAGGAGACCTAGCCACTTATATGACCCTGTAGACTCCTTCCTGCTCAGTTTGGCACTGATGAAGTTAGCTTCAGGCCAGAACTTCAGATAAGGCCATGCTGGTGGCCTAGCCACCAATATGACCCTGTAGACTCCCTTCAGCTCAGTTCGGCTCTGATAAAGCTAGGCTAAAACTTCAAACCATGCTGGTGACCTCACCACCCATATGACCTTAGTCTTGGTAGCTCCAATAAATTGCATCTTGCAAACTGTTAATCACACCCATGTAGCCACACATGATCATTGTCTGTAGTATTGAAGCTTTACAGGACAGATTCATCATCTGAAGATTGAATTGAACTTTTTCATGCTTCTCAACAAACGAGTTTTTGTATCATCCTTTGCACTTCACAACTCTTAATGACAAAAATGACTTATTAACCCAGACCTATAGCCTTTGGGGTCATAGTGCTGGAGGTAACTGATTAAGAAGTGTCTCTATTGATGCCCCATTGCAGTTGACTTTTGTAGTAATCTTCTCTGTGACTTCCTGTCCACATGTGGCTGCAACTTCCCTCCCCTTGGTGATTGTTAAGGCTGGAAGATCCAATCTCACACTAACATGCCCAAGGGCATTGAATCCCACATTTCATGGCTCTTATTACTTTATGTAAGTCTCAGGTTTTGGGGTAGCTCTCTTATTATTTGTTGTTGGGCAAATGAATGGACAGGGTGAGGCAGCAGCCATGATATTCCTCTTCAATGCTATCTTAGCTGCCCTCAGACCAATTTAGGTGAATGGGATTGGGCCTGGCTCTGCTATATTTAGGTGCTTTATTAATATATAATACTATTTAACCATTATTTGGATATATTCATGGCAGTAAATGCCTTGTAACCTCCACTTTATAACGCAAGATTATTACTGCCTGCACTGCATGAAACGCGTTATGCATCTTATAAATGTCTCCAAAATTTCTGTTATCCCAAGCTGCACAATAGAATAATTGTCTGTGGTAGGGAACCTGTCCGATTCAATGGTTAAAGGCAACTGTCCAACCCTGATCCTTAATAATTATGGAGGGGTCCCAGATTATGTAGCAACATCAGGTTTGCAACTTAAAGCATTGGTTTGGACCAACTTCTTTGCCTTGTTTTTATCCTTAACAAATGTCACATTGTTTAGGGGTACCATGGAGACCCAACCTAAACAGCACCCATTATTAGGCATGGAACCAGGTAAAAAATCCAT